>JAVMKO010000019.1:7527454-8148523 GCA_032164245.1 Sternotherus odoratus
CCTCTGACTAAAGCCAGTTTTCAATGGGACAGAGGAATGTTTGCAACCTAAAATGGGGGCCCACTGGAAGATGTGAACAATTTTAGGCCCTCCCTCGTCCTACAATGAGCTGTGCACGGGAAGGTTCTTGTGCCCCCATTGACTTCAATGGGCTGCATGCAAAACAGGGTAAAGGTCTCATCAGTAACTCTTCTGTGGAACGGTTGAATTCATCACTGCTAATCTTTGCTGGCAGTATGTAGTTCAGAGAGCTGTTCATGTGCTCAGATCCTAGCCTCGGAATCTGAACCCAGCCATCCATCGAATGCAAAGTTGGCACAAAATATTTTCACTGTTCAGCCTCCTGATCATTTTTAAAAGCAAAATCCATTTAGCGAGTTGGACATCCATATTAAATGACTCCCTTGGACCACAATCGCTTGTTCCAATGCCTTCAGTATATCTCCAGTCTGCCTTTGCCTAGGAGTGCAGCGAACCCATTTTTAATCTCCACTCTGGAAGCTGATTTGAAGAGCTTTTCCCATAACCCTGAGGGGTAAACATGCTATTTGAAAAGATGCATTTGGAAGGGGGGAAAAAGAGAGAGATGGAGAGGCAGAATATTATTTAAAAGGCCCCTTTTTTTTTGCTTGCTGGAGCACTTGAGCTCATCCCCAGACAGCAGAATGGTTCAGTATTAAAGTGCACTTCATCTTTTCAAAGAGCAAAACCAGTCACAGCCCCACATTTTACAGTGGGCATTGAAGCTGTGTCTGCCATCCAGTTGTCCCACCACTTTAAGGCACGAAGAAAAAGTTTGAATTCTCATTACTATTGGGAAGCAAGAAAAGACCTCAGTCACTTCAGTCCTGGCAGCTGGAGAGTCCCACCTTCTCCCACATTGGCAGGGAGCAGTAAGGTCCCCCAACCGCCTGAGGTAGTGGGTCCCAAAGCTCTCAGCTGCCATGGGCAGCAGAGGTACCCCACAGCTCCCAGCTGCTGCAAGCTGGGGGGGTACCTCACAGCTCCCCACCAGCTGAGGCAGTAGTGGGAACCCAGCGGAGGTGGGAGGATTCACACAGCGCTCCCTGCCGCTGGGGCAGGCACAGGGGGACCCTGCAGCTCCCCTCCGCCACTGGATGGTTGAGGCCCCAGAGCACCCAGCCACCCTGCCTAGTCCCTTCCCATTTTATCATGGGAAATAGTCCAACTTCCACCTTTTCCTATTCCTGGTCCTCTTGATGCAATTTGCTGTAATGTGGGACATAGCCAAACCAGCATGAGGCATCAGTACAGTTCTCATCTGCAGAAGCAGCCAGAAGCAAAGTAAAGATCTATAATATACTTTTCTGAGCTCCGCTGCAATTAAATACAGTCCCATGAAGCTTTGCCTTTTGTTCCAACAAAGCTATTAGCAGCTACACTCAAGGTGTGACATTGGTTACACTACAGAGCCTTTCCTCTTCTAACTCAATTCAAGCCCACTGAGATCAGAAGCAGCTAATAATAACACTTTCCTTACAAAGCTGTGAATGTTATCCCCATTTTACAAATGTGGAAATTGAAGCACTAATAGATAAGATGACGCAGCCCAAGATGATACAGCAAGTACTCTCCTGAGTGCTAGTCTCTATCTGCTGGACCTTAATGGTGAGTAACTTACTGAGTAATATGTTGGCACAGATCAGTTCATAATGGACAACTGTCACAAACCTACGGCCACATTCATCACCCTTGTTGGGAGCCTGAGCAAAAGCCAAGGACTCAACAGACTATGGAGAGTGGACTATCCTCTCTAGAGAAAAACTGCACTACACTGGTGGAGCAGCATGACATGAGAGAAGCTTGTAGTGCTACATTCGGTTCCAGGATAAACAGAGAACTTAGCCCTAAGGGCTCTCACTCTGGCCCTGTTCACCACTACAGAATCAAGTTAAATAAACTGTATCACAACAGAGTCCATGCAGCTTGTCCTTTCCTTACATGAGTCAGAGCTTCAGCTGTGCTGCTTTCCTTCTTCAGATGGACTTTCTATTAACTCTCCTTCTGGAGAAGAAACCCCCCCCCCCAGTATAATAATAGCTTGCTCTGTTGTATGACAAGAACATCCTCAGCGTGAGGGGGTGAAATGAAGGAAAAAAGATAATTATAAAAAAACTTTATTTTTAAAAAGGAGAGGGAGAGCTCAGGCTCATATTATGTTTATATTATCAGCAGCGCAAAGGTGCTTACTGGACATACTATGGGCCAGCTAAGGTCCTTATGCTGTAGCCCATGGTTTAGGGAGAAATAACCTGCCCTGGGAAACCTAGGAAGAGTTCTGTCTGAGTCAGCTAGATCTCCTCCTGAAACTCCAGAGCACCCAGGCTGGGGTGCCAGCTCCGCCACGCTCTGGGAGAGTGCAATATGTGCTCCCCTGACTTCTTCCCCGCCCCCTTAGTGCCAGCTCTTCTAGCAGATGTGGAGTGTGCTGTGATACTGCCTCCCTCCTTGTAGTTAACAGTGTTAACTGAAAGCAGTGCCTTTGCTCCCCCGCATGATTGTGCTTCTTCCACCAGCTCTCCTTCACTGTGTATCACTCAGTTGTCTGGCTATTATATCAAGTCTTCATCCCAATGGCTATGGTGTCTTCTGGTGCTTGATTGATGCCGTTATTCATGGAGTTGGGGGGGAGGGGCATGTTTCCTAGCCCTGTCCTCATTCTCAAGGCAGTGATACTTCTAGGCCAGTGTGGCCAAGAGAATTAGATCTGACCCCACTGCAGGCAGGTTACTGTGCACTTGTTCTGCATACCTGGAATTCGAGCTCCTCTTTAGTGTTGATTCTGCACTGCACATTCTTGACTGGATAGTTCCCTGGATGAATGAACAGGGAGCCTTTAGGGGAATATCTTAAGTGTTTGACCGTCACTGGTCTTTGAAGAGGTTTATCTACATTTCAACACTGCATTCAGTTCCGAGAGCTAGTCCAATACTCCGAGGGAAACAGCAGCATCATTTGCAGCAGTAAACCACTCCTTGGCAGCAAAGTCAGATGCTGCAAACACAGCATCACAAAGATCTCCATCTACCCAGGCTGCAGTCAGGGAGGAGGCAAAAACTAAATGCCCCTTTATATTTGGATAAAATACAAAGCTAATGCCCACAAATGTGCTGGGCTGACAGGCGCAATTCTCAACACGGAGCAGCCAGGACAGCTGGCCATAGGAGGGAGCCCCTAGCCATTAATGCCTATAGAATCTAATCAAAGCAGATATTGAATATGACACTAGATGGCTCTTCACAAGACCACTTGATCTCTCCCAACCATCAGAGTCCTGTAACTGGTAGCCTATTCAGCTCTTCTGACCTCTATTACCTCAGTGTATTTGTATGCTTTAATTACCACTACATTGTCAAGACAGGAAGGAGACATTTAAAACCCACAAGCTCCTATGAACAATAAAAGGCCCCTCTGATTTGAAACAGGGGTGGCCAGGTTAAATTTGAGTGGAGTTTCAAATCGATGCCCAAGGCCACTGACTCACATGGTCACAACATCACACTAAAAGGTGGGTTAAGGCCTGTAGGCCTCCTCAGAGAAGCAGGTCTCTAGGAAGGGCTTTTCAAAGGACTGGGTAAGTATCCTTCTTGCTATTGTGAGAGGGGAAAAACAATGCTAATACATTGCTATTGTGAGAGGGGAAAAACAATGCTAATGATTCAAAATAGGTTGAGAATCCTGGGGGTAAGTCATTCTGGACATGACCAATCCTTCATCAAGATGTTGGTTTTACAGCTTACCAGGGAGATAGCTTCCATTTTACAGCAGTTCTTGTTGTTTGCGTAGTAACCCATATGTGCACAGTCTGACTCTGTGTTGTCTCCTAGTGGCTGAACAACATAGAGGTTTAGACGTGTGTTACAATCTTTGAGCTAACAGGTTAAGGGTTTTTTAAATCAGACAATAGAAGCTCATAATTTTAGATCCAGAAATAATCAGGTTTTTTAAAAATAGAATATGAGGGTTGGAAGGGACCTCAGGAGATCATCTAGTCCAACCCTCTGCTCAAAGCGGGACCCATCCCCAATTAAATCATCCAACAGATTTTTACCCCCCTATCTCTAAATGGCCCCCTCAGGGATTGAACTCCCAACCCTCAGTTTAGCAGGCCAATGCTTAAACCACTGAGCTACCCCCACCCTGTTGTTCCAGCATCACTGCTGACCTGAGAGCACCACAGACCAAGGCTTAAAAACAGAATCTGTGGTAGGGTAAGAGCTATTCTTCCTTCCCGCTGCAGCCTGTTACATGTGCAAAAGGTGCTTAGCTGCTTTAGAGACTTTCATGCAGGGCCCTCCCATACTGTGTGGCATCTCACATACCAACATGTCCTTGGGATCCACTAAGTCTTTGGCCTTCTCTACACTACCGGCTGGATTGACGGGTAGAGATGGATCTACTGGGGATTGATTTATCACATCTCGTCCAGACACGATAAATCGATCCCCAAAGGCACTCCCGTCGACTCTGGAACTCAAGCTCGCCAAAAGGTGCAAGGCAGAGTCGATGGGGGATCCAGTGGTCAACCGCTGCTGCCGTGAGGACGGCAGGTAAGTCGATCTAAGACGCGTCGACTTCAGCTACGCTATTCATGTAGCTGAAGTTGCGTAGCTTAGGTCGACCTTCCCTGCTAGTGTAGACCAGGCCTCTAATTGGCTGATTTGCTTCTGAAAGGAATCGCAGCCCAGGAGCTGCAATAACCAGGAAAATCTATAGGGGCAGGTGGGGTGGGACACCACCCAAATGACCCTCAATAATTGAATCCCAACTGCTTCTCCCATCAGCATCTGAAACAATGTTGCCGTGGAAACCATGACACCTTTAATTCAGCTGATAGGATGGCACAAAGTGCAGGATTCGTCTCCCGTTTGTTAGCTGGATAATTGGTCCTGCTGTGCAGGCTCAGACATAAGGAAAATGACAGCAGGTGTCTGTCTGGTTAGACATGGGGGACATGTTTATCCGTGGAATGGAGCTTCTGGATTTATTAAATGCACAAGAGGTTAGTTAGCTGTGAAAACCCGATTCAGCATCATTATCATCTGCTGGCTAGAAACTTCCTCTGCCTTTGATTTCCAGAATGATGTTGCAGCACCTTGTTGTTACTCTTTGGGGTTTTCGCTCACATTTCCGATGCTGCAATTTTCATACAGCCAGGACCTTCCAATCCCCTCATTTGCTAATGGTTACATGTGCATGTGGATGGGAAAGGAAGGGCCTCTCTGATGGCTCAAGACTTGATTCTGCTCCTCTTCTTCTTTGGGCATCTTACACAGCTTTTCTCCAGATGCTTAATAAAATCTAAACAAATATTTTGCTGTTGGTTTTCCCCACATAATTTATTTTTCTAAAGCAGAGGAGTCACAAATGTCAGTTTCATAACATTGTATTACATGAAGGGTGGGAGAGGAGAGGGAGAAATCTGATATTGTGAATGACCTCAATAAAATATACATGGCTGAGAGTAACAGCATGTTTCACTGAGAACAGAAGCTTCTTACAGCATATTCCTCTTCAGGAAGATTTTCTCCTCACAGGCTAAAAGCTAGGGGGCAAATACTGAGGTCCTCTGCCAAGCTGTGCTCTCTCTAACAATTATGTATGTGCTTAAATGTATGCACTCTGAGTAGTCCCGTTGAAGTCAATGATTGATTTCTATGGGCTACTTATAAGAGGAGATGATTGGAATTTACCCCCCCCCCCACCAAAAGTTGGCATTTAATAAAAATAATCTTTGATGTTTGGTTTTCAGCTGAAAGCTTTTCATTTTCACCTTTTAGATGAAATGAAAAAAAAAGTTTAACAACAAGCAGATAAGAAAATAACCTACAACCCCGACCCCGCACCCAAATTCTGATGGAAAATGTTCAACCAGTCCTAACTATAGGGTCTCTTTCTGCCCCAGGACAAGAACTGATTTGTAACTCCATCAGCTACACTGATTTACTCCAGTTGAGGCTCTGCACTAGCATAGAATCAGAATCAGGCTGTGACAAGGACTTCTGAATTTAGCCCCACTTTGTATCAATGACTTTAAACTCATTTTCTATTATAAATGGCCTTTATTGTAGCAGGCTTAATTTAGTCCAGATTACATTTGAATCATTTTTATGTGCACAAAAATTGCAGCTAATTTGCTGTCACTTTGGGGTAGTGAATAGAGACTTGTTATGAAAGCTCTTCACACGCTCAGAAGATCAGTAATAGAATTTTGGGATCAGTTCTGCAAGGTGCTGAGTGGCCGCATGTCCCATTGGACTTCAATGGCAATTGAGAGCGCTCAGCATCTCACAGCATCATGCCCATTGTGACATATTCCTATAGGCTGACAACTGAAATCCAGTGCAAGTCAGTGACCGATTAGCATCTGATGGCTGGGCTGTAACTGATGTGCATTGTGTTGGTGGGTCCTGGCCAAGTTTTCAGTGAACAAGTTTCTTATTCCACAACATTCACTACCACAATAGTCTCTTGTTAGCAATCTCGGGAGAGAAACCATCACAAGAATTGTGAGAGTAATATTTATGGGCGGGGCAGGAGATGCACTTATATGCACACACACACTTGCACAACTACAGTAGCAGAGTGTAGCTCTTTGTCTCACTATAGTGCCTAGACTATGTCTAGTGCTTGATAAGTGTTACTGGCTCTCCTCTAAAGGGGCCTGTTCTTTTATCTCACACACTACTGAATGCTGCTTTTGAATTCAGAAGTTCTAGGTTCAGTCCCAACTGACCCACCTCCATAATCTTATTTCTGTGATACTTGTCCATCCTCTCCCCAGGATTCCCATGCCATCTGTTATTCTCCCCTCCCCATGTATCTGTATAGTACTAGCACCTTGAGGTGCCAGTCCTGGATCAGGGACCCATTGTGCTGAGTGCTTGTATGCATGAAAGGCACTCCTTGCCCCCGTGAGCTAGCAGTCTGCATAATACAGCTAAACTTACCCTGTGAGCTCCTCGGGACAGAAGTCCAGTCTCTACCTGTACTGCACAGAGCCAGCCACAGAAATATACAATATTTTTATTATCATCATAAATAATAACCTAGGAAGAAGAGAGCAAGTATCGAGGGGTATGAAGGACAAATTGCCATCAGAACTCTACAGACTGCCCCTCCAGGTCAGCGACATGGCTCCTTGGCAGAGCAGTGTGGGGATAGGAGGAACCTCACCTGTGAGAGCCCACACTGTACCTGTCCTGGGGTTAAAACAGAGGACCTGGATTCTCAAGACGTTACTCTACTGCTTTACACCAATGTTAGATTCACTAAAAATGTAAAAAAAATAGGCAATATTTGGCACCATTGATTATATTTCTCTGGACCTAATCAGTTTGTTACTAATCCAGCCAACCCAACAGCCTTCAAACTATATGACTGCTCACAATCCATAAAGTCATCCCGGATTTAACAGTGATTAATGCTAAGGCTCAAATTCTGCAGGCCTTACTGAGGCAATAGTCTCACTGGCTTCAAAGGACCTGTTTTTTTCTGTATAATGACTGCAGGATTCAGCCCAAACAATATATATTTATTATTTCATTAACCCTGTTGTATTTTTACCAATTTTCATAAGGAATTAACTTCTCATATTAAAAATTAATAGTTTAGTATAGTCTTGGAGATTATGTATACATATGTAATAAATGAGAAAACAACTGAAAAATTACACTTGTACAACATGTAATGAAGCTGGTGTCTGTCTGAACATTTGGAAGAGCAGCACTGTCAAAGAACTACAGGAGGCACTGAATTTTATAGTAGGTGGCCATCATAGGCCACTGAATACAGTGAAGTTACACAAGGAATCACTCTTAGGAAAATCAGTCTCAATGACAGAATCAATCAGGGATTAATTTCATGCCAGAGGTAAAGTTTAGGGAGGGCAAAAAAGGAAAATATGGCAGAGGTCAGAGCCATTTTTGTTAAGAAGTTGTTTTTAGAGCCGATCAGTGTTTGAGAGAGTAGATCAGCTGGCTTGCATATGCCACAGCAGATAGTATCAAACAGGGAGAGTAAAATTGTACACTTCAACTCCTTCCTGATGGCACAGCTTCCTCCCCTACTGCTCACTGAGCTGAAATGTTGCTAAAAAGACTGCTGCAGCAGTTCAGACAGCATTAGATAGAAGCAGCTATCATATTATGTTTTGCAAGACTGGAGAGAGAGAGCTTTTTCCACTGCGCTTCTTGGATTATGAACCCCAAGCTGTTTTGTTTCTTCTCTTTATTTAAGGCCTGTGGCTTGCAACATTCTGTACCAGTCTGGACTCACTAACAATTCTAATGTAATATTTGTCTCCTGAAAATTACTTCTGGCCTCAGACTGCCAAAGCTGTAGCCTTGCCCTTCTTTCCCTTGTCTACTTGCTTCTGGCAATGATAGTGAAAGGAAGAAGGTGAAGACCTTAAGCTACAGTCTGTTCTCACTGCGTGAATGGGAGTGAACCTGGAGTATCTCCATTCACTTCACTGGTATACACCAGTGTCAGTAACTGCAAAATCTGGCCCCTTGTGTGTTGTTTGTTAGGTTCTACCTTTCCATTTTAAAGGGATAGGTGAACTTTCTTGGCCTGATTTTGATTGCACATTGGTTTTTCAATGGTAGAACTCCATTAATGTCACGTAAGGCCCCAGTTTAAGAAAACGCTGTAGCACATGCTTTATTTTTGAAGTCAATGGGACTTAAGTACACACCTAAAGTTTAACATGTGGCTCAATGATATGGATGGAATTAAGAGCTGGATCAGGCCCTAAATTTACAAATCGGTAAATGAGATCTGAATGAGGCTATCTACTTATTTATACATTTCAAATCCCACATCTCAAAACACAAGTGGTAGGGGCTGGCCCATATACAGCCGAATTCTGCTCTCAGTCACACTCGCACAAGCCACTGACTTTAGCAGTGATGGTCCTATCCCTGTCTGGAATTATACCAGTGTAAATCACCAGTACCACCACTGGCTTCAGTTGAATTATTCTGTATTTACACCTTGTTGATAGAAGATGTTCACCCCTCTGAGGTTTAACTGAGAGCAAAATTTCACCAGCAATATTCTCTTGACCCATAACTACAGGTCAGCAACAGAAGTGATTTTCAATTCTTTGACCCATTGCCCCCGTCACCGTAACTGGATGGCAACAACAGAGCAAGTGTTTAACCTTGAAACACAGACTGTGTTCGGAGCCCTTCTGCCTGTACAGCCTGTTCTTTGCACATCCAGTTACAGTAGCTTGAACTTGGAGAAAGTTTGGAGGGTCATGGAGGGGTCAGACTGGAACAGCAGAACAGGTGACACTCTACTCAAGGGTCTGCCTGCAATGCAGAATGGCAGCATATTTCTACTTAAAAAAAGAGGAAGCCAACAGTGAAGGAGATAACTATATTGATAATGGTAAAGAAAAAAAAAGTATAAAGATCTTTTTGGGGCAGGACCATCCTTGTTTTTGCATGTATTTGTACATTGCCTAGTACAATGGGACTGAATTACGACCAGGAGCCCTAATCTTTCCCATAATAGAAATGATTATTTTATTCAGCAATAATAATATTGAGAAATTGGACAGTAGGCAAGACAAGATGGTCACACTTGTCTATATTCCCCACATTCATTATCCTAACACTTTTGGATACCAGCACCTGTGATGATTTTCAATTTCACCTTTCTTTCGGAGCTTTCCCCACCTTCCCTTCACCTCAGATATCATTTTATCAATAAAGATGCATTTGGTGCCTTCCTGCTTTATGCTAACGAAATACCAGGGAAGTGAACCAGAGACGAAATCAGGTAAAAAGAGAGCCAGAGAGCTGAGAGACTACTAGCTTCAAACACTTGATATCATTTGCATATTTACCACCAGGATGTAAGATGAGCAGGGCTTTATGACTGTAATTGTCACTTGCATACATTAGAGACACTGCCTGCTTTCCTGGAGAGCAGAGCTGCTTTCAGCCAGGATGGCAGTGGGAAAGGTATATGGAGAAAGTTTTCAATCTCAGCATGGCATTGTATGTGACTGACAGAATGGGGACACATTCGCATACAGTAAATGTGTTGTGCTAGAGTTGGTAATGGGGGGAGGAGAAGAGCTGGGTAGCAGAGGAAATTATCTTAATAGAACGGTACTGATATTTCTGCAGATGCCACATGTCATCTGCAGAGCTTATCCTAGCATCTATGAAACCTGCAAATTGAAGGCATCAGCTTTTAACTCCTTTGGGTTTCTGGTATAAATTATATCTCAATTTTCAGCTGAGTTACAAGGATGAAATAATAATAAATAATAACAAGAATTAATACTGGGCTGTGCTATAAATACCTGTGTATTTCCACTTTAGCATGCATATTAGCTATAATGAGTGTGCTTTTTTAACTTTAAATTTTTCTGTTTTACAAGCCTTCACTTCAGCATAATATGCTCATAAAACACAACAGCAGTACAATGTGGAGAGGGCTAAATTAAAAATTAATGGGCCCTGCCAGAGCTTGCATTTCTTTGAGCCACTAGATGATAGAAGAAAAGAGTGTTCTCCCTTCATCTGGGAGCACAGGCTACATGAAACCCAGCAAATAGCCCTTGGAATGCATAATTCTACAGGTCTGGCAAACACTCAGTGGGCCTAATTCTCTGTCACCCTGAAACTTGTGTGTTTATTTCACCAGTGCAAGGTTTGATAGCATTTCACATCCACATGAGCTAAGCAGAACCAAGCGCCATCATAACTCAAAGAAATTCTCCATGAGCTATGCAGGATAGTAGCAGAAGAGTTTTAGTAGGTGCCATTCATCCCATAAATAGATGATGTGGTAGTACTGATCACTGGATCAATAAACCTTATTTCTTGTGGCTTAATCCTGCAAAGTGCCAGGCACCCTCAGCTCCCACTAATTTTCAGCACTTTGCGTGACTGAGCCTCTTGATTTTAGAAATACCATGTATGTGCCAAAGTGAAGAGTTAACCCTGCTATCTTATCTGACCCTTAATGGAAAATCCCCCAGAGTTTAATGGGGATGAAACCAAGTGGTTTCATCCCCATTAAACTCTGGGGGACTACAGGAATTAAATAGGGTTCTATAGAAATTACTGTAAAAACATGATGATCCTTCTATGGAATTTTAAAACTAAACTATAGAATGTAATAGGGAATTATATCCCTGCATTAGAATCTTATAGGTTGCTTTAAAAAGTCAACACAGACTTCCATCTGTATAAGGCTTTTTCATAAGGGCGATCACAATTTGGTTAAATGTGCTCTGCCTTTCTAAAAGTCTCACTCTGGGGCCATATCTTCAGATGATGTAATTCAGCATAGCTCCATTGAATGGAACTACTCCAATCTACACCAACAGAGAATCCTGCTCATTGTACCTGTTTGATATTGTTAAACTGTGTAGTTCCGCCACAGAGTGTTAACCAGCTTCCACATTTCACCCCAGAGTTGGTGGCACTTCAGTGGTGGGTAAAGGGGTTCCAGCATGCAATGTTTATGAAGTGCTTTGAGATGGGCCTTTTCATCTTTATCACTAGGTTCATCTCAGCATCAGCAAAACCTAGGCCTGTGTTCATTCACAAACCATGCATCGGAAATATTCCTGCCTGCCCTTACAATTAGATACAACACAGAGTGGGATCCTCTGGGGCTCTTTTGAAAGTGTGGAGCACCACTCTGATCACATACTGCCTTCAGGCACCGTACTGGATAAAAGATACATGCTTTTGTGAGTCACTATACACTTCATTACTTGTCTGGACAAGTGCCGCTGTCGTCGTCTTTCATGACATGACAGGACATGCTGCACTCTATCCATCTCATTGCTGTTCCTCCTCTGTATCTAGCTCTTAGATCTCTAGAATGCTCAATAATCTCTCAAGGAAAGTGAAAGGAGCCTAGTCCCTGGAGGATATTTAGGACTAGACAAGCTATAACACTGGGTTAGGTCAGTGTATTTTGATGGGAAACCTCTAAAGACAACCTAGGTGCTGGTGATTCAATAGCTGGCATTCCTCTGAGTCAGAAATCAATAACCTAGTATGGAGTTAGTGAATGCTTTGGTGCAGAAGTGTAGTCCTTTTCAGTTGAGTGCTAAAATCAAGGTGGTCCTGAAAACCTGTAGTCATTAAGACCCTGGGTGTCCTGGCCTGCTTCAGAGTTGGACAGCTACATTCTTCCTCTAAATCCCCCTTTAATTTTAATTGAAAAACGTGTTTTTAAACTTTCTGCCATAAAGCTCGGATGTAGTGTTGCCCTGAACTGTCAGACAGCTTCCATCTTTCACACAGGAACAGCTGCCTTTCAGCAGTGGTCCCTGTCTATATATGGATTAAGGTCAAAACATACAGGCCTGGTAAAACTTCCCATTAACTTTGAGCAGGATTTAGCCTCAAATGTGTAAGTTTCTTCAGAATCCTTCTCCAGTTCTCTGTACCATTTGAAACCATTTGCACCCATGCACAATAAATATAAAATGCTGTCACATCAGAATTCTCCATACACTTACACTGATGGTAGTATTACACATGTACTTTGCCCACATCTTGCACGAGTGAAAATGACAACACAAGGCACAAGATGGTGGGGAAATCTAGTCCTACAAGTCTCTTATATGTTAAAGTTTACAAGTACATTAAAGTATCTTGTTAAGGCAGCTGAATGGCATATTTTGAAGGATTTTTGCCTTAGAAATTACCCTACTTTCAAGACTAATGTCTTATTGACCCATTAACTCGCACAGTTCAAAGTAGCTTCAAAGGAACACACAGCCCAAGGAAAACAAAACAAAATTTAAAAACACATTGTTTCTGGAATTTTTTTTTAAATGGAGTTTTATCCCCCGTCACTGAAACAACAGGCCCACGCCGGGGGGTTTTGTGAACATATCTGACCTCTGCAACAGCTAGATTCATCAGCTGGTGCAACAGAATTTAGTTGTGTATTGCTAGTCTTCCTAAGATTGGCACCATCGGCTAAAGTCAAGCTGCCACCATGTCTACTAAAATTAAACATTATTATGATGGTGGAGCCTTTTACAGGAATAGAAAGAACTAAGAAAATACTGCACAATTGTATTAACAAGTATTCATACCAAGAAGAGTACAACTATCTCAATGGTATTCTTATGCCTTTTTAGTCATTTCCTATGCAGCTTTCATGCAAGTGATTTCTTTTTGCTCACACTGTTCAGAGGGTGAAATCAGATCTTGCTGACCCATTTGCAGAAGATCAGCATAAGGCCACTGCACTGCTTCAGAGACTTAATGACTGAGCAGGGCAAAGACTTTGTGCTGATTCTCTGCATCACTGGGAATTGCATCAGGAAAGATAAAAAAAAGTGTATTTGTGTTTGCATGAGTTACACAGAGGTGGAGGTTACTTTAATTTACACCTTCTTCCTGGTCCTTACCTATAAATTACACTAGTTTAGATTCCCTTAGACTTTGGCAGTGTGAGTGAAAGTAGCTTTAAGGAATTTCAAGGTAAAGGAGGGGAAGAAAATCTAATTTACCAGGTCCCCTCAGAATTTGGCTCATCACTCTGAATGTATGCTATTTTTCCTCATGGAGATGCTCACCCACAAGACCACTTTTCAAAATAAGTTATTCCCTTCCTATAGAGAGGGATAGCGCATCAGAGAGAAAATTTCCAAACACTGAACATTGGTTCCACCAACTCACCAAAACCAGTGGTCCCTTATGCTTCTTGTCTTCCACCACACCTGCTGAAGGTCCTCTTCCCTTCCGTCTGCACTGGGATCCAGGAAATGGTAGGAAATTTAGCCTTTAGCAGCACCATAAAAGCATTCAAGTGGAAAGGCTCTGGAATATTCAGCAGTGCCGCAGGGTGTTCTAATTGGAGGCACATGGGACAATCAGGAGCATGGCCATTGTGCCCTAATTGGAAGCACCTGGACTATTTAGCATGTCAGCAGATGTGTTCTAATTGAAGGCACCTGGATCTATCTACTGGCTGACCCTGGAGTGGTCAGCTGCACAGCAAATCCATTCCAACTGAAAGTGCCTGGAATATTTAGCAGCAGGTGCAAACTGATTGCTTGAATATGGAATATCTAGTGTACATCAGGTGCATTCCAGCTACCATACATATGCTGGGAATAGCCAACTGCTATCAAATGATAAAATTCCTATTCTTGTGGAATATGCCCTGGAGACCAGAGTTCATCACAAGAAACAGAATGAATCAGCTAACTAGGCACACTGAGCCATGTGTTGGTTTGCAAAGCAATGTCAGTGCTCCTGTATGATCTGGACAGAACTGGATTGTTGTCACAGGTTCTGTAGAAACCCATTCATCTGGCACCAGGAGTCTGTGTGAATATGTTTCCTCTGGGAATAGAAGTGCACCAGATTGAGATCTATTGCCACCTGATTGCCTTTCACCGTCAGCAGCAAGAAGGGTAGAAAGCACCACTTAGCATTGCTAACTTTCCGATTACTGTTCACAACGTGGAGAAAACAGTCACCTAGGAAACCATTATGGAGATCTGCTGGTGCCCAGGGATAAGGCTCAGGAGTGTATACATGTAACAGTTACTCAGAGGCATCCACCGCTTGTGCCCTTTGGAGAACTGGCTGTAGAGCTAACTGTTTCCATAGAAACGTTATGGCAAAGCTTCCTCCCAGCTGTTCCGCTTCTGAGTGCAAACTAAAAGGCCCAGTGATGGTAAATGAAGAGCAATAGGTATAAATGGCAGCAGGTGGATAATGCTCTGGCAGGAGTGGCAAGGAAAGGAGAAGGGCATACGTTTCTTTTCCATCTTCTCAAAGCCTTTAATTTAGCGGTGGGCAAGCAGATTTTGATAAAGTCAGAACTGGTCTAATCTGTGCCTCTATCAGTCAATGCACATCCATGTATCCATATCTACCTATAGCGATCTTATAGGACAATATCTATCATCAGGTGTCCATTCCCTATCCCCTTGCAATCTGAGAGTGAAATTCAGCCCTGTGCAGCGCTCCAGGTACTTACACCCCACTGGTGCATCAGCCTCCTTTGTCTCTCCACACAGGGCGGACTTTCACTCATATGTCAGCACCCAAATGTGGAACTGGGTGTCCTAACTCAGGTAGCCAAGACTGAAAAACCAACTTTCTGCTCTGTGGGAGCAGACATCATATATCACTAATATATGGCCCTACAGTTATCCCTGTGAGACCTGAAGTGCCCACTTTTTAAAATGATTCCTGGTGTATACAACTGAGGTCAGTGAAGTGACATAAGGGATGGATTTGGCACTTAGAGTCTACAGCCAATTCTATTTACTAGGAAGGGGTGGGAAAACAAACCTACATAGTTGAGTTATGTCTGTGAAAACAATGAACTCATTCTGCCGGTGCCACCTGTGAAATATCAGTCTGGTTATGCAGGAGGTCTTTCTTGTGTTTTTACAATACATTCCACATCTCAGCACTTCCCTGGGGAAACAGATGGTAATATCCCAGAGAATGCCACTAAAAAAAATTAAAGAGGAGAAGAGAGAGAGAAGAGGAAAGTTGAGAGGTGTGAGAGAGATTTAAGTAGACACATGGTTAATTGAAGGTAAACATATCAAAACAGAGAAAAAGGCTCAACAGGCAACAATGCTGTAGAGATTAGATATGGTAAGAGCTCCTGGAGACATCTCCCACTCTGGGGAATTCCTCAGAGAAGCCATGATTGACTTGGACACCTGTTTGGGTTTTCATTAGGTTTTTTCGCAAGCTTTTTCACATATTCCCCCTTCTTCCCCGCCCCCAAATATTTTATACCTTTTTCATCTGTTCCCTCTAAATCCCAACTGACAACTTCATTTTTTTTTCCAGTTTGGGTCTCTTATAAAGAAGAGCTCAGCTAGCAGTCCAATTAAAATAAAAGCAAAACATGCAAGTCAGGGAGCATTTTCCTCTCTTGATGTTTCAGGAGATGAATGTGATTTAGGTTTTTATAGTAGTGTGGCTTGAATTTTTATTTATTTATGGTGTACAATTTCTTTCTGTGTCTCTGTTCTCCACAAGCCAAAGTGGAAAGTCCTTTTTGTCCAGAATATATAATCTGGCAGGCCCAAATCCAGACTCCTGTTCTCATGCTGAGAACCAGTCAATCGTTGAGGCAGGAATTTATGAGTTAATTTATGAGCCATAATAACATAATAAATGCATATTCTAGTTCTCACATCTCCACCCACTCCCCCCCCTTCCCCAAGTGCCAGACCCTCTGAAAACACACACACATACACAGCTTTGGCCCCACCACACATATACATATGCACATCCCTAGTGTCACCCACATTGAATATACATGCACCTGCACACACCACCCTTTACTTACACACATCCCCCAAGTGATGGCCACATTACATAACCACGCACGCACACAATTGGACTGTGGCTGAATCTCAGGGATCCTGGCTCCTCAGGTCAGTAGGCCCTGGAAGCAGCAGGGAGTCAGAGTAAGAGAGGAGATGAATCATCTGCTGAATGTCCATTGGTGAGAAAATGTGGAGTTAGGACTATTCTGCCTTGGGAAAATCCAAGAGTCAGAGAGAGGCTGTTGGGAAGAGACTGATGCAGGCTGAAGAGGTGTGTGAGGACAGATCAGGGAGGCTAAGTAACTGAACTCGGTGAAAGTTCAGGGCCCGTGGCAGGGGGAAGGTTGTGGTTATGAATATCAGCCTTTGAATATATGCTGCTTTCCAGGCCACTTAGGTACTTCAGTGCTGGTTGCATCATACATGCATTGGAGACTAACAGTTTAAATATGACTGACTGACAGACAGCAGGAACTAGTTAGAGACAGTCTGTTTGGAGGTCCTGGTGGGATTTGTTTGTTTTTGGATTGGCCCAGTTTAATTATAATCCACCTTTGCCTTTTTATAACAGACATGACAAAAGCGGTGAATGATCAGGGATAAAAATGAGCCAGGAGCCCTTTTTGTCTTGGTCTCCTACAAAGAGATCATTATCATCTGATAACAAAAAATACCTGGATGTGACTCCCGCTGTATTTTTAAATTATGTTCTTGTGCTAGAGGCTACCTTGCCTGTCTCTCTCTCTCTCTCTCCCCACTGTATTACCTGGCAAAATAGTGGAGCCAGACTCTTCTACCTGACTGCTTTCGTACATACAGCCTGAAAGCCACCCAGGGAACTTCCTCTTGAAAAGCATCTCATTTTCCACGTTCTGCCCTTCCATGAGGTTGAAGCAAAGGATTCACTGCTCTTCTGCATCTGGCAAAGAACAAAGTGTTTCCAGCCATCTTCTAGCCTTGGGATGCCTGACATGAGAGTCACCAGTGGGCAAATTTCAGCCAAATTCTTTAGGCGTGAGATAAGATACATTTTTAGTTTTCATTACTTGAAAGCATGGAAGTTATGACGCTGGATTATCCTTCCAGCTGTCCCATTCACTCATTGTGTAACCTTGGGGAAGTCACTTTGCCCATCTGGGTCACATTTTCTCCATCAGTAAAATGGGGATAATAAAATGTATCTACGCCACCAAGGGAGCTGAGAGGTTAATGCTTGAAAAATATTTAAAGTTTTGCAGATGAAAAGTAACATGCAAATTACTCTGAATGAAATAATAATGAATAAATATTTTTAAAAGCCTATAGATCTGACTCTCCACTGCCATGCACCTTACAGAGTCATGTACAGAGTGTGTGTAAAATGCTACCATTAGTAATCTCCATTCAATTATGCCAGAGGTAGCAATTAAATCTACATTACACTCATCTTGCAAAGTGGTAAATGACAACACAAGGTGCAAGGCTCTATATTTAATTAGTAGAGATGTGCCCAATCTGCAAAATTCCTGTCTTTGGTTTAGTCCATTATAGAGATGAGAAGCACCCACAAGTAATATTCAGAACAGATCCACGTTCAGATTCTTAATACTTGATTTCTCTAAGGCTCATCTCTAATTTTTAAATAAGTGGAAAGAGCTTTTGTTAATTAGGTCATTATATTAATCTTAAATCAGTAGGACAAACTATTCACAGTGAACAATGGATTGAGTACAATTCACCATTTTCTCTGTGAATTGTCCAGAAACAAATTCCATAAGTTTACTGGTTGTACAAAACTATTTGATTTGACACAGATCACTTGACATGTTTGTCTAACTGGTTGAGTGTAACACTTAGAATCAGATTTTATAAATCTGAAATTTTCTTTCTGACAATATTCTCCAGCATATGCTTAAACTTTGCTATTTCTACCAAATTTCATGAAAATTTATTTGCTAGAATATTTATGGAAAAGCAAACTCAAAAGTATTTGCCCAGTTTTACTTACAGCTGAGCAGGGTCATTTGCACAGAACAGAAGTGAGTTCCTGCACAACCTACATTTTCAAAAGTTACTTGTGATTTTTGGATGCCCAACTTGAGACATCTTAAATGGGGCCTGATTTCCAGAAGGAAGATTCTCAGCAATTTTTAAAAAGCAGAGCCCTTTTAAGGCATCTTAACTTTGGTCTCCTCCCCCCAAATCAAGGTCCCCAAAATCACTAATCACTTTTAAAAATAAAGGCCTCCCATCCTGCAGAACATGAAGACTCTGAGGCCATATAAACACGAATATAATAGTTCTTCTCTCTCCTTTTTAGATCTGAATCCAACTTGCACTCAGGTGGGAGTTGCCACCAGCACATTCTATAGGAACCTTTCCACCTTCCCAAGAGCCCGTTTCCTGTAGAATAACAACCCCCTGCATGAATATAAAACTTCATTTAGTGAACGTGTTACCTTTCTCCAAACAGCAATGATTTTCTCTCATAACAAAATAAAAGAACTTAACGTCCGAGAGGTTGTCTACATGTACAATGCTGCGCCGCTGTAGTGCTTAGTGAAGATGCTACCTATACCAAAGGGAGAGTTTCTCCCATCGGTGTAGGTACTCCACTTCTCAGAGAGGCAGGAGCTATGTCAACTGAAGAAGCCCTCTCATTGTCATAGCACAGTGTGGATTTTCCACATTCCTGAGTGATGTAGTTATATAGACATAAATCTGTAGTGTAATAGATTAAGCCTGAGACCCTTAGCTAACATCCATGAAAGATCTTTCTGTGACAGACAATCAGACACAGAAATTGACCTGTGGTTGCTTTGCCGTTTCTTTTCCCCTCAGGGAGGCATCCAATAAACAAAAAGGTTTTAGCGGGAAGAAAATAATCAAATATGACTTCCTCTGATTAGTCACAGGCGATAGTGCCATGGCAATTATTATAGCTGGGATGGAGGTCTTGGATGATGGAACAATGGGGAATATTGATTTGGAGGAACTAGGCAGCAGGGAACACTGCATATACAGAGCCTTGTCTCTGCTCTGCTCTGCTTTAGCAGCAAAGGGCCCGTACAAAGTTTATGAACCACTTAAGCCCTATTTTGAGGGGTTAAGCGGTGCATGGGCTTCTATTAGGCCTCTGCACAGGGGTGGATTTCACCCTGAGTAGGTTGCCTAGAGTTCCCTCTCCCCTTCCTCCCTCTTCCTCACTGTAACGCTTACTTTCCTCTCCCTCGTTACTGCTTTCTTCTGTCTCCCCGACTGTAACACTCAACTCTCACAATGCTTCCCTCACCCTATAACTGCTTTCTTCTACTCACTATAAATGGCATGTGAGAATACTGAGTTGTATTTTCCCACCCTTTAAATTCTGTCTCTCTTCCCTTTTCCTCTGCTCCCTTGGAGCAAATTTCAGTTGACCTGCTATACATTTGGGATAACTGGATTTACCCCAGTATAGCTCAGGGTGGAATTATCCAACCAAGCAGTGTGTTTTCTCTGTGCTCAACCTCCGTCCATAAAGGTTATTGTTGGAATAGTTAATGAGAATGAGATCACCTGAAAAATAAACCCTGCAATATAATCAAAAGTAGAAGAAAATTGCAGCTTTTGCAATTGAACTTTCTTATTACCAAGGATCCCTCCATTCCTTCAGTGACACCAGGTATTACAGAATCATAGACAATACAGATGAAAAGGACCTATTATGTCACCTAATCCATCACCTTATGGAGGGACAAGGCACAGGAGTTGGATAACTACCTTGAGGTTATATCTCTAAAGATGCCAGCCTTTTCCATTCAGTCATTCCATTTTCTCAAATATGATATATTTATAACTTTTCAATCTTTTGCACTGTGTCTCAGTCTCTGTCTGTCTGTCTGTCTCTCTCTCTCTCTCTCTCTCTCTCACACACACACACACACACACAAGAACTGCACCCTGACTCCCAAACCAGTGCCTAAACCACAAAATTGTATTTCCTTTGATTTATATAACTATAGACTTTTTAAAATATCCTGCAAAAATCATTTATCCAATAAACAAGTAAACACTGAAAAATGTTCACTTTTCAATAAGAAATTTTGATTTTCAGGGAAAAAAAGTTTTTGTAAACTAAAAAACACCACAAACTCATTTTTAACCAAAACCTATTTTGTTGGTGGTGGTGGTGGTTGTTTTTTAACACATACAATATTTTGGTGACTGTTTTTCATTGAAAAAATTGGAAAAATAATTGCCTAAAGTGAAAATTGTCCATGATCATTTTTATTTTAGTTGCAAAGCCATTTTTTGTTAAAAAATGCTTTGATGAAAAAACTTCGACCAGTTCTAATAATAATCCTTCCTTTCCCTGGCTCCTTTTCTGTCTAGTCTGTTTAGATCAGTGGTTCTCTACCCGCAATTTGTGCTCTGCTTGCAGCCCAATCAGCACACAGATGTGGCCCATGTGACATCCTCAGGGTCATAAGGTAGTGTATATATTGTTTGAATGCAACCCACGTAACACGTAGAAAACAGCATATGCGGCCCACAATGCTAAATAGGTTGAGAACCACTGCTTTACACTGCAAATTTGGAAGCAGGGTCTGTCTGCCCAGAACCTATAACAATAGGGGTCACAATCTCAGGTGCACTTGGTGGAATCTGCTATAATATAAATAACAATTATACATAGTTTACACTATCTTCCACATTTAGGATTTGGGAAACAGCATGACTAAAAGCCTTAGTTCTACCAAACATGGCAAGTTTCTCTCAGTGTCATACACAGTCCTTAATTAGAACAAATGGTCTTAGCCATAAAATAAAAGAAAATTTATGATTTGGTGACAGCTAATCGTTTGCAAGAAACAACAGATGCACTTACAATGAAGATATATTTCATGTTTTTCTTGCAAAGTACTTCTAACTGACTGAATAATGTATTGTAATGATTACTCAAATAGTTCCAAAGATGGTTTTAAGAATTTATAACGCACTTCGTCCTCCATCCAGTCCTACATGAGTATAACTTAATTTGTGCCATATGAAAAAGAAAGGACATGGGGCACAGGCTTTTCGTCCTACTTATGCTAGAAGTATATATGTGGTGATGAAAAAGAAGCATCCATCTGAAGCTAGAGAGAGGAAAATTTTAATGTAACAGAGATTAAAGGGACAGGGTAGAAGACCTATTTCTTACATGATGTGTTGTATCATGAACTTTATTGAGGTAATAATATTTTACATTTATTGGGCTTTATTCTCCACTGCCTTGCAAGTTGCGTGATCATTTACCCCTGTGGAAAAAGGAAGGTATGGGTGTGAAATGCTACCACTGGTGAAAGTTACTGAAGAATTCTAATTTGCACTCATTGTATATAGATCATAGAATCACAGATGTATCTAACTACACAACATACAAGGAAGAGGAGAAACAGGTCAATATCAATGATTATTTGGCTTGAGTAAGGACTTTAGGATTTTCCTCAACAGAAACATTTATTTATATATCATTCCACTTTCAAAATGTTTTGCAGTTATTAAATCCTAAATTCTTCAGGATATCTGACAACCTCTATCAGAAGACATTAGGAAGAGATATTTCATAATTGCTCACTTCTGGATTTCTTGTGGCCTTTTCTGAAGCAGCTGGTGTTGGGCCAGTGTCTGAGACAGGATACTGAACTAGATGGTTCATTGGTCTAATCTGGTTTGGCAATTCCTATTTTCCTTTTACTAGCCAATATCAGAAGCACTACAGCGGCTTAGAGGCATCAATGAACTGATACAGCAAATCCTCTGTTCCTAAGACATTTAATTAAAGATGTGTTAAAATAAATAGATAAAGAATTAAAACAATATACCAAACTCATATGAAAAGAACAGTGGTGATTAAGCAGTTAAAAACTAATTCCAGAAATAACACAGATGCCAGATACATCCCACACAGGGGCGAATTCTATAAGGCAGATCTTCCGATACATCATGCTGCAGCCTAATAAGCCTCAAAGCATCTCCCAGGTATGAGTTTGTTGATAGAAACTGTTTGTTTGTTCAATGTACCTCGTCAATTTCTTGCTGACATAAGAGTAGCTAATTAAAGAGGGACACCTGACGCTTGCCTCAGTAACTGGGAAGTGATTTAAGACAGATCATCCCAATGCCCCTCTTCTTTGTTCCCCCCTCACAGAATGGATTCCTTTTACCCTAGTGCTTTCACCCCAGCTAACTTGGTCTCAGTATTATAAAAGATCGATTTCTCTTGCAATCTGTCATCCTACATATTCCAAAGTACTTTAAAAAAAACAAAACCGAGGTAGCTGGGGACACCTCTCAGAGTTGGAAATGTTTATTTTCCTCCTGCAGTTAGAACAAAAGGTAAATAACAAAGCATTATGGCAGTTTCCTCACAAAACATGCCACCTCAGGGAACAGGACATCTCCTCTACACTAGTATTTGTTCCCAGATTTCCCCTCTCGCAACGTACCATCTGTCTTACTTCAACACTTGTGATATGAAACATTTTCTCCACCCTCCCCCCCCCAGTGAAATGAGAAAATAATTTTCAATCCATACTGATACAGCCATGGGTTTTCCATACACACTCTTTCATCATCAGTCCCTAATAAAGACACAGATGACCACCTTTTTCTGAGGTAGGAAGGAAAGAAAGTCAGTGGGTCAAATTCCCAGAAACACTAAGTTGCCTTTTACATTGTTCTAGCGGCAAAAAAGGACATTAAGGATGGGGAAATACCTCACGAAGAATAGGCCCCTACACAGAGGCCTGCCTGGTTGGTGTCGTGTTGGGGCTCCCTACCTCTATTCTCAACTCCTGTTTTAGAGGATATGTGAAGAGAGGATTTAGGCCAGTGATGAACAGGGGGCATGGTTGGCGGACATTGTGCTGCAGCTATCCTCTGCTTCCTACAGTCCATGGGACACAAAAGAAGCAGAACATAAAGTAGAGCAGCCCTGAGACTGCTCTAATTTAGTCTAGGATTAGGGAGACTCACAACCACTGCAGACTACAGAAAGCAGCTTTGGCCCCCATCCTGCAGACCAGAAGATAAATAAAAACCATGAAAATAAAAGTAGAACAGGTCCAGAGTGTAATTGACCCACTGCGGTCTTGCTCCAATAATAGAGTGAAATTTGTTCATTGCAGAGGGTACCACAAACTAAATCCCTATTGAGTGCTTAGCCCAGTGTTGCTCTTTGTCCTAAGGAATTTCATCCACAGGGACCTTGACCTCTTTCTCTGTCAATACACCTAGCCTTCTGTCATTTATGGTGTCTGCTCCTGCCCACCTCCTTGTGAGCTTGCTCCTGCTCCCTCTGAACTCAACTGTAATATGCCCATTGTCTTCAGCAGGACTGGGCCGCTTTTGGTCTATGCACCCTATCCTGAACTTTTTGGCATTTCTCCAGGTTCTGTGAATATTTCACCTCCCTTGCCCTCCCATCCAATTTACATCATCAGAGTGCGTCTTATCTTTTTGTCAGTTGCTAACACAACTATTATTGCCTGACTCTCATTCCCAAAACATCTTTTCTGTATCATGGGAGCAAATGGGTCATAGAAGCAAGAAGAGAAAGATTCAACCTGCTGTAAACAGGTTGTGGTTAGTCCTCTCAGATCCTCTCTTTTGGCAAAAAATGCATGTGCCAGTGCGGGGAAAAGATCCCTTAAGTTACACTAAGCTGCTTTTATCCTATATATGGTTGGGGTTTGGGTAGCGAGGGGTTAGTCCAATAAATACAGAATGTGGGGGGAAGATTATCCAGTAAGTCACGCAATTTGTTTTTTAAAAAAAGCTTCTAGTGACAGTTTTCTGTGTCTTCCCCAGTGAACAGATGCTACGAGAGAGAGGAACAAGTAAACAACAAACAAACACAGCAAACCCGAGCACTACAGACGGCTCTCCAGCAAGGCGACAAGAGGCAGTAGAATGGGCACTTTTCCTACAGTGGGTGATTGATATATTTAATCCACCGGGTTATCCTTAGGTGTTATATTTCCCAGCAAAATAAAAACATCCAGATTTATTTCTATTCCATTTCTCTCTGCTCTGCATTCGCCTTAAAGTGAGCTTACTGCTGGCGGTCAGATCATGAGACACAGAACAGGTATGTTAAGGGCAACAACAGCACATGCTAATGTGCATAGAGAGACATCATTTCCAAGGATGAGAGGGTAAAGGTCAGTGTCTATTGTTTATCCTTCTCTCCCAAGCCTGCCAACAAAAGGGTTCATCATTGTGCATTGCAGGAGTGGCTTGTGGCATGATCTGTTCACATTTCAGATGGGACACCAAACAATCAGCAAATCCTGACAGCTTCCAGCCATTGATGTGTTCAGGTGGATTTGCACTAGTGAGCATGGGCTAGATTTTCAGTACACCTCAGTAGTGTGGGGTGCACAGTGGGAGATGTTGGCTCCTGGGCCCTTTTTAAAATCCAGTTCTTATTTAGGTGCCACTCTTCTGGAAATCTGGTTTTGTTTGTGAGTGCTGAGCCCTGGAAAATCTGGCCCTGAGCAATTTGAGAAATCTAGTCTCTGTAGCTCACAACCACTGCCCTGAGATCCCCAGGCCCTTTATTAGTGAAAACAATGTATTTATACTTCCTTGCCCCAAGAAAGGAGGGGGATCCCTCCCTCAGAATTCAGCAGGAGAAGGAAAGTTGAGCTCCCATCCTCTGTCTTCCCCCTTATTTTACCCGCTCATCATTTCCTGCTTCAGAGAGACCATAGTTCAATATCTCACATCTGCAAAGATTAAATGAAACATGAATAATTGTCATAATTCACAAATTGATTTGCACTATTGTTTCCTTGGGAATTGCCATTGCCCATTCAGTTTACCAAACTTCTACTGATTTATTTTATTATATTATAGGGGCACCACCACATCCCAACATGGTAGGCACTGTCTGTACAGTAAGAAATGCTCCCCTCCCCCCCGCCCGCCGTAAAGATCTTATAGTATAAGGAAACAAGACAAAGGGGAGAGGAAAGAGAGAAGCAGAAATTTGCTTGAGGCCGCACAGCTGGTCAATGGTAGAGCAGCAGCATTTAGAACTCAGGTCGCCTAGCTCCTGCTCTAGAGATTTAACCAGTAGGCCATGCTGCCTGCCAAGCCAGCTGTATAGTGATGTACCCAGTGTTCTGTTGATGCCTTGAGTCCTGTGTGGCTTGAGGGAATCACAAATTCTCAACACCCTCTTGAATTCATAAAGTGTATTGGAACCAACAGGGTGATAATTGCTCCAAGCCTTTGATTTAGCTTTCAGATGCTGAGTCATAAATAAAGGGCTCAAGTCCTATTACTAACAAGGAACCAAACAATGTTCACAGTCTGATGCTGGGGAACAGCTACAGAACAGCTGGGATTAAAGGAGTCAATCATAAGTGTTGACAGAATATGTTGCTTTCATTATTACTATTTAAAGGCTGTGAACATTTTTGTTACAAGTGCTTTACATACTTCCATTTCACTTTATCTGCATGACATTCTCTCCTTTCCTCTCCCCTTTCTTTTCCTGGCACATGGAACCCAATTAAATCACTTTCTAATTCATAATGTATTAAGATAATAATGGGAACTGAAGTTAATAGCAGCGAGACTGGAATTTGCAGAAGTCATTTATGTGCTTGTTTAATTAGGTACCTCGGGTTAGGATGCCTTTTTTCCAGCCCCTATGAGCAGTCATGAGAAGCATGCACTGAATCAGACGTGGCTAGAAAGAGATACCCCAGGTGTGATCATTCAGAGCCCTGTTACACACAAAGGTAGGCTGGATCTCTGAAAAGAGACAGCAGAGATATTTTTTTCCCATTTGCCATCTCTAATTAACTGCCCAAAATTTCAAATCTGTCTTAGAAAGTCAAAATCAAAAGTCCCATCAATATAAATGGGCTAGATCATGAGCTAGTATAAACTGAAGTTAATTGAAACTACACTGATTTATACCAGTTGAGTATCTGGCCCATTCTTGGAAGTGTCCAAAGGGGAGAAAGAGAAAGAAGAGAAGACTCGGTTATATGAATGGGTGTGTCAGAGACACAGAGATAGAGAGAAATGACGGAGCCACAGAATAGATAAAGAACTTCTAAGGGGCTTCCATAGGTCACAATAATACTTTGAACTTCTACAGTGCCTTGCTTCAAGATGCTCTCCAAAGACTAAGGAATTATTCTGAGCCTAAGAAAACCTCTGTGGGCAAGATCACTATTATTGTTCTCCCACTGGCCTCTTCAGAACAGAATCTTTAAGGTGTAGTAGCTGGACAGGACCGATTAGTGGCCTAATCATGAAGGGTAAGATCCATAAGAACATAAGAACATAAGAACGGCCATACTGGGTCAGACCAAAGGTCCATCTAGCCCAGCATCCTGTCTACCGACAGTGGCCAATGCCAGGTGCCCCGGAGTGAGTGAACCTAACAGGTATGATCGAGCGATCTCTCTCCTGCCATCCATCACCCCCCTCTGACAGACAGAGGCTAGGGACACCATTCATTACCCATCCCGGCTAATAGCCATTTATGGACTTAGCCTCCATGAATTTATCCAGCTCTCTTTTAAACCCTGTTATAGTCCTAGCCTTCACAGCCTCCTCAGGTAAGGAGTTCCACAGGTTGACTGTGCGCTGTGTGAAGAAGAACTTCCTTTTATTTGTTTTAAACCTGCTGCACGCCAATTTCATTGAGTGGCCCCTAGTTCTTCTATTTTGGGAACAAGTAAATAACTTTTCCTTATTTACTTCCTCCACACCACTCATAATTTTATATACCTCTATCATATCCCCCTTTAGTCTCCTCTTTTCCAAGCTAAAAAGTCCTAGCCTCTTTAATCTCTCTTCATATGGGACCCGTTCCAAACCCCTAATCATTTTAGTTGCCCTTCTCTGAACCTTTTCTAGTGCCAGTATATCCTTTTTGAGATGAGGAGACCACATTTGTACGCAGTATTCAAGATGTGGGCGCACCATGGATTTGTATAAGGCCAATAAGATATTCTCCGACTTATTCTCTATCCCTTTTTTAATGATTCCTGTTGTCCTTTCTCAAGCAGAACTTCCACTGTCTGACTAAGGACTGCAGAAATAGGGCCTCAGCTTGGATTAGTTTAGAGGAGCTCTCTAGACTGCACAGGTCTGTCAAGAGAAGTAGTGGAAACAGCATTGCTCCAGTGTTAAAAACTAAGCTGGGCAAAGCAGTGGAAAATGTACTGTGGGAAGAGCATTGTGAGTGCTTAAGGGCAATATGAATGGACATACGAGGTTTTACAGTATCTTATTGCTATGAACACATGACATTATATAAGTGCAAGAGCCCTCAGGATGGCTTTAGACATGCTTACACAGGGTTTTATCCTCTGGAGCATGGAAGGCAGTGGGAGTTCATTCACTGATCTGAATGGAAGAGAATGAATTCCTGGACAGGTGAATATCTAGATAGTATTTTCCACACTTCCTGCCCACCAGCATAGCTTTATAATTATATTGCAGAGTCTCTTGTAACAGTTCCTACATGGTGGAATTACAGTATATAACAAGCGTCTCAGTTTCCAAGTGAATGGCTTGCAGTGTTTTCTCTTTGCAAATTTCACCGTCTCCTTCTTTCCCCCCTTGCTCCTCCCTCCTCTTTTAACAGAGTTATATTAGATCCCCTGAACAACTGAGAAAACAGAACTCTGCACTGTGTTACAGAGGCCTGGGGCAAACCTGCTTAGCATTTCCTGTATCATATTTTGTTATCCTTTATCATTAACCTGCACTAATCTCTGTAGACAGAGAGCCAAGGGGCAGAAGAGACACTAACACCCTTCCCATCTTGTCGATGCCAAAATAATTAAACTGGTCCCTTGGGGTTCTTAGTGCCTTCTTGTGCTCTTTTGCAAGGTTGTTTGCTTGGTGGTTGAGAGATTTTATTTGTTTTAATGGATTGACAATGTTACACAAGCCAAAGCTGCAGAATCTCTCCTTCTAGGTTACAAGATGCATCCACAAATAGCTCCTGATAAATTAATGCTAATTCTTTGTACTGCTATTGCTTCTCCCAAGGCAGGATTACAAGGACCTAAGAAAACAACAACTGGAAATATTCTTCTTTCATTTATCCTGGTGCAACCCCATTGACATTACTGCGGTTGCACTGCTATAAATGGAAGGAGAATTTATCTGAGAGGAAAGAGCTATACTCTCAGAGACATAATGGATAAGTCTCACCTACACTATGATGGTGATTTTCAAAAGCACTCAGTTCTGATCAAACTTCTTCTATCAAAGTCAGAGGGAGTTTTACCTTTTCCCTTTAGTGGATGTGGAATTTGACCAAATCTGGCCCCTTTTGAAAATCTCTCCCTAAAACTACATTCAGGTCCAGAAAACTCCTAACAAAACCAGCCCAAATTCATGCATAGAGGATCTATCTGTGTCTCTGTAGCTAAGTTTAAAGCCTGGGAGGTAAATACTATTAACACTTTGCAGAAGAGTAGAGAAGGCACAGAGAGATTGATCCGTAACAGAACAGGGCACAGTACCCATATCTTCTGGGTACTCTGATCCAAAGCCAGGTTGGTTAACAAATGCCAATTATTTTTCATGGGAAACTTTGGGGGGGGAATATTTTTCCTTCCCAAAATTTCCTGCTATTTTTTTTAATGTATTCAAAATCCAACCCTCAGCCTCCGAAAAATCTGTTTTTGAAAAGCAAAACCCCCAAAATTATTGAAAACTGAAAAACATTCACCCATCACAGAATAACTGTGAATAAAGTAACTCACATACATCTCTGAGTTGGTATCCTACTGAATATTCAGGATAATTGCCTCTGCATACAAGCATTTTGCATCTCAATGCCAAAGAATGTGCCCATATGATACACCTTGAGTTTAGAGTTCAGACCCAGTGAATATTTAATTTATAAATAGTTTTCTGTCTGAAATCGTCTCTAAACTCCAGAGCATGAAGACTCAATTCTGTAATCAGCACATCGCTGACGAGATTTCACAATTCAGTAACGCGGGGTAGAAATGTGAGTAGAAATTCAAGCCACAGCAGTGCCAAGCAATCACACAGCTTTTCCGTGGAGTGAAACTGAAGGAGAATAAAACATGACATGTTTGTCAATCTGTGGGGGTAGGGAAGAGGAACTGCTCACTGGCAGTCAAGACTCCAATCTCCTTTACATCGTTGTAAATATGGAGTAACTGACATCAGTGGGGATGTTCCAGGATTTCAACAGGCATAGGGGACAGCAGAATCTGTCTACTGCAGCATTTTTCTGCTCTGTGGGGCTAAAAGAAGATAAGTCTCTATCAGGGTCTATAATTATTGTATATTTAATGATTTGATGTATCTTATCTATTATTTGCCAACTGGCATTTTATCTTTATATTGGGGTAATGCTCAGAGGCTCCAGTCAGGATTGGGGGGCTCATTCTGCTAAGCATTGTGCAAACAAGAAGTAGGTAGAGTCCCTGCTCAGAAGAGTTTACAAGCTAAGACCCTCATCCTGCCATGAACTGTACATGGGCAAACCTCTGTGGGGAGGTCATCGCTGGATCAGGGTGATAGATAGATAGATAGATAGATAGATAGATAGATAGATAGATAGATAGATAGATAGATAGATAGATAGATAGATAGATAGATAGATAATGACATATGTAAATAAATATTGACCTTCCACAACTGCCCCATCAGCATAGCTACATAGATGTCAGCTGATTTCTAATACGTATCACTGCAGAAATGGGTCTGGAAGGATGTGAAGTAAAAGAGGGGAGGAGCCTTGCAAATGAGTTCAAGGAGGATGCTTAGTGCACAAGTAGTGGCATAGAGGAAAGCCTGAGGATGTTTGTGAGAGAAGAGGACAGGCAAGCAGATGATGCTGGCATAATTGGTGAAGCACCTGCGATGAGGGGCAATGTGATGACAGATTAGAGCAGATAGGTAAGGGAAAGTAGAACGGGAGACGGCTTTGGAGGTTAGGACAAGAAGCTTGTAACTACTGAAGTGGGAGATGGGGACTGAAAGATGGGAGTGATGCGCTTAGAGTGATAATCAAGGAAGAGCATCTCAGCAACTGTGTTTTGCATGGCTTGGGTGGTGTCACTCCGGGTGTCAGGGAGCTGGAGGAGAATAGTTTGCAGTAATCAGGATAGGAGTTGTTGAGGGCCTAAGTGAAGGTTTTGGCTGAGTAGACAGGGAGAAAAGATGCTGGAAGTATTTATGGAGAAAGGAGTGGCAAGATCTGATGACATCCCTGATATGTGACACAAGGGAGAGGAACTGAGGCAAAGATGATTCCCAGATTATGGAGCTGATCAAGAGGAAGGATGCTGGTTTTGTCAAGAGTGATAGGGAAAAGGAGAGGTAAAGACAGCTTGGAGGAAAGATCGGGAGAGCTCAGTCCTGGGCATACTAAGTGTAAACGGATGGCAAGATGCTGTTGGTTATCATACACACTATACTCCTTCCTGTTTGTTTTTAGGATGCTAAATGAGTTACACATCTTTGTCCCCTATTCAGAGGGCAATAGAGAGCATTACACCATTGAAAGTAAAATGATCAAGTCAGGTTATCCACAGATGTCAATGGAACTGAGCATTTAAAACTGCTAGGTGAATTGAAAACCTCAGCGTAAAGATTCAATAGGTCACTCATACCCAGCCATGGGTATTTCCGAGGTTGTGAGAAACACAGCATCCTGGGTTAAGCTAGAGACAGCAAAGAGGCAAAAATAGGAAGAAATACAAAATGTAATTTTTTTGTGATATGTATGAATCCTATACCACTTTTTATTCTCCTTGAATATTTTTCTGGAGAAGACACTCCATTAGCTTTTATTGTTACCTTTTCTGCACAAAAATCTTAACTCTATCCTTTTTATTTTATCTGAAATGTCTAATTAAAATCCTTCTTTTAGTTGCATAGTTCTTTATTGCTCGTCCTGAATGTACACTATTTCTCATAAAAGGGAGAGAAAGAGACTACATATTAGCAAATTTGTCAGAATGAAACTGCAGAATTAAAGCAGAGATTTTTCTCTTTCATACGCTGGCTGTTCCTCTGCCTTTTACTCCCCTGTTCCAAGGCTCAAAAGCAGAAGCAGGGAAAGAAAAGCTCTTTCAAATGCACTAAACTGTTATGTATTTTAGAAGAGTGGTATTCCAGATAAAACACTATGACATGGACTCAATAGATAGGAAACACCTCTATGAGTAGGAGACCAGAAAACATCAGCCCCAGTTCACTTCATCCAGCTACTCAGATAGGATCCAAAAAATAAGTGGAAGCAGTGTAAAGTTAAACGTTTGACAGTAACTTTCTTTTGTATGTAAATAATTTACAGTATTTTCCAGTTCCTCCTGGGCATCAGAATAGATGTGAAATCTAAAGGACCAATTCCCCCCACAGTAGTGCAGTAAGACTTTTCCCTTTCTTATTAAAATGATTCTGTCGTGCTGAAAGGTGATTTTTTGGTACTGATTTTTTTCTTTGAATTTTTCTTTCTATCATTTTTAGAATTGTTTTTGAATTTTTCCCCATTTACAGAGAACTCAGTTTTCACTGAACACGTGATTTACAAATCTTAACTGAAATATTTGCCATAATTGCTATTTAAAATCTCATGGACAATTTCACAACGATTTTGATAATGTTGACAAGTTTTTGCAAAAAGTGTCATTTTTTGGAGAAAGACCATTTTTCAATTAATAAAATACCTATTTAGTGTAAAAAAAAAAGGGTCAACTAGCTCTGATCCAAATCCAGCAAAGAGTCCATCCCCACCCCAAAGCTCGAGGATGTTCAGAATTACCCCAATTATAGAGACAAGGGACAAAAGCTAAGCTCATATGTGAATCCACATTTGAATCTTTCCAGGTTGCTTGGAACAGGATTATCATTGGGCTCACTGTCTGGGAATGTGGATCTTGGTCTGATCAGAACTTTTCCAAACTCTGGGAGGTTCATCCCTATAGTTTTGATTCTGGCCCATCTCTGCTGAAGACAGATGGAAATTAGACACATAGTTACCTTTGGCAGAGCATCTCAACACAGATGGACACATGGTCACTGATATTAAATCACTTCAAGGCAGATGGGCACACAGTTAACGCTGCCCTTTTCACTCATTCTGTATTCTGTGCCATGAAGCATGGATGTGAGCAATAAAGAGAACAAAACTGGTCCTTCTTTCTGGCCCTGGGAACTTTTCCTGATAAATTACTCTAAATTCAGAGGGAAAAGCAGGTCTTACTTCTCATCAGAGGTGTCAACTGAAAATAAATGTTTGCACAAAATTACAATGATTTGTGGCTAAGAAACATTTAGTATCTGCCACATCCTAAAAATCTCATTTAAACTACCTTTTGCACCTTTTAAGCACTTCAAAAAAATAACAAATACTATACTGAGACTAAAATGCATGCTCTGCTTCCATCAAACCTTGTTACAATTGTTATTCCTATAAAACATACACCAGTTAATAGTTATGGCAGTTGAGTGCAGTGGTATTCCTTAAAGTAATTTATGTCATATTCTTTCTCATCCGGCTTGAGACAGTAATTTTAAGAGTACGTTCATTTGATGCTGGGATTGCTGCTTCACCTAATGCCTTTTTGCTGTTGATGGTGTATGTGTATTTTACATATTTACACAGTAATTGAAGATAAACACTGAGCAGGAAAATGCATTGAGAGAAATAGATAGATTGTTTCTAAGAATGCAGCGGGAGGAAGAGAGCTGACAACAATGTGGGAGAATGTAATTTTGTTTGCTGTACATTTTTTGGGGGAAAGGAAAAGTTAGGTCAAAATTCCTGCAAAACAGCCCAGAGTGGAGGGTGGGAAGTGATGCTACCTCCACATTTTTGTACTGGATCTGCAGTGAGTGGAATAATGATCCTGTGGTTAAGTGTCCTGGACTAGGGTTTAGGAGATCCGGTTCCATTCCTGATTTAACCACTATTTGTCCGTGTGACCCTGAGCAAATCACTTACATCCAGATTTTCAAGTTTACTCAGCCACCACCATAAGAATGGCAGATTTTCAAAAGAGCTCAAAATCCAGTATTGGTATCTGTACCCAGCACTCTGGATACCTCTGTGCTCTTGTGAATACCCGGCCACGGGTGTCACAATAAGAGCTGAGAGGTGCTGAACAATTTTTGAAAGTCTGGACACTTATTTAATTGCCTTTCAAAAATCTTTCCTCCTGCTTGAACATCACACCCCCCTATGCCTCTCTTCCCCACTTGTGAAATTGGGATATTTCCTGTCTCCTACCACTCTAATGTCTATTTACTATAAACTCTTTGGGACGGGAACTGTCGCTTACCATGTGTTTGTAAAGTGCCTAGCACAATGAGGACCTGACATCAGTTAGGATACCTGGGTGCTATATAACACCAGAAGCATGTTATCTATGTAGAGAATGCACTTATTGTATGCCCATGAAAGCCCTGAATAGGACTTTCTGAACGGCTGTGGCCTAAGGCCTAATTCTGCACAGCACTGAGCCTATCACTTAAACCAATTTTTTTCAGAATTTCCAGTGATTCTGGGTATCCCCCAACTTGATGCAATTAGCGTGGGCCTGATTATCACGGGTAATGAGTACCTGGAACTTCTATTAAAGTCCTCTGGAGCTGCAAGAACTCAGCATCTGTTAAAATGAGTCCCAAGAGGCCAGATTTTAAAGGTATTTAGGCACCTAAATGTAAGCAAACTGACTAAGCCCTTCAAGGTCCAATGAGCACATCAGCGAGCTCCACTGAAAACTAAAGGCATGGTAATGAGAGAGTGAGAGAAACCAGGACAGGAGGCTTTGTCCTGTCTATTATTAGCAATACTTCAGCAGAATGTAAAGAATGGAGCCTTGGGATGAGTGCACCTTTTTTCCAGGAAGCCACTGTCCTGCTCACTGGACCATTAAATGCTGAGCAGAAGGAAGGACAGGTTTGTGTGAATATTAATGAAGGTGCAGCATCTGCAGGTTTTAATTTAGGTCTAGAACTACTTGAGGTCACTTGACCTACCTAAAAAGATTAGCATTTTTGTTCTTGTAACATTGGGACAGAGCATGTTTCATGAGGGCCTTGGTGATGATAATGTTTGCTTTCACGGTGGCTAACAAACAGTTATTATTTAACAAACACATTCATTCATTTTAATTAGGAAGTACCTATCCAAGGCTCTAGGTGCTTATAGAGTATACAAATTCTGTTAGATCTCCCCAAAATCGCCTTCACCCAGCCAACTGCCTTTCATAAAACCTGCCATCTACCCCCTACTTTCAGCCAACTTACTGCAAAGAAAAATTCTTCTTCCTCAACTCACTTATGCCACCCTCTATCCACCACTCTAGGGAAAGCCTGGGAGAGCAGATAAGCCTTTCCTTTTGCCATCACAGTCAACAAATCTGGACTCTGTTGGGCCAAGGAAAGGGAGTAAATTTGTGAGTCATGGGCACTCCACAGTGAATGTTTCATCACTAGCTACATCCCACTGTAAGGAAGGGCCTTGCTAGGTACTAGTACAGTTCCCCTTGAACTCAGAAGAGGTTCAGTCCTAGACCTCTTTGCGGCTTGGGCATTGCCTACACTGTTTTGACTTCCACAGAGTTGCTTCACATTTACACCAGTGTAACTGAGAGAAGAATTTGTCCCAGCACACCAAGCTTCATGACAGCCTTGTGAAAGAAAGAAATATGATTGTCCACGTTTTGCAGAGCGCTGAGGAAGGGAGAAGTAAAGTGACTTGGCACACAGGGCATCTGTGGCAGAACTTGATTTTTGAACCCTTGACTCTCTGTCTCCTGATCTGACTATTGGACCTCATTAACTAGCACAGCATATTGAACCTCAAATGGTCCAGTTGTTCAGATCAGCCAATAAGTAAGGCATTCGGCTGCTTTATCCTAATGATCTGAACCACTTGAGTTCAGACAATTGGACTAGAAAACTTGTGAGAATAGATTTTCTTATTAGATTTATGATAATCATTAATACTAATAATAAATATTTAGCAGTTGTACATACCACTTTGTAAACTGCTAAGTATATTATTTATTGACATTATTGTTACTTTCAACAAACATTAAATAGCTAATTAAGGTTTCTGATGCTTCCAGTCAAGCAAGAACCAAGCCCTTGGGATGGTGCCTTCCTGTGCTTTCGTACAACAGGACTCTGCATACTAATTGGTGCCTCTGGGCACTACCTCAGTGCAAAATTATCATCATCATCCTCCAGCGATGCCCTGATCCTGCAAAGGCTTAAGCGTGCTCTTAAAGTTATGCACCTGTGTAAGAAGCTTGCTGAAGTAAAGTATAAGGGTCTGCTTCTCATTTATCTTAAATCCTTTTTACCCTACTCTGGCAACGACAAGAGGTCTTAAAGTGGATGCAAATATATTTAATTCCCACTTTAAGCCTCCTTTACTCTGCTACAGTGGTGTAAAGGGGCCTCAATGAAAATAAGAATCAGGCCATTGGCACAGAGCTATGACACAAGAATACAAGTAATGTGGATGAAAAGTTATCCACACATTTCTGAATCCTTGCAAAGCTTCAATTTCCAGCTTTGATTGAAGGATTGGAGTGCTTATTTTCTCTGGCCCAGTTTCCCCATCTCTAGATAAGCTCCACATCAAATGGTCCCACAATGAGCATACCCACAGTAAGCATCTTCTGTACAACCCACAGATAAAGAAACTCTCAGCAAGTGGGGGCCGCTTTGCTCCGGCCCTTATTGCATTCATTCTCATAAATGCTAATAGGATCTAGCTGGCTAACCAGAGAATCTTTTCTACCACCCTCGGGTGAGCCTGGCTCAAGAGCGTTAAAGTAACAAAAAAAGTTTTTCTTTACAAACAAAAAAGCCCAATTTTTTTTCTTTTGTTGACCTTCCTCTGTCAGATGCAGCATGAAGATTAGTGCACAAATCTAAAGCTCCTGCATTGCTCACAGTAAAGTGCTACAGAATGCGTTATCTCCATAGCAATGTACTTCAGAGGGCTTGAACCTGTAAATCAAGGATAATCAAACACTGGCTCTGGAGTGTGCTGTGGGCTAGACAATTCCTCAGCAGAGAAAATGAGGCTGTGATGTGTGTAACTCTGCAGAGATAAAGATATTGGACCAGATTAATCCCTGGTGCAGAACTATTGGCTTTGGTGGATTTACACTAGAAATGGATTTGGCCCATAGCAAACAAGGAAGATGAGGCACATGGGGTCTTGTAAGTGTAGGAGCTTATCTATAATGCCCCGTGCAGTCTCTTCTGAGGCACTTAGCAGGGAAGGAAAGCTGGCAACAGCTGGCCTCTCTGGGCATGGATGGCTTATATCCTGGATAAGTCTTGTCATTGCTCTCACTGGCAGTTCCATTGTCACATAGTCAGTGCTTAGAGCTGGGTAAATGGTTTACAGAGAACAAATAATCTAACACCTTTTGTTCCATTGCCACTGTAATTTTAGGAATTTTTCCACTATTCTGATTGAGTCAATGAATATTCCATTTGCACCAATGGCAGCCTGTGAGCTGCTCACCAGCTGTATTGAACACATTTATTACCTACTCTGTCATTGTTCACTTTAGTGACATGTTACACCAGTGTAACCCCATTGACTTCAATGGTGTTACCCCTGATTCACACCAATGTCAGCAGGGAAAAAACCAGGCCTCTTTTGCCCAGGCTTCAATCATTACCCACTTTGCATGGTAGTGGATAGTCATGCCCATTTTCATTTTCTTTATGGACTTTATGTAAAAAGAAGAGAATGGGCAATTGTTTTAACAGTACAAACCATAGAATTAAATCTTGATGCCTAACCCCATTGTAGTTCTATGCAGCCTTTCTTAATGCATTATTATGTGCGTTTTTAAGGATACACTTATACACTGATGGCTTTTGCTTACTTCTTAATGTTATTATGTTTAGGAACTGTTTGCTCACTTGTAGCCTTAAGCAGAAATTAATTAAAAAACCCTCATGTGAACATCTCTTGTATGTGGCAGCAGCTTGTATTGCCTGATTTGATGGCGTGTTTTCACACATGAGCGTGATGTGATATGGTTGACAGAGCAATGGCTGCAAGGAATACTCTTAGCTTTTAATAAACCAGGATTTGTACATTAAGAAAATATCGATGGGAGGGGGGCACCTGTGTGTGGGCCCAATGACATACGGAAGGCTCTGCTTGGAATGGAGAGGAGCAAAACTGCATGCAGTGGCTTATGGGAGTTTGGTGGTCTCAGCCTAGGCCCCACTGGACACGTTTTCACAGCACCAGACTGTCATCCTGGCTGGCAATGATTGGTGCTCTTGTTGGCAGTCTCAGGGGAAAAGCCAAAGACTGAATGGAATTTGGATGCCCCCCTCTCTCTTTGAGCTTGTCTACACACAAAGTTGCACTGGTTTAACTTAAATCTGTTTAAAAACCAAGTTAGTTAACCTAGGTCAATTCCTGTGTGGACACTCTTACGTCAGTTTCAAACTGGTTATATCAATTTATCTTGCAACTATAAATTGACCAATGCCAGCAAAACTGCAGTTGCACAGGTTTAATTTGATTAGTTTACAACCACACCTCTAGTTAAACCAGTATGGCTTTACATATAAACTAAGCCCTAAACATATAAACTAAGCCCTAAAGCCTTTGGGAGAAATTAGTCCTGTCAATGCTTGTACTGTACCTTACCTGGGGGTTAATAGAAGATGCAGGTCCTGATTGTCAGGTATGCTAAGGCCCCTATATATTGTCCTGGCCATGTAAAGGACCCTTACAGTATATAAAAATCAGGCCTTTAATTCTCCAGGGAGCTCCAGCTGGCCACCTTTCATCAGCTCTAAAGTCATTTAGCATCTGATGCAGCACCCAATAAAGTCAATGGAAAGACTCCCAGTGGACACCAATGTGTGGTGGATGAAAATGAGAAATGAAAAAAGGAAAAGAAGAGAAAGGGGTTGGTTGAGCTTTTGATTCTTTGTTGTTTTATGTATTTTCAACCTATCGAAACACTGAATGAAAGAGCATTTAAAGGGAAAAATTATTCTCATTTCAGCTTAAAAGGCACAAGTGAGCAAGGGAAACTATATGGAGTTGTTTGTTTACTTTTATTTTCACTGGCAGTTACAGAAGTAAGGAAAGGGCTAATATTCTATAGCAATGGGCACAAGCAAGGTGTTTTGTTTTTGCTTTCATGGTTGATCATGCTTCAAGTTAATTCAAAAACCTACTATCCTCCCTGGCAAAGAGTCTATTTGGCCCATCTATAATTATGGAGTCTGAATTTGGCTTCCGTCTGAGCCCTAGCAATTACAGATAATTACAGAGATTTAGGGCACTTCAAAATGGGTGCCCTAAATCTCTCACCAAAACCAGGATTTGTACAGAGGTAGCATCTGGATGGGGCCATGAACTCTTAAAAGTTAAATGGCAAGGGCATCATTGATTTTCCTAGCACTGAGAGGAGTTTTATCCATTCAATTCTTATTGATTAATGGCTAAACCCCACACAGCACTTAGGAAATATGGAAGTTAGTTTCAGTGATAACAACTGTCTATCTCTTCTTCAGCCCTCTAAATAATAAGGTCCTAGTTCTGCCCTGGTTTCACCCCATGCAACTCATTACAAGTAAATTAAGTTGCATGGGCCTAGGGCAGAACTGGGACCTACATTATCAAAGTGAATTACATGGGGCTTCCAGAAAAGAAAGAAAAAACAGGAGGGGGGGCATTGTGAAAGAAACAGAAGGAAAGAGAGAGAGAAGGTGAACAGTAACAGTGATCTCACAAATTGTGAATGGAATGTTTGTACAATCCAATTTATGAAGAACTGTAGGAAGGCAACTGGATGACACTGCTGTTGGATGGTGGAGTGATTGGCTTATTTAGGAACCTGGCAGCTGGAGGAGATACTTCACCCTCACCCCCAGACCACTGCAGGCATCAGCGTTATGCCAGCCTGATGCCAGAAACCCAATTCAGGTATTGGCTTCTCCGGCAGCAATAGATCTTGCAGCCCCTTGTAAAACAGGGCATACATTCAGAGGGGGGGGAGAGACAGCCATTCTGACAGAGTGGTGTGAGATGTGGCAGGTTGGCTTATTTATTTGTAAACGAAATCACCTCTTGGGACTTTGAAAGATGAACCTGAAATCATCTGGGATGCTCTTGATTTGATTTGGTTTTTCTCCCTAGGTATATATGTAACTATATTTATAACTATAATCTATATACTACCAGATATGGCAATGGCAGTTTATTGAGAATTATCTGCCCCTCCCAGGCTAAGAAAAGAGGGCACTGACAAACAAAGGTTGCTTCCAGAGGAAACAGGAAGCATGGTAAAAATCAAGAATGGCTGCAACGCAAGCTGCAATCTAACACTTCCTTGTGCATAGGAGACCTCCCATTGATGCAACAGGAAAAGGGGTTGGAGAGCGTGGGGGAGTTGAGCCTCATCTCTAGAGAACAAAAGGGGTTCAATACCCAAAATAAATTCTCGTTGCTCATCTGGGGTGAGAGTCAAACAGTTCAGAATAGCAACGTCTACACCAGCTCACCAGGTATTCCTATAGTCTATCCAGTGGCATGTCTGTGGTAAATGGTAGACGTGGGGCATATTGCTGAAAATCTCCAGGTATGCCCGATACATGTGTGGGGACATGGTACACCTGTGTATATGTGGGACAGAGAGGCGCTTGTGTGATAGATTCTCCCCTTGCATTTTCCAGGTTTCCGGGAGATACCAGTGGGGTTTGGATGCATCACCCATTTCATCAGATGAAAATGGTTCCTGATTTGTACAGTCCCATCAGTATCAAAGGCCCAACACAGAGCAACTATCCCATACTACCCAGTCTGCAGCACAATACACACAGGATTCAGGGAACCAACCCTGAATGGTCCAGCCATAGTAACCCTGCCCTTTCATCTTTTCCCCTGGGATTGTTTTGGGAACAAGGAGGTCTCCCTGGCAGAGATCATCTCTTTGTTATGTGTGAGTACAGTGCCTAGCACAATGGGGCCTGGATTCATAAGTGGGGACCCTGGCACTATTGTGATGTTATTAATAATAGCAATGAACAGGCCTGATTCCTCACTGCTTTGCACCTTGTTGAGATGTATTGAGACTAGAAGCATCAGAACTGTAATGTCAATTCGACTGGAGTGTTTGGCATGAATCTAGTAAGTACATCACTGCTGACTCCGCTGTGTATTTTTTAGCTTAATCCATATTAAAATGCTTTTTCTCTGGGATCCAGTTAGCATAGCACTTGCTAAAGCCCTGAATCCTAGTGTCTCAGCAATTGCTAGCCAGAACCCTATGCACACGACTTACTGTTGGAAGCGCAGAGCTGAAAGGTGGATCTTGAAGACTCCTCCTTGGATTCAGTGATTGCGACCTCATTCCATCACTTCCCCTGGCCGTGAGCCCACTGTGACCATGACAACTCAGATCACGGCTTGCCTTGACCACCAACCCCCAGCAGTATGGCTGTCTCAGTGTCACAGAAGTTCATAGGACAGCGCCTGCAGGAAGAGAGCAGAAACATCACAGCTGGCTGTGAAATCTGCCACTAGAAATTACAGCAGGAAACTAGCACAGAATCCAAAACACATGAGCAGCATCATGTGGGGACATGGAGGAACAGGGTCCCCAGCAATTCTCTCAGCTTTCCAGGTGACAGCTAGGCCAAGGATGTGACGTCCTATGATACACAAACGAGTTACCTTGCTCCCTTTGAGCAACTGACTATTCCACTCCTCACCTCACACGTAACCTTATGGACAGGGTGCTTGATGCCGATTACCTCTCCTCGGGCACACACCATTGGATAGTGGACAATGGATTTGATTTGATTTTAGCTCATATGCTCAAGGACTTCAGGTTGAACATGCTGAAAGTGAAAAGACTGGGGGAGGGGAAAGTGGTGAGAGACAGAACTATTTTCTGATCTAATTCAGAGAAGAGATGGGATGCAAAATGAGTTTCATAGAGGATAAAAGCCCTGGAGGTGCTCTACCATGTCACACTGTATCAGACTTCATTGAGTAGCCACTGCATTAACTCCATTGTACAGCGTGATTCATACTCCTGATACTTCCATTTCCAGTAATACTTAAAAGCAATCCACCACCACCTCTGCCCCCACAAATATAGTGAAGAAAAAATCTACCACTAAAATATACATATATTTAAAATAGCATTTGAATCTTATAAGGGTTAAAAAAAACTTCCTGGTGTATTAACTCAGAAATGTAAATTATTCAAATGTCCCAGTAGCCTCAGTAAACTTTACTGTTAGAGAATGAACACCCCCATAATAGAGATCACTGTTCCCACTAAGCTGTGCGCATGTACACGTGCACACAGATCCTAAACCCTGCACACATGGTGAAACACTGTGCATACACAAATTTTTGCACACACAGCCTGTCAAAAATTCCAGTGACTGCAATGGGGTCACACTTTCTGACTCTGGTGAACTGAGAGGAGGTTCAAGACCTGGGCTGGGTCTTTTGGAGGTTCAAGACCAGTCTTTTGCTGGACTCCTGTGGCAACGTGCTGGGGTTTCTAGTATACTGCTACCAAGCATCACTGTAAACGTTTTTTTTCCTTTCATTTCAGCAGATACAACAATGCACATGAATAAATAAAATGCTTCCACTCCTCTCTCCCATGAAGTGGATCCCTAAAGCTTCTCACTAGACATGGGACCTGCAAACTGCAAGCCAAAACTGATTATTCCCAAAGTTTGTTGGATCAAGAGGATAATTAAATGGGGGTGTGTGACAAGGAGAGCTAACGAACTCCTCCATCTTGAGACTCAAATCTATTAGGCCTGACACTCCACTGCCCCACATCTTGTGTCGTCATTAAGACAAGCACAGAGTGGGTTTAATATGCTTCAAATAATCATGGCAGCATTTTACACCCATTGAGTCCAGGTATAAATGATGCCACCAGGTGACAGGCAGCCTGAATGGAGCCCCATGAAGTATAATTACAGTGCTGCATTGATGGCCCTGTTATCTATTCCTTGACAGTGAGTTCAGCAATATCGCACTCTGCCTTTTTCTCCCACAGCCCTTCCATCTTCCCACTTTCCTAGAGGACACTGTTTGTTGGCCTTTGGGGTGATGAGAGAGGCATAAGGAATGTTGTTGGATGTGCAGGGATGGGTAACACAATTAGTGGCCTGGCTGGGTGTCAGAGCTGGCGTCCAGCCATTAATATAATTTTAGCAGAGCACAAACTGCAGAATTACACTCCACAATCCTGTTAGCTTTGACCTTGGCATTGATTTCCGCAGCGTGGGTACATCGAATTACACAGACTCCAGGAACAAAGGAATTGACCGTTGGGACCTGGAAATCAGGACTTCCTGCATTCTAATCTCAACTTTGGTGCTGGTTCCCACTGCTGCTCTGGGCCTCTGTGACTCAGTTTCCTTATCTGTATAATGGAAACCATTACACGGATTTCCCTCATGGGGGCAGCAGGGCTGTGAGGGGGAGTTATTTGCTGATAAATTGCTAAGAATTATTACTGTGTGTATCATTCGTCCCCCCGCCCCGGCCCCTGCTAACTCCCCAATGAATTCCAGCCTCACGAGAGCCACATATGTTGGCAAGGAGTGAGAACAAACTTCTGTCTTGCCTATCACATGGAGAACAACTGTGTGACATGGCTTTGTGATGGCAGTCATTAAAAAGTAACTGCTTATTCTGAGCATTTGATCACATGAATCAAATCAATGTCATTGCTCTAATCCTGGCTGAAAAGAACCCAAGCAGAGAGTCCTCCAGCAATCCATCTCTCACCAGCCATGAGCCTCCAGCATGCATGGGCCTGGCTCCCTTATAAGAACAGGCCAGGACATGCCAGCCATTCCATCTACAGCTTGAGACACTGCCCTGGGCACTCTGGGTTCATCAATCAGCTGGGCTTCAGCTTATCCAACTCTTGGTAAATAAAGTGATGGTTCACAGGATAAATAACAACAGCTTAAATGATGCCAGCAGAAACCCAGCTGTGTTTTTCCTTGGGATTAATGACTGCCTGTGAGAGTCTTTGCTTTGGGCTGTTAACCCCATCTAGTCATTAATGTTCCAGGAAATTCAGACTGATCTGAGCTTATTATAATGAGTAGCGTTGTCTACTGGTGAGAGTAGAGGAGGACGGGAAATCAGAACCCAAATCTGCCTCCCCCTGCCGGTAACTCCTTGGGGACAATTACATCCCTTCATCCTAACACCAAAGTTTCAACAAAATGGCACCCTGCAGGTCACTTAGGGCCAACTATATTTAGGTGCCTAAAATACAAATATGCACTTAGTGGGATTATCAAGAGCTAGGTGCCTAACTCTTGTTGAAAGGAATGGACTTAGGTATCAAGGTACTTTGGAAAATCCTACAGAGCGCTTATCTGTATGGCAGCTAAATACTTTTAAAAATCTGTCCCTTAAGCCAAACATCTCATAATCACCCGAGTTTTTGGGTGTTCAATTTGAAGTGCTCTGGGCCTGATTTTCAGAGGTATTGAGCACCACTAGCTTCTACTGACTGTAATTGGCTTTACTTCTGAAATCACCAGCGTATTTATCCAGGATGGGAGGTGATGCGCAGTGTGTATGTGTGAGAGAGAAGTTTTAAGAATAATAGTAGAGCTGGTCAAAACTCAAAATTTCTCTTCCATGGAATTCTGATATTTTGTAATTTTCTTTCACCCTGAATCAGAATGAAAAGTAAAAATTTCAAAATTTCCTAGGAAACAAAAACTCCAAAAATGTTAGTTTTGGAAACATCAAACAGGAACTTGTCAAAATACTTGATTCCAATGAGGTTGAAGCAATACATTTTGATGTTATTTTTTCAACTATTTATATTATATCATATTTATATTACAGTCTAAACAATATAAGTGAAACAAAGTGCTACAACCTTATTGAAACAAAACATTTTCACAACTTTTCAAAAACAATTTTGATTAAATCGATATGTTACTGCAAAACATTTTGATTTTACTGAATAAGCATTTTCCTACAGGAAAACTGTACCTGCCCCTGGACACTTCCACTGCTTGCATCCGACGAAGTGGGTATTAGCCCACGAAAGCTTATGCTTCTATACTTTATAGTTAGTCTTTAAGGTGCCACAGGACTCTTTGTTACCTCTGCTATTCCAGACTAACACGGCTACCTCTCTGATTCTTGTCCCATCAGAATTTTTTTGACCAGTTCTCGATAATAACCTTTACTTAGTCCAAAAAAATTCCTTGTTTGGTGTTAAAAGAAAGCTCTCTCTCTTCATGATTCTATTCCATTGTCACGTGACATGGGGGACCTCAGCCAAACTGGTGGATCAATTCCCCAGTGAACGGTTAAAGTGAAGGAGAAATAGTTGGAGCTGTGCTTGAGGAGAAGAGGGAAGCTAGAAAGGGGATAGAAGGGGTAAAATGGCATGTCCAGTATAGAAATAGTCGGTTTAGTCTTTATGTGGGTGCAGTAAGGGATGGGATGAGACATAGAATGCAAGATTCTTTGAAGGTTTTATGGTTACCATAGCATGCTTTCCAACTGCAGGCTTCCCCCTGCACTTCTTAGCTAAAATTTCTTCTCCTTTAATTCCCCTCCACTCTGCATAGTATGCTAGTTAGCTGCCACCATCCACCCCAGAACTGGTTGCATTTCACTGGTGATGTAAATATATATCTTGTAATAAAGCATTTTTGATTTATTCTAGGGGAAACATGCTATACATATATAAAATATCATTTGAATTCAAAGTGGATAGCAACCCTAATTAAAGCTCATGTGCAGTTGTCATACTGACACGTGCCATTGTAAACCTTTCAGCCAGCCATTTGCAAAGGGCCAGATGGCAATTCCTTTGTCTGTATTTATATTAATTTATTGGATTGAGATAGCAACTTCTGATTGCCAGCTAGTGAGAGAAGGAAGTCATATCTCAAGGTTATGATGTAGTCAGAGTGACATATTTTACAACTATGATAATACAGTCATAAAAGAAAGAATTTTTAAAGTGTGAGAAAACTCTCAAATTACTTTATTTTCATGTGGTATATCCCAACAGGACATACAAATTAACTAATACCAACTTATGAGAATTATAATGATACTTTACCCTCAAATGGCAACTTTCAAACAACAATCTCAGGGTGCTTTACAAATATTACGGACCTGATTTTCAAATATGCTCTGCACCCTGAGCTTGAAATGGAGTTTGGGGCATTCTGGAAATCAGGCACTAATTACCTAAGTCTTGCAATGTCACTAAAAATAGCTAAATCTTATTACCCTCATCTGAAGTGGCTGAGGCACAGAACGCCGCCGAGAACAGCGAGGACCAACCTTCGTCAGAGACCACAGCCTATTGCACTACGTGCACAAAAGAAAACACAGCCTATTGCACTACGTGCACAAAAGACCAAAGCAGTGGCTGGTGAGGACCAGCCAGCCTTTGAGACCTCAGAGATAATGGCTGACTCCCAGCCTACTATGCTAGGCAAGCCAGACACTGAGGCCCACAAAACTGTATAGAGCACAGAATAAATTGGTGAGGGACAAACTGCTCTGCCGGCCATGCAAGGCATCCTGCAAGAGATGCTGCCGGCTGGTGAAGCCCAGCAAGTTGCAGAGATCATAGAAGAAAGCCTGCATGTGACTGGTGGGGCCCAACTTCTTGCAGCGACAGAGTCCCAGAATACCACAGAGAACAGTGAGGCCCATCCTAGTCTAGAGACTGACGCAGCGTCTGTGCCAAACACACAGACTCCTCAGGAGGCTGGTGTGTGGCCAACTGCAGAGACCGCGAAAGCAGCTGAGGAGATATCTACTTAAGACATGGCAAAAGACACTGCAAAAGTAACTAAGGCTCTCCATGCTGGGGAAAACAAGACCCATACTAGCACCAAGGCAAGAGAAGCGATGGGGGTACAGGCTGCTGGCACAGACACACAGGAGAGTCCCTGAGAGACTGAGACCATGAGAGAAACTGTGACCCAATCTACTGAACAGAGTGTCCCAGCTGGTGGTGGGATTTGGCCTACCACAGAAGCAGCTCAGGTGCAAACTGCTGCACCTTTTGCACAAAAGTCTGAGCCTACTACAGAAACTACAGCAGGTAACAGTGAGTCCTGTCCTATTGTGCAGGCCACAGAGGAGATGGCAGGTCCTCCTCTTGCAGAGACTGAGATACAAATTGCTCTCCCAGCCACACAAGAGCTACCCCAAGACTCAAGTGAGGTGCAGGCTATTGGACTGCATGTGCAAGAAACTGAGGTCCAGCCTGCTGCACAGACAGCTGAAGTGTACACAACAGAATTAACCATTTTTAAAGTCTATCGAAGAGATCGGTGAGGCTGCTGCTACGACCACAGAAGAAAATGGAGCCTGTCCTATTCCAGGGACTGTGCTGGAGATCCCAGAAGAGGCTGAATCTCATCAATCATTGACGGGGACCACAGAATTAAAGGTTGAAAAGTGGGATCAAGAACCTCAAATCCCAGCTAATATAACAGACGACCAGGAAGGAGTAGAACATGCAACAATAAGCAAGGCAGACATTCTGAAAGCTTCTGAGACAGAGATATCTGCAGATGCTGAGTTAGAACTACAGCACTACACTGAGCAAGAAGACACAGCTGCTTCTCTTGGTGCCAGCTGTGAGCTCCCTCAGACACTGGTGCCCAGTAGTGAGACACAAAGGTTTCCAGCCTCTGGCATCCATAGTGACTGCAGTAGATGAGAGAAGAGTCCAAAGAGAGCTTAAACAGAATCTTTCAGTTTCTGAAACCCATGGCACAAAGGGTGAAATGGCCCTTCATTCAGACTGTGGACGTATTGGCAGGGAAGCTGTGCCTTCAAAGGAGACCTTTACAAGAGAAGCACCTGACCTTATTCCTATGGCCTCTATCCCAAGCAGAAGAGAAACTGGATCCCAGCAACAGTGCCAGCCCAAAACAAATGAACAGACTTCCTGTACCTGAGCTGTGCTGTGTGTCTTGCCCAAAACATCCCATGAAACTGCAGTTGTGTGTAGAATTCAGATATAGTATAATGGGCATTCTGCCAATATTAGTCTCATCTTTTATAGATGGTAACAACTGAAAGTACAGCTCATCTGTGTCTAAACTGCTGTAAACATGCTCTCCTACAGACAGCTGCCTTCCCTCTTTAAGTAATGTGTATTAAGAATGCTTTGCAGAAGACAAATACCAACTGGACCTCAAAAGTCTCTATTTTAACACCTTAATTACCATTCTCCCTATTGCCTGTACCCTTCAACACCAAACACTTAAATTTTAATCCCTCACTATCTTCTGGGTAACCAATATTCTCACCTGCTTTATCCTACAGAGAGCTGTCAAGCTAATGCACATACAATTCACTTCCCATTAGTATTTGAGGTCCACTTAGTATCGTAGAATAAGTTGCTGAAATTATGTAACTGTCTAACCATTGCAAGTTAACATGCCTCCAGACTGCACACAGTTGGGAAGAGGATACATTTGAGTTCAGAGATGGGAAGAGAAGACGGGAGCCTGTGTATTGTACTGACAACTGCTAGACTTGTTTTAATGTTTGTGTCAATAAACAGTATTTTATGCTCATCACTCAGTGTCTCTGCACATTGCTCATCTTGTCTGCCCTTCTGTTTTCTACATAACTGTTGCCCTTTGCGTGAACAGGGAGGCGCTGCTGCATGTTAACCAGCCTATTGAGAGTGCAACTTGTACTATTATAGAATCCAAACTAGAAAGGGGCCCGGGTGCTCCTTTGTAGCAAAGGCTGGGACTTTCAAAGCTGCCTAAGGGAATTGGACAGCCAGCTTCCATTAACAAATGCCTTTAGGCTACTCTGAAAATTTCTGCCTCAATCAAGACTGGAGTTTTGCCAAATACTTCAGGGCTTATCTTAAAAAACAAAGGTTGTACTGATTAATGTAATTAAAACAGTATCATAGCCCACCTCGCCAGTGTGGCTGTAGTTATCTAGTATAGCTTACACCTCCCCGGGAAGGACAATGAGCTATAGTTGTGGCACATGTACTGGGTTAGTAGTACAAAAATTGTAGAGCAGGTATCATTCATAAGGAGCTCAATCGGAACAACTCTAAGGTGTAGTGTCAGATGTACATGATTTTTTTGAGCCTAATTAATAAAATAATATTGTTACTGATGTAGCCCACTTAGCTACTTAAGGTTAGGAAGCATGTGTGTGATTTTGGTTGACACAGGGAAAAACAACAATCACCTACGTAAGGCACTAAAGAGCCTTTCTGCCTATAGGTTGGCAGCTCCAATGCAACTATGGCTGGCTGACCCAGGTCCAGTTTCTTGGACACGGGTGAACTTCTGCCTCCTCATTTCTCTGGTAATTCTTTAAAATCCATCCTGTTTGGGTGGGAAACAATTCCTGGCCTGAACTATAACAGAATTCTCCCTCCTCCCAATGGGGAGGGAGGAGGATTACCCTAGTACAGCCAATATACCCGGATGGATAGGGCTCTCCACAGGGATGTGGGAGCCTCATGTTTAGTCCTAAAATAGGCAAAGGAAATATTTGAACCTGGGTTTCACATATTCTAGTGAAGTGCCTTAAGCACTGGGCTATTGGCTATCCTGGAATAGGAATGATACTGGTTTGGACGAGAAATTTCATATCCGACCTCAGAAACCCTTCTTCTTAAAGTATTGTTGAAACTGGCCCTTTTACAAATGAAGTGTCAGTGAAATGGCCTTTTTCAACCAACATGTTTTTGTCAAAATATTCCTGACCCGCTCTGCTACCAAGCCCTTCTCTGTACCTTGGTAGTCAGCCGTGTGAGGTGATTTTACTCTCTAAATTGCTGTGGTAGGGTTGTTTTGCTATTGCATATGACCTTTAATCTCCTCTCTGGCTGCCTGCTTCTCTACAAAAACCTGAGCAGATAGCATAAAGCAGAGCATAGGGAAAATAACCTGAGGCAATGTACAAGTTCTCCACTCAACAGCTATGCACTACTAACAACTTACAGGCGTGATTATCTGGCTGGCTAAAAATCACAAGGAACTATCTGGGAGAAGTCTGAAGAGAAGGTGGGGAGGGTATAAGTTGCTTATCCTTCTGTCTGCATTTGAGAAATGGCATCCATGTTGAAATAGTCTGAATACAGCAGTGCCTCCCCCTTCAAATTAACCAAAATCTGCCTGGAGGGTAACTTGCTTCCCAGGATTTATGAGCCACTGAAAGCTTTGAGGAATAAGTTTTAGCTTGCTTTTCCACTGGTAGCAATACTTATAGCTACTCCAAGAGAAACTTGTCGTAACTGGTTCCAGAGGCTCATACCAGGCTAAGAAACATTTTAATGGTAATAGCTCCTATTACTGTAAACTTCACACTAAGGCTAAATCTCCACTGTGAGGTAGGTGTGTGATTCTCCTGAAAGTGTAACTCTCATCAATCTCATACACATATAAATAGTGTAGCTGTAGATGCACAGTTCTCCACTAAGGTGGGCCGAGTACACACCATGTGGGATTATATGCTATCTATGCTACCATAGCTATGTACTATTTATACTCACCATAGCTGTCATTGAGCTAGCATGAGTAGTTGTACATCAGCAGGGGAGTCACATCTCTAGCTTATGGTGTAGCTATAGCCTATATGAGAAGATTAGGACAACATTGCTATATATTTACAATTGCTCAATGCATGGAGTCTGCAACAGCAAGCAGGCATTCCTGGCTTTGACAAATAACCATATAAAGGATTAAATAGGTTCAACATAATGGCTCCTGATCCTGCAAACACCACTTCATGCAGCCAGTGCTCCCCACTGCCATGCTGGAGCCACTGCATTTATTTATTGACAAATAAAAGATGCAGAATTTTAAAATATTTTATACAGAATTTTTAATTTTTTGGTGCAGAATGTCCTCAGGAGTAATCCATAGTGCTATCAAAAGTCCTTATAATTCTAGGCTGTATAGTCATGCTTATTTTATGCACTACAAAACTGGAGCCTAAAAGGAGATAATCCTTACCATAGTCCGTACAGCCCAACTAAATGCTTTTAGCACCACATGCAGAAGATAAAGAGGCAGTGTAAAGCCAGAGCATATAAAAATCTGGGGAACTGCCAGTTATTCTACTGTCCATTGTTAACAGTGCATTAACATAGGGGGCATCCTTATCTTGTGCAACCAAAAATCCCAGAGAAACACTTTGTAACTGAATGTGGTCCAAAGGGAGGAGAAAAGGCTGGCACTGGGGTTTGGTGCTTGTCTATATCTTCTCTCTGCAGGTGATAAATTGTATCCAAATAGAGCTAGATTGTACATAGCAGTCTTTTCTCAGTCTGGCTGGTATTCATCCACTTGTATTTATTCTGTAAAGTCTATTGAAATCATCAAATGTTGAGGGACTGACCTCCAACTCCCATTGTGGTACAATATTCATAAATGCAACTAGCAAATAAAATAACTGAATCTGAGGCCTGGTCTACACTGGGGCGGGGGGTTGAACTAAGATACGTAACTTCAGCTATGCTAAAAATTGTGAATTGTCTTCATTTTAGTGGAGACCGGCTGCTACCTCTGAACAGATGGCAGAGGCCTGACATAGGCAGATGAGAGCCAAAGCTGATCTAGATCAAATGATTATACAGGGAGGGTTGGGGATGAACTGATCCATTTGATCCCACATGCATGGGCCATTGGCTTTGGGACCTAATCAGAACCAGCCCTTGCACTCCTACTTTTAGGTTCATCTGGAGGTTTTTGCTTAGGAGGAGGATTTCTCTTTGCAGGTTCCAGATATGTTCTCGTCTTTCTGTCTCACTGCCCACAAATGAGTGATCTCAGCAAAAGTGTTGCAGGCACAGTGACTCTTGAGGTGCCCAGTGGTAGATGATCTGCTAGTAACAGGGACATCCATTCGACTTGCAACCACATTCAAACCTCTGCAAGGCCAAGACATTTGCAGATGGCAGTGAGGAGAAATGAGAATGGGTTCTCAACCTAAACTTCTTTTTAAACAATAGTCCATGGTATTATCCAATAACAAACATAAGGCCCGTGTCTGCATGTGCCTAGCCTCCTGTACAAGAGCTTGATTGCACAGAACAATTTTAGACTCCAGTCTTGCAAAGTCTTAAACACATACACAGTAGTCCCATTGAACAAAATGGAACTACTCATGTGCACTAAATCATGCATATGCTTCAGTCTCTGCAAGTCTGGGGACTTATTAAGCATACCTGAATCAATACTGTAATCTCAGATGCTGAGATATAAAATTATGTTGAAAGGGGCATGGAAATATATATGTGGTGATTCCATATTTTTACTTTAGTTTTTAACTCTGTAATGCAAAATACAGCAGATCAAAACAAAGAGTTTGAGTATAAAAGATTCAGCTACAGAATGTTTAAATAGCCATATGTACTACATTCAGCTCAGTTCCTCAGAGACTTAAATAGGCAATAGTAGTGTGGGGGGGGGGGGATTAATTCAGTGGAACTAGTGTTCAGGGATTTGTGGGGAAGTAGTTCTGTGTGACCACCTAGCCCTATAAAAGGCTTATCTATTTGCTCAGAAGCTATCAGAGAGTGTGGTTGTACTGCTAGCTGCTTGAAGTGGATTTGAGGTTGGGTTGTAAGTAAGAGTTCTTTCCTGTTTTCTTGCTTTGTTAAAATGCTTCTCTGATCTTTTATTATGGGATTATGTATAGCAATAAGATTGTGTCTATGTCTTGTCCTTATTTTAGCAGCTACTGAAGTATGAAATGGTTTTGATGTAAACTGGATGATTCTGTGACTTCTGGGAGGGGAACTGTGTGTGTGTGTGTGTATGGATTATACATTGATGGGTGGAGTTCTTAATCTAGATGTTTCCTGTACTAATGTTAAAAAAAAAAAAAAGTCTTAATGAGACAACCAACCCTCCTGTTGCTACTGTATGGCCAACATATGGTTAGGACAGAAGAATTCTTTTGCCAAGTTGTGACTGCCTGGCCTCTAAGAACTAGTCTGCTAAACTTCAGAGGCTGTGTCCAGTTAATATTGTCAAGGGGGTCCTGTCTGCTCTTTGTCTCTGGGTGCTATTTAAGTGGCTATATGTCAAGATAGTAAAACTGTAAATTGACAAGGAGCTCTGGGAGGAATAAACAAACCAGAAGGGCATGTATTTCTTCTCCCTCTATTGTTTGAAATGCTGTAATGCCATACTGGGTGCCAACAATATCAGTCTTGCTATATTCCTTTTGAACATTCAGCTTTTTGGCTGTCTTGTGTGTAATTCATGGTATACTGATTCTTGTCCCATGGTTAAAGTTTCCATTACCACCTGATGGTGGAGCTCAGTGTAGTAATGTGGGGTTATAGCCCTAGTCTCACATTCCCCAGCGGATGGTGTAGGTTAGATGTCTAGGGGGGTATTTCTTCACTGTTAGGTATTCACTCACAATGACCATGCATCTAACATCCTGTATCTCCTCACACTTTTTTTTTTTTTTTTTTTTCTTACAGATCTTTCTCTGGCTCTTAACATTTCCCTAGCATCAATTGTGCTCCTGTCCTGAAGTTACTGGTATCAGTGAGGCAAGTCCCTCACCACCACTGTCCCAAGTTTGCTGCTGTACCCCCGCAAAGATGGGAGGCAAACTGAGCAAGAAGGGGCACAATGGGGCTTATGAGAAACCAATAGCCTATGTGGTTGAAGTTACAGAGGCTGCTACAGGGAAGCCAGAAGAGAGAGAGGAGGCCTACCCTGCTGCAGAGTCCATGGAACCCACAACAGAGAAGAGGGAAAAAGATTCCCAGGTCCAAGCTTCTGAGACAGAAGATCAGGAAGGAGGTGGAGTCCCTGAAGTGGGTGTGGAAGAGATCTGTAAATCTGAACCAAGGCAGCTAGATTTGGTGCCTACTGAAGAGCAGCTGGTGGCTATCAGTGAGGAGACCACTAAATCTCCAGAGGCTGACCCGTCCCAACTTATGGAAGTCACACCACCCACTGCTGTTGAGAGCAGACAGGAATAGATGGAATCCCCCAGCATATGAATGCTAAGTAACTCCACCCCAATTTCAAGACCAAACTTTGTAAAGAGGCACCTTCTGCAGAGTGAGCCTGGTAACACTAGTACTACTCTGCTTCCACAACCTCTGAAACTGTAGCTGTGGCCGAACACCTCAATCTTTCCAGCAACTATCTGATCCCTAGTGCCAGAATGAAATTGACAGACTGAACAGTGCTATTTTAAAAACTAACTCTTCGGAGTGGTTCCATCAGCACTGATGAGCTGTATCCCCAGCTCTTAACCAAACTTCAGTCCTCTGTAGTGAAATAGGCAATTAAGACGGAATGCATCTTGGTGCAACTGGTAGAACACATTTCCTGTACAAGTCCTGTATTTTTAAGGCTGGACTGCTTGACAGTACAGCATACCTCTGTACCTGACCTGTCCTAAATGAACTTCTGCTGTGCATATCACTTTTTCTCTGTTTCCTCTAGATTGAATGTAATTAAATAGTATGTAAGGGTTTTAAGGCCTCAGAGGGCTAGCCCTTAGGGATAAACTTGATTCCCTGTTCTCATTGTGTTGCATTGCATGATGATGTGGCAATCAGTCCTGAATGCAGTAGATGTTGTGAGGTGGTGCATAGCTTTACTGGCACATGTTAATTAAAATTCCAGGTCCAGTTTGAGGGTTCAGCTGCCACTTCAAAACCAGAAGAAAGTAATGTAATTGCTTGTATTTCATAAGTTTGTAATTCTCCTCTGAACAATCTAGCCTGTATATGCAGTAACAGAACACAAGTGGTTTATGCAAGTCCTTAGCATTACCTGCACTGACTGACTGACTGCATTCAAATGTTGGCTGTCAATAAATGTTTTATACTTGCAACAAATATCAAACTTTTTTTTTTATAGCTGGTGTCTACCTTCACTGACTAAACTTCATTACAGGCTGTATGGGGAGCAGGGAGTTTGTACTGGATATGGGTATGAACAAGTCACATAATTACTCCATGTACAATAGTGACCATTTTGAGGAAATCTTCCTTCCTTCCACTCCACCCCCCCCCCCCCTCCAGTGACTTAATGCTTTTGAGAGTGGATTCTGGGCCTTTGAGTCTTACCCCTGAACAGTAAGATACAAGAGAGCTCCATCAGGGCTCAGTGCAGGACATAATCCACTGGAGACCTCCTGCACTCAACAGCTTGAATCTTCTCTTAAGCTTTGAGCCCACTTGAGTCATAACAGCTGTGACATTGCACTAGTTCATAGCGGGTCTGTGCTGGGGGGGGGGGAGGGGAAGCTAGTGCACACAATCTTTCCTTGTATTCCTTCTGTCTAGGTCAAGATTTACCATAGTAACCTCTCCCTGGGAAAAGGCTGCTGAAATAACTAGGCCTATACTCTGCAGGCTGTTAACAGCAGTGCTGTTAATGGTGATTTTATTAGTCCCTTCTCCAAAACTGAACCTCACCTCTTAATGACAGCTCTGAAAAGGGCAGCTAGAATGGAAAACAGAAGGGGATCAGGGCACCACACAACTTCTTACTAGTTGTTTCCAAAGTGACTACTTTTTCTCATCACTTCTCAACTTCATCTACCCACCCCCACACTCTCTCTTCTTCTCCCGCTCACCCCACAATCTCAGTTCCCTCACTGAAATCCTTGATCATACGATCTGTTCTTCCCCTAACCTGGTTCTCACTCAGTGTGTGGTAAATCTTACTATCCCTTAACTCAGGTAAAAAGTACATACCTCTATCTTAGCCCTATCTGATTTCAGGCTGATTACATCCCTTCTCCTGGACATCAAACTACAACTGCATCTTCAGTCTCTATAGAGAATATCAGAAGTCTTCACTGTTTTTCAGGGTTTAGTCATAGGCACTCTGTGCGTGTGAAGACATTGTGTGGCTCCAGCGCTGGGGGCGGGGGGGGACCTCTTACAAAGAGGGGATGCTTGCTGGAGTTACATTGAAGTAACTGACTATAATAAAGGTATCCTTGTCTTCATCTGGCCTTAAATTATCTATTCTTATTCTGCTTACTTATTCTTTTCCACTTTTATTCTTCACATGTTGGAACTTCCTTGATTTTTTTCCTATGCTGTTAAATATCCTTCCTGGTATCTGTTTCCATCAACACTGACATCTCCACTGTCTAACTCCCTTGACTTTGGTATGGTATTTACATATTCTTCCTTACCATAGCTTGCCTCTTTCATTTCTGAAGTACATTTCTACTTCTTTCATCATCCCTCATTAAATATATGCTCATACTAAACTATAAACTCTCCAATACAGAGATATTCATCTGGATTCTGCCTTTGAGCTGCTAGGGAAATGCTTACAGTAGAGAAAAAAATCCAAAATTTTTTTTTTCCTTCACTTTTTTTAAGTTGGTACTTAAAGGAAATCCCAAAATACTTTGTGAAAGGGATCCTAAGTGCAAAAGCTTCCATTTGAATAACCAGTCACTCATTTTTCTTCCCTGTGTTTTGCTAAGGTTTCAACCAATTCAGTAGTTGGTCTTTTGTCATGCACTGTGCTTGAAATGGCCACCTGCTTATATCCACCAAAGTAAAGTTGTAGACTGGGTAATATTCAACTAGCACAGATGAGGTAGGTGTACAAGTATATAGCAAATTAGTCTCTGCCAGAAAAGAGATCAGACTAAAAGAGAGACAGGGCAACAGAAACAAGTCATTGTTTTTAACTAGAGACCATGCTATGTACAATGTTTAGTAATCAAAAGTTGTAATCATAGTTACCTATCCTAATCTGCTAGCGGATAGTAGTTTCCAACAACCCTTTGCTTTCCTACTTTGGAATTCTTCCTAAAGGTTGGCTTTCTTAACCTCCTTTAAGCTCTTTGTGTTAGTGTTAAGTCTGAAGCTCTATTTGTAAACCACCTTGTACATTCATACTGTTTAATAGTCCTGACCTGTACCTTCAAACCCAGTCTTTGTAACACATATTTAGAATCCGAGCATACACTTAATTGGTCATACAAAGTATAAACAGGTATTATACACTGAAGGCAAGAACAGAGAAAAAAATCTCACTCAGCAGTTCTCAATTATACATGCACTGCACATTAACACAGAAGCCTCCTTATCTTGTTCTACCAAATAGCTGAGCGAACCCACCCTGCCTGCTAAAGATGGTCCAAAGGGGAGAGAAAAGACTGGCAGTGAGGTTGGTTGGGTGACATAATTTCTGAATATAAAAAATGGCATCCAAATTGAGCTACATTGTATGTAGGAGTCTGTATTTATTTTATTTAGACTAACTACTATCCCCCAAGTTATTTTTCTTTGCAAAACTCAATATTTCTGCCACACTTTGATGGACTGATATCTGCTTTCTACACTTGTATGACTGTAATAATTGTGGCCAGGGAAAAAGAACACCTTAGATGTATGAAGCAGCTTCTTTACAGTCAGCAGCAGGATTTATACTCCCATACCACATTAAGAACTGCTCAAGTACATAATGTTTCATATCCCTGCAAAGATCAGTTTCATACAGTTGGACTATCTAGACAGACATTTGTAATTACTCTCCAGAGAATGTTTTTTCCATCAATTATGTGACTATCCCAGCACTGTAAAATGTATTACCTATGTACAATCAGATCTCTTGTATACTACTGGGTCTTCAAATGTTGCTAATATTTAGCCAATTGGACTCTCCTAAGACCTTAAGTTAAATGCACATTCTCTATGCATGCTTTCCCATGGTGAATTAGCAATAAAACATCATCACTCTTCCACCAGAATTCCCAAGGCTATTCCTTCCAGGTTTACTCATCAGCTCACAAATATTTGTCACTAAAAATCAGCTTCCTTCAGTGGAACTAATGGGCAAAGGAGAAAGAGCGCATGGGTCATTTTGTTGGTGATTTCAGTTTTTAATTGCCAGCTCTATTTATTGATTTTGTGTGTCTGCTGTTTGCATTCTTTAAATGATCTCTGAGTCTTTCCATCCGATCCTGCCTGGATGTGCAATGGGCTTGTGAGAATTGATCATTTGGGGGGTGGGGAGATTAGCATTCCTCTTTCCATTTTTCAGATGTGTCCTCTTTACACTACACTGTGCAGCAGAAATCTGAGTATGAGTGGTGCAGGGACAGTATATCCGGCAATAATCTATGCCAGGTGACCAGATCCTTCTAGGGACATCCATCCAATCATCAGCCACAACAAAATCTCTACAAAGACAAAACACTTTCAGATAGCAGAGAAGGAGAAAGGGTGGTGGGTTTTCACATATCACCACTTGTTACTGGACAAAACAGGGACAACTTTTTAAATAACATCACCCCAAACCACATCTCTGCTTCCACCCTGTCAGCTTTGCAAGAGTTTAACTCCACAACACATGTGAATCCTAATCATGTACAGACATACACAGGCAGATAATTTTACACCCTCTGAGTAACCTCAATAAAGGCAAGCTGGCACGGTGTGTAAAGTTAAACATGGGAATGAGCCTTTGCAGGATCAGAGCCTGTAGCGATCAGCAGCCTGCAAAAACAGGCACATTCACACCAGTACTGTGCAAAGCGCGATCCAAGTAAAATTACCTATTAAGGAACATGGGGATATGTAAGTGTGGGCTATTCGTTTTTATTTTTAATTTATTTTTCACTTTTAAAGCACAGTGAATAAAGTGAAACCATTACTATGTGAATATAAAAGATATAACTATATGGTTCTGAAGAAGTGAACGGATGTCCATCCTTCATACAATCTAGCAGCAAATAATAGTGTCGGGGTAATTGATTCAGTGGAACTAATGTGGGCAATTTTGGCATTCAGCTCATTGGCTGTGAGGAGGTCTGCCCCGATGCAGAGTCACTGGGAGCCACAACTGAGACGAGGGACAAATATTCCTGTGTCTCTGCTAATGAGACAGAAGACAAGGAAGGAGGCGGAGTCCCTGCAGTGAACACCGAAGAGATCTATAAACCTAAAGCGAGTTAGCTAGATTTGGTGCCCAATGAAGAGCAGGCTGGTGTCTGCTGTCAGGGAGGAAGCCACTAATCTCCAGAGGCAGACCCTGCCCAGCTTCTGGAAGTCACTGTACCTATAGGTGTTGAAAGCCGACAGGAAGGGGATGCTTAAAATTTCTTTGCCCTGTAGGGGAATAGGCAAATAACATGTCATGAATCTATCTGTATGTGTTCTACCAATTGCATGAAGTCCTATATCTTTAGGGTTGGATTGGATTGGATTGGATCTGTAACACTTCAGTACTTGAACTAACCTAACTTCACTTCCCCAGTGCATAGCCCTGTTTCTCTGTTTAATGGTGCGGGTATTTCCTAGGGGGTTTTACATCCTTTGTCTTGATATCTTTTAATATGTAAAGACAAGTGGCTTTTTGAAGATCAGATTTGGTTTATTCCTCTTACTATCCTAAATTCTCAGCTGACTGCAAGTATTTGTCCTGCCTATAGTCAAAATCTTGTGAGTGGATGCCTAGCTTTACTAGTGCCAGGTCCTATCTGACGCACCCATGGCCACTTTTTCAATTGAAGGATATGTAATGAAGTTAATATAATTGTTTGTAATTTAGTAGACTCTTCACAATGAGTATCACAATTGGGTGAATGGTTTATTCTAATATTTGCTGTCAATAAATATTGTTTTATAACTGTCAATGTCTGAAACGGATGGCTGGTGTCTACCTTCAGTGAATGAACTTCACCTGTGGACTGTCACGTGAGGAGATGCTAGTGGATGCAGCTATAAAAGCAATTAACATATTAAATATTGCATCTTAGCACTCAGTGCTATACAGCAAGGATTAAGTCTACAGTAAAACCTTCAAAGTGACTACGTCCCCCCTGAAAAGCTAGGCCCATGGTTCTATTGATAATCTTATCCCTCAACTCTGAAGATATGTGAAAACTACATTCTGATTCAATACAGGAAATAGCCACAGGCCAAACACTCCTGTCCGCTGTGGGTGGAAAGCTGTATCTCAAGTTTTCTAAGTACAATATAACACTGCAGGACTGAATAGTATAACTATTCTTATAGTTTAGAAGCAGGACTGAATAGTATTTAGAAGCAGAATAGTATTTAGAAGCAGAATAGTATTTAGAAGCAGGACTGAATAGTATAACTATTCTTATAGTTTAGAAGAATATTATAACTATTCTTCTAGTTTACTAGATACCTTCCATTTGTAAAGACAGAGCCCCTACAGCTCTGCTGAAATCGATAGGACTTTAGTCTGTCATGGCCAGATATTACTATATGTTGTTGTAATAAGATGAAAAGAGGACCCTTCTTCTCTTCCATAAGTGAGTTTCTGGCTTCTAAGCTTAAAAATGCACCACTAAATTAATCTCTCTGCTTCTCTGAATGTGTTTCCGACTGTTGCCTTTTGGCCTGCCTTTGAAAGTCAGCAGTGACTTCTTGTTTTCTCCTATAGAAGAGTTAAGCTCTGCTGGTGAAATCCTGGCCGTATTTAAATTAGAAGCAAATCTCCAATTAACTTCAATGGGGCCAAGATTTGGCCTTGTGTCCTTAAATTCAAGGTACTACAAAATAATCAAACCTTTTAACCTGATTTGGCAATTTTATCTCTGTAGTTGAGGTGGTAGGGCAATATTTGAGAGTTTTTGGCAAACAGTGACATATTTGCTGTTAATTTTACTTCATTTTTTTCAGATTTTCATCATACAAATATAGATGTTTTGATTACATTTAAAATGCTTCGTGAAGAAAATGTGTTGCAAAAATGGCCCCTTTAATAAAAGAAAATACATAAAATCCCTTTTAAATTAAAACTGACAAGGTTTGAATCAGCTCCACCAGCCGTATTTGGTTTTCTGTCTTCAATCCTGCTGACCTTTGTGCTTGAAGCAGCAATAGGCTTGTCCACCTATTTATTCAGTAGCCAAGTGTGGAGTACACTAGCTAATCTACAACCAATTTGGCTGTAGTAGGTACACAAATATCATAAATGACCATCTCTGCCCCATGGAGATCATGGCCTAAGGGACAAGCTGCAACAAACGAGAGAGCATAACATAATTTTTGGTTAGGGTGCCAAAAATAAAAGAGGATTCTAGCACAGACCAGTACCACGTATAACTTTTAGCCAGTCAGTAACAGTAACTGCAATTTGTTACTTACTCTAGCCATTATCAGACCGTAGTGTCCAAGCATCCTTTATTTTTCTACTTAGGAATTCATCCTATACTGATGATTCCTCAGCCTCCTTTAAGCTCTTTCTTCTGCTGTGTTAAGTTTGAGGTTGGATTTATAAACCACTATGTACATTCATACTGCTCTCTAAATGCTTAACTATCCTGATTTGTAGCTTCCAACTCACTGTACCACAAGCCTAAAATTAGAGCATCCACTTAGCCACATATGCAAAGTATGAATAGGTATATTCACAGAAAAACCATCTCACCCAACTGGTTCAAATGACATCACCCCTATGACACATATTTCTGCTTGCACCTGGCCAGCCGTGCAAGAGTATGACTCAACATACCTGCTTCATTTTGCACACTGTGAGTAACCTCATTACATTCAATAGGACTATTCACAATGTATAAAGTTAAACATGAGAGTAATTCCTTGCACGATTGGTGCCCCAGTCTCCCCCAGTTTGTTTGAACAGCCATATACATAGCAACATGGTGAACTCAAAATCCAATTCAAGTAAAGTTACATATAAATAGAAATGGGAATATATCTGTGAGCCACTGATTTTAATTTTAATTTTATTATTAACTTTTAAAGCCCAGTATAATATTATAAACCATTAAAATGTGAATATAAAAATACAATCACATAATTCTAAACATGTCATAGAATCATCCATTTCTCTCCTTCACACAGGTTAGCAGGGAATAATGGTGTCAGGGAACATTGGTTCAATGGAACTAATGTTCAGGGACTTGTGGGGAAGTAGTTCTGTGTGAGCACCTAGTGCTTTATAAGGCCAGCCTGCTGATTAAGAAGAAACTGATCAGAACCTAATCAGTAGAACAACTGAAGTGGCTTGGAGCTGGTAAGAGTGTTTCTTATTTTGTTTGTTGTGTGCTTAAATAGTCCTTGTTTTGTCTTTAAATGCAGGGGAATATGTTATGTTATTATTAACTACCGATATGGTATTTTGAGGGATCTAGTTTGTAGTTTTCTTACTAGACTTTCTATGGATGAAGGTTGTGTGACTTGGAGTAGAAGGGGATTTTTAAGAAGTTTTGGCTTTGGAATATTTCTTTACTATTCCAGCATATAGCACTGTAGCCATGTGGAACTGACACACTGAGCTGAGTATTATATTCCTCTTCTCTACTACATGAGTTGCTTGTAGTGCCTATGATTATTTATTTTTTTTGGTTTTTGTTTTGATAGCCCCTCATGTAGCTGTGATCAATGAACATATTTAGTTCACTGGCTTCTTTATTTGTAATTCATGGGTTGTCTTAGTTTAATCATTTTTAAGATGAAACTATTTATCACTTGGTGGTGGTGCTTCATATAGCAGTACTCTGTACAAGTTAAACCAATGCTCCAACAGGCAACTGATTAACATGGATGGTGTGTTCAGAGTAATCGGTCTGACTATCTAGTAATCACTTGTAATGATTAAGTAACTTAGGAACCCTGTATCTTATTTTAGCTTTTTCTTCCAGATCTCTTGCTGGCTGCTCAGTCCAGACCTTGTCTCCTGAAGCAAGTTATCTACTGTAGCCCTACACAGACATGGGAGGCAAACTGAGCAAGAAGGGATTCAACATGGCTTCTGAGAAACCAACAGCCCAGAGAGTTGAAGAAGCTACAGAGGTGGCTACTACAGTGAAGCCAGAGGAAACCCACCCTGCTGTAGAGTCTATGGAACCCACAACTGAGAAGAGGGAAAAAGATTCCCAGGTCCCTGCTGCTGAGACAGAAGACCAGGAAGGAGGTGGAGTCCCTGAAGTGGGTGTGGAAGAGATCTGTAAACCTGAACCAAGGCAGCTAGATTTGGTGCCTACTGAAGAGCAGCTGGTGGCTATCAGTGAGGGGACGACTAAATCTCCAGATGCTGACCCTTCCCAGCCTCTGGAAGTCACACCACCCACTGCTGTTGAGAGCAGACAGGAAGGGGATGGTGAATAGATGGAATCCCCCAGTGTCTGGATGCCAAATAACTCCAACCCAATTTCCATTTCAAGGCCAAACTTGGCCAAAGAGGCATTTTCTGCAGCACAAACCTGGCAACATTAGTATTACTCTCTGCTTCTACAACCTCTGAGACTGTCAACTTGGTAGAACATCTCAATTTTTCCAGCAACTACCTGATCCCTAGTGCCAGAGTGAAATGGTCAGATGGAACAGTGCTATTAAACCCAAAAGAGGTTGTTTTTATCAGCACTGATGAGCTGTATTCCTAGGTCTTAGCTAAATTTCTGTCCTCTGGAGAAGCATGGGGAATGAAGATGACGTGTACCTTTGATGAAAATGTGTTCTGCCAATTGCCTGAAGTCCTGTAACTTTGTCTAGACTGAAAATACAGCACATCTCTCAATGCCTGGACTGTCAATTGTACTTTCTAGTGCATAGCCATCTTTCTGTTTGTTTAATGTGGGTTCTATTTGATGTGATATTTTCATATGTATTTATATATGCAATGGGCAAGTGATTAAGACCAAACTTGCTTCCCCTGTATTCCTTTCACTGTCCTAAATTGCCTGGTGACAGGCGGTATGTGCCTGCATGCTGCAAAGATCTTGTATGGCTTAATCAGTGGGTCTGTTAACTACAATTCCAGCTCTGTTTGAGGCATCAGCTGATTCTTTTCCAATAGAATAACATGCAATAGATGAAATTTAATGTAATGTCTTATTGTAGAAACTAGAAGTATAAATTCAGAACCACTATTTCCTAGATCTAGTAACAGGACACTGGAGGCTTGTGAAAGTCTATATACAGAAGCCTGCTCTAGTGACTGATGTATTCTAATGTTTGCTAGTAATAAACTTCATTTTATAATTGCAATATGCCAGTGTCTCATCTATGGCTTGTATCTACCCTAACTGAATGAACTTTTTGACTCTAGACTGCCAGGTTTTTTTTTGTTTTTTTTTTAACTAACAACCCTGAAATATGCATCAACATTCCTTCTTACTCTTCTAGGAAGAGGTATGGAGTAAAAAAAAAAAAAAAAGTAAAACACTCATCTGAGTCAGTTGCTTTTGAAAACTGAGATTAAAGCAGTTAAGTCCCTGTGCTTTTTTTTTTTTTTTTTTTTTTTTTTGATAGCTTAATTGGATGCAGCTTTCAATAGGCCCTCAGATGACCACATTCTGGACTGGAGGGTCTTAGCTTTTTTTTAAGCTTTCTTAGCCCACTTCAGTCATCCAACTAAACTCTGTAACCATGAATACTCACTAGACTTGCAGTAACCACTGCACAGAATATTTTTTTCAAGACCCATTGTGTCGTCTAATCTATTTTTACCAAAAAAAGCTCCACTATAAGTGGCTTAACTACAATGGTGCAGTCATGCCTAGATTGAAGAAGTTATAGGTGCCCCCCTAGGAGGACCAAAGAGAAAGATCTGGGCCCAGGAGTTGGCAGCAAACCACCCTCCATTCATTCCACGGGTTTGGCCCAATGGCCCCTCCATGACAGAATAGTGCTTGGTCCATATTTGAGTGAGTGGTGCTGTGACCCCCCTGGTCACAATACCTGACTGAAGAGGGGCTGGGACACAATTTGAGTCAGACGGGGGTGGGGCACACTGAATTGTTCTCCAGCATGGCAGATTACCTTGAATGGCCTCTAGGAGTTAGGGTTGGGGGTGGGTGGGATGAATGAGGGGGCTTGGATTGGGACTGCAGGGATCTGGACAGGAGTTGGGAGGTTGAGGGGTGCTGGGCTGGAGAGGGACATATTTCAGAATTGGGTAGGGGGTCTCTAATCTATTCTTGCACCAGGGGTTTATGGGACCTTGTTACACCACTGCTCCTATCAATTCCTGGGGGCAGAGCAGAATATCCTGTGGAAGGAAGTGAAATTTTCTTTCCTTCCTGAGCAAGTCCAAGTGAATTAAGGATCTCGGTGAAATAAATATATATATATATATGGAAAAAGTGAAAGGCTTCTCTGTGAATAATGGGAGATGGGGTGTCAGGAAGGGTAATGGCCATTTCAGCTTTTCATTGCCAAGTGCATTCTGTGGTCAACTTCAATCTGCTGCTGCTTTGGTTCTTTGCTTAAATTGAAGCCCCACCGCGAATACATAAAAGCATTTGAAGAAGAGTTATATAAAGGCCCTACAGGGCAACCTCTCTCCATTTAGTTGGGCATGTGATTTAGATGAGCTCTTTAGAGACATACTAGAGATAGGGAGGCTGATTTAGTACTTTCCTTGGCAGGCGTTAGGTCTCAAAGAAGGTGTGCAGATTAAAGGCAAATACCAGCTGAGCTAACTAAAAATGTGGAGTCCTAAATGTGATTTCATATTTGGGGGGATAGAAATGGCCAGGCCTTGTATCACATTGTGCATTTCTGGGATGAGGGGGAGAGGAGTCACAAAACTTCGAGGCTTTTTTATGTTCAAAACTGTCAATACTATAACTATTTTATTATCATTGCAATATATAATGTCTTTGGAAGTTCTTACTTAATGAGTTGTTTAAAGAAGGGAGTGAAACAAACTTTAATGGCTTCGGTTGTCAATGGGCAGCAAAAAGACAGTGATTAACTTAAAAAAACATCTTCCTTACAAGCTGACTAGAACTTCTCTACTTCTGAATGCTGAGGACATTTGAAATTAAAGCGGAGGTAGGAAGCTCTTAAAAGCCCCTGTCTCATTGCTAAGCATGTTTATATTTCCAAGAAAAAAGTGTGTCCAACTGATAAACATGAGTCCATGCTACACAATCATATCTTAAAAGGGGGAGAGGGACATGTCTAATACTTCACTTAGTAGCAAATGGATCCCTACAGACTTTGCTCTCTGAAGTCTCCTACTTACACTACCTTGCTGTGGCAGGACTATTCCTATGGGCTGCTGGGGTGTCATTCTACATGAACTAACCTGTCTCAGTTCAAATGGCAGCATTTCCCTGAGCTTTAACAATGCTACCAAAATAGAAATTCTAACCTGTAGCTAAGCATTTGCTATGCATATAGCGAATCTAAAGTCTAAAATTACAAAACATCCCTTAAAACAGTCTGGTAAGCTACATTCACAACATCAGAAGTAGTACCATGAAGGAGAGCTTTAAAACATCACATAAGAGGGCGTACAAAATTTCACAGATAAAGCATACATTGATCATAATAGAACACTGGTAAGAAACTCTTGCCTTGCCAAAGAAACCACTCAGCAGCTGAAACTATGCCCAAGAGCAGTTTAAAAATGGATTTGACTACTTCGCCACGTCTTGACTCACCTGCTTTCAAAAATACTGAGCCACGATCTCCTTTTATATTTTCAGGGCAAAAGAGTGAGGTTGGGGCAATAATATAAAAAGCTAAACCACTTTTTGGAATCATAAAAATTGAAAGTCCAGTTAAAAATGTTATATAAAGGCCCTACAGAGCAACCTGAGTTGGGGTTCAGCTCAGGTGAGCCATCTGATCATGTCTAAATGCACCACTGGGGCCAAAGGTTCATTCATTTTTAGAGGGAATTTGCCTTTGTGGAATACACGTGATCTGCTTATGTTTGACTTTCTGGTGGTGGACTGAGCGAGAGTGATGCTGCTTTCGTGGCTACCGTAATGTCTGATAGTGAGTGGTCAGTTCCGGTCAGGGATATCAATGCATGTGCAATCTCAATAAAATGTCAAAGGCCACCAGCCTGCAAATACACATCTTAACTTTAAGCACATATGTCCGTTAACATCCAATGGGACTGCTCCCAGCACATGCTTGAAGTAAGCACATGGTTAAAGCTTTGCAGGATCAGGGCCTAACTCTGCAAGACAGGACAACTGTAGAGATCAGAAAACCTAACTGCTTGGTGCAGGATATTGTCACTGGCTTTTCCTTCAAAAACATCTTTTCTAAGTCATAGGACAATATTGCATGTCAGTGTCCTTGCACAGTTTTCAACCATCATTCAATTTGTATGAATGTGAATACATGTGGCATTTTGTTCTTGCTTTATTTTTACCTTTTAAAGCTAAATACAAAGTGACCAAAATATTTAAGAACATAATAATGGCCATAATGGGTCAGACAAATGCCCCATCTAGCCCACTATCCTGTCTTTCTATAATTGTTAATGCCAGGTGCTTCAAAGGGAATGACTCAAATCAGTAATCATCAAGTGATCCATATTTGTAGACTAAACATAGAGAATCAGCTACACAAGGTTATAATATGGGACATTCATCTCCATTTTTAGACTATACACAAATAGGGATCATAGTGTATGGGAACAGTTATTCAGCGGAACTAATGTTCAGGGAGCTGGGGGAAAGTAAATTTGGTGCCACACAGCCCTATTTAAGTCCAGCTGGAGGCTAGAGAGGTAGATGTTGGGGGATTAACTGAAACTGTAGTGTCAGTGCCTATCATTGTTTTACAGGGAACTGGTAAGTGGGTATTTATGTGATTAAGCAAATACTTCTCTAGATCTTTCATTACAGTTTTAGAAAGGGGCAAGGTATGTATTTTTGAATGTGGTTCTTCTCTTAAATGTTTCTAAAGCCTAATGGTCTAATTATAATATGTGGATATCTGTGGTATTTTAGAGACTGTGAGAAAGGATCTTGATTGTGTGGCTGGTTCTTTAAAAATGACTTTGTAAATATAATATTGGGGGCATATGTATTTTCTGTAAGGGGAGGGGTTGCAAAGCTAATTCCTGCTCAGTTTTATTCATGGTGCCCTACTGTCTTGCCAAATGGCAAATTGATTTGTACAGAAGTTGTCTGAGGCACAACTTATTCACGCAAGTGGAAGTTATTAAGAAGTTCCTCTCAGCTGGACTGACTTTACAGAGATGAAACGTGAAAAGCAATAACTTTCTTGTCACTGAAGAAAGCTGATAAAATTCTGAATAAATATAGCTTGGTACATTTTAATAAAAAGTTGCCTGCCTTAAACTTGCTTTGCTAACCGTAGCTGCCCTTACAGATGTCTTGTGCCTGAACATTTTTTTACCCAGTGTCAATGACATAGGCTTGCTCCTGTTTAAGGTTAAGTACCATATCCTGTGCAATGACAGAACAACTCTGTATCTCTGTGTATCTGCCATTTGGGAAGGGGTCATGTAAAACAGTACCCCAACCTGCTTAATGCAAAACTACTATTGAGTTGGCTCTGCAGAACCTATGCAGCTGTAAGAGTGCAAGAGCACATCATAAGAACTAATTATACAGGCTTTATTGTTCATCTTGCTATGAGACAATCCCAGATTGGTTTTAAATTCAAGAAGAATTGCAAGTTTGAAGCTTAAACTTCCTAACATGTAAATCCATAAGACTATACATAAAGATAGATTGTGGAGGGGCTATGCAGATTAATTTATTTGTGGGGGAGAGGGAAATAGAGATGAGGCAGGCAGTAAACATTCTCTTCTTTTCTATGTAACTGTCATAGTTGCAGGCCACACTGCATTAAACCCTTATCTGTTCCTTTCAAATACATCACTTTGGGGACAGGTTTTGCTACCTTCACCCCTCTCTGGGTGACACTGTGACCCTACTGCTTTAGACTGGATCTCTGTGCTATAGCCCTCTTACCTACTAAACATGTTAACAAATGATTGACAGCTGTAAACCCTTTCCCCCCAGGATCCCATGAAGGGGGACAATTAATACTTTATTTTGAAGTTGTCACTTAATTTATTCATCCAAAAATACTTAGCCTGGGGTGCAAAAGGACAAAACAAGGATTAAATGACTATTTCTTCCCTTGCCTAAACTTAAACGTTGTAAGCCTAAGTAGCCAAGCTCCATGGGTGTTAATGAATTTGTTACTATCTTGCAGGTGGGATGTTTACTGCTTACTAGGATACTTCTGGCACAGAAAGCAAGAGCTTCTCACCGTCTCCTTGAACCCAGGAAAAGCCCTGCTACCTGCCCTGTACTGAGGGCATCAACAAGAGTGGAGCCACTTGAGAATATTTCTAGCTGGGCTGCTGTTGCGGGCCTTCAGCATGGGGTGCAAACTCAGTAAGAAGAAGGGGTTCTGTAACATTTTTAAGAAACGTAAGGACCAGAAGGCTGATGGAGCTGCTGACATTGGTGAGACAGATGTTGTTGCACATACCTCACAGGGGGCTTCTGACTGCACTGAGAGCCAGCCTCCGACTGGGACGAGGAAAGACCTTGAGCAAGCCACGGTTGAAGCACAGCCTATCCGGTATGACCGAGCACCTGCTGCACCCAGTTCACAAGAGACCCCAGAAGACACTGCAAAACCCCTGTCTGTTCTGCAGACTGTACAAGGCTGTGAAGCCCAGACTACTGCACAGAGCACAGGCAAGGCCTTGCAGGACACTGGTGCCCAGCCTGTTGCAGAGATGGAGCAAGAGCCTGAAGAAGCTGAGCCTGATACAAAGGTAACACAAGGCAGGCAGCCTGTTGTACAGACCCCAAAAGATCACGAGTCCCAACCTGCTGCAGAGATACCAGAAGAGGGTACAGAAATGAGTAAAACTCTGCTGGATGCAGAGATCAAGCAAGATCCTGAGGCCCAGCCTATTAAACAGGGCCAGCAGCTGGTTTCATGCATCACAGAAGATCAGCCTGCACTTGAGGCAATGCAAGAAGCTGGGAAGATGAAGACTAGTGTACAGACAACAGCAGAGATTGTTGTGCACAAGCAAGAGCCTCCCCAATACACTGGTGAAATCCAGCCTACTCTACAGACTGCTCAAGAACAGAAGTCCCAGCCCATGTCTGAGACTGAGCAACAAACTGCTGAGGATCGGCCTGCTGCACAGATTCCTGAGGGGGCACAGGCTGTAGCAGGGGATGCACTACACGCCGGTGAGGCTAAGCCTACCCCACAGAGTGTGCAAGAGATTCCACGGAACCTTCCTGAAGCGCAGTCTGCTCTAAAAAGACTGCAAGGCACAGAGAACCAGACTTCGACACAGGCCACGGAAGACACTGCAGAAACCCAGCCTGCTTCAGAGTCAGGGGTATTACTTGCTGTAGAGTCTAAACAAGAGGCTGGTGAGACTCTGTCTGCTGGACAGAGAACAGAAGAAAGTCAGGCTTGGCCTGATGCAGACAGAGCACAAGAGTCTAGGGCCCATTCTGTTACACAGGACCGAGAGCCTGCTGCCCTGTCCCTGCAAGGGACTGTTGCATCCCTGTCCGCTACATGCTCCACAGAAGGGACTAAGGGGGCTGAACCTGCTTTGCAGACTGCACAAGAAGGGCAGGCCCAAACCACTGCATGTATTGCAGGAGAAAGCTGGACTGTACAAGGTGCAGCTGAGGCCTATCCTGCTGCAGAAACTAAAGAGACTGGCCCCCAGCTTGTAGCACAAGGTCCATTTGAGACCCAGCCAACTATACAGACCATAGAGAGTCCACAGGGTACTAATAAAAACATGCAGATTATGGAAGACATTAGCATGGGCCCTGTAGAACCCAAGGCTTCTCAAGAGAGTCCACTGGAACCTGTGACCATTCCTATAAAACTAACCATAGAAAAGACCCAGCCTGCTGCACAGGTCACACCAGAGATGGAGAATCTGCATCCTGAATTGAAGAACCAGGGTCAGGAGAATGACCTGGATTCCCAGTCCCCTAGTGCACTTGCAGGATACAAGGAGAGATGGGGGAATTCTGCAATTCCAGAGGAGGAAGATCAGGCACCTGAACTAGAGGCCACTGAGATCGCAAAGCCAGAGCAGCAGCAGCAGCTGAATGTGGAGCAACTGGCACCTCCTCGAGAACTGCCAGTTTCTCACATCCCTGAAAGTCAGGCAGAAAAGTGCCAGCTTTTGGATAGCTCTGTGCTCAAAGCATCCAAGAGCAAACTGGAAGAGGAGGCTGAAATTCCCATACCCTCAGAAACCCAAGGGTCTGAGGGTGAAAGAGCTCTGGAGTCTGATGCTAGGGCCAACAGTGAAACTGCACCTGCTTCAGAGGAGCCCCAAGAAACAGAAGTAACTGACTCCATGTCTGAGCCCTATAGCCTATGCAGAAGGACCTGTTGCACCTGAAGTTCTACCAACTAACTGTGATTCAGCTGACTCAACAGAGTCACAGTAAAATGGACAAACTGAACACTCATATTTAATGTCACTTCTCTCCATTTAATTCCTGATCTTCAACCATAATTGCCCCAATCACTGTCCCACACAGTAAGGCTGGGAGGCAGTTACCAAGCATGCCACAGGGGAAATGCCCATAATAGTTTCTCATTGTCCTATAAATTACTGTGTGACTGAATTTGAAGTGCATCATCCTGTATTTTCCACTTTTCTAATATGGATCTAGTTTTCCATTTGGGCCAAGCCAGTCATATCCACATACACTGTGGTGTTTGGGGTTTTTTTTTTTAATAGATCCACACTTTAGCGTAGTCAAGGAATGCTTTTTTTGTCCCCTATATTATCCCCCTATGCCATTCACTGTCTTATATTGGAATTAATCTGAACTCTAACAGTTCTTGGGCTATAACTCTGCATTTAACCCATTACCTATAGAAGGAGTGTCCTTTTGCCTTAGATATAGTGTATGGAAAGAGTAATCTACCACTGTCAGATGTATTAAAACTTTTTTTAGATGGTACAAATGTTTTGGGGTGTCTGCACAGCTGCTGTATAGGATTAGTGAATGGAGAAATCCTTTAGCAATGAAGTAACATTTTAATGTTTGAGACTCAATAAATTATGTGTTTACTGATCATTAATGCTTGTGTCTGGTTTTCAGTATCACCTGTTTAATATGTCTTGTCTCTTGTTCTTGTACATTCCTGTGACCTTTCTAAAGTGATAGTTGGATATATAGCATTAACAATTACAAAGATGTGCTCTCATCAATAGAAGGGCTTTTTCTAAAAAACAAACAAACCTCCTTTCTTTCTGGAGGGTTGGTTTCAGCTGCTAGCTGGCTTCTTGGGCAGTAAGTGAGGAATGGCAGGAGGAGAGGTGCTTTGCCATGGATCTCTCTGCAATTAACATTCAACTCTGCCTCTATAGGCACTCCACATGGAGCAGTGTCCCATACAAACAATGTAGCTGGTTCCCAAGATGTATGAAACCACAAACTTAAGTGGTCCCATTCTCTCTTAGGTGTCTGTCAGCAATGGGGCCAGCATCACACATGAACACTTAATGTAGTTGGTGTTACTGAATTCTGAAGGCAACAAAAAAACATCTTATGGCTCACTGCTGCAAATTTCAGCACTTTCATTTTTTAAAGCAATAACTGTTTCATCAGTCTGACTAGTAATGATTGGGGCGGGGAAAGAGAATTTTCATCCTTTGTGAAACTTAGACATTCCTTTTTTTCTTAAAGGGGATGAAAAGTCAAAACTCTTTCAGGAACAAAATGTTTAGGAAACCTTGGTTTGAGAAATGTTAAAATATCTCATCCCCTACTCCCACAAACAAAATGTCTGCATTCCTAAAGCAGAATGGTTTGGGACAGATTGACTTAAATCTCAGGATTTCTCTGCACCACAAAGTAGAGATGTGAATTGAGGAGCACATCCAAATATTGGGCTCTAATTTTCCCCATGTTGACATTGCTGGTGCAAACTAAAAGGTACCCTATGAAATTCCGATTAATGTAGTCTGTTTTTTTGACAGAGAACTAAGTTAATGTGAACTAGGTACCCTTCAGTTTGTTCCAGCAGTGTCCACAGGGGGTAGTTAGAATGCACCATTTAAATGTATTCTATAATTCACAAACCTGGGAGGCACAGTATGTATATGTAGCCTTAGTCTGAGACTGTCATAGTGCCTTGTGAAAGCTGCATTTCTGGGTCCCTTATATGTGCTCTAGAGACCTGGCTCCAGAGTCCGACTACCTGGCCCTGAGACAGTGGTCTCTCACCTTGCCTGGAAATAGAACACTTTGAAATTTTTTGAGCAGTCTTACTTGTGACCCTATCAAATTCACGGCCATGAAAAATGCATCAGGCCGTGAAATCTGGTCTTCCGTCTGCCCCTGTGAAATCAGGTCTTTTGGTTGCTTTTACCCAATGCTACACAGATTTCATGGGGGATATTGGCATTTTTCAAATTGGGAGTTGTGATTTCAAAAGGGAGTTGTGGAGGCTCACAAGGTTATTTTGTGAGGGGGGGGGTCATAGTAATACCACCCTTACTTCTGTGCTTCAGCTTTCAGAGCTGGGCAGCCAGAAAGTAGTGGTTGCTGACCGAGGACCCAGCAGCACAAAAGTAAGGGTAGCAGTACTGCCACCCTCCCTACAAGAACCTTCTGAGTCTTCCTCCCAAAACTCCTTTTTGGGTTAGGATCCCTACAGTTTCAGTACTGAGACATTTCAGATTTAAATAGCTGAAATCATGAAATTTATTTTTAAATCCTATGACCATGAAACTGTCCAAAATGGACTGAATTTCATAGGGTACTATGCATTTCCATTGACTTTATTGAACATAAACCAACACAACATTTTGCCCCTAACAACATCTCGTATTCCTCTGTGAGGCTTATCCTGGACTATGAATAGGTGAAATGCCTTCATACTCCCCAGGGCTAGTATCTTCCTACCTACTATGCAGGCTGCCATAATGGTGCCTTGCAAAGGGGAACAAGATTGGTGCTCCATGAGGTGACTACCGTGAACTATGTTGAGTCTTAATCAAATGCTTGTACAATAAAATCTGAATTGGAAGCTGTGAATAAAGAATGGGCAGAGAATTGGAATTACTGCGATAACTTCACATGTAGTCGAAGGTGACTAGTGCTATTTACAAAAGGTAGAAAGTAAAGCAGTGTTGCCTAGTGGATAAAGCATTGCATTTGGATGGAGATGTGCATTCTAGTGCTGGGTCTGCTGATAGACTGCTGGGTAATGGTGGGCAAGTCACTTAATTGCTCTGCCTCAATTTTCCCATCTATTATACAGAGGTAGTGATATGTCATTTGTAATGTACTTTGAAATCTAATAAAATGCATATTTATGGAACTGTTTCTATAACTAACATTTTTTTAAATTAAACCACACCAATGTATTCTTCTTAGTCCTGTAAAGCAATTAGTTGAGACCTTAGATGCAACTGTTACTGGTCTCAAATTAAAAGGGGTCTATCTTTTCTTTCTTTCTTTCTTTCTTTCTTTTATTTTTAAACATTAATGGGCCTATAGGAAAATATTGTATCTGAATAACAAAGGTCCAAGGTAAATTTTCAGAAGTACCTCAGTATCACTGAAAATCAATGGGATTTAAGCTATGAAGTCACTTAACTTAAATACTCTTAAAATATTAGCCATTCTCAGAAACAGGAAAAGATCATTCCACAATGGCAGATTAATGTTATGTCTTAGTGTGGTATCGATTCCACAATGTAAACAATCTCCAAATTGCTTCCTGAGTAACAAACTCTCTTCATTGTTGCCGCAAAGCCAATGCAAGCATGCAAGAGTGAGTTAAATCCTATTTTGCATCTTGCTGGGTTGGGTTTTTGGGATTTTTGTTTGTTTGTGTGTGTGTGTTGCAGCTGTGTCCTTTTTTTCTTTTTAAAGGTAAGCTCTGATTAGAGAAAATATTAAAACTGTAGTTTTGTGTTCAGTTTTATATCTTATGTAGCTTTAAATAAGCCATTTGAATGTCACAGGGGGAGTCCAGCCCATTACAGAGACCCCAGCATCAAATACTAGAGAAACTGGGGCAAAGTCTGATACAATAGCAATTAATCAAGAGATGAAAATGCAGTCTATGACCCAGAGCAGTGACCTATCTACCCTGATACTACAAGAAGCCCATACCTAAAGCACTGGTGTGTGCCCTGCTGTTGCATCTGCCATGGAAGAGATGGGAGAGGCTGATTCTGTTTTACAGGCTGTGCAGGGAACTGAGGCTGCACAAGAAACTAAGATGCAGCATTTTACACATACTGAACATGAAATCAAGACCCAGCCCACAGTATGGGCCACAGAAGAGATGGAAACTCCACCATCTCTGCAATTATCTCTTGAGGCCCATGCAGCTACCTGGAATCTGAGGCTCCACCTGCTGTGTGGGCCCTGGCAGAGAGGGGAAGTTGGTTCCACATCTCAGATGAGTGCTCTAACCACCGAGCTAAAAGTTATAAGATGAGCACCACCACCTCTCCTTCCAAGCGTTTTGGGGGGAGAGGCAGGTGTCTAATTCATTCCCTCAAAAAAGCTGCTTAGATGCCTCAGTCACCTGATTCCAGGCAACGGGTTTCCAGTGGTGGATCACTAAGCCGAGATGGTCACCACCCTATGGCCCCCACCTAGGTGCCTACCCCTAAAAGTGGGGTGGAGGCTTAGCACACAGTCCTCTGTTCAGCATCTCCGATTGGCTAGTTTTAGGCAGTGAGATACCTAGCATGCTGGCTTTTGTGGATCATTTTCTTAGGTGCCTAGCTCTGCCCATGTATGCTATAGGGAGCCTAGGCACCTAATTTGGTTTTGTGGACCTCCTTGCTGTTCCAGTGACTTTCTAGGCACCTAAAAACTAGATGTCAGAATGCTCAGCATGGCAATGCCTACGTCCCTTAGTGATCCTACCCTCAGATATCACTAGATTTCAGAAAGACATAGAGAAAAGCAAAATGCAAGTCGGTATTTTCTTGTAGGGATGGAGTGTGGGTATTCCAATACATCTCTTAATGTCTTTCAGGTGAGATGCTGGTTGCTGGGATACAGCTGACACAAAACAAAAACTCTTCTTCCTGACCATCTCCCCCTCCTCAAAGGCTTTGCCTGCTATCAGCACTGAGGTGATACCATATCTGAAAGAGTAAAACCTTACAACCGCAGTTTCATCTCACACCTGCAGCAAGGCTCCAAACTACATTCTCTTCTTCCCTCATCCTTTCCCTTCTGCCCTCACTTGATCCATCTTTAACTCAACTTAAATACTACACCCTCCATCCTTTTCCACCCTTTTGTTTATTTACAGTAGTACAGTTAAACTCATCTTTCTCTTCTGCTGTAACATCATTGCCCTTTCTCTGGCTTCCTTTCTCTTATGTTAAAGTCAAGCCCATGCCTTAAAACTCTTAAACAGTGTCTTCCTCACACCTTGTTTCTCCTCTTCTTTCCTTCCACTACTTCTGTATCATACTGCACTGTTACTGTGGTAGTAGCTTCCTATTCATGTCTGCCTCCTTCAAATCCTTCCTTTAAGCAAAACAAATAAATTTTTCTGCGTTAATGTCTTGAGTATTGATTTCTTCTACTTTCTTTGAACTGCTAGGCTATCTGTGTGATGGTTGGGAGAAGGACCATGCCTTATTCTTTCTTGTATGTCATCACAATGATGCTGCTATTTCAGGGCTTAACACTTCTAGATGGTAGCTTAACAATTGGTCCTCACACAACATAAATCAAATCTAAAACAAAATTACTGGCCTGTATAGTATAGGGTAAAAGCACACAAGAGACCATATTTCATGGAGGGGATGAGGGGAGACCAGATGTCATGGTCAGTGATGTGTTTTTCATGGCTGTGAATTTGGTAGGGTCCTAATCATACTGTGTCCCTACTATTGGGAGGTCATTTGGAATTTGAGGGGGTCCTGCTTTGCACACTGCAGATGCTCACCTAAGTGATGGACAGTGAGGTACACGAATGGTACAGTAACAGCATCTCTCGTGATGCCATGTACTGGGTGACCAGATCATGCTTTCAGTGGGACTTTTGAAGGAGTTGGGTGCCTAAATACCATAGAGAATCTGTGCCTTTGTTTAACAGTCTTAGTACCACAGCTAACTTGGTAAGATGTGTGCCACTTGCAGGCAAGGAGAGATTGAGATGAGGCTCCATGCAGCTGTTTGTTAATGGATAATATCATGAGCCATCATTTCAGAGCAATACCCCAGATGGTTGCATCTACCTGAGCTGCTTTGCAATCTTTCCCTGGCACAATATCTTTGTATCAGTCAGCAGCATTATTGTGTCAATAATGTATGTGTGTTGGACACTTGGAGCAATGATTTGCAGTATGTGCAACCCTCATGAGCAGTATGTGCAACCCTCATGAGCTCATGAGTGTGAGCCCCAGAATCAGAGCCAGCTGCAAGTATATGGGGAGAACAGGGTGAAAGCCACTGAATTTGTGGTGGGTCTAGTGGATAGGTTGCTGTCTTGACAAATAGAAGAGCTAAGTTCTGTTCCCAGCTCTATCAGGCATTTATGCTATGACCTTGTGTAAATCACTTTGACCCAAACCCACAGAGGTGTTTAGACTCTTAACTTCCATTAAAATCAATGGAAGATAGAAGTCTAAATACCTGTATTAGTCATGTCCTTCACCTCTCTTGGCTTCTGTTTTCCCACCCATCATACCTATTTACATTGTAATCTCTTCAGGGTACAGATTATCTCTTACCATATATATATATAAAGTGCCTAGCATAATGGAGCCCTGATCTCCATAGGAAGCTATTGTAATGCAAATAATTTACTGTAACAGTGGTTCACTCTGTCTTGGAGATTGCTGATCCACTCAATGTAGTGGTCATTTTTCCACCTGTTTAGAAAGATCTCAGCAAATTGGAAAACTTAGTAATCAATTAACCTTGTCACACAATGCAATGCAGCTCAGCTACACAAATCTGGGCTATCTAATTTAAGCCCTATGAGCTCCTATGAGTATATGGAGCTATGACTATGTAATGGGGGGCAGGGAATACTCAATAGGTGGAACTAATGTGCAGGAAGTTGGGGAGGATTTAGAAGGTGGCCACTAAGCCCTATTTAAGAAGAGCCTGAGTAACAGAAAGGTAGCTTGAGAAGGATTTGTACAAGTTGTGGAGTTGCTAAAGTGCATTGAAGTATATTTCCCTTGTGGGCTGGTAAGAAAGTTATTTTCTTCTTCTTCTCTTGATTTATTAAAACTAGGGTTTCCCATTGCTTAAGCTTTATGTTATAATAGAGGTATTTGTTGTTTTAGTAAAGGTAAAGTTGTTTGAGTTGTTTGTGTAGGGGTGAGGTGGGTATCTCTGGCTAAATATTTTGTGCTTCCTATGGGTACTAGTGTATTATCTAGGAAACTAAATTTATGAAAAAGAGCAGTTGATATCTGCTATAAATAATGTCAGGGTGACTTTTTGTGTGTGTCTGTCTAAAAACTCCTTGATGGAGAGGAGCAAAACAAGTGTTTACTTTAGTTTTGAGTGTTTCAAACTAAAATTGGAAACTAACTGGTTCTGGAACCTACCTCACTGAAAATCTAAACTTTTAAAGAGGCTCAGTAAATGGTTCTTGTGTTAACTGAAAGCCAGCTACCTTGAGGTACTCTCTGTGTTTATAAAAGTGATGGTGGCCACTCCCAACACAGTGGGTCTAGGTTACAAGCACTTTTCCCCCTCTATATTTACCCTAGGGCATGCCTACCTTTTTATGTCTGGGGAGCCCCTGAGTTTACTGTAAGTGGCTGGTCCTTGCAGTGCTGTAACTCCAAATTGATTTCTTCACCCCTGCTTATATGACTTCTGTCTCAATTAAATATCACTTAATAAAACTGTCAGGTTAAAGGGAGATGGCCTGTTAAAATGTAGCCCAAAACATGTGCATAAATATATCTGGCTCTTCTAAAATGGATCAAAGGTGGAGATGTCCATCAGAACTGTAAACAAATATCCTCCTATCAATAGCTGTAGTAATCCATACTTTAGCACAGTTTCTTGCTATTAGAGTATGTATTGAGAAATTGTTAAACTACTTGGGTGGCTGAAGGTTTCTGGCTTCATATGTCACAATATGCTGGAATATTCATCAACTACCTAATGATACATGCCTTAGTGTTGTAACTCTTGATGAACAAATGACTTGCATGATAAGTTGGAGTTATTTGAAGGAATATTGTAGCAATGACCAATGAATCCTGGAAATATGCTTCAGGGTGATGGTTACACTGAGGGATAATAGTGATGCCTTTATCTTTCTCATTTGGTTAACAGCATGTTTTGAATAGGAACTACTTCTGTCTGTTTGCTAATGTTGTCTGATCACACCAGAAGCTTGGCACCCATACCTTGTCCCTCTTCTTCCCTCCCCCCCCCCCCCCACCAGACCCTGCTATCCAGATCCAAAGATGGGAGGCAAACTTGGCAAGAAGGGGTTCACTGTGGCTGATGATAAATCTGAAGACCAGAAGACTGAAGGAGCAGCCACTGAGCTAGAAGATACTGCCAAAGAAAATGGGGTGCCTACTGCAGTGACCTCTGAACTGAAGGTTGTGCAGAAGGATGAAGGTCTCCAGCTCCCTGCTGAAGACCAGACAGGAGAGGGTGACTCTGCAGTGAACCAGGGAGATGTCGCAAAAGATGAACCACTGGTCAGCACGGGTGCAAAGGCCGAGATGCCAGACCGTCCTGATGCTGCTGGTGATGAGGCCCCTAATGCTTCAGAGCCTGGAAATGAAGCTGAAGCTTCCCAGCCTCTAACACCCACCACTAAAGAAGATGCTGAAAAGGCAAGTGTCCTAGCACCTGATAACTAATAAAACTGGCACCAGCTTCAGGCTCAAAGGAGCAGTGAAGCTGCCAACTACACAGATGACTTTGTCAACACAACACTAATTCTATTGCTAAGACCACCTCCTCCTCTGAACAACTGGAGTAGCTAAGTGGATCAAACTAAAATACCAGCACCAGAGTTTAAAAAGAAAAGCCTTATTTGATGAATAAATGGCATCTTAATTGCAGTAACTCCCTTCTGGCCTAGAAAGGCCAATATATTGGTATAACAAATTGGGAATATAGCTAGTAATGTATACTACAGGGAAACACAGAAATGGAATGTCCTTTAATTGCTGTAAAGGCTTTAATCATTAGCTGTCCTATCTCAATGCACAATCTCCATTATGTAAAGCATCTGTTTGGTTTTGCTCTCTGAGCCCAATTCTTCTATGGGAGATCTTCTAGCCTTGACTTTTTTTATTCTAGCAGAGGAAGTCTAACTTTTAGATTCCCCCTCTCCTGTCTACTTTCCTTAGCGCTATTTACTTTTCTAAAGATGGCTTGGAGTAAGCTAATAACAATCATACCTAGACTTAAGTTACTGCATATATGTGGTGCAATTTTTCATAGTTCAGTCTCTTGGTAAATAAAGTCTTTTGGGAACTATTGCATTAGTTGTACATTATAGTAAGTATTTGTATCATGAGAATTGTTGAATAGCTCACAGAAGCTGCTACTAGAAATTGAATTAATTCTGCAGGTCTTGATTGTAAGCGGATTGCATCAACTGTTTGGCATTTATACCTGTCAATAAACAACTTTTTATGACCACTGCAACATACCCTTGTATTGATCTGCTTGACTTCTTGTAGAATTAAGGCAAATCCATATTTCAGGACTCCGGCCCTGTCTGGGGATGATTGGGGAGGTGGTGGTGTATACACAAACTTGAATTTCTCAAGCACACTGAACACTTCCATAAAAGAAAAATGCAGTTCATTACAGATTAATGACTTGGATTAGGTATGGTCAGAAAAGTCTCTGGGGGTAGGGGAAATAGCCTAGACATTCTATCCTCTATCTGTTCCGAGTCATCCCTACTTGTTTTATATGAAGGTGGCTTTCTCTGCCACTAATACTGTGGAGACAATACAGTATTTGGTGAGAGCCAGCTTCTGTTACACCTCCAATACGATTGCCAAAACCCCTGGAATTGAGCTTCAGTATTTGTTACTGATGACTGCAGACGCAGCAGACTAGATTAACTTAATGATGTAGAGTCAAGCAATTGTTTTGTAAACTTTCCTAAACTCAAAATGAAAATAGGACCTAATCAAATCTTTCACTCCAACCTTAAGCTAGAATCTTGGAGGTTTTAGTGTAACTCATACCACTTTCTGTAAACAATACAACTATTGTATGTGTAAAGGGATGTGGTATTGCACTAAATATCATTAGCTCTATTCATAAAACACAAGCCAGCACCTGAAAGTCCCTTGCTGTGTAGATGAGTTGTCAATTACAAAGTCTACATTCTTAATAGAATAGTAACAGAGAAGCAACCTTAGCTAGTTCTGACCAAAAAAACTGATGGAACCAGGCTATACAGGGAGTAGGTTAGAAAAGCTATTGCTTTGTTTGTAATAACTATTATTTGCAGTGGCAGAATGGCGGCACCACCTTCTCCTACAAAGCAGACAGTTCTGTGCTTCAGAAGTTCCAAGTGCTAGGCCCTATCACCTTTTGGGGGGGGGGGGGGAAAGAAACTCCTCTATTCTCCTTGTCTCCTGTGGTTATGTCCCCTATGTGCTCATATTGCAAGCAGAATGTGGGATGTTGGTATAATTTGCTGGTTTTGGACCAGCAAAGAAGTCAGTTCCTATCAGGGTTGCACAATAATTTCAACGATAGTGAAGTGGCCTAATTATGCTCTGTTATGAGCAGTGAAACTCTGTGCAAGTATGCCACTTACCTAAGGTTCCTTAAGAGTTTTGCTATTTATCTTGCAGCGTGGCCTAGAAAAACCCAATGGAAGTAGGGCCCAGTTGCTCTAGGCATTGAAGACACCTAGTGAGAGGCAGTCCATGCCTTGAAGAGCTTCCTATATAAGTGGGTGACTTCAGAAATGCATACAGAGATTTAGGAGCACAAGATTCACTAAAAGGTTCTTTTGAAAATGGCTTCCTAAACAAAGAGAATACTTTAAAGAATAGCAGTTGTGTTAGTCTGTATCCATAAGGAAAGCGAGGAATACTTGTAGCACCTTAGAGACTAACTAGTTTATTTCAGCATACGCTTTATGCTGAAATAAACTAGTTAGCCTCTAAGGTGCTACAAGTATTCCTCTCTTTCTTTAAAGAGAATATTGGAGTGGGGAAACTGAGCCAACAGAAACCAGCATGACATGGTCACTCAGTGGGTCTGTTGCAGAATTGAAATGTGAACTCAGTTCCTCCTGGGTCTCTGTCCAGTATCTTAACTACCCACTAACGGTTTAAGCCCTACAGCCACATGGGAGGTAGTGAAGTATTATCACCATTTAGAAATTAGGGGGGGTGAAATCAAAGGCTTGCCCAAGATGTAGCATGTTCCTGGTACAACTTAGAAGGGAATCTAAATGTCCTGACTCTGTCTCCCTGTAATAAACCCCCAGATAACACTTTCCCTAATATTTCCACCTCAGAGAGATTAGTAGTGACAGAAAATCCACCATGGAGCAAAAGTACTTCTCAGAGAGATGGCACAAGCAATAAATCCTAACTGTCTGATCTCATGAGTGAGACAAATTTCATCTCCTCTACTCACCCATCAGTTTGTTATACTTCCAAAGGCTGGGGTGTATTCTGCTGTAGATCAATTAAGTGCTATCCTTTAGAACAACTGTTCTCAAACTAGCAACCCAAGGACCCTCATTTTGATTTTAAATGTTTCATGGACCCCCCAAACCCTCTGCTCAGCCCCAGGCTTTGCCCCCACTCCACCAACACCCCCTCCTCTTCCCTGCCTCTTTCCACCCCCTCCCCTAAACATGGCAGTCCCCACTCTTCCTTCTCCCTCTCAGCCCCTGAACAGCTGTTCCCCAGCATGTGGGAAGAAGGGGGAGAAGTTGATCAGTGGGGCCTGTGGACCCCCCTGGATTACCCTCGCTGACCTGTTTGAGAAACACTGCTCTAGGAAAAAGAGAGAAAGTTCCCTAGAAAAATAGGCCTCCATTTCCCCCCAGAGAAGTGCCTGGATGTTGTCAGCCCAAATTTACAGTGAAGGGAAAGGAGTTGATAAGGAAAATAGAAGCTGCAGATATGAATCTCACTTTATATTTACCAATTGTCTCAAGAAAATCTTCAAAAGTGCCCAAGGCCCATTTTCAAAAGACTAAGGTTCCTCAGTCCCATTAACTTTCAAAGAAACTTAGGTACATATGAGACTGTAAGCAGCTTCTGAAAAAAAACAGCTGCTAGGTGTCTGTCTACCTTTAAAAATCTGGCCCTTCAGAACCTAAGTCTCATTTTCAGAAATGACTTATTAGGCACTTAACTCCCATTGATTTTATTGGGAGTTTGGTGCCCAAATATCTTTACAAAATCTGGCTCCAAGTTACTTGGGGTCTTTTGGGCTCCATCTGTCTGTCTAGCACTGGACTGCACTCCCTCTCTTCACCCCACGCTCATTGCTGATGTAAGAACCTTCTCTCCCTGTATCTTGCACATCTGTCCTAGATCTCTGCCTCAAAGCCAAGACTTTCAAAAGTAGTCACTTAAATCAATATGCAGATTCCTAAATAAGTGACTTGACTTTTTAAAAATCCAGCTCTTGTTCATCCTTGATGATGATGCTGGATACTTAGTGCTTTTGATCATGCTGCTAAATAAATCACCTAATTTTAAGCTCCTATATTTTAAAAATCTTTGCCCAAATCTCCTTTGCCATTTTTTCCTCTCTCCCTCTGATTCATTGTTCAATTCTCTAATAGTATTTAACTCTTTCAGTAACTGTGTGGATACAACGTGTGTTGTGCAACATATATTACATGAGACAACCCACAACTCCTCTTATCTTCTATACACTGAGATCCGTGAGTTTACTTGTGTGAGTAACTGCTCCCAAATCTGAGTAAAGCAGGGCTAGCTTGTTTCCCCCAGCCCACTTCTACCCATGATACACCTGTTTCAGAACCTCATCCTGCATGCTGTTGAGTACTGCTTGCTGGGAACTAAGTGCTCTCAGACCCCACGGAATGAGGGAATGAGGGAGCACTTTGTGAGAGCAGGGCCTTGTACTGATGTAACCCTGTGCGCCTTAAGACTCCCAGCTCTTGCTCCAGGAAGCTGAATGCGGGGTTTTATTCTATGGAGTATAGCCAAAGGTCACCTTGACCTGCCCTGCAAGGAGCCATGGTCACATACAGCACACTGGTGCAGTTAGCCCACTCCTCCCATATGGATGGGTGGTTGTCTCATTCCAGCACAGATCCTGTTTCAAGTTGGCTGCCTATTTACCATTCCAGCAGAGCACTCCTGTGAGAAGTACAAAGTACTCCTGTGTGACTTCAAAGAGAGGGGCGGTTTGGTTACCACCAGCTAATTAGCAGCATGTTCATCAAATTTCCTTCTTCCTTTTCCCCTTTCTGCTAATACATATGGAGGAGACGACCTGGGATGTGCCATGCTGATACTGAGAGGAAAGGGCAGGCCCATTACTCCATTCAATAGAGGCGATGCAAAAATAATAGGAAAATAACTATTTCCCCCCCTCATCCATTTAAGTTTACTCTGCTCCCCACAGGAGCCACCTTAATTAAGTGTGCTGTGCTTTTGAATTGGATTTGATCTTATCAATGCCTCACTACCTCAGTAAGTGTGGAAAGATAAGACCTTCATCTCATTCTATTCCCACCCTCCCCTCTCTCTCTCACTCTTTCTAGCTCTGTTTTAAAAATTAACTTTTATGTTCACTCAGAGCTGAGAAACACATTATAGAAAAGACCAAATCAATTTTTCTGTTGTGTTTTTGCAACTGTTTTCTTCCATCTTAAAAGGTTAATGTTTAAAATAAATAAATGGGGGGGGGAGTGAAGAGAGGGATAAAATGTATTTTTTTCTTCTCCTCACGCTGTATGAATTCACCATCACCTCTCTAGTCTTTGTTACCACATTTTCAGAACTGAGAGTAGGAAAAGAGCCATCATGCCTAGGGGAAGCAGATTCCAAGCTAAATTCAGTCCTTGTGCATTGATTCCACTGTTGTCAACAGAGTAGCACCTGTTTATACTATGCATCATTTTGGCCCACTCTTTCTCACACCCGCTGCCTCTGGATCCCATGTGTCTACACTTGCTATTTCTAACACTTGCCATGTACTGCCAAATTAAGTCCCCAATGCAAACTAGATCTGTGCAGCCCACAGCAGTTTCACTCCCTAGAGAGTCATGTAAATGTTTTATTTAGTTTTAATTCTTTTGTGTGATAAATAAATATAACTGGAAATGGTTGAGAAGAGCAGAAACTTCTGCAAAAAAATTTGTTCCCTTTTAAAACAGAAATTTAACATTTCAACCAATTTTGAAAAATTTTAATTGGCATTAAATATAATACTTGACTACTGAGAGGTGCACCTCAATCACTCAGAACTTCATGGCAGCAGCAGAAGAACTCAGATGATCCTGTTCCAAAAAAACAGTTCCTACCACTTGAGTTAAAGAAATTCTCAGCATTATAGGGGCTATGATACACAAATGAGCAGCTATTATTTTCTCCTGGTAGAGGGCAGTGATCTCTCTCTCTCTCTCTCTCTCTCACTCTCACTCTCTCTCACACACACTTCATTAGAATGCATGTATTTACTACATATCTGTGTTTGATAGAAATACAGTTCTACTTTGAAAAAGCCAAGTGAATATCATGGAATGCATCCATATTGCAATACTGTATTGCTCCTAATTAAATTGAAACATGCTGGTTTGTAGAAAATGCAGGCAGCAATTTCTCAACTCCACTGGAGTCCTGAAAACACTAAGAAACCTTGACTTAGTGGAAGAAGTAGTAGAATACAATTCTTTGCAATATGGAAGAATGCAAAGAAATCTGCAACGTCGGTGGGGTGAAATCACGGTTGATTTGTTCCAAGATTTTCCTGGACTAGAGATTTTTGGGCTTTATAATACATAGTAATTAAGAGTGCATTGGGTTCTAACAGGGCTGATTAGGATGTGTCTCATTCTAATGAAAGAAGTGTCATAAAAGTAGAAGATTGTTAATACCTCCTCTCTCAGAATGACCTAAAATCTAGTGAATGCAGCCAAAATTGATTTGATTTTACATGTATACAACTTAGAAATATTTGTTCTTTGGGACTGTAGTCCATTAGAGTCCAGATGACTAGGACAAAAGAGGTTTATTGAGACTCTCTGTGATTAAAAGAAAATGATCCTCTTTCTCTGGAAAACTAAGGGCTATTGATCATAATTCATTAGTTTAATCTCCTTTGTAAGGTTGCAAAGTCTGAGTCACTCTTTTCATATTCATAGGGGTTCTTCTCTCTAAATTTCACTTTGTTTTGGGTTCAACACAGAAGCTTAAAATTAAGTTAATTCAGAACCGCTGAGTTCCACTCTGGGAAGAACAAAAATCACAGGAGCATTTGAGGACTTCAGCTACTATGGGTTCTGCATCCTATTAGTGAAACTCAAGGCAAAGATCTCCCAGAAATTCTTCTAGGGATTAATGCTAAAGAGATTTAGGAGGTAGTGTAGTCTAGCAGATAAACTAGACTGAGTGTCAGGAAACCTGGGTTCTATTTCACTATAACACTGACCTACTGTGTGATTTTAGGCAGGTCACTTCACCTCTGTCTCTACTGACAAGCTCTGTTTCTCTACTCTTGGGGCTATTTCTTTCTGTTTGTCTATAGTTCTTAACACAATGGAGGCCAGATACTAGTTGTGGGTTCTAGGCACTACTCTAATACCAACAATAAATCAGTGAGGCTGTCAGACTACATCAGGTTATAAAAGCACCATTAATAGTTATTGTATGTCATCATGGGGAAGTGAACAGTAGAAAACATTATCTTTGTGGAAAGCATAGTTACATTGTACTTAATTAAATACAATGGCATCAGGTCAGCTGTGATAAACTATCCACATCACTGGATAGTGTTTGCAGGGGGAATGCATTAAACTCTGGCTCTATGTATATGTTATACATGTGTGAGTCAGCAAATCTGTATTAACAGTAACTTTCAAAGTAAAAAATCAGCTCATAAAGTTACTGCACATGCTTGAGCAAATTACAGCCTAGGGTTGTTTCATGGTAATCTGGCGTTTTTTTGTTTGTTTTTGCTTATTAGTACGCAATTTGTTGCACTTCATGCTATTTTATGCCCTGGAGTATGGTCCAAGGAGCAAAGCAGAGGGGAGTTGTAAGGAAGATTGATAGAGATGAGCATTGCCTCTACAAAGAACATGTTGGTGAAGAAAGCTTGAGATGAGAAGATGAAAGAAGGGGATTTAAAAAATGAATGCTTCCCCCACCCATCCTTACACTAAATGTTAAGGGAAAATCCATTGCACAATCTATGCAATAATATACACAAACAGCATTAGCAATTAAGGGGGAAGTTGGACTTCTTCAGGCCTTAGTGCCAGAAGGTGTTTAGATACCTTGATGACAAGGAGCATGGCATAAATACCTAGATAGACAGCAAGGAAATCATCAGTGATACTCCAGCAGTTTTCTTTCATTGACCGGAAAGCTGGTTGCTTATATGCTGGAAAGTTGGAAGGGAGGCATGGTATGAGGAACTGCATGTGACTACAGTCAGCATATTGCTTAGATAATTAACAACTAACACATGCAACAGGGAAAAGCAGAGGGAACAGCAACCTGACACAGGTGGGGGAACACCACTCAAATCCCGGAAGGGTATTTTTCTCAAATGCCCCTACGTCTTGGCCCGTCATATGCTTTCCTCTATCAGCTAACCCTAGGCTGACCATACGAACCATTTTGAACGGGACAGTCCCGTTTTTTTCATATTTCTGGACTGTCCCGTCTTTTTGACAAAAATATCAATTTTGTCCTGTTTTGGGGGCAGGTCCCAAGCTGCTTTCTAGGGGGAGGTTCTTTCTTTGCAGGACTCGCAAGAGCTCAGGTGAAGAATCTTGCTACCTAAGGACAAATATCAGATGTCAAAATCTCCGATGAACAAACTGCGCTCATCGGAGATTTTGACATCTGATACTAGTCCTTAGGTAGGGAGAGGAGGCAGCGGACGGAGGGAGAGAGCAGGGAGGAAGGGAGGGATGGAGAAGGGGGGATGGAGAGAAGGGAGGGATGGAGAGAAGGAGGGAAGAAGGAGGAATAGTGAGAAGAGGAGGCAGCGGGCTGAAGCTGACGGCGGAGCAGAGCTGTCTGGAGCCGGCGGGGGGGCTGCTGGCCGGGTTTTATGAGACATAATGACATAAATTCAGTTATGTGATTATGTCTCATAAAACCCGGCCGGCAGCCCCCCCCCCCCCCCCGGCATGCTCGGCCCCCGGCTGCGGCTCCGGACAGCTCCGCTCCGCCGTCGGCTTCAGCCCGCTGCCCGCTGCCTCCTCTTCTCACTATTCCTCCTTCTTCCCGCCTTCTCTCTATCCCTCCATCCCTCTCTTGCTTCTCTCCATCCCCCTTCTCCATCCCTCCCTTCCTCCCTTTTCTCTCCCTCTGTCCACTGCCTCCTCTTCCATCTCCCTTCTCTCCATCCCTCCTTCTCGCTGTCCCTTGCCTCCTCCATCCCCCCTGCTCCCTACCCCCATCTCTTCTCTCATCCATCCATCCTCTCCCTTCTCACCTTCGTGCCTTCTCTCCCTCCGTCCCCTCCATCCTCTTCATCCCTCATCCCCCCTTCTCTCTCTCCCTCCATCCTCTTCATCCCCCATCCCTGTTCTGTTTATTCCTCCATCCATCCCCCCCTCGTCCCCCCTCTGCCTCCCCCCCGCCCAGCGCTGGGGGGCCCAGGTGGGGCCATGGCGCTGGTCACCTTGCCCACCGAGCTGGAGTGCCTGGCCAAGCCGCTGTTCTGCCGCAAGGGGGCGCTGCGCCAGAAGGTGATCCACGTGGTCAAGAGCCACAAAGTCACCGCACGCTTGTGCAAGCAGCCCACGTTATGCAGTCACTGCACCGACCTCATCTGGTGAGACCCCCCTAGAGCCCCCCCAGTGCCCCTCAGCCCACGTTCTGCAGCCACTGCACCGATTTCATCTGGTGAGACCCCCCCCCCCAACCCCGTCCCGTTTTTGCCATCCCAATGTCCCGTTTTTGTCTCAAGGAAATATGGTCAGCCTAGCTAACCCTACTGGCTTCAATGAAATTTGAAATGGCTCAACATAAAAGATATAGGATCTTGAACAACAATTGATGAAAAGGCAACATCCTTACCTCAGCCATCTGTTAAGAAATCCCTGTGCACCCAGAATCACCTAGTCTAGGCACCTAGGGGAAGAAATAAAAACTTTAAGAATTGCTGTGATTGTTTTCATTGCAAATAAAGTTGTGAATGAATGTTCCCCCAGCAGGATAATCATAACATTAAGATATGGAAAAAGACCAGATGAATCATGAAGGCAGCAGCAACAGAAACCCTTGATGAACCCCGATATGAAAATATTATTTTTAAGCTTGAAAACGTTTAGTTAACTTTTTTGTTAGTTTGTTTGTTTGTTTAAATGTTCATGTCTCCGCATTTAAACATCCTGGCCTTCATTAGAGGAGCAGAATATACCTACTGATGTACAACAAGAAAAGATAGTAATCTCTTGAGGTAGGGGCCAACTTTTTGTTCCATTTGTGTAACAGAGCTTAGCACAGTGGGGCCCACCTTACTCCATGTCTAGGGCTCCTAGGTGCTACCTCAGCACAAATAAATATTAATAATGGAATTTCTGTCCACACTGAAACCTTGAGACCATGATCGAACAAGATTTCTCGCTCATTTTCTATCTCAAATAGGTTCAGAGAAGCTCCTTACATCAGCTGACCTTCAAAGGTTTTTTGTGATTTGCCTGTCACTTAAAGATGTGCTCAGGATTCAGAACTTTCCCCAAATTCAGGATTATTCATTTGATTTGGCTGGGGAGAGAGTAGGAGGAGACAGGCATGAAGTTCAGTTTTGAGTCTGAGCTTCCTCTGCATTTGGAAGTGTTCACATGAAAAGTGTCTGTCCGGTCACATCTCTGTGATCTCTCAATGATACACCTACCTGAAGCAATCTGTCCACAAGTAAGGAGTTCCCAGACTTAGGTTTTAGGCCTCGTCTAGACACAAAAGTTAGGATGGCATAGTCATGGCACTCAGTGATGTGAAATTAGCTAGTCTAACCTAATCCTGTGTGAAGACGCATCTAGGTCAACAGAAGAGCATAGCCACTGACCTACCTACTATTGCTCAGGGAGAAGGAGTTTCTAAAGCTACAGAAGAACTCCTTCCATCGCTGTAAGAAGTGTCTATGCTACAGTCATTGTAGTTGTGTTGTTCTAGTGCCCCTAGCGCAGATATGGCCATAGACTTTGGGGCATGATATTCACCTTTACTGTCTGGTATTTATTTGCATGTTTTAAGCACTGAGACTACTAATTTATGCAAACATACCCATCTTAATGTTAATGATCCCCATTTGTATGTTCCCTCATGCATCTTGCTATAAACTTTGACTCAGAGTTCTCTGTGGCATTTATTTGTTTTTGTTTTACTTTGTTAGTACAACATCTACTAGAAGAGAATAAGTCGGAGAATATCTTATTGCCCTTATACAAATCCATGGTGCGCCCACATCTTGAATACTGCGTACAAATGTGGTCTCCTCATCTCAAAAAGGATATACTGGCACTAGAAAAGGTTCAGAGAAGGGCAACTAAAATGATTAGGGGTTTGGAACGGGTCCCATATGAAGAGAGATTAAGGAGGCTAGGACTTTTTAGCTTGGAAAAGAGGAGACTAAGGGGGGATATGATAGAGGTATATAAAATTATGAGTGGAGTGGAGGAAGTGAATAAGGAAAAGTTATTTACTTGTTCCCAAAATAGAAGAACTAGGGGCCATTCAATGAAATTGGCATGCAGCAGGTTTAAAACAAATAAAAGGAAGTTCTTCTTCACACAGCGCACAGTCAACCTGTGGAACTCCTTACCTGAGGAGGCTGTGAAGGCTAGGACTATAACGGGGTTTAAAAGAGAGCTGGATAAATTCATGGAGGCTAAGTCCATAAATGGCTATTAGCCGGGATGGGTAATGAATGGTGTCCCTAGCCTCTGTCTGTCAGAGGGGGGTGATGGATGGCAGGAGAGAGATCGCTCGATCATACCTGTTAGGTTCACTCACTCCGGGGCACCTGGCACTGGCCACTGTCGGTAGACAGGATGCTGGGCTAGATGGACCTTTGGTCTGACCCAGTATGGCCGTTCTTATGTTCTTATGTTCTAAGAGGGCCCTGCTCCCTGACAGATGTTCTAGCTGCTCGTGTAAGATAAATAATAATCCATTTTAACAGTAAAGTACCATGGTGCTGTTTAAGTCATTCCTAACAATCACTAACTGATTTTACTTTGCAGAATATAAAACAAACTCTGAGCAACGTGAGAATCATAAGGTATAAGCAGTGGACCTACGTGTGCTTTATAGAGTTTTCTGACTGAAAGGAGCTTTTCTCAGTCTGTGCAATGTGCTCTCTTCCTGTAAACTGCATGCATGTCAGTTTATTGTGGTTAGTGGAATGCACTCCCTATAACCCATAAGATGAAGCAGGACTACTAGGGCTTCTTGTAGTGAGTGGATAATAAGATGAGCATTGGTTAACTGAAAGAAAGATATGGGACAGAGGAGATTATTAGTGTGAGAAAAGCAAATGAGAGAGAACTTCATGACCAGGGGGAACTTTTTATGGCTTTCCAGCATCCAGGGCTCAATTATCAGAGACACAACTCAGTTCACAAATGATATTTATCTCTGACAGGGGAAAGCAGCTCTATTATAGGCTTTGGAAGGAGCAGGTTTTGATAATGAAGTTAAAGGAAAAGCAGAAGCCTCCCAATTTAAAAGTAGCCTTTTCTGATCATGACAGCAGCATTGTGGCAGGTCAGGAGCGAATGAATAACACAGCCATCTGAAAGGCTTCATTTATGAAAAGTTCTGTGAATTGAGGCTGGCGTGTTCCTGGCAAAAAATAATATTTCTTAAGGGACTTGGCCCTCCAGAGATAAAGAGAGGTTGGAAGGAAGGCAAGGTGTATTTATACATCCACTCTGTGCTGCTGCGCTTGTCACGGTTAAAATGTGAAAGGGAAAGAGAAGTTTGGAGAAGACAATTTTACAGCAGCCCCTCAGACACACACACCAGGATTCTCCTAGACTAGTTCACTGCTCCAGGCCAATGGGGATTGCGGGACTTCCATGATGATTTATATGGCACCCAGCACATTTACAGAGTACCCTAAATAATAAGTGGTTAGAGATGGATGGATTTTTAAATTATTTTTAAACTATTTTCCATGAAAATGTTTCAAAATATATCCTTAAACCCCCCCCACACACACACACACAATTTTTCAACCTGTCACAGAGACAGCTATGATTATTCCCATTTAACAAATGGATAATAAGCTGAATCACAGAGCTAGAATAAGTGCATTCCTCAAGGTCACAGAGGGAATAAGTAGTGGTGTTGGAAATGGAACCCAGGAGTCCTGCCTTTCATTTCCCTGCTCTAATAATCAAAGCAAAACGGAGGGACAAAACCCTATCCCTCTGGAGTCTGCACTATCCACATAACTGGAAGTTTCTACTCCACTTGCTATTCCAGAATTGCAGATGAAATGAAAATGTTCTTAGCCGTGTTGAAACTAGTGTGGGAGAGCCTGCCTTCTCCTCATCAGATCAAGGATCCAGTGGCGTACACCTTGAATATGTTTCATTAACAAGGAGTCAAGACTCAAGATCGCTTGTCTGAAGATGCAGCTTTACTGTGTGCACAGCCCTTAGTCTTATGGCCTTTCCTTGTCATAAAAGAGTATTGTTGTGGCTTTGCTGGACAGCTGGAATTAGAATAGAAATGTTTATGTGCTGCAAAACTTGGAACTCAAGAAGGTGTTTATATGTTTCATTGGCTGTGAGGATTGCAGGTGTGAACTGCACTAGATGGCCTCTTGAGTTCCCTTCCAGTTCTATGATTCTATAAGATGTAGTATGCTACAGCAGGTATGGGTAAGTGGTTGTTTGGTGGTTGTTGCTGTTATTACTGGTTTTAAGAGAGAATCCCTGCTCAATGCTCTTAAGGAAAGTAAAGATCTTTCCACAAGTTCCCAGTTCTAATTCCTGCCAATATGCACTGGGAAGAAATTCCTTCCTTAGTCCAGTGATCAATTTTACAATAAGTACCTGAGCAAGAATCACTATCATTGGGCATCTAAATCCTATTTGTTAATTATTGTTACCCAAGTCATTGTCCTTGCTCAGGCATCATTCTTATTAAAGACAATGGGAATTTTGCCAGAATAAGGACTTCAGGATTCAGCCCTTTCTTTTTCAAAATAGAACAATGATCAGTGGTGCCATGTGAACAAAAATAAGGATGTATAGAGTGAATGACACTTAGTGACAGCCATTAGATTACATGGTAACCATAGTAACAGCCCATTATGAGTCTAGGTACCTGAAAACCCAGGTAATAGACTCTGACTTCACATTTTTCTCCCTGAGAAGATGGGGGAGTTTAGCAATCAAAACAGTGTGACAGGTTCATTTACTGGTACCTAGTGACTTGAGAATGGATGAATAATTAATGAGGCTTCCCATGGCTTTAAAATGTCTCTGCTGGACTTGTTGCAGTCAGTGAGGTGGGGAGAAAGGATGTATTGATCGGTCTTGCACTGACTTGTCACCAAACTGTTCACTCCCCTATGTGTTTGATATCAAGAAAGCAAGGCCCTGAAACTGACAGTCTAGAAAACTTATTTTAGTCTAGAAAAGAAAAGATTGAGAGGGGACATGATAACAGTTTTCAAGTACGTAAAAGGTTGTTACAAGGAGGAAGGGGAAAATCTTCTTAACCTCTGAGGATAGGACAAAAAGCAGTGGGCTTAAATTGCAGCAAGGGTGATTTAGATTGGACATTAAGAAAAACTTCCTAAGTGTCAGGGTGGTTAAGCACTGGAATTAATTGCCCAGGGAGGTTGTGAAATATCCATCATTGGGGATTTTTAAGAGCAGGTTAGACAAACACTTGTAAGGGATGGTCTAGATAATACTGCCATGAGTGCAGGGGACTGAAATAGATGACCTCCCACGGTCCCTTCCAGTCCTATCACTCTATGATTCCATAGAAAATGGGGCAGGGGGGAACATGAGTCCAAGCACCCTTGTTTGAGTCTGGGAAGGCTGAGTTCTGTGGACCAGATTTTCTCCCCAGGTACCAGGCCATTTGTGCTGCCTGAGCAGTTTTCCAGCCAACTCTATTAATAAGTCCCTGATTATTCAGGACAGTTAAATACGCATAGTGTGCACACCAAACCCCATACTTAGATTGTTGTGCACCCATATGTTTTCTCTCACACACAAGTGCTGGTGCAGATTTTCATCTTCAACTTATCAAAAACCTAGAAAATGAATATTTTTCACAGAATTCCGTTTATAATTATTTTGTTTTCCAAGAAATTGAAAGATTTTAAAGGAAAGCAGATTCTTTCTATATTTTTTTTTACCTAATATTTCATATTCCATCAAAAGAAAGTTTTGATAGAATTTTTTCTATGAGCCCAACTTGTTAGGTCTATTCCATCTGCCTCAATCCCAATTGGGAGGAGCAACTCCACTGGCATCACTGCATGAGAAGAGACTTAGACCCCAGCAGTGAGGGTAGTCATTCTAGTTTCAACATCCAGGTTAAGAGCAGAGAGGAAGGATTATCCACTAGTTAGGGTGCTAGACTGGGACTTGGAAGCTTTGGGGTCAGTTCTGTTCTACCACAAACTACCTGTGTGACCTTGGGCAAGTCACTTACTCTCTCTGTGCCTCAGTTCCCTCATCCGTGTAATGGAGACAATAGCACTTCCTCACAGGGGTGGTATGAGAATAAATATATATTTTTAAAAGTGTGAATCACTCACATACTATGATAGTAAGGGCCATGTAGGAACCCTAGATAGATTGGGAAGTGAAAAAATTAACCAGAAAGCACATGAAAAGTAAATTACACTTGCCACATTTTATAACAAAATAATTGTAATTACAATGTAGTTACCCACCAACTATAATACAAATGCACTATGTTTTTGCTACAGGCTATCTGCAATTACCACTGATTTACAGAACCAAAAAGTTTACTAAAAGACTGAGAATAGTTACAAAATAAATACAATTCAGTTTAAATACCTGGATTCTAATAGTTCATCTATTAAGAGGAAATTCAAAGGCAGCTATTTAACCATGAAGTTAACTTTCCAGTCATATGAATTAGCATTAACTATGTACTGGAAAACAAAAGTAGAGTATAATTACATTCTAATTGCAAGGTAACTATAGTGTAATTAGTAATAGTCTGATAAAGAATGATTGTTGATTTTTAAACCTTTTCCAATTTTAATAATCTACAGTGTTGATAGTGACACAGGTGAAAACTTTGTAAAATATATGGTACAGCTTGTTGAAAAATAGGATTTTATTTTTAGAAAAAACTGCCCTTTTAAAATAAGTGTTTTTTCTGACCAATTCTGAAATATGAGTTTCATCCTGACAGATATCTTTTAAAATTAAACCAGTATTTCAACACTTGACTAAAACTTTAATTTGTGAAGGCATGTAGTTCTTTTTAACAACCTGACTATTCTCTTTTGACTGTTTTCTAATGAACAGAGATTTCTTACCACTGACATTTTCCAAAGGCAAATTTCCCAGAGAAATGCATGAGGCACAACATTGTAGAAATAGTGATGGACTAACCACTGCACCTGAAGTAAAGTAGCATGAGGGACATTATTTAGAACAGCTGCTGTTTGCAAACATTTCAGGCTCTGAGAGAGAGTAATTTGTGTTTGTCTGTTAGCTCCATTTAGCAAATGACTCCACACCTTATACTGCATATTAGATATTCACAAGCCAACAGCTGGTGAAAACATCCAGATTTGGGTTTAAAGCTTGTTCATAGCATTGCATAACTTTCCCATGTGTAGGAGATAGTCAAGATTAAAATAAAAATCATAGGCTTGATTAGCAGTTTTATTAAGGTCCCTTTACACTGTTTTGGTATCATGCTCTGACAGAGTAGTAGAGGAACAGGACCTTAGTGTAAATGAGAATCAGGGCAATATATATACACAGTATATTCATCCCTAGGTTACTGATAACACCTTAGGTTTTCAAAACTAAAAAACCTACTGGGGTTCCTTTGAAAATACCACTTTAGAAGTTCAAGTACTCAGACTCCTGCCCATTATTCAATTGGGGGTACAAAATGTGGATTTTGTGTGCTAACTGAGCTGACCAAGGGAGGATATACTTTTGCAAATTTGCCTCTTTATAGCCTGTTCCTTAACAAGTTTAGCATCATTAAAATACATTGGCTGGATCCCTGGCATAAGTCTACTGAGGTCCATGGAAATATGTTGACTTACACCAGCTGAGGAACTGACTCCAGATATATTTATACTACATTTATAAACAACATTGGCCAACAGCTACATACACAGTTATTTTCCCTCTGAGATATGAGAGCCTCAAAAATCACAGTTACTTCTGTGTGATTCTTGTTGGGAAAGGGTCTTTTCCCCTAGTAGCTGGCTGTCTGGAAAATGCCAATATACTAAGGGTTAATATCTAAGGTACATAACCCCTTACTCAGGAATGTTTAAATCCACTAATGTAAGCTCATATAAGAAGGTTGTGAATTATTCTAGTTCCGTGACAAGGAGCCACTAACTCCCCTGAAGATACTGAAGCCCTAAGGCCCTTTCCAAAGTCAGGGCAAGATCCCTGCATTCTGCCCCATCCCTGCTACATTTTGCCCCTTGAAGCCTACCAGAAAACAGCCAGACGCAGTATCACTTTCCCAGTTCCTGGGTGAAATCCTGACCCCATTAAAGTCAATGAAAGTTTTACCACTGACTTCAATAGTATGAGGATTTCACTCTCAGTGCTTCCTCTCATCCTCATACCTCCAGCACCAAAAAAAAAAAAAAAAAAACAACCCATGGTCATCCAGATGTTATCATCATCTAGGTGCTCAGGGCCAAATGAAGATAGCATACATGGCAGCCTATTAGCAAGGCACCTGTGTCGGATGGAACAAGAGAACAAGCATCATTAGGGCAGCTGAGCTCAAACTGGAGAAGTAGCTGATGCAGGACCTAGTAATCACCACCATGCTCTTCAACTCAATACAAAGGTGGTAATTCAATTTCAGAGTTCTGCCTCAGTGCATCTCTTATGATGTTAGCAGAGAATCTCTCAACTGAATTAAAGGATTATATCAATTGGGAGGCAGACATTATTTATATATATAAACATAATATATATATTATATATATATAAAGAGAGTGACTGTTTGTGTGTGAATGCATACGTCTGCACTATGTTCCAGTCTTATTACTTATAATTGTAAGGTACTGGGACGTGAAACGCTAATTGAAAATTTTTGGTGCTTACGTCTCAGAGTCTGTGGAGAATTTGCGCGCCCATCTGGTTAATAGGGAAGGGATTGTATTTTCTAGATCATTGATTTATCATCATTAAGGGCCCAAATACAGACTTGTGTAAGTCAGCTTCAGGAATATGTTTTTTCCATTACGTTTACACTCTGTCTAAAATTGCCTCTAGCACTGTGAATGTTAAAATTGACTGGATTCAATTTAGTGTGATTGCCTCCTTGCTCTGTCAGGGGGTTATTCATCTCATTTAGCTTTTGTAATGGAAGATTTTGTAGAGAGAAAGACCCACACAATTATTATTAAAAAACAAACCCAAAATGTATTGATTTGTAGTGATAAGAATGTCTTGATGGCAGCCCTTGTATACAAATACTAACTCTCGCCAAGTGGAATCAGTAACAGGCAGGAAAATGTTTATTCCCTTACATACAAGCCAGAGCCCTCAACCCCCGACACTCCAATCCTCTAACCTAGCCCTAAGCCCCTTCCACACTCCAAACCCCTCATCCCCCTGCACCATAACCCTCTGCCCACCCACTTTGTGAACCCCTCATCACCAGCACCACCCCAGAGCCCTCATATTTTTACATTGCCAGTATATAAACATTAGGCTGATAGGAATCAAATTTCCTGTTAAAGTTCTTGCAGGAAGGGCCTTTTCCTGGTGCATTAGCACTTGTACATCTTGGACTCCTCAACCGACCTGATAGTGCTGAATGCTTCTGATTGCTAAATACTTCTTGAAGAGTGCATGTTAGAAGTCAGACATTTACACTCATCCAAACCAATCTGTGGAAATCTAGTGACAAGACACTCTTACATTTACAGCAGAGCTATTAAACTTTCTCCCCCGTTGGCTGCAGCTAGACTGCCCCAGGCACATGTTCAAGCACTGACAGTGTTACAAGACAGAACAGAAGCTCAGAGATGATGCTAAAATGTACTTGATTATTCCCACTCTGCAGCAGGCCCTCATGCTTTTGTGAGGCTTTTAAATTATTAGGTTTATTTAATTGGATTTATAACAGACTACCCATAAGAACCCATCCAAACTGTTCCAGGAGTCTTTACAATAACTAAAAACCCAGCTAGCAAAATAGCCCACATTTAATATCTATAATAATCCTGTCCGAACTCCATAAACAACCCCCTAGAATTACACAGAACCCCAAGACTATCCTTGGGGTTTGGTGGTTAAGGCAGTGGCCTGGGACTTGTGAGATCTTAGTTCTTTTCGCACCTCTGCTATAGACCTCTTTGTTGATCTTGGACATGTCATTTTACCTCTCTGTGCCTCAATTCCCATTCTAACATGAGGAAAACATCTACTTTAATGAGGGAAGCAGAGGGGGAAGAAAGTAAAGCTAAATTAACTGATGTTTGTAATGTGCTAAAGTAGCACATTGATAGGGAGATTACCTGCTCTATCCCCAAATGTCAGGGGGGAAAAGGCTATTACTAGTAATCCCCTATCATTTAAAATGGGAGGACTTTACCCTGAGTGCTTCTGCTGATCTCCATTGTGGCAGTTACTGGAAGGAGACAGGGAGCTACAGTTTGAATTCTCGCCCAAATCCTTTAGGGCTTTCAAGATCCAAATGGATTTGATAGAGACTTAATCCAAAGGCATACAGAATGTTTCCATTTTTTATTGCTTTCTCATTGAGTTACAATTCTAATGGTCAATGCAGTTTGCATATTGACATGTGCTTAATCAATGCCTTACAAACTAAGAGCAAAAATTCCACTTCTTCTCCATAACCGTGCAAGGTTTTGTATGTATTTTGGCTGGTTCCAGCCTGGTAGCCTAAGAGTAGATTCCTGAACTGCCAGGCAAAAGACTTGGGGAAAGATCTCTGCTATCTAGTTTCCAATGGGTGCAGCAGAAAGGGAGTGCTGCTAAGGAGCCAGTTAAAGCTCGGTGAGGTTTTTTGGTCACCGCCCCCGGCATAGCGTGGAGGAGCATCTTGGGGACTGATATAAAATGTACCAGAAGGGTGTGGCTCTCTAGCGGCTATCTGCTAGCTGGGGATGGCCAGAGTGCATCACTCTATTACAGGTACACCTCTTGCCCAAACCAAAACACCTTCTGCACTGAGGGCTGCAGTCAGGGAGGCATTGGAATTGGCTCCACATCTCTTAGGGATTCCCCTACATCAGGGAATTTAGGGCAGGTTTCCATTCCCTTTGCATGTTCTGAGTGGTGCAAAGTGAGTGGAAGGAGGTTATGAATCTGACCCTATGGCTTAATGCTTGAACTCAGGCTCTTACTTCCCTGGCCAGTGAAGGCTCAAAGGGAATGACTCATATCACCTGCAACCTGTTGTCCATGGAGTCTAGTGGCCGGACAGAATGTTCCCCATAACTGATGGCTGTTTCAGTGTCCATCCACAAATAGCACACCAGGCATGAAGGTCTTGAAATAGAATGGAAAGGGCAAGTTCACTGCTGACAAAAGCAGATGCAGCTCCAGTTAAGTCAGTGAACTGTAGGGAACACCTCTTCTGAGCTGAGTTGCCAAAAGCTTGTACAGAGCTTGTCTCAGTTGGAGGCTGCTCTTTGCTTTTCATGTATGACTCTTCTGGGCCAATTATTATGCCCCTAGTTCCTGGGATAGTTGAGAGACTGTCTTGTGGGGGAGAGCATGGAATACATAAAACACACCAGATCATTTCCAGATGCCATTGGGGTGGGAGAATCCAGCAGCAGCAGCCAGACAGCTACAATTTCTGCTGCCCACAGCTAACAGTGGGAGGTGGAATAAATTGCACATATACATGATTCGTGGTAAAGGTGTCGCAGCAAATATAGCAACTGTAGTGGAGGAGTTGAAAATGCTACAGTGCAGCCTAATGAAGAGTGATTACAGTGCGGACAGCTCTCTCTGTCCTGGAGGAAGCTAATTTCAGGGTAATCAAACTATCATGAATTGAGGAGACAAAATAGAAGTATTGTACAGCAGCAACAACCACCACCGGTACTGCCCACCTTCCTGCAATCTGCAAACAACTTCAAGGCCAGTTCTCAGAGACTGCCATAGTCCTGTTACCAAAGAGAGGGATGCTTCCTTTTTGTGTACGTGCATGTCTGTGTGAATGTGTCTCAGTGTCATAGGTGTGTATGTCTGTAGAATGTCCATGGGTGACATGACTGTCAGTGCATGTCTGGTAGGTATGTATGTTTGCCCATGGTGTATCAGTGCCTCTCTGTATTGGCAAGTGTGTGTGAATTTCTGTAGTATATCTTTGCTTATACTGACTGTCAGTATATGAGGGCATTGTGACACACCATATTCTTCATAGAAATACTGTTATAATATAAATATGGCACAACGAAGATATGTTTTATGCAAGATGGGTCATGTGCGGTATCAATGAAAAGATTATGATTTACTAAATGTGTTTATCCAATTTGTATACATATATCATTTCTGTATCTGAAGTTAGGAATATTGACTATGTAACAATTACAACTACATATATACATGTCTATGTCAGTGGGAGAGGTGAGGTACCAAGCTTTCTGCATTCTGAGATGGACGGTGAAGGGCTGCTGATGTAAGATATCTTGGAATGGGTCTTTGTGACGATAAGCAGAATGAGAGTTCTAAAACCATTGCACTTGCATTTGGCAACAAGTGTATATCATTTCACCAAGGTCTATTGTACAGAGATTTCTGTGTAAGTCATATATTTGTAATAGTGAGAGTAATGAACCATCGGAGCAGTTTACCAAGGGTTGTGGTGGATTCTCTATCACTGACAATTTTTAAATCAATACTGGACATTTTTCTAAAAGATCTGCTGTAGTGATTATTTGGGGGAAGTTATGTGGCATGTTTCATACAGGGGGCCAGACTGCATGATCCTAATGGTCTATGAATCTGGTAACATGATATTCCTGCCATACTATATACTGTACTAAAGACATGGTTTAGGATATATAACGCAAAGTCCATAGGTTTAGTATCAGAGACTGAATGTTCACAGGCAATGGCTACACAATGCAAAGCCACCGACAGGGCATGATGCAACATGATAGTATGGGACCACCTTAATTCAGGGTTTTTTCCCTTTTAATGCAAGAAAGCTACATGGCAGGGTGTTTGCAACGGGGGCAATGCTCATAGCCTGATGCACTGTTGGTCTGATGCATTCATATTACTGTCTGGATTAACAGGATCTGACCCAGGCTGTAGCCCTTCTCAATACTATCATAGTGCAATTTACATCCAAGTTCAGAAGGGCAGTTGTATCTTCAGAAGCACATTTAAGAGGTGCTGAGAAAAATCAAGCTCCTGACAGGAGTCAGGTAACGGGTGGATAATGCACAAACCCATTTGCTAAACACCACTTGAAAAATCACAGGCAGCATAATTGACTTTTGCAGCTCAGATAATGTAGGTCACTGATTTAGTGTACCAAGAAAATGAATGTACGTTGGAGTGAAAGACAGAAGGGAAGTAATTACAAAATATAGATTAAATAACCATCAGATAACAAGCATAATAATAAGAATAAATACAGTGGAGATAGAGAAAAACAATTTGTTAAATGGATTGTAGCTGAGTTCTGAGAACCTGTCGGCCTCAGATAGTGTTGTTTTTTCTCCATGAAGTTTGCAGTGAAAAAAAGTGTTCTGTCTCTTTTGGGGGATTTATATCCTAGGGTATGTCTTCACTACCCGCCAAATCAGCGGGTAGCCATCGATCTTCTGGCGATCGATTTCTGACGTGAGAAATTGATCGCGCGCGGCGCCCCTGTCGACTCCGGAATTCCAGCTTGCTGGGAGGCGCAAGCTGGAGTCGACAGGGGAGCGCACCGCCGCCTGCTGCCACCATGAGGACGGACGGTAAGTCGGCTGCAGATACGCAAACTTGTGTGAAATAAATATGGAGGGCTTTCTGTCCATTTCCTAGGAAACAAGAGTATTCACATCACACAAAATTATCGTTGCACCTAGCCACTTTGTTGGTAGTGAGTAGGGAGGTCGAGTATCAAATGGGATGTGCAGATTGCCTTCAGACCGCTACAGGAGGGTACCTTCAGGCCAGGGCTACGTGACACCAGAGAGCCTGGGCAGGGGAACTTTTACAGCTGCTGTCTGTGCTGAATCAGTTCTAGAGTTCAAGAATATTCCCGTAAGGGGATGGGAACTGTATTGCCCCTGGCTTGATATCTTCCATTTTATCAGAGAGGCAGCTAATCCACATGCACAATACCCAGAGTCCAACAAACTGACCTTTATTACCATTCATTTACAGTATATGTGGATGGAGTGAGAATGAAGCAGAATCCTATCTTGGAAGAGCTCATTCTACCCTATTGCTTTAATAAGGAAGGGCACTGACTCACTCCATGGTGCAGAACACAAGCGCTGACAGATGTCCTTCTTGAGCATCCCTCTCTCCACATACAGCTCCTGGTTTATGGCTGGGATGGGATCATCCTTGTCCTTTGCTTCTGCCTTCATTAACCAGAGCCTCCTTTGAATGACAATGAATTCAGAAGGGGCTCCAGCGAAAGGAATAGCAATTTGCTCACAGCTTGATAATTACGCACTTTTCAAAATAAATTAAAGCTAGGACTAATGGCACAGTGTTTTCAGAAGCCCTGGTTAAAGAGCCTTTGGAATTCATTTGCACAGTGTTTCAAAGTGAGGCCCAGACTACTTACCAGACAGAATGTTTCACCTTACCTTGAAAATGGAGGGAGATGAAAGAAGAGATGCACAGTCTCTGCTCATTAGAAATGACATTTGGAGACACCTGGTATATCCTCAAAGAATTATTCCCTCAAAGAATAAATATGTTTGAGAGGGAAATAGAGATAATTTTCCTTAGTGGTCCCTTGCTTCGGGTTACCAAAAACAGGAAGTCTGCAAGATCATTTGAATGAACAAGACATCTGGTGATCTATTTACATGAATGGTTTCAGAAGAAGGATGGATATAAAAAAGAACCATCCAACTCTTGCTGTCTCGAAATTCGGGAGTTTAAATAAATAGGGGCCAGATCAGAATCCCCTAATCTCAGTCACTTTGCACAGTTCAAAGCACCCAATCATTTTAGAGGACTCAATGCCTCAGTCCCATCAATTGCCTGCTGTTGGAGAAGTGCCCAAACTTTAGAACATCGAAGAACATCATAGCAGCTTGCCACGTGATAAAAGGAGGGGAGAAGAGGGCACTTCATATATTTATGCCAGAGGTCAGATTCCAAAAACCCTATTTTATAAGGTGCTAACTTGCAATCAGACACTCTGTGTTACAATAAGGTTACTTCAAGAATAGCAGCCGTGTTAGTCTCTATCCATAAAGAAAGTGAGGAATACTTGTAGCACCTTAGAGACGAACTAGTTTATTTAGTCTCCAAGGTGCTACAAGTATTCCTCGCTTTCAATAAGGTTACTGAAGTCTTTGGAACTGTTACTGTAGAATACTATAGCTTTTTATTGGGATAGTTAATCTTTCCTCTAGGACAAACATTATATTTCTGTTATCATTCTGTTGTTTTAACAGCTTGCATACATTTAAAAGGGCAGCTCTACATAATCAATTGCATTTGTGTAATCAAATATTTCAGTAGATCAGATTAGTTTTAATCTGTTTATTCCTGTGATTCCTTCCCCATCCTGCACAAATCACATGAGAGGTAGTGTGACTTTAAATAACTGGGACTTTCCAGCTCTCCTGCTGACATGTGCAAGCAATTAATGCAGATAAAGGAAGATGGATTTCACAGGGGGATTGCAGCTCCCTGCATCCTCTTTACAATGTTTGCTTTTCCACACACTGTGCAAAGAATGAGGTTGCAGAAGACAATTGCTGTTCTCTTCCTAACTGCTCAGAGTGGGGTATGGAGACTGCGGAGCAGAGCTAGAAATCCTGTCCACTCAGATGCATTTAGATATATGATGCACTTAAAGAGGGGAAAAATTGGCCACACTGGCAAAACAAAAGCTCAGGTTTTATGTTGTAAATAATAAAGGATAGTCCAGCTTTACAGAGGGAGCTGAGATACAAGCTTCAGATCCCGATCTTATTCTGATGCTTCCCTGAGTTTGGGAGGGTTCCACTCTGAGGCTTTGGCTTGCCCCATTAGAGATAGACGGGACCAGGGGCAATGCTCAGATATGTATTCCAATTCCCCCAAACTTTAAGTATGGTTAGAACTCGAGTCTGGTTCAGGTCCCTGCTATCTGACCGTCTGTTTTATACTGCTGCCCATCATTGTGGTATGCGAGCACTTTTCCTCTAAAAGCAATAGCAATAGCTAGGTCCCCTTCCCTTTATACAGCTTGGGGTTGAAATGAACGTAGCCTGCTCCAGTTGAAACCATTTCCCTGGAAAGGTTGAGAGGCATTTCTATGAATAATTCATGCAGGCCTCCGTGTTCCATGTTCAGAGGAGAGGGAAAAGGATCGACTGGCTCGATAAACTGCCACTGCCTGGTCCATGCTTGTGGATTACCAGGGGAGGCATCATCATCATCCATTAGAAACAATAATAAATAATAAAAATCAAAGACCAACCAAAAGAAGGAGCCAAACACTTAGAGTGAGAGTCGAGTGCATTGCCCCCACTGGCCTTCTTTCTCCTAAGCAGGTGGGATGCTGTATTTATATAGGAAGTAGAGTGTCGCTACTAGTGCAGTTGGCTGATGTAGGCATGGAGTTAGCTCATGCAATTTTATGGGCAGGCTTCTGCACCAATCAGATGTGGCTACCTCACTATTCTGCTCTGCTATATATGTTCCATGCAAAAGAACTAGGGACCCATCCAACAGGGATAGCAGAAGGTGAATTTCAAAGAATGGAACTGTTAAGTCATTTGTATTTTTGCCATTGCGCATTTTTAAACACACATTGCACAAACACACCACTCATTATCAATATTCCATGTGCAGAGCTTTACACACAACATTGCATACCACATACTAGAAATGCATTTACACACACTCCCAGGCATACCACATGGTGCACTCATGCTCATGCACACACAACATACAAAGGCTCACGCACAAACAGCATGCTCTTGCACCCAAACCACACGCATCACTCTGTGCACAAGATAATTTTGAGGTTACTTTCCCATCCAGGCATCATGCACATATACACACACAAATGAGTGCATGTGCATACCGCTATCCACATATCAACCACATACCAGACACCATTAACTTATTCTCTCTCACACACACACACACTCACACACATCCACACTCACACCACAACAGGTTAAATCCTGCCCCCACTGAAATGTATGAGAGTTTTGCCTGTGACTTTAGTGGAGCCATGATTTTTATCTCTCACGCACTGATGCAAACATATAACAGTACATGCACATGCAAATGCCATGAATGTTTTCACACATGTATATAGTGAACATCTATAACAGTACATAACACAGCAAACACTATGAATATATTCACTCACACAAGCATTATTGCACATATAAGCAATATGCAACCACATTTGAATCACCTTTCATCTGGTAGTGAGGAGGCCTCTCTCAAGAGTGTTAGATCTGGCACTGGGTCCAGAATCGGGACAAATTTGAAGGATCAGGAAACAAGCAGCCAGTGCCATAACAGAACTTGAACCTCTTTTTTCAAGAACAGAAAAACAAAGTTTCAAGGTAAAACACAAGATGCCCAAGAGGTGCTGAGAAAAGCTAGCCAAGGTTTGATCATATGTTAGCTCAACCATGTGCTTTGCTGCATCTTAAAATCCAAAGCTGCTTGGAGTAAATTGTCCCTCAGAGGACAATGGATAGTTGGACATGTGGTCACATTCCAAGATTTTTTTTTGTAAAGTTTCTCTTTTAGCCAGTTATGTTTGCTTTGTTTTCATTTTTCAGGGATCAGCTGAGGATGCATGACCCATTCCTGCTTCTCTATTTTTCTCCGCTTGATCTAGACAGTCTGTTTGAATTGGTATTCAGGGTGAGAGACAGTCTGTAGGGCACTCTATTCATTCCCAAATGAACTGGTTACAGTTGTGCTGAGGTGAACTGTTCAAGGACTCGGGGAAGTTTTACTACCTCTGCTGCTGACTTGATATAGTACAATATTTTCAGGGGACCTTGGGTTTGAAGAAGACAAGGCAAAGACCTGATTTTCCAAATCTTCCCTGCTAGACAAAATACCTTCATGAAACTTCTTAGCTGTGCCTGCCTGAGACTATAAATCTCCTTCTGCAGGGCACAAACTCATCACCAAAGGAGTCAGGAAGGAATTGCCATCCTCTTTCTCTCCATCTAAAATCCTGCAATTTCCAGGTACATTCCTTTTTGGAGGTAGGTTGGCTTTGTCTCAAGAATCTGGTATTAGCAACTGCAGGAGTAGTGGCATGTTCTAATGATGGCATACCCTATGTTCCTGTGTGTGTGTCTGTATGACTGTTGTCAAGATCTCTCCCCCTTACATTGTTTGCATCTCTCCTTTTAAAGAAAACTACCACTATTAGGTCTAATACCATAGAGCCTAATCTTGAAGTACTTACTCACAAGACCATATCATCCTTTATGCAAGAAAAAAACAACAAGAAGTAGGGAACTTTCCAAGTTTCTCTCCAGCTCATTCCATGTCAGGAAGAGGGGACTAGGTTTTCAATCCATGGAATGGGAAGGGGAGTAAGACTCACCAAACCTGAGGCTGTCCTAATATCTTCCATAAAATTCTGCAGATCTCAGTTCATATGTACCTCCATATTATTCCTTGGGCACTAACCTCCCCTTCTCCATGACAGAGTGACTCCTGTATTTCATCCTTCAGGGCTGTCTACCTGGCAATTTTTACCAAAATAGCCTCTGAGAATATTTCAGCCCTTCAGGTTTGGTTTCCAGATGGCACCACAAAGTACAAGCTAGTAAGTTCAGCTGCAGTCCTTGGGAGTTTTTGTATATGTGAACTACTGTCAGTGCAAGGAAATTTCCTGTACATCTCTTTAACCTCAAGCCCTTCCTTATCTGCAACTTTTTCTCCTATTTGACTAGAGATGGGCCCAGGGTGCATAGTTCAGATCCCATCTCCCCCTCAGCGTAGGGGTGTCTGAATCAGAGCTGTTGGTTCTGGTTCAGACCTGTCTATATTTGACCAAGTTCAAATAGCCTTTTCACAATCATACCTTCCGTTTTGATGAATAACTGACCTCAACAAGGACCCCTTTCACAAGCATCTCTGTTCCAAAGACACCTATCTACCTTGTCCTGATCTTTATGACTAGCTCAGCTCCCTGAGTCCCTGCATCCTCATCTTTGTTACCCTCTTCTCCAACTCAGTTCTATCCTTTTATAATAAGGTTACCAAAGCTGCATACATTATTCCAAAGTTGCCCTCACTCCTAGTCCCTGGCACAGGGTTAGAATAATTTCTTCCTATTTATATTCAGTGTCTTTATTTATGCATTTCAGAATCTAGCGGCTTCTTTTACTGTTGTGCTGAAAGTTTCAAAATATTAGCTAACAAGAAGACAAGGGAGCAGAAGGCAATTTTATTTGTATGGATCCAATACAAAATCCCAGATCCAAACAGTGCTGACTTTTGGAGGAGTTTGGAATCTGATCCTGGATAGACGTTTTCACATATCTATCAAGTCACCCGAGGGAAGAGGCGGGAAGGAACCCATGGCTTTGGACTCTAAATTAGACTGGACAAAACTCTATTAAATGTTGTGTAAAATCGTGCACTGGCATTAGGAAGTTGGTCTTAGTGCTCTGTAGTAATAGGTCTTACATGGTGCCTTAGAATGGGCTGAACCAGAGTTCAAGTTCCAAACACCCCTGGACTTTGAGATGGTTCAGACTCTGGATCCCAGTGTTGCTGACTGGGCCAAGCTCTGATTTGTGATTTTATAGTGGACATTACAGCTCAGAAAATCCTCTCTTTCTACACTAAAAGGATACAGGACAAGCAGGGAAAGTAAGCTACTCTCACACCCGGAAGCAATTTCCCTGCCCTGTAGAGAGTACATCTATTGGTAAAAGTTCAGTTCAGTCCTATCTTCATTCAGTTCTGGGCACTATTGTCACCTGTCCTCTAGCAATTGTACCATTTTGCACAGATCATCTAATGTTCTGAAGATTGTGTCTTTATGGTTCCTAATAACATGGGATACATTTTTGTAGAGGCGAAAGGTCTTGTGTCTCGTTACCAAGCCTTGCAAGACATGCAGTGTCCATTCCAGACAAGGATTTATAGTATACTCCTATGGGCTTCATTAGCAGTAGTTTGGGGCTATCCTGCCCAGCTTGGAGCTCCAGGAATAATGCAGCCACTGCACCATTCTTGAAGGAGATGCAGCATGTACCCCCAGACTTGCATAGAGCCATATATGTTTGCTAATGTGACATAGGAGAATCCATGGTTATGAGCCTCCTCTCCTAACACACACCTCTTTTGAAGAGGAAAGTACCACTGTTGGCAGTAGATGGAGAATTCCTTAAGTGCCAGCCTGTTTGTGGGAGTCATAAGGGAGTGCAGAGGAAGGGGCACCCACTCTCTTCCATTTGCACCTACACAAGGAGTAGCTACAAGTACAGCCACAGCCCACTGGTGAGCTCAGGGGGGAGTGCCAGGCCTGAATGCTGAAATTCATGAGGTTCACCTGGTCATTCTCCCCATCAGTGTTGTTATTAGCATTGTCATGGAGAGGATGCAGGCTCCAGTGGACTAGATACTCACCCAGAGAACAGGATACCCAGGTTCTATTCCTGACTCATTCCTGACCTTTTGTGTGATTGTAGGCAAATCACTTCCCCAAACTGTGCCACCATTTCCTCTCCTACTTTTTGTCCATCTTGACTAGACTGTAAGCTTTTTTGGGCAGCCATAGCATTCTACTGTGTGTATGTACAGCACCTAATACAATGGAGCCCTGATCTCAATTACAGCCTCTAGACCCTACTGTAATACAAATAATTGATAATGATGCATTATTATGCTGTTAATTTTAGGTTGCTTTTTTATTGTTCATACTAAAACCTATTCCAACTCTAAAAAGCACCTTCCTACCCATAGTATCTCCAAACTTTTTTGGAGTGCATCAGTTCTGCTCTACGGAAATGCAGCCACCCCAGGGGTGGAAGAACATGACTGCTCCTTAGCAGAATGCCGCAATGTTAGACAACAGCTTGGGACAGGAAGTGAAGAGGGATGCCGTATCCAAATTGCAAGTGCCTCTGTATAGCTAAAGTACTAGAAGCCTGGGGCACGGAGTACCTCTATTGCTGGTCAAATCCAAAGCTCATTGAAAACAACAATTCATTGAATTCAGTGAATATTGCACCAAGCCTCTAAGTACATCCGCATCAAAAACCATTGATCATGTGAATTAATGCAGCTCCAAAGCAGTCCAGGAGCAAAGGGGTCAATGCATTTGAGCTGCTTCTCTGCAAATGGAATAAAACCTGCCAACTGATGTTTGTCCCTCAATGTCTGGGATGGCTGCCCAGCCCAGTGTCAGAGAAGCACCCCAGAGGCTTGCGGCTTTCCGTAAGACCTCTATGGTCCTTGCTTCATTAACTCCTTTGGGCTGCTGCACTGCAGAGATAGGAAAGCTATCAATTATATTTTTCTTTTTAAATAGGGGATCTGGATGGGGGTGGGGGGGCAGCAGACAATTCGGGGCCTCTGAACTTCTCTTTAAAAAACCCAAATGCATAAAACAGTTCCCAGCAACTCCCCCGCCTGCTGCCAACATGGTAATTGTGTCTAATTTCTTAATTTTCATGCCGTTGTTGCCTTTGCCTCCTGTTAATGAGATGTAAATATGTGTTGCCAGTTTATGGATTTGTTTAATTACAGGGTAGCTAAACTGTGATTGGCTGGAAGGTTAGTTTTTTAATTTATTTATTTAACACAGAGAAGGCATTGCAAAGTTGTGTCTTAACCAGGCAGGATGGCAAAAGCAACTTCTGTTTATCTGTAAGCCTCAGGGTTTTGTTTCAGGGAACCATCTTGGTTTGCAACTTGCTCACTACAGGCCTTAAAAAATTCCTGCCTCATTCCAAATGTAAGAGACTGATTTGACTAATTCCTGTTTAAGGTCCCTTAGCTCGACGACTGGAGCTTAAGTAAGGTGAACAACACACTTGCAGGGTAAACTAAAAGCTTCTTATTCAACAGCTTTTTCTGGGCTAGATTGGGATCTTTAACTCACGTTGAACACCATGAGTGAAACCAGTGGAGATACTTGTGGAACAGGGTAATATTCAGTGGGAGTAAGGCTATCACAGTCTGGCCTTCTCCATGTGTGGTGAGAATCAGGAATGCTGACTTTAAGGAACCGAAAAGTATTTTGCTTCAGTACTGTTTACTCCTGCTCCCCCTGCAGAGCCAGTCCCGCTACAAGAGAGTGAGCAGGAGTCTACTGCATCTTAAGTAATGTTAGAGTTGTTTACTAAGGCCTTGTCTACACAGCCATTTTAGAGTGCTGAAACTTTCTACACTTTAAAAGCAGAAAGACAAAGAGTTCAGCTTTGTTTCAGAAGTTGGCCAACAACAATTCCTTACCTACTTTCTCTACACCAGTCATGATTTTATAGACCTCAATCATATCTCCTCTTAGCTGTCTCTTTTCCAACTCTTCCACTGAAGAGGCCAACTCTTCTATTCAGCTTGTCCTCAACATAGTTGAAACTTATCCCACTAAAAATCAAAGTACAGAAAGCAAACCTGCAAGCTCTCTGCACATGAATGATTCCTCCAGATGAAGGATGGGCAGGATTGAGCCCTGAGTCTCTAACTGGGGTTTGTCCATATATTGGACACCCTTATACGTTCCCTTATCAGGTCCCAGTAGACTATAAGGCTGTCTTCTCCCACAATAAGCTCCAGGTCTCCTGGGTGGGAGGAGGGGACAGAACAGGGTGAAGAGAAGTCCTTCTGATTTCTTATCCTCTCTGGTTTCTTCAGGCCTCCTTCATCTAGTTCATGAGGGCAGCTGGCTGACCTGTTCCCCACTCCAATGACTTCCAAGGATGATCAGCAGTCTAATAGCTCTTTAAGTCTAATGTTTCCAGACTGGTAGTATCTGGCTTCAGGTCACAGACAGAAGTGAAGTCACCGGTGTCCAAAGAAGTAAAAATTTCAGTAGTTTTTGCTGTGAGGTTTATTAAATACATCTTAAGAGGGAAGCTATATTTTTCAGTGTGAAGATGAACCTGCTATCTACTGTCCGAAAAGAAGATCTTCTAATGGAGACCCAGACATAAATAAAGATGATCCAGGAGATCATCTTTAAGAGCCAGTGGATTTCTGTGGTACCTTGTGTTGGCCAAATTAAACCAAAGCCTCATGGTGTTCTGCTGTCTGGCCAGAGGCGAAATGGAATAAACACTGTCTACACAGTTTTTACATTGCTAAATGCTATAGGGGCAGTTATCCGATAAGGAATGGACTTCATCGAGGGTTTATGAAACTGATTCTTGTAAACAAAATATCTTGGGAAAACAACTCTCACAAACAAAATTATTAACCAGGAAGGTAAATTGCATCAAAGCTAACTACTAGGAAATATGTGGCATTCAGCTCACAAGTAAAATGTATTAATCAAATCATGGGATTTGTTTGTTGTCATAGCTGTAAATATGATTAAAAATGAGATATTATGTAACCCAAATAAGAAAATGGCTTACAGGGAATAAGTATAATACATTATATTTAGAATGCTTCATATGCATGCTGATTTGTATTACTCTAAAACTGTACTATAGTTAGGTGCTGTAACCTTTGCATGACTCTTGCTTGGTATACTGCAGGAAATACAAACCATGAGAAATAACTCAACCTGCCATCCTTTAGGTATTTTGCTATGCTTGGTTACTACAGACCTTTCTGTCTTACAGATCTGTGTGGAGCCAGGTGAGGTAAGGTCTGTACGGTTTAGTGTTAGTCAATATCATATACAATATTATATATAATAGCATGTATATTTTTACATAACTCTAAATTTTATTCATGTTAAGTGCTTTCAAAATGCTTTACACTTACGTAAAGCTGTTTAAGCAAGCAGAGGTTTTTTAAATATTTTTTGAAGTAGTATAGTCTCAGTGGTAGGTATAGAGACATTCCAGAGAAAAAGGATAAGACAAATAATTTTGTTGATGCTTAGCTAATATATCCTCTGTACCAAGCTATAGCTGATGCAGGATGTCTCTAAAATTTTGCTGACTTTCAAAACGCTATGATCGAAATAAGATAATAAGCTAGTTACAATCTCTGTTCTATTTACCACAGGGTCTCTGCAAGCCTAGCAAGAAAATTCCAAAAACATGTCAAAGAAGATAGATAGAAATGCTATGTTAAGTTTAAAGTAATGCAATGAAATGGTTGTAAACAACCCTAGTATATCTAGAGATAACGTGAAATTCAGATTGTAAAACAGCTGACCAGCTGCGTTGCTGCCTCCAGATGGGTTGGTAGTGTACTGTTTTTTCTGTATTATCCTGTATTAATCTTTGGCTAATAATCTTTGATTAATAAAGTTGATTAAGCCTAGTTATTTGACATCTCTTTTTAAATTGAACTTATAACACTTGATAGGCAACAGGCAAAGGACATTAGTGTTTTCTCCAGCATTGGTCTTCCTATAGTCAGCATAATGGTACATGGCAAAGTTAGATCTGGGACAACCAAAACAGAATGGAGTTGAGAAGCTTGTCTTCTTAACACACCCATCTCTCCACTTATCTTGCACATGCCCTAGCCCCAGCGTATGATACTAATGTATAAATTTACAAAAACAAAATTACCCCACTAGTGCATGTGAAGAAAAGGTGATGTTTAATGGGCTCTTAATTTGGGGTGGGCTGGAGACAGACTGATAGGTAGTTGAGGTTCCCCTCACTCATGGCTATGGAAACCAATAGGAAATGGACTCTTCATGTAGTCAGTATCACTCAGCTCTGGTCAACATATGGGTGTATAAAAATGAGTTTTAAGTAATGTTTTCCTCTGCATAATCCACCATCCCCTCAACCATGCATGTTTGATAGTTAATTAGACTCCACACAATGGAATAACTAATGTTATAACCATGTTTGGAATTATAATCCATTACTGAACAACAGATCATGTAAGCCATCGCACCAGTATGAGCCCTTGGACATTTTAGATTATTTTTATTCCAAAAGCCTGTTAAACTGTGTTTAGTAAACAATTCTGTAGCATGTCTGCAAATGGCTTGATCACAAAGAGGAGTCCAGAAATCAGAGGTTGCCGGTTTATGAGCAGCAGCAAATAAATACGTTTCTGACCCAACTGTCATTAGCTGCAAGGGATCGGAGTTGGTACATTAGAAGTGAAATTTTACCTCTATTGAAGTCAATTGCAAAACTCCCATTGACTTCAGTGGGGCCAGGATTTCACACAAGCAATCTGTTATTCAGAAGGCTTCACTGCAGAGATATTAAATGGGCCAGTGCACACTTGTTCTGTCTTTTTACTTTGATTGTCAGTTCTTTGGGCAACCTCAGCATTCAGTTTCTATCCCTCATAGCTGTGGAGAAAAGCTTTTGACCATGACCCAAGTGCGCGCTAAAGGCTCAGAAAACAGAAGACAAATAAAACAAGCCCAAAATGTATTTTCTTTACAAAAATCTCATGAATTTTAAGCCAATCTCATGATTTTAAGACCCACTCATTACTTTTGAACTCCTGACTGTATAGAGTGGCTCAATATTTACAAAATACAAAGCTCTTTCTTTAGCTCCACCTTCTGTATCACATGCAATACAAGAGGGGCAGATCTATAGATTTAGTTTTACAACCTTGATAGTTGTCACATACTTGTTTTACTTACCAGGAGATTATACAGCGCTTGGAAGCAATTCGATGCCATGCCTGCCAGAAAGATGATTGCCGCTTGTGTGCAAATTCCTTTCACACTATAAATATAGATCTTTCCCCATAATTGCAGTACAGTCTTGATCTGCCTGTGGTTATTAAAAAAAAAAAGCTGTTTAATTTAATTAGAGTCCATTTGAAAACCTCATAGCATGAAAGAATTTGATATACAGAAATACCCTTTACAGCTACAGACATCATTTCATGGTACCTTATCTTGTGGTAATGATAACATGTGTAATCCAGACCTTGAACTGATATGCTATATATACAGTGTGGCTAATAATGTATCAACTGATGTAGGAATATTACCACTTACTCAGCTCCCAGTCATCTGTCAAGAAAGGATACAGATGGTACTAGAGTAGTGTTCACCTTCAGGGAGTTTACAGCTGCTTTAGGCCTATCCACTCTTAGCAGGAGTCACTGCTAGTGTAACACTGGAAAATATGTTGTTGTAGCTGTGTTGGTTCCAGGATATTAGAGAGACATGGTGGGTGAGGTAATATCTTTGACTGGACAAACTTCTGTTGGTGAAAGAGACAAACTTTTGAGTTTACACAGAGCTGTGACCTGAAAAAGAGCTCTACATATGCTTGAAAGCTTGTCTCTTTCACCAAGAGAAGTTGGTTTAATCAAAGATATTACCTCATCTTCCTTGTCCCTGGAAAATGTGCGTCACATTTCCCTCAAATGTCTGGTTCACTAGTGGGTAACAGCCTACTACTGCTACTACGGGTCAGTGCTGTTGTAAAGAAGGTCCTGGTTCAGTGGAAGGTTATTATTTAAACATTATTCTAGATTATTATTAAAATAGGGTTAAAATATATAGATAGATAAAAATGCCTGAAAACTCTCTAGTATAACTGGTTAAAAATACCAATTTGTTTTGGCAAAGTAAGCTGCCATGGGATAAGAGGGAAGGTGCTCTCATGGATTGGTAACTGGTTAAAAGATAGGAAACAAAGGAACCTGACAAAATGGTCAGTTTTTGGAATGGAAAGAAGTAAATAGTGGTGTCCTCCAGGGGTCTGTTCTGGGGCCAGTCCTATTCAACATATTCATAAATGATCTGGAAAAAGGGGTAAACAGTGAGGTGGAAAAATTTTCAGATACAAAATTACTAAAGATAGTTAAGTCCCAGGCAGACTGCAGAGAGCTACAAAAGGATCTCTCAAAACTGGGTGAGTGGGCAAAACAATGGTAGATGAAATATAATGTTGATAAATGCACAGTAATACAAATTGGAAAACATAATCCCAATTATACATATAAAATGATGGGGTCTAATTAGATGTTACCACTCAAGAAAGCGATCTTGGTGTCATTGTGGATAGTTCTCTGAAAACATCCACTCAATGTGCAGCAGCAGTCAAAAAAGCTAACAGAGTGCTGGAACGGAATAGATAAGATGACCGAAAATATCATGTTGCCCCTATATAAATCCATGGTACGCCCACATCTTGAATACTGTGTGCAGATGTGATCACCCCATCTCAGAAAAGATACATTGAAATTGGAAAAGGTTCAGAAAAGGGCAACAAAAATTATTAGGGATATGGAATGGCTTCCATATGAGGAGAGATTAATTATAAGACTGGGACTTTTCAGCCTGGAAAAGAGATGGCTAAGAGGAGATATGACTGAGGTCTATAAAATCATGACTGCTGTAGAGAAAGTAGATACGGAATTGTTGTGTGCTACCGCTCATAACACAAGAACTAGGGGTCACCAAATGAAATTAATAGGCAGCAAGTTTAAAACAAATAAAAAGGAAGTATTTCTTCACATAACACACAGTCAACCTGTGGAACTCCTTGCCAGAGGATGTTATGAAGGCCAAGACCATAACAGGGTTCAAAAAAGATCTAGATACATTCATGGAAGATAGGTTCATCAATGGCTATTAGCCAGGTTGGGCAGGAATGGTGTCCCCAGCCTCTGTTTTCCAGAAGCTGGGAATAGGTGACAGGGGATGGATCACTTGATGATTACCTGGTCTGTTCATTCCCTCTGGGGCACCTGGCACTGGCCACTGTCAGAAGACAGAATACTGGACTAGATGGACCTTTGGTCTGACCAACTAGGGCCATTCTTATGTTCTTACATTAAGAATTTTGAAAAAAGAATCTTAAAAAATATTCTATGAAAAAAGAATTTAAATGTAAAACTGAAACAAAAACAAAATAGTTTTTCAAAAACTGAACATTTATCAATTTCAGTAAGAAACAGTTTTCAGTTTCAGAAGAATTGCCTTTTCTTTGAAAAGCCATTTCGCACTTACAAAAAGTTTTGACAAAAAAATGTCAACCAGTTCTACACTGATACTACAGGGCTGTGGGCCATTTGTTCAGAATAGTTTAATAGTTTTATACAGCTTAAGGCCAGAAGGGACCATTCTAGCTTGCTGGATATCACAGGTCATTACATTTTTACCCAGAGTCCCCTATAATAAGCTCAATAACTTGTGTTAGACTAAAGCATTTCAGTGCTTGGGAGACTAAACTGTTGTGTGCCACAGGAAAAGAGCCCTAGAATCCTTTTATTTTTTTAATAATGGAAAGCTATAAAAATGCTCCTTTACTATGATTACAGGATTAAACCTGCTTCTGTGTGATACAGGAGACGAAGCTATAGAAAACTGCTCTTATGTGACTGTGTGAGAGATTGTATATATACAGGAATTAAAGCAATAGGAACCTGCTCATCTTTGTGGGAGAGAAATATAGAAGCTAAATCTATTAAAAACCGTGTGTGTGTTAAAAACTGTGTGTGTGTGAGAGAGAGAGAGAGAGAGACAGAGAGAGACAGAGAGAGAGAGACAGACATACACACACACAGAGAGAGAGAGAGAGAGAGAGAGAGAGATGTGCAGGAGCTAAAGATACAGAAACCTCTTCCTATGCGTGATAAGAGAGTTCTGAAGGCATACTCTGTCCAGAGATAGGTGAATCAGTCATTTATCTCTTTCTTTTCAGTCTGTATAGAAATCTTGAAAGAAATCTAAGGTATTTTTCCTCAGGATATTTTCTCATGGGGCATCAGGAATTATTCATTTCTGGTTTCCATTTACAGTTTAATTTTAGTCTGATGGGTGGGTGCATTAGCAGAAGGTAGTGTCTCACCTTTAGCAGAATAATTGAAAGGGACACTGCAAGTGTCCGATTTAGAGCCCAATGTTACAAACACCTACCCTTTGAAGTAAATGGGACCACTTGCAGTAGGTTGAAATTCAGCCCTGTGCAGGGAGCTTGTACAAGGCCTAAAACCATGCAATTCTCCATTAAACCTTCAAAGCAGTGCTTGGGTGGGACCTAAGTGAGGTATTATGCATTCCACAGAGGGAAGTCCATTCACAAAGAACAGTCTTTCCTCAGTCATGCTGTGACCCAAAGATCTCTTGGTGCTAACTGGCAGAAGACATAGAGGTGCATAGGGTGACAGGGATCTGCTGGGTCTGATCCCTAAATAGTAGTTTATCAAAGGATTTCATATAGGGTCTCTGCCGAAACCCTGTGTCACACTATCATAATCATTGTGAAACGTGTGTTCAGATAATATGTACGGAGTTATGTGGATATTCTGAAAATTATACTGTTAAGATCAGTGAGATGGGGCTGGTCACCAAAAGGTTTTTTCAGGCAGGAATGGACTGGGTGCTGTGATCTGACAGATCTTTTTGCACCTGAAATTCCTATCATTCAAATGCTCCCCTTAAGATATCATTTCAGTGAAGGTTCAGAATAGGCACTCATGTCAGGGCAGGTCATGAACTGTTTCTTTTACTGTAATGACCAGAGACTCCAATCACCACCAGGGATCCCATGGGCTGAGGGCAGGACAAACACACAGGAAGGCACAGTCTCTGCCAGACGAGCACATGCACACAGGGGCCTGGCAATGAGAACAGACCAGTGCCCCTCTCTGGGCTCTTAATCTTCAGGAGCTCAGATAATAGAGCCAACCCTTCCGTCAGCTGCCAGCATGAGAACTCTTTCCAAGAACATAGTCTGAAAACGTGACTTATCCCTCCCCAGTCCCCTGTCGAGCTGGATCTACATAAACCTGCATTTGTCTCTGATGATAGCCCTGTTTTCTCTCTCTGTTTATCTACCTGTCGGCTCCTTTTACAATCTCTCTCAGGACAGACACAGAGTGGGAGATAGAACCAGATGCCGAGGCATGCACTGAATGCCAACTAGTCCGGCGGGATGTCTCAGTATCCTCATGCGGTGGATAGGCCTTTTTGTAAACATGCCTTGTGATGAAAGGTCTGATCCTTGCTGATATTTTCAATATTAATAATCTCTCAGCTGCCTCTCTCCATTCCCCATCTCCCTATTTACCCATCCTTCATGGTACACAGAAAGGCAGAGCTTAAAACAATGATCCAGTGGAAGGAAAGAGAGGTTGGTTAAGGCAGGAATCTATATGGACATTAAACCACATAGCTATTGGCCAGAAATACACCAAATGAATATACAAATAATAACAGTCATACTCAGTGCATGGCACATACTATGTCAGGGGTATGTGTGTGTGTACATGTAGTATGTATGTGCATGATATAATATGTGACGTGCATTATATAGGGCTGTACACACAGAGACAGGTGTTTTTATGTCCATCTTCCTGTCCCCTAGTCACTATATTTTCTTTCATCCAAAGATCCTGAAAGATTCAGCAAACTTTTTTTAAAAAAAAGAGAAATAAAAGGCTGATTACAAACTCTAGATGCCAGGAAAACGCCACCTGTCACTCTAAATGTAGCCATCTCTGGGTGGAAGGCTGCTGACCTTAAACAATACACAGCCAGACTACACAACAGTTCAAGAGAGACAGTGAAACATGCCACATCCATCTGAAACTGCAGGGGTATTTTAAAGTGGTGGAATGATTGCAAACAGAATTTAGCCCAGGCATAAAGGTTAACACCCATATTCCTGCAAATAGTGCTATGGACTTGCTAATGGACACAAACTGTTAAGACCTTGGTTTTATGACTTTTGTCTAGAAGCACACTTTCAGCAGCACAGTTTCCTCTAAAAGCACGCTGGGGGGCCATTTCAGGGCTAACTTAGGGAAGAGTCTGCTTGCTGAGTCAAAAGCATCTAGATTTTCTTGAGCCAGCATGACCACACTTACTGTACAAGACCACAGCCTAAAAGGTGCTCTGTGTATGGTTGTGAGCTGTTTATCCACAAAAACAATGTATCAGATACATACAAACCCCTACTTGCTCTCTTTCTTTTTGACACACACAACACACACATGGCAGATATCACCCATATCCTCTACAGGGTTTATTAAATAGGTGACAATGTTCCATTAATTTTGTGAAGAAAAAAATTCCATATTTTTATTTCACCATTTTCATGCCTCTGATATTTCACATTTTTGTGAAATTTTATGGGAATTTGGAGGCAAAACATGACACGTTGCACCATGAAGCCAATATTGCTAGAAAACAAGTCCACTTTAATTTGACGATGAGTCCATTTTAGACTGAAGAAATGTCACAAAAATTAGACTCATCTTGAATTTGCAACACGAGGTGAAAATTTTAGGCATGTCAAAAGTTGTTGCAAATATCTGTCTTTTTCTGTGGCATTTAAGGGCTCTCTGGGCCCAAAGATCACAGAGAAACTGCCGAGAGGAATCAGAATTAGGGAAATCCGCTCTTTATGAAGCAGAATCTCTCCTCAGGAAACACATACTCAACTGTCAAGAAATCAGTCCCCTTGCTTTATATCCCCCAGGATTGTACCATCTGTTATTTGGATTAACATACTCAGTTTCAGGCTGCTTTTAAGTGGCTACATCTCACAATGTAACAATAATTCCAAGGAGTAGTTTAGGCCCACCCAAATGTTTGTTTTATCACCTAATCCCTAACATGTGTAATGCACAGTGGTTTTAGCTTTCACTAGGATATTACATTCCAGAGCTGGAGCCAGACTTTACAACCCTTTTATACAGGTTATAATTTCACTTCCTGCCTTCCATACACAAATAAATATGAGCATTTAAATGCAACAGGGAGACATGTCCGGGCATTAGGACTAAGATGAGTACTCTCAGTGCAGGAGCACAATAGGTGCTGCAGAACACTTGCTGAAAGATTCACACTTCCAGTCTCTGAATGCTGTATGTAGGACTCTCATACTGGAGCATCAAACACCAGGGAAAATACATCACTGCCAGTATTCACACATCCGTTCATAAAGCTCTAGTTGGCGGGTCCTAAAGTTCTCAGAGGCTGGGAGTGTGAATACTGAACATATCACCTTAGGTAACATTTGTCTGTGCAGGAAACAGCGTTTTCAGGGTCCAGTCCAAGACTGTGGAATGAACTCCCACAGGAATTGAGGAGCATTGCAGATCCCATCACCTCTGCTCCAAGTGCAGGGCATAGTTCTTTGACCTGCCATCTCTAACAAAGCAACATGTACCTTTCACCCTCCCACCCAAACACAACCTCAAACCAAGCCTTACCAAAACAAGCCCCCTTCATTCCTTCCCCCACAACTCTCCCCCTGGGAGAGGAGAGGGTGGAAGCCCACACCACACATGACAGATGTTAGTCATGCCGTTTCATGTACTACTGGAAGACATTTTGGGTATGTTTACAGTGCAAAAAAAGACCCATGGTAGGAACTCTCAGAGCATAGGTCAACTGACTCATGCTATGGGGTTAAAATAACAGTGTAGATGTTCAGGCTCAGGCTAGCGCTCGGACCCTGAGACTCACCGCCTCACCAGGTTTTTGAGCCAGGACTCCAGCTGAAGACTGAACGTCTACACTTACTTTTAGTGCCATAGTGTGAGTACTGCGAGCCAGAGCCAGTTGACCGAGGCTCTGAGACTTACTGCTGGGGGTCTTTGTCTGCAGTGTAGACATACCTTCAGATACCACAGTGAGGAGGGTAGGATAAGACCCTGTATAGAATTGGCTTCCAGCATTGCATGATTACTCACTACAGCAATGCTGCAAGGAGTTACCCTCCTAGACTAAGTGCCATAAGACTACACCTTTCAGGTCTTTGCCGCTGTTTCGGGTACCACTTAACTGCAAACCAGCATACATTAACCAGTGTATCTGTCAGGGCAACCACAGATTCTCCAAGGTGATCACCATGTCAGAGGCCGAATGTACTGGAAGATTTTTCCAAACTTGTCTCTCCCAAGCAGTCCCTGGATCCCTCCAGGATCCTGCCTAGGATTCTGGCCCATATCCTGGCTAAGCAAAGGCTGCTTATTATGACTCCTCATTGCACTTAGGTGAAAAATATCCTTCTGGGATGGCAGGCAGAGAGCGGAGTGAATTCCAAACTCTTCAGCTCCTCCCACGCCAGGCTTGGGAGATAGACCCAGCAAAGGGAGGGAGGGAGGAGGGGGATGGCTCAGCATGTCACCACCAGTTTGCCTTGTTTGCCTGAGGACATTTTAAGTGCTGAGGAGATCGTTGTCAAACATGATCAGGAACAAGAACCTGCAGAGAACGTGGGAGTTTGCTAGACACTGAATTTAGCGATTTTTTTTCTTCGTGCAAGTTTAGTTCTGGTGAAACAAGCGGGATTGAGAACCCCAGAGACTAAAATCTTATTGATCTACAGAATGCATACAGCATAGGCAGTGGCAGTGCCAGGATCCTCTACCACTCAGTCACTCCGACCCAGGGGGGCTCTGACTGGGTGAAAGGGGAGTTCAATCTCTTTTGTACAGCACTTGAGATAAATAAAGCACAGTGTGTGTCTGTGTGTATCTATATCACAGTACTAAAACATGGGGACACTGGGTGAAATTGGAAAGGCAACACATTAAATGCATTTAAAATTAATATAAGTAAATGATGTATTTTAAATGCATAATTAACCTGTGAAACTCACTGCCACAAGATATCATTGAGGACAGGAGAATTAAAAAACAGGACTGACACGAATAATGAGAACATATAGTTACTTCAGAAGATAAAAATGCATTAGGGGAATAAACCCTCCTGCATCAGGACACATGCCAACCCTGGTTACAAAGGAGCCGCCCCTGTGAGAAGATGGGCTATCTCTTTAGAAGTGTGCAGAGTGTGCTCCCTCTACCGGCAGACAGCCTCGCAAGCCTGGGCAGAAGAGCATGGGGCCGCAGCCTTAACTCCTTACTCTCTTATGTGCAGCTTGCTGCCCCGGGAGGGCCCCAGGGACTTGTCCTTGCACTCAGCATATCAGAGGGCCTGAGACTGTGACTGGTCCCAGGATGGACGACCCAACACTTTTCCCTGGAAAGAAAAAGAAGAGGACGTGCAGCTGTGCCTGTCTGCCCCGTACTGCAGTCCTTTGGAACAGGGTCTGATGCTGCCAGGTGTGGAGCAGCTCCTGTGACACAATAAGCACCCTGTGTGGGAGATGGGGGCAGTCAGCAGCTCACAGGATCAGATACTTGGGAATCCCTTTGTGCTGGATGCAAGTCGCTGGTGGCGAAGACGCAGACGGCTCCTAATGATGGGATATGAACAGCCACTGTCTGTCTAAGAGCTGGATGAGACTTTGATCTCTGCAGCTAATTAGAGATGAAACTTCTCCAGAGTGCTCGCCAGCCGAGGATGTTGGTTCAATCTAAGGGAGAGGTGGGAGGGGAAGGGAGTAGGGGAGCTCTCCGAAGGCAGCTATCAAATAGAGTGGGGATAAATCCTCTGTGACAAAGAGCCAAGTTTAACATTTCAAAATAAATTTACAGAGACCAACGAGCTCCCCTCCTCTCTGCTTGAGGAGCAGCACAGACACTCTCTGTAATCATTGACTTAAAGCAACAGGGGAATGGGAAAGGGCTGCACTAGGAAGGGGAAACTGAGTCACTCTTCAAGGGGTGGGTGAGGACATTTTAAATGCAGACAGGGTGGGAGGAAATGCATCTATATTTTCCCATGTTTTCTCCCCAGGGACCTCGGAGGATGGAGGGCTCTCAGGGGACTTAGAGAACAGGGACTGGCAGTTACTAGGGAATTCCTGTAAGCCTCCATCTATTCACCTTCTCTAGGCCCAGTGGAAGGTTAATTTGAACTGTCGTCTCTGTTGCTCTGAGAACCCTCTGGTAGGAGTGTGATGAGGATGAAGTGTGACTGGGAATCAGACTCACTTCTCCTTTAATCTCTCTCTCTCAAGTGGCGGCTATGTCCTGGTGTCCCCACTTTAGGCCAGTGCAGAGGGGAGACTATAGTTTATGATGTAGCGGGATGTTCGCTAGGCTATTGAGGGAGACCAGTAATAAGTTCAAGGAGACCAATGAGACTCAAAACAAAACGTGTTTATTCGGCCGAGGTGGCAGCCGCCCAAAAGCGTGAAGAAACTGCCACACCAACCACACTCAACTTACAGTTTTATAATCTTGGTTAACTACGCAGTTTCTTTATGTGTTACATGATTGGCTATCCCATATTGCTAGGCAGACTTAGACTACTCACGTGGAACGGGCACGTGGTAGGAACAGCGTGATTGGACAGAATTTCGCGCCCTTTTTGCAGGATTGTTGCATTGCTTGTGCACAGAACATGCAATAGCAGCATATTACTTTGATGAGGTAGTGATTGTATAAATGTGCAAAAACCATTTGTTACATGATTGATTCAAAACATTTTCATAACCTTATTAAAACATTGACATCAAACAATAATTATAACTATCTATCATTTTCCTAATGGAGATCTTATATTTTGATTTTTACATATTTGCATCAACATTTATCATTATTTGCTTTCTTCAACCCTCACATTCCCTCCTTTTTCTTGTTGCTAGTTATTGCAAACTAGCAACACTCTAAACATCATTATTACCAGTTATTGATGAATTTTAAACATTAACATTATTCTTCTGGACCATAACAAATTACAGGATCTAAACTACTTTTCAGACATACAGAATATATAACACATTAAGATAAGGTTGAATAGGAGAACTTATTATAAACAAAAATATTAAAAATAGTATACTTCACACAACATTAAACAAACCCACCTCTGCCCCTTTCCCTGAGAAACATTACAGTAACAATTTGGGGTAACAGGTGAATAAGATTTTCTAAGGAATACATTATAACAAATGTTCATACAGTAGTGCAGGTTTTCAGAGCGGTGCTTGGTCACCTGACTCACAAGAGGTAGGTTGAGCATCTTGCTGACTAGGTGGTTGGGCTGGTTTGCGGAAGACGATTTGCAGAGGGTTGGAGCTCTTTACAGAAACTTGCCAGTTAGGTGGAGGCGATGTGTGATCAGACTTGACACGGGTATAATGAATCCAAGGCTTAACACTGGCTAATTTAACAGCAGTGGGAGTGGTAAGGAGAACAGTATAAGGGCCCTTCCATTTAGGTCCCAAGGGGTTAGTTTTCCAGTCCTTGAGCCATACAGAATCTCCTGGGGAGAAAGGGTGCAGAGCAGTGACAGGGAAGGGGAACTTGAGCTCACTAACGTAGGTGGATAATTGAGTTAACACTTTGCTTAGGAGCTGAACTTCTCTGATAAGATCCTGTTTTCCCAGAAGGTAAGTATCCCCTTTTAGGTGATGGGCCCCCAGCGGTGGTTGGCCAAACACAAGTTCATAGGGTGAGAACTTTGAAGATCGTGTAGGTGTGCATCGAATTTTGCGCAATGCCATAGGCAGAGCTACAATCCATGATAAGCCGGTTTCCTGACAGATTTTCCCACAATAATTTTTAGAGTTCTATTTACTCTTTTAATTTTTCCTGATGCTTGTGGGTAATATGCACAGTGGAGTTTCCAAGTGATGCCCAAAAGTGTTGACAAGGAGCGGATAATTTTATGAACAAAAGCGGGACCATTATCACTTCCAATATGTAATGGGAGTCCAAACCAAGGGATTACATCTCGAAGCAGGGCTTTGGTGACTTGTTCAGCCTTTTCATTAGTAGTGGGCCATGCCTCAACCCAACCGGAATATGTGCAAACTGCTACAAGCAGGTACTTGAATTTTCCAGACTTTGGCATTTCAGTAAAGTCCACAACTAGTGATTCCATTGGAATATGTCCCACATATTGGACTTCGGGTGGCTGAAGAGGCCCTACACGAGGATTATGTGTTGCGCAGTTCTGACAACGTAGAGCAACACGTCTGGTGAGTGAATGCAAACCTTTTATATACAGTTCCTGGTCTAGGAGTTTGGCTAAGCTAGTACCTCCCAGATGAGTTTGTTGATGTAACTCTTGGATTAATTCCCAAGCTATTGTTATGGGCAGGAAGATCTTTTTATTTGGCAAAATGTATAAACCTGATTGCTTTATTCCTTTCCCTTGTTCAGCCCAAAGTTGTTCTTGTGCAGTGTAGTGTACTTCAGCAGGAATTATTTCAGCCACGTTGAGGTGCTGGATATGAATAGCTGGAGATTGCTGACGCGCTGCATTCCTTGCTTCTTCATCTGCCTGTCGGTTTCCTTTTGCGACAGGATCCTCACCATGTTGGTGTCCTTTGCAATGCATTACAGCAACTTGTTTGGGCATCCAAACAGCATTAAGAAGGGCTAGGATTTTGTCTGCATGCTTTATTTTCTGTCCGTTTGAAGTTAGAAGTCCTCTTTCCCTGTATATGGCACCATGGGCATGGAGTGTTAGGAAGGCGTATTTTGAGTTAGTGTAAATGTTAATCTTTTGTTCTGTTGCTAGCTCAAGTGCCCGACGGAGGGCGACCAGTTCAGCCTTTTGAGCGGAGGTGCCAGGAGGAAGTGCCTTTGCTTCACAGACAGTACCTTGACCATCAATTATGGCATATCCTGCCAATCGTTGACCCTGGTCAATAAAACTACTACCATCGGTAAAAAGGACAGAGTTAGGTGTGGCTAAAGGTGTATCCAGTAAGTCAGGTCGGCTAGAATAAACTTCTTCCATGACTTGAAGGCAATCATGTTTTTCTGTGGGATCTTCTTCTATAGGTAGCAGAGTTGTAGGATTGAGAGTGGAACAGACAGAGATAGTAACATAGGGATTGTCAACCAATATACTTTTGTACTTGGAGAGCTTTGTTTTTGTTATCCAATGATGGCCCCTATGTTCCATTAGGGTGACCACAGCATGTGGGCACTTTAAGGAGATTGGTTGTCCTAGGGTGAGTTTACTTGCCTCTTCAGCAAGAAGGGCAGCTGCAGCTACGGCACGTAGGCAGGGTGGCCATCCTTGTATTACAGTGTCTAGTTGCTTAGAGAGGTATGCTACTGGTCGCGGCCAGCTACCGATGGTCTGGGTTAAGACACCAATTGCAACACCTTCTCCTACTCCTACATACAGTGTAGAAGATTGGTTCAAGTCGGGGAAGCCTAATTTTGGTTTTTGTTCTATTACTACATCTAAGGTCACCTGAGCTTCAGGAATACCTTCAGACTGAGAACCAATGGGACTATTATCCATCAGTGACTTTGGATTATTATTACAGGTGACTGTTAAAGACCCACGAATATCCAATGATGAAGACTCCAGCATTCTAATAGAAATCAGATATTTAGTATTAGAATTTACTATTATTTTACATACTGGTTCTTTGATATTTTCTGCCTCCAACATTTTTAGATCTAATTGCCTGGTGTTAGGAGGTGAAACCATCTCTCTTACAGCTTCAGTATTGTCTTCATGTGAGCATTCTTGAAAACCAGAAGTTGAAGTCTTGTCTTCTAGGGCAGACACATGATTTTTATGACACCATTCAGAGGTTCTAGCACATGATTTATAATGCCAAACATTTTTACCAGACATTGGTATTATTCTTTGACAGCTGTATAGCTGTAATTTCTGAACATTACTTATTAGTTCTTCATCTGACTCTATCCTCTTTCTCTTCTGGCAGCTATAATCATTATGATAATTAGAAATATTGTTCACCAAAGTAATGACTTCTGGACTTTTTGAAGTATTTGAGCGGCCTTCTTCTACACTTTCTGAATCAAAACCACCCTTTTCTTTCTTTGCAATTTCAGATAACTCAAATCTTTTCTTAGAACTATTTTTTTGTTTCACAGGGTTTTAAGTGCGTTTTTCTATTATCTTGATTAGAATCATGATCCTTAGTTTTTCTTTCGGGAGTTAAAAGTGGCTGAAGTTTCACCACACTTTCTTTAAGCTGCTGTAAGCTTAACCGACCGGAGTTAGTTGGTGAGTTTGAGACGGACATGCCTGCTACGCTTGGCGGCGGGGCTGTTGGTGCTTGCGGTACAGGCATAGGCCCGAGCGGGGCGGCCGGGACTACGGGTAGCGGCATGTAAGGGGGTGGGGCTTGTGGCTTATTGTCTGGAGGGCTTGTAACTATAGGTTTTAATTCCTCCCTAGTTCTTTCGGACCTTTTTTTCGGACGCGCACGCAGGGCCGGGCGTTTAGTATATTTTTGTAACCAAGATGGATTCTCCTCTACTATATCAAACCATGCAGCTATGTAAGGATACTGATCGGAGTGTTTTTGTCCTGCGTATCTGAGGACATCTCTAATAATGTTCATGTCCAAAGTTCCTATGGCCGGCCACGAGGGCTGGATGGGAAATGCCGGCCAATCCTTTTCACAGAACCCTTTTAATAAACCGGCCTCACGACTGCCGGTGGAGATGTGCTTCTTAAATTCTCCAAAATGCTCTAACATGCAAGTTAGAGGTGTTTTGCGGTCTTCCTTAGATCCGCTTCCTTCCATTCTGCAGACTAGGTCTTGGGGCACCCTCACTAGCCTGACTTTACAGCTGTCTTTACTTTTCCTATTTACCTCTCCACCCAGATAGAACAGATAAAACAGACACAATAGGGAAGACGGGTTCCCAACCGACTATAGAGGATGGGGGAGTCGGTTGGTGGGAGGGTTAAGGTTTACTCTCAGTCGCCACTAGCCTGAGTCACCGGACGTTCCAACGGCTGACAACAGGAATCGTAATGGCCATTCACTCAGTCACACACACAATCAGTCATTCCAACAAGGAGATCCCTCCCAGAGACCTTTATACTTGCCTCTCCGGAGACTGGCTGGCGTTTCCCTCCCTTTCCCCACGGTTGTTTTCAAAGCCTCTCCGTTGGCGCAAAAAGGCAATCTGAACGGTGAGCCGGCCCACGAGCGGCCACCGGTCAAAAACGGGGCCCCTCTCGATGCACCGCTTCTGAGCCGGCCTCCGAAGCAGACTCACCCCTGCAAGTCCCCAATGGACTTATCCCTGAACCTGCTCCTGATCGTCCCTCGACATCCCGGACGAGCCCCCAGAAGATGTAGCGGGATGTTCGCTAGGCTATTGAGGGAGACCAGTAATAAGTTCAAGGAGACCAATGAGACTCAAAACAAAACGTGTTTATTCGGCCGAGGTGGCAGCTGCCCAAAAGCGTGAAGAAACTGCCACACCAACCACACTCAACTTACAGTTTTATAATCTTGGTTAACTACGCAGTTTCTTTATGTGTTACATGATTGGCTATCCCATATTGCTAGGCAGACTTAGACTACTCACGTGGAACGGGCACGTGGTAGGAACAGCGTGATTGGACAGAATTTCGCGCCCTTTTTGCAGGATTGTTGCATTGCTTGTGCACAGAACATGCAATAGCAGCATATTACTTTGATGAGGTAGTGATTGTATAAATGTGCAAAAACCATTTGTTACATGATTGATTCAAAACATTTTCATAACCTTATTAAAACATTGACATCAAACAATAATTATAACTATCTATCATTTTCCTAATGGAGATCTTATATTTTGATTTTTACATATTTGCATCAACATTTATCATTATTTGCTTTCTTCAACCCTCACAATGGGGTTTACCTCCCTTTTGTCCCAGCAATGGATTCAGAACAGGGCAGAAGATGACTATCAAATGAGGAGACTGGACTAGAGGGCCTCCCAGAAAAGGTTCATAATGCATCAGGGCCAGCCAACATCCCTCTCCTACAAACTTGACTTTGCTTTCCACAGTATTGAGATGCTAGTGGGTTTAGTTATGACAGATACACAGTACAAGAGCTGATCAAAATCATTCAAACCATGCTAGAGCCTGGGAGATATGGAACTAGAGGGAAGTCATAGACAAGGTCATTTTAATAGTCAAGGTGAGAGGAGACGCAGGAATGGGTGAGGATTTCAGGAGAGGTGGGGAATCAGGGAACAGATGAGCTTGTGGAGGTGCTAGAGAGGAAACTCAGTGAAAAAGAGAGTGTGTGTGTGTGTGTGTGTTAGTGTTAGAGAGAGAGAGAGAGTGAGCTGTTTCCAGCCTTCACTCTATCACAGAGCCTTCTGCAATCCTACCCTGTGCAGATCTGTACAGTCAGTGCCAGATTCCAGAAATGGAGCCAGCTTCCTCCCAGATGCTGGTGTACAGCAATCTGCAATGCCAGTCAGTTGTGTCTGGGATAGATTTTTATATTTTTCCAATTAATTTTTTTGTAAATTAAAGCTTAAATGACAATCAATCATGCTATACAAATTAAAACACTGTTTGCTTGTATGGGAATTAAAACTAAGCCAGACACACAGTGAAAATGTAACAGAGAAGCAGAGGGAGAGAGGGGTAAAGGACGGCCGCTGAATTGTCTTATATTTATTGATAGAGATGAGATGAGCGGTGAGGTTTGCATTTGGAATTAGGTCGCAGGACTTGTTCTCACATAGAATCATAGGACTGGAAGAGACCCCTGCATTCATGGCAGGACTAAGTACCGTATTTTTCGCCATATAGGACGCTCCGGCGTATAAGACGCCCCCGAGTTTTTAGGTAAAAAAGCCGGGGGGAAACCCCCCCCCCCAAAAAAAACACACACACACAAAAAGCGCGCCGCTCTCCCATCCCCGCCGCGCGGGCGGGCTGCTGGGGGAGCGCCGTCCCCGCCGCGCGGGCGGGCTGCTGGGGGAGCGCCGTCCCCGCCACGCAGGCGGGCTGCTGGGGGAGCGCCGCTCTCCCGTCCCCGCCGCACGGGCCGGCGCTCCCAGGAGCCCCGGGGCCCGAGCTGCTCCCGTTCCCCGCCGGCCCCGAACACATGCGGGTGGGCTGGGGGGGAAGCGCCGCCCCGCCCCGCCCGCCGGGCCACCTGCAGCCGCCCCAGCTCCAGCTGCCCGGTGAGTTCACATATTCAGCGTATAAGACGCCCCCCCTAATTTTGCGAATATTTTGGGGGGTTAAAAAGGCAACTTATATGCCGAAAAATACGGTATTATCTAGACCATCCACAACAAGTGTTTGTCTAACCTGCTCTTAAAAACCTTCAATGATGGAGATTCCACAATCTCCTTCAGCAATTTATTCCAGGGCATAACCATGGTGTTCTGATCCAATCTATTGTAAAGATAAGCCCAAGGTTTCCAAAGTGACTAGTGATATGAGGTGTTTTAATTTGTGAGTGTCCAGCTTGAGACTCCTTAGAAGAGTTTAATTTTCAGAAGTTGTGTACTGGGCACTTTATCAAAATCAGGCCACTTTTAGGTGTCTTAGTTTAGCCACCCCCAAAAATGGGGCACCCAAAATAATTAATCCCTTTTGAAAAATGTACTCCTAGATGTACCAGTGTAACCCACTGGTACTTAGCATGGCTCTCTGTCCCTCTTTAGTGGTGGCTCGCCACACACAGAAGTTGATGAGCCTGCTACAATCTTGACTAAAAGGGGGAATCTCTTAGCTCAGGCAGTAGTGGCTCATGAGTTTAGCCCAGCGCCGACAGATTCAATCTCTAGTACCAGTTGGTCCACCCAGGCATGCAGTGTGACAACGTCAGCAAACTTGACTGGAAAATCCTTTCCCAACATTACGTCAATAAACTCCATTTCCCAATCAGTGCTGGGAGAACACCACTGTGCCACATGTGGGTAATGAAGCTCTGGTGTAGATCAAAGCACCTCTTGTTATTCAGTAACCACTCTGCCTGCCTCCCAGTTCTGATGTCCTATTGGAGAAAAAGCTATTCACGGTCTGAAGATGGCATGAAAAGGTATTTACATTTTCACAAGGCATTAATCTTGAGTCATGGGATGTTCTCCTGAAGAGTTACACTGGAAGGAGGCTATGCAATCCAAGGAAGGAAGTGGGAAAACAGATTGCCGCTGTCTGTGTAAAGGTCAAAAGTGCCTGGAAATATGGTTGCTAATTAACTCCAGCTCAAGCCACGTCATTAATATAGACCCGAGCCTGTTGAATTCTCCTCTCTGGCTTTGCCTTTGTATGTTAATATTGGGAAGAGAGAATTATAAAAACATAATGAGAAAGCAGTGAAATATGACCAAAGTCTTGTAATGATGAAATATAATGACTTGTAATGAAGAAAAGGCATAAGCAAAAAAATCAATTCTTGTGAAGCAAAAATAAGAGAGTGAGCAAGAGAGAGCAAAAGAAGAGAAAGAAAGCAATGGCTGGAAATGACTTTTAACTTTCCCACTTAGCGTTCTAAACCCAAAAAGCAATTACTGCCAGTCTGGTATTGCCTTTCTGCACATTAATTCCCTATTATGAATAAAATTAATGAGTTTAGCAAACTCCTTGTCCTTGTAAAGTTGTGCTCTTTATTACTGGTGTTAATAATCTGCCTGGGAGTTGGGCTCCCGTGCACAGTAACATGCTCTGATTTTGAGAACAGAAAAAGGAACAAGAGGGAAGGGTGGGGAAGATGAGCTGGCAGAGTGGATGGCTCTGGGGGATTGAAAAGGAGACCCAGAGACTCTTCCTCTCTTGGAGGATGTCTACACTGCAGCTAAGGGTGAGCCTCCCAACCTGGGTAGACAGACTTGTGTTAGCAGGCTCAAGCCAGTAGGCTGAAAATAACAGTGTGGACATTGCAGTACTGGAGGCGACTCAAACTACTAGCCACCTGAGCTTGCACCTGTGGGCTTAAGAGCGTGAGCTGCCTGAGCTGCAACATCTACAGTGCTATTTTTTGCATGCTACCTTGAGCCATGCTAGCGTGAGTCTGTCTATCCGTGCTGTGAGGCTCACCGCCAGATGCAGTATAGCCATGGGCTTGGCTATGGGCTCTAATCTAGGCCAGGTCAATGGCAACTGCAAATCCACCTCATTTGGGTGTGTTGGCTTATATGGTTAAGAGGCACCATGCTATAATGGAAAGGGCACTGGGCTGGGAGTAGGGAAATCCACATTCTATTCCCTGTTCTGCCACTGTCTACTATGTGACCTTGGACAAGTCACTTCCTTCTTCTGTTCCCCTGCATACCCATTGTCTGTCTTGTGGATTTAGAGCTCTTTGGGCCCAGGACTGTCTCTCGTGAGATGTTTGCACAGCATGTGGCAGTATGGCACCTCCAGGCACTGCTTTAATGCACAATAATAACTATACTATAGGTTGGAGGCCTCAGCCCAGACCCTAGTGGATGAATCTCACAATTGGCAGAGGATGGCAAGGACCATGGAGGATGAACTGATCTTTGGTTTGCACATCAGTGAGGAGACACAGGAGTACGGCTGGGTGGGAGAAGCTCTCCCTGCTCCTGGCCAGGCAGTACATGAGATCAGTCTCCCAGGCTAAACCCACTCGATTAAATGAAGACACAGAGCATGGTGGGGCATGACAGCTTGAGGGATCCTAACTCTGAGATACATGCTCCCTTAGAGCTCTGTGGATTCCTTGGTGAGCCTGCAGACTTTCCTTCTTTTGCCCCCTCCATATCTAGATAATGGGGCTCATTAAGAGGGGATTCCAGGAGGTTTGGGTCTCAGGGAAGCCTAGACCCCTAGGAGCTCTCTGATCACACAGGGAATGTACCTGCTGCAGAATGTCACTGTGCAGGGGCTATGGGTGTTGGCAAGGAGATTGCAATGGTGCTTGGCCTCTGAATTTGGGAATGGGGCACACATGGGGAGTGGGGGAGGGAATGTTGCAAGCACTGTCTCCCCATTGAGCACCCATGCAGGAACCAAGCCCAATCTGGCCCCAAAGGTACAAGGCATTTTACAACAGCTTGGAAAGACAAGTTGGCAATGTCCCTGCAGCCACTGCTCCTGCTGCCTCATCTCCGCCTGTGCATTTGGAAGCCAAGATGCAAGGGATGGAGTACATGCATAATTTAAGCGGCTTACAGGTGGCAATAGAGAGAAATCTCCTCCGGCTACTGAAAGCCCTATAAGGCTTCCACATTGCCAGATGGTGCTGAGTACTTGCTGCTGCCTCGTGGGATCTCATTCTGTAACAATGTGAGACTCAGAACTGCCTGACTCCCCAGTCTGTGATCCACTATTTGTGAGCTGAGCAGGAGAATGCAGTGTGATGAATGGTAGTTTCCGAGGGAAGTGGGATCCCTGTGGAGATGTGGAGATGCCAGATGGCTAGAGCATTGCAAACACTGTACTTATCTTGGACTTTTAATGCTGTGCAGGTGGGAGATGGGAGCAGGAGAAGAGAGAGAGAATGGAGAAAGAGAGAGATAGAGAAGATGTGGGAGAGAAGACGGGAAGGAGAAAGGGAGACCAGGTGGAGGGGATGGGGAGAGAGAAAGCACACTAGATAAGGAGAAGGGAAAAGAGAATGTGTCTGTGGCAAAGATCCTAGGAAAGCTATCAGGGAAGCTTATAACCAGCTAAGCAGCACATAACTGGGTCTATCAAAATATTGTCAAAATTAGAAGTATAGGGGGAGGGGAGGAAGATCCTGCCATTATCTGGACACCTTAATAGGATTTACATAGCATGGAGGAATTAAACCCGGACTGAGTTAGGATTACTCCTGTCCCATAAAATTATGGGGACATGGCCACCTAAGCACCAATCAGGTTTGAGTTCCAACAGCCCAAGTTGGGATGTCTGGGATTGGGTTTTCTGGATCATAGTGGTGACAGCAGCAGTAATCAGAACATCTCTAGGCAAATCAGCAAGTGTTTTATGCCAGTTACTAAGTTAACACGGTGATGCTAACCTTATACTGCTTATCTCTATAAAACAAGCAAACACAGCACAGATCCCTCATGGGCCTGACACCAGAAGCCCAGCTGCATTTACGACACCAGGTTCATGACTTTATGGGCCAGAGGGCTACCTAATTGCCACAGAATACTCTTAGCATAACAGTAGCCAGAATTCACCATGCAGAAGCAGCTTTAAGTTACCTGCCCCAGTCCTCTCCCTGCACATTAGGATTTAAAACCTACCATAAAAAGGCCGAAAGGTGAACTGCAAAGCTTTAATGGAAACAATTTAAAAAACTGTTTGAGGTCTCAAATGATATAGCCTATTTCACAATACCTAATATTTATACTGCCCCTTCCACCCAGATTTAAATACAATCAATATCCTACACTTATCTTTTAAAACAAATTGCTGGGAAAATCCCATTCTCCTTCCTAGTCTGCATTATTTCTAAAAGCAGTAGGGCCGATTCTCATTTCTCTTACATCCGTGTAAATCCAGCCTAGCTCTACTGGAGCCAGTGGGTTTACACTGCTGTAGTCAGGGTAAATGATATTAGAATCAAACCCAGATTCACCACTGCCTTGCAGCCTAGGGTCTGAATTTTCAGTTACACTTTTACACCACCACTGTAAAGGGACCTTGATGTGGCATATGTGTGATGTACCCCTACTTTAAGGCCCATTTGCACTGCCAGAGAGGTGTACAGAGACCTTCATTTAAATGAGAATCAGGACCTGTGTAGTCATTTGTACTTGTGAAAAAGGTGGAAAATGCTTTGAAGAAATTAAGAATCATGCCCAGACTGTTCCAGTCGCTGTGCATATGGGAGCAGGTTCTCCTCTTTGCCACCCTGCACATACCCATTAACTTCAATGGGGCTACAGGTGTATAACTGCAGAACCTAGCAGATGATCTGTTGCTGATTTTGTGTTTAATACAACTGTAGCAATTCACCTCTTAAGCCCAGGCCTACAAAGGGAAGATCGAGGTGCAATAAGAGGCTTCAGATTAGTCCCTGGTAAAGGAACCATTCACTGTCACTGGTAGGTCACCAGTTCAAATACAACACCAATAGGCACCACCATCTGATGGCTGTTAGATAGCTTGTGTGAATTGAGTTTGAAAGTTATCAGTCCTGAACCTAGCAGACAAGTCTCCGTATCAGGCGGCCACCATTGCAACTGGCACTACTTGATTCTGTTGCTATTAGTCTCTGCAGAGATCAAAGCATGAAAGGGACAGAAGGAGTCACTTTCATGGGGTGCCCCTTCAGTGAGATTTGAGGTACATTGATGGGGCAAGATGAGGGGGGAGCTTGCTCATTCTGTGTCCATTCGGTGGCTGCATCATTTCCCCTCTGCTTGGAGACTGTCATCTCTCTCTGTCTCTCCCGTAAGGCGAATGAAGCCATATGAGTAGGGAACGAGATGAGATCTGGATCCCATCCACAGAAAGTCATTATCCAAATTATGTTCCTAAATTGGATGAGAAGCCACATAGCTCACGTTCTCGTGGCCTGTCAGTTGGTTCAATACTATGTGAGCACACAGCCTATCTTTCCTTGTTCACTGCTGAATGGAAAGAGGCAGCTCTAGCAGCTTAATGTATTTTTATAATAACAGACCCACTTGCCAGGACTCACAGACACTTTATTTCTTGCCACCAGCCAGGAACACCTTGCATGACTCTTGAAATACATTTGCAGCTGCCCCCTTGCAGCAACTCAAGAGATAGGAAACACCTACTGATCCCTCAGTCTAGGGAGATTCCTCTACACATCCTGGATCTTTGTGATTTATTTGCTAGGGGTGGGGGGAAGCTCAGAAGATCTGGAGGTTCATTTTGGATAAGGATCAGAACAAGATGATCATCTTAAATTGGTTGTAGCAGGCAGCTGACTCAGCAGCCTGCTGAGCCAGCCCCTGCTCCCTCCTTACCCCTGCAAAAGCCACAAGCCTCTGCAAGCAGCCGGCTGAGGTAGGCTAATTGGCTGGCTGGCTGTAGCTCTGCGCTGCAGAGGGCTTGATGGGCTCCACCTGGCAGCCTCCAGAGGTATATAAGCCCTGCTAGGGAGGAAGCCAGGGTGGGTTGTGGAGCTGGGAGATAGAGGTAGGAAGGAAGGAGGTAGGAAGAAAGAAAGAGAGAAGGAAAGAGAAGGTGCAGGGTGGTCAACTAGCAGAGGCAGCAAGCCTGAAGGGGCTAGTTAACCCTGAGGCCAGCCAGAGACAAAAGGCTGAGCCTCAACCTGCACTGGGCAAGAAGCTGTATATAGGTGGTGGGGTTTGTGCACTGTGTATATAGAAATAAAAGACACTGGTGAAGCCACAGAGCAGTCTCTGGCTGATATTTTGAAGAGGGCGGTCAGGGGCCTGCTTACATTGGTGATCCTGGGTTTAAGACTTCATAAGAACAAGCTCTCTGGTGATATTGAGCCACTTCTGCTAGAACCAGGATGCACAGAGTTCACCAGAAAATGCAAATAACTTGGTTCTGAACTGACACTCCAGATCCAGACTTTCAGAGTGTGCTCAAAATGGGAATTCAGATCTGAATCTTGCAATTTACTCCTGTTTTTCTAATAGGCTGAACTAAAACACTGGATCTAACTACATTTAGGATCATATTATTTTTCTAAAGAAGGTTTGGTTCAGCTTGAGCTCTGGGTAAAGGATCACTCAGGTTCTGAATTTATCCACCCCAGTTCCTCTGCCCCTACTTCCCACACAGATGGAATGACTGCAGCTTGCAGATATGGGATAATGTGTGACTTCCTAGGAGGGAGAGATCTGTGGAGCTGTAAGGTCCACAAGCAACCCAACCTGCTGCAAGCTGGCCAATGTTACCCTTATTTGCAACCAATACTTTGTAGTAACCACCTCAGCAGTTCCAGCCATCTAACCTATCTGCATCCCAAATTAGGCGCGAGTAGGGGGTCATCTATTTAGGTTAAGGGGCATATGGAATCCTACTGTTTCAGCAAACTGTGTCTCTCATTGTAACAAAGACTGCAACAGTGCAGAAAAATATACTTCAACCTGTCATTATTTCTGACTAAGCAGCTCAGATTTTACATTCTCCCTTCAGCAACAACACCCACCTGCTTCCAGCCAAAGCCCCAACTCAACAAGGTGTCTAAGCATATAACTAAGCATGCAGGCAGTCTCTTTGATTTGAACAGGGCTACTTAAAACCAGGAACATGCTTAAGTACTTTGATGAATCAGGTGTTTCCTGCACCTCTAACTTCTGTCCATTGCTACCCAATTAGCATCCCTGTCAGCAGTATAATGGCAGTGACTTTGTCCTCGGACCACTGCACTATAGCATTTAACCTACCGCTACATCTACATTATGCTTAGAGCTATAGCAAACCATTTACCAGAGCAGTGAACTCTAGTGAACTACATTCCAAAGCAGTCATTTATTTGTTAAATTCTTAAAGGAGGGGAGACATGGGAAGACCTTCAACCTTCTGACTGAGGAAAATAGCATATCACAATAGTATCAACAAATAAGAATAGCTAGTGTATGAAAAGACAGAGAAGTGATATGAGGTGTTGTAAATACATTACCTAGGTAGGGTGTTATTGAACATGCAGCTCTACAGTTTTGAAGATGGATACTATAGGCATGCCAGCAAAAATGTATGCATTCACGGATACCCACAATTACACACTCACTGGGCATAACAAATGAATGAGTCACCGTTGAATCATCACCATCATAGAATCAGAGGACTGGAAGGGACCTCAAGAGGTCATTTACTCTAGTCTCCTGCACTCATGGCAGGACAAAGTATTATATGTACACAAATGGACACAATAGGCTCAATAGCCCATATTTCCAGCCTAATTTCTGTGGGAGTACAGAGAAGAGATAGTTTGGAATCGCAGGATGTGAATTTCCCTGGCTCTTCTTCCCCCCAACCCCATTAAAAAATCACTGCCCTGAAAAGTATGAAAGCACCTCCTCTCAGAAAGTGCAATCTTCTCTGGCAGCCAGCAAACACCCACACAGGGACCTGATATAAAGCATGGCTCAAAAATGTGGAACAACTAGTCAAGAGGAAGGCTGGTGCATTGGGATCTGACTCTAGATTTGACTTGTGGGGATAAGTGTGGTGTGAGCTTGGGGCTAGACTGGTGTGTTAAAGTGCGGGAGAAAGAGAAAGAGAGAGATGTGTTAAGCTTCCAAGGAATGGGATATGTGTTGCTGTTCCAGGGTAACATATTCAAGGCAAACAGAGTCAAGTGCCTGCTGCTGTGGTGGATGACTTATGCCAGTAAGCGGCTGTGTTTGTCACTTTCAGGCTTTCTCTACAGGTAACCAAGAGACAGCAAATTTCATTGATCCACCCACGCCATGTGCCATGCAACTCCTCCAGAGGCTCAGCAGCATGTGAGAGGAAATGTAAAATGCAGTGAAGGGGGGTCTGCAAGCTGTATCATGCATGGAGCCAGAGGAGGACTGCTTGTGGGGGCACAGCACTCACGCTTTTCCCATTTCTGAAAGGCAGGAGTGTACCAGCTGCTGCCAGCAATTGTCCGCTTTTGTTCTTTGCAGAGCTATGATTCAGCTGGCTACGGGGGCCCAATGCTCTTTCAGTGAATCCTGGAATTCAGATTGCACTTTAGAAATGGGCTTTTTTGTCCACAAAGAAATCCCCTGAGACTATGATTGGAAATGTGTGTGTGAAGGAGAAGGGAAAGAATGAAAAGCTCTGTTAGCTTTTAAATGCATTCATTTCCTTGGGAGATTTTGTTGATTTACATATTACACACATAAAAATTAGGCTAACGGACATTATTAAGGTTTAAAAATCAAGCACTCAAAAGTTAGGAGATTCCAGAATTAAGATTCCCTGTGCAACATAAATTCAGCTCCCTTTGTGTGTAAGCATTATGATAAAGTCTTTTATTACATGATCACGTGCTACTTTTTCCAAAGTGGCACTGTCTCATTCAATGCACCTTTCAGCTCCTAAGCCAATCTCATTGTATCCCACAACAAACTGGTTCCCAGTCCCCCACACCATTTCCTTCACTGGCTCCAAGTCCCAATCTCCTTGCCCAGCCAGGCTCTCTGCTCTCAGTTTCAGTGCCTAGCCCCACCCCAGCCCAGAGCAACAAATGTAGGGAAAGTCAGTCTGTCTTTGCCTTTGTGGCCCTGGGCTCGAGCATACTCAGTCGCTATGTGGTGATAGCACATACACATTGCAGTCATAGGTAGGAGCTGTGAAGAGGTATTATAAGCAACTGAAAACAAGGTCTTACAATGGGAAGTGTTGGGGGACTTTAGTAATAGGCAACACTACCAGCACTGTCTCTAATAGATATAGTATATATTTAACCAAATCTCCTGAAACATCAACCTCTGGGTCTATTTCCCCCTCAACTGCTCTGCCTGGGTGTTGCTTTGCATGCCCCTGGCCTTTGTCTGTTTTGCATGTGTGTGTATGTCCTTTTTGACTGGAAGCTCTTCAGAGCCAGAGCTATCCTAAATGTCTGTGCAGCGATTAGCACATTTTGGGAGCAACACGAATAATAATCAACAAAGCGCTCCCCATTGTGTTGATGCCTGGGATTTTCAAAGGAAACCAAGGGAAAGAAGAATTTCAATGGGATGTGTGTGCCTAGATCCTTTGGATTTATTTTAAAATCCCAGATTATGATGATATGATCAAGGTGACACTGAGATCCCCAAGAAAAGGATGACGCAGCTGTTGAGCCAAAGCAAAATGTAGCCATATCACTTTAAAAATCATATCCACCTCTAGAGCTTCATTTTGTTTCATGCAGCCTGAGACAGGGAAAGGGCAGAGAAGAAAGACGCTGAATTTTGAGGCTGACTTGAGCTCAGAGAGTTGGGATTCAATCGGAATGAAAAACTCTGATAGGCTGGGGGAGAGGCAGATGACAACTGGTGTTGCATGTGTGAGTGGGCCCCATTGGCTTCTGCTGTTGTGGTTCTATAACAGGGGTCTCAAACATGCGGTCCATGGAGTTATTTCCTGCAGCCTGCCATAGGCACCGACTCTCCCCCTCTGCCCCTCAGCTGATGTAACTGATCACCTGAATGCATGAACTTGAAGCTTCAGGGTAGAAAACAGATGATAATACAGATGTTTGAGAGTGTTAAGTCACTAAAAGTTAAGCTTACTTAGTGGGGGAATCAGCTGATGGCTGGCAATTTGGTCCATTTCTCAACTCTGAATTCCTTAGGAAAAGTTAACACAAATCCTTGAAAGAATATGCAGATATCATTTCTAACTTACACAACCAGTTTGATGTGCAGTTTAAAGATTTCAAGGCACCATTTGCTGTGGAAATTGACAATGTTGCAGAGGAAATGCAGATGGAGTTAGTGGAACTTCATTGTGATACCATTTTGAAGCAGAAGTGTACAGATGTTGGAATTCCAGAATTCTACCAGTTTCTTTCACAAGAAAGATTTCCCATGTTATTCTCTGCTTCTGCAAGGGTAATGACAATATTTGGAAGTACATATATATGTGAATAGTTTTCTCTTCCATGAAGATTAACAAATCTGTATTAAGGTCAAGGCTCACTGATGAACATTTGCAAGCAACACTGAGATTGGTTTCATCTCAGGATATCAAACCTAATATTGATGCTCTGGTTGATGCAAAATGCTGCCAGCTAGGTGGCCAAAAATGAAATGACTGGCAAAATTAGCACTGACTTTTTGCATTACAGTTTTTAAAAAGTTAATACATTGACTTTGATAACATACTATATTACTCTCTTTTTTTCATTTTTGACTATATTTTTGTATCATTGTATGAAAAGGTTTCAGTGATCCGGCCTCAGGCCAATGTGCTAGTCCTCATGTGGCCCTTCTGGTGATTTGAGTTTAACATCCCTGTTCTATAACATGATCAAACCACCACCAGGGGACTATGTTTCTGACTGCCTATGGCTTTGTCCAGCTACTGGGGAGCTGTCCAACAAGATCAGCTCCTGAACAGCACCAAGTACATCGGTACTGAGAGCCAGCTAGTGAGCACCATTTGGCGGCTTTCTGTTATAAAGGGACTGATGTATCGGATGACGTAACTCCTCTGTAATTAGATGTCAGAGAGTGCCTCGGGGCCTCAGCCTGGCAGATGACTGGATTTTAAACTTGACACTGCAATAGTTTCCATGCAGTTTTTTTATCTTCTGTCACCACTTTGTGCCTGATTCTCATTTACACCGAAGTGCCCTTTTAACCACTCTGACAGCATGAAGGGATTTGACCAACCAAAAAGGACTTTGTGGCAAGGATCCCAGTATTTTGAGATCCAACGGAGACAACAGGAAACAGAGAAATGGGAAAGGAGGAAAGAACATGCTGCAGCCTGACTTAACAATCCAGAGCCACTCCTTCCCTTAGGAAATGTCTTCCCCAGCTGTGACAAGAGCTGTGGATCCCAGATTGGCTTCATTAGCCATCTCCGGATCCAACAGCAATAACTGACTATCATTTTATGGAAGACAATCATCCTTGAACTTTGGGGAACCACTGACCAGACCAGTGTGAAGGGACTTGAGAACTGGTGTAGCTATAATTTACTTAAAATTCAAGGCCCCTTTACACTGTCAAAAGTGGTGTCAAGGGGCTATTGTGTAAATGGAAATTAGCCCCTTTAATTTTCAGGGCTCACATTTAAGTTCCTTTTATGGTAAATGGTGATGATGTGGTTGGGCATTTATGGATAATACATAATTATAGGGCAAATATGTCTAATGTCCGGTAAAGGGCAAAGGCTCAGAGTCTGAGTTTATGAGACTATCCCACACATCCAGAATTATTTCTAAATAATCAAACCCACCTGAGTCTACAAAACTGGTCTGGAATTCACTGGTTGGAATCACAGGGCCAGCTTCACTGGTGTGTTCTGACTGTTTTGTACCTCTCAGGTGATGTGCTTAAATGACCAGATATCCTGGATTTGCAGCAGCTTTGCATGACTGCACATCACAAAGCACCAATGTATATTGAGGAATCTGGCCCTAGAAGAGTCTGTGCAAGGAAGAAAATGAGTAATCTGAACATTTCAGACCCTCAGAAAAGGTTTGGCTCAGGCTTGGTTCCAAAGACAGGGGAAGGCCCAGGAGCAGATGGAGAGTTGAGAAGAAGGAGGATTTTTCCTTTTTTCAGTATTGTTTCACTAGTGAACATACAATTGTTTCTCACTCAGTGTTTTTGGGGAGTAATGTGATCTAAGAATGGTCACAATGCCCTACTGAGTAGGTTTAATCGAATCTACAAGCTGCATTTTGCTTGTGATGGTGCAGATCTCAGCTCTGGCCTCCACAGCTCGGAAAGCTAGTACATTAAACCGCTTGTTGTGACACCTTGGGCAGCCCCAGTGAAGTTTAGTCTTATCAAGTAACAAACAAACTTGGAATCTCAGAGTCAATACCTCTCGGAGTGGAGATCCTAGACATAATGATTAATTCACTGCTGTCTGCCTGGATAAGAGGCTGTAGTAATACAGAGGGAATAGTGTCTATGCGCTCAGATGCTGCAGAAATGTGTGTCTGTATGTGAGAGAGAGAGGTCCTAATTTCTCAATCTGCTTTTCTTTTTCACCCCCAAACACAAACAGGTATCAGAAGATTGAAATCACCCTGCCCTTCTCATATGGCTAAAGGACTTACCCCTGTAAAATGAGTCTAAGTCTACCTCACAGGGTAGACTTGATTCATTATCATTTGTAAAATCTCGTAGAGATTCTCAGATGTAAACCTCATCTGGAATGGCAAATTGCTAATGATAATTAATAGTTGTTTAATATAATTTTAAAGATTTAAAGAAGGGAGGGAGGGGATAGGAGCTCTTGAGCTGTAGAACATAAAATATCTCACAATACACATTACCCCAGACTAGCACTGATGGGAAGAGCTGACATCATATTTGAAAGGAGACGCTGTAATGCAATAAGCAGTGATAGGGGCTTCAGGTGCAGCTGCATTCACAACACATTCCTCCTCTCCGTATTCAACATAGTTTAGGGAGGGGGGAGTAGGAGGAGGGAGTGAGAGAGCAAAGTGGGTGAAGAGGGGCCTTACATTGCTCTCTCAAATTGATGCAAAGGAAGCCCTAATTAAATAGATGTTCTTAATAATACTCTGACAACTGTCCCTGCTTTAATTTGCTTTGGAGTAAAGATTAATCTAACAATGCAGCAATACTTTTCAAGGGGAGAAAAAGGAGCAGAGCTAATAAAAGCCAGTCGCTTACATGGTATATTATTGCTTTTCTTTCTGCATGTCTGGCAAATACTTATCTCCCCTGGGAGCAGTTTTCATATTTATTCGATCAGTCCTCCAGACTAAAGCTGATTTTGTGGTACATTGCAAAAGGATTAACACCAGGCCAAGAGGTGTGCTGGGGACACAGACACATCAGGGGTCTCCATCGTGATTCTCAAGCACAGAGGGAAATATCCCAGTGGCAATAAAGTGAGCAAAGCTATTAACCATGAAGAGTGGCCTGGAGAGGCTGGAGAAGGGAGTGCATTTCAAGCTTGTGAAGCAGGGAACATGTCGAGCCGTGACAGATGAACCACAAAAGGTTCTGAGGCCCAATTATCTCAATCTTTAAGACTGAGTCTCAGGTCAACAGGATAATTTCTCAGGCCTCCATCATCTCAGGGCTTGCTGTGGTGACATCATTGTGGGTGCCATTTGCACCATGGCCATAGATGGCACAACCACAAGAGTGACACTGAATCGAATAGAAGGAAACAGAAAGTCTACGCAGGTGGAGATGACAAACCCTCCGTTCTTGGGCAGGAGTCTCCTCTGCCATGAACCTTACTTACATCTGTGCAAAGTAAGTATCAAATTAAAAGGGCAATGCTTTGCCGCCAGTTTGGTGTTTCTATGCCGCCATTAGTCATAGAACAGGAACATAAGAATTGCTATACTGGATCAGACCCAAAGTCCATTTCATCGAGTATCCTGTCTGTGACAGTGGCCAGTGCCGGATGCTACAGAGGCAAGAGCCCCACAATAGGCTGATGTGAGGTAATCCGTTCCCCACATTATGTCTCGTCCTACCCTCTAATAGAGATTGGCTTAAATCCTGAAGCACAACTGTTCCAAAACCACCGTTATCACTAATTATGATACCGCTGAATAGTCTTGATATCCCAATAATTATTGGATCCCTTTTTGAATCCTATTAAGTTCTTGGCTTCAGTGGTTTCTTGTGGCAATGAGTTCCACGGTTGAATTACACATTCTAGGAACAAGTGTTGTCTTTATCAGTTTTGAATTTCCCAGAATCTAGTAGAGAGACAGAAACTGACCCATCTGATGAGTTGTCTCTAAGTTTTGCAGATGAGGCTGAACCTTCTGTAGGCAAGAGTACACAGAAAGGACCAATCGATAGATATCACTAAACTGTAAATCCTCACTTTGGAAAATAATTCACAGTCTGAGTAGGGGTATGCAGCTCTTTTATCATGCCAAGCAGCACAGCACCTGCTAGCACCCTGTTGGGCCATTGGCTCAGCCTTGAGAACAGAGGATGAGTGCTACCTATGGAATTGCAGTACTAACTTGATCCTCATTGGCGTATTTGGCTACAATGGTCCTGCTCTGAAATACTCTGCAGAAATTCTTTGGCACCTTGAAGTGCTGTTCATATCCTTCATTGTCAAATGCCTTAATGAGCTGCTTTGTTCTGAGATGGACTCCATCTGAAAGGCACCCTGTGTGTATAGCTCTTCCTGACAGCCCTGCCCTGAGCATACCCTTGGGATGAGCTTAGCTTGGGTTGAACTGGGCCCCAGGGCTAAGATTTCTGCAACCCTTTGTTATGCATGGAGGAAGCATGTGGTGGGGCCTTGTGTGCCACCAAGGGTTCTGCATGGCATTGATATGTTGTTCCTTTAATTCGTCTCATGCCAGCAGGAAACAGATGCAATGGGAAACAGCTGGTTTATGGTTCACCTCATTTAAATTTTCCACCCCAAATCTCTGACATCCCAACAGCCAGGAGAACAACTGTGCAAAACGCTGTGAGCAGTGGAAGTGATGAGGCAGCTGGCGGAGCGAGCACCTGAGGGAGAACATGAGGGAGGAAGAGGGGAAGGCAGAAGAAGAGAGCAAAGAAGAAAGCCATGGGAGAGAATACAAAGATCAGAGAAAAGGGGGAGTAGGGGACAAAAAAGAAAGAGAGGAAGACTCAGTCCACCCAATGGGAGGACGTTACCAATTACCCATTCTTGAAATATATCAGAGCTCTGCTTGTGATGCAATTTGTGAAGCCATTAATGATAATGAATCCCTTAGAGTCTAAGGCTTAGACAATAAGGGGGAAAGGCAGTGAGTGAGAGAAAAGAGGAGAAGCTGCCAGCTAAGTGTGTTGCCCTTTGCTAGAGTTAATGAAGCTTGTTTACTTTCTGGCTTTTTACAGTTTTTTGAAATGTCAGATGCCACCCAGACTCCCTCCCTCCCATTTCTACACACACACACACCACCTCCCTCCCATTTCTACACACACACACACACCACCTCCCTCCCTCCCATTTCTACACACACACACACACCTTTGAATGCAGCTTTGAGCTAAACCTTTTTTCAAACTGGTGAGATCCCCGCATACTAGTAGGACTGGTAAGGACTGTTTTTGCACCAGCAGAGCGTGTACACTAACAGGGGTGATTATGACTAATACGTTAACAGGGCTAGTGCACTTGTGGCCCAAACCACACTGCAAACTCTTCAGGCCTCAGCAGCTAACCAGTCCCTTGGTCCAAATCTCAAGTGTCTGTGTCACTGAACAGGAAGGGATACTGCTGAAGCTGTGCATCTGTGGGAATTATTATGGATGAAATGATGGATGCCCCAGGGCTGAACTGACTTAGGCTTGTCATTGGCATTTACCTTGCCCTGCTCTTTGCTGTTTGTTTATCCAAGTATGGTTCCTGGATGATTATCAGTCCCTGCAAGGATTTTCCTGCTTTGCAAATTGACTCATACTGCTGAGCAAATTTTAAATCTTCCTCGCTGATCACCAGAACCTGGAATCCTGGATAGCCCAATGGCCTATTGCTCTTCCAGTCAGAAATGATGCAACTGTGAAGTGAGATACTGACAAGTACCCATTCTTTGTGTGGGATGGTGAAAGCCACCCTGAGCTTACAACACTCCTACTGGCTCTGTCTCTAAAAGGTGCTTGGATTTTCTTTCACCCAAAGACGAAATAAACTACTGGTGGGCTGCTGTCAAAAAAAGAAAGAGGGAAGCAAGGGGCATAGAGTAATGAAATGTGGAATGGGCCCCAATTTTATGGCACACTGAACAGCATCTGGATTTTCTGAACGCAGAAAATGCATAGGGGAAAAAAGTCAGAATTGATTTTAAGCCAGCATCACCGCGTAGAAGAAAGTAAAACGAATAATAACACTCTGCTCCTTCCATCCCATAAGCCCACAGTACTTTACAAACATGACTTCATTATTTAAACATCCCAACCTGCCCACAATAAGGGAGGTAATGACCATTCCCCCCACTGTACAGATGGGGAAATCTGAGGGAGGGGGAGAGGAATTGACTTGGCCAAGGACGCAAGGTAAATCAGTGTCAGAGTCAGGAGTAGAACCTCGGAGACCAGACTCAGTCCTCTGCTCTAACCGACAGGAAGCCTCACCTTCACAGAGTGTTTTGGCAGCCAGAGAAATGCCCGTGTAATAATGATTCCTTCTTGCCTAATAAAAACAAGCTTTTGCTCTCATTTCTCCCATAGAGTTGACACAGCTGTGGTAGAGTAAGCGGCATTTTGCTCTGCCCCATCCACCATCATCAGCTAAACTGCCACCTAAGACCTAAATGCTGGATCTCTGTGAGTATAGAAGCTGGATTTTCTTGTCCCAAGGGTTGAGCTCTCAGGGCAGGAGGATAGAGGAGAAAAAACCAAAACCAACAAACCAAATAATCTTTTGACTTGTAAACAGAGCTCATCCAATCCAGAAAAATCCTGGGAAGGGATCAGTAAAGATGCTGTGGGGCTATTCTTCCAGCTTCAGTTTTTCAACTACAGTTGTGCTTTAAAGGATCAACTCGTACCGCACCGGTACATGGATTGAGATTGAGCCCAGACTGAAATGCCACTGATCCTAATGCTTCCTCAGAGCCACCAGCTCAAGCAAAGATGAAGATGCCTGTGAAGACCCTAGTTACAGAGTCCAGGATTCAGGGCCTGTTTCTACACTGCCCTGCACCCTGTGCAGTCATTTACAGCAGTGCACAGTGAGCGCAAAGTGCGCCTAGAGAACAGTGGTGTTCTACACCTGCCTTGCACTGGTGTAACTGACAACACAAGGTGCAGGACAATGAAAAATGAGACACAAAGTGCCCAACCTTCTTCCCCCAGCCTGCTCTCTCTTCTTGGCTGGTGACAGTGAGGAAGATTCATTTCATAGGGAAGGACGGAAAGGAGGTTTTCCAGTTCAATAAGCAGGTGCGGGAGGAAGAAGGGAGATGTTAGTCGTTCCCCATAAAGGTTATTACTCCCCGGTGATGGTTTCCCACGCATGGTGGAACTGGAATGTGGGTGCTTTAGCTGCCTATTCCTTCCCTACCCACTTCTCTGGTCTCAGCTCACATCCCCTTGGGGCATGCAAGGGGGAAGGAACTTGTCAGGCAGCTGTCCTGAGCCAATCCGCCCTGACACATCTCAGCCCAGTGTCAGAGGCAGAATTAATACAGTGACGCGGGGGCAGGCTGAATTATTCACTCGTCCCATAAATCAGCCAGCTGGAGCTTTCCCTGCCTGGTGACAACACCAGCCACTGCTCACTATTCCTTTCTGAGTACATCTTTCTTTGCTGGTGTCGCCAGGGAAGGTCCCAAAGATTAACGACATAAAGTTTGGGTGCCTTCTCCTCCTTTCCCAGCAACCTTCCTGTCGGCTTCCACTCACACCCTGGGATTGTGGAGGGCCTTGTTCAACGCTCAAGGAAGCATGGGCCCAGTTACTAGTCTAGCAGCTTCACAGCATCTCACTTTTCCCACTGAGCCCAGCCCCTACCTTCTCCCCCATACCCACTGCTGGGTGCTGTTCCCCACACTCACCACTGGGATCCTCTCCCTGCGCTCTCCACTAGGACCTGCCCTCCTTGTACACCTCACTGGGACCAGCTGTCCCCACTCCACACTAAAACAAGTCCCCTGCACTCACTGCTGAACCCAGCCCTGCCTGCACTCTGACATGGCTCAGCCTTTCCGCCTGTCACCCCTGAGCCTAGACCTCATGCTCTGGTACAGTGTCTGCATTGTCCCCATCCCCATCTCTTAGCATCCCCAGGTGTGGGATCAGAATAGGGAATGCAATGTTCACTTGGTGTCTTTAAATAATGCTGAGTTATTGCAGGGTCCAGCAGGGCTCTGCAAAGGGCTGGCTTCTAACCCAACGTTATTCAATTAGTTCATTTTGTTGATTACCATCTGGGTCACTGTTGTCAGGGTTACAGCTGGCGCAGCATTCACCCATAGATCATATTTGAAAATCCACCTGGGGAAATGGGGATATTAAAAAACTAACAGGGTCTGAAAGTAACATGGTTTCTAAGCATCTCTGAGCTGCTTTATTGATCCCAGAGTGAGGTTAACTTAATTAATTTTGTCCAGCTTAAATAAAATAAAAATAAAATAAACCCATTTGTGTGCTCTCCATACTGAGAGAGTGTGTGTGATGGGAGGGGGGTTCTGTGTGTAACTGTGTGTGTCTCACTCAGTATTCATAGAGGATGTTGTAAGCACATACAAATCCACTGATTTCAGTGGAGTTGCATCTGATTAGCCCAGGGCTGAATTGGAACCTATGTGGTGTGTGTGTGGGTGTGTGAAAGAGAGAGGGAGAGAGATAGCATATGTAAGTTTCAGTATGAGGAATTGTGTGAGTGACTGTGGAAATACAAGAAAGAATGTGTGGATGAGTGGAAGTGCTTGTGACTGCATGTGTGATTGTGTTTGAGTGATTATAAAATTGTGTGTGAGAGACAGTGGAATAGGGTAACCAGATGTCCAGATTTTAAAGGGACAGTCCCGATTTTGGGGTCTTTTCCTTATATAGGCACCTATTACCCCTCACCCCCGTCCTTATTTTTCACACTTGCTGTCTGGTCGCCCTACAGTGGAAGTGTGTGTTTGCAGATGTGATTAGGAATTTGAGTGCTTGTGATCGCATGTGCAAGTGTGCGTGTTTGCAATAGATGCATTTGCTGAGCAGCAGCACAAAGAAATCAATTTGGGACAAACCTGTTACAAAAATAGCATTTTCAAGAAGTCTAGGTTCCAAATGGGAAGAGCAACTGAAACTCTGCAGCTCAAACCCAAATGAGCTTGTGTCACGCATTCACAAAGGGTCTGCAGCTGAGCCCTGGCTTGAATTATTCCTGTGGTCACAGGGAGTAAGAGTAGCGATTGTGTGAGCCCTGATTGCATTATATTCAAGAGAGGCAGAGAAGTTCCAGACTAGTCATTTGTTTTCTAAAAAAAAAAGCTAAATCCTTATTTCCTCTGAGATGTGCCATTGGCCTGAAGTTCTCAAGGTCTAGGCAAAGCCATCAGTCACAGTCAACTGGGCCCAGACTCTGGGAAAGCAGCAGTCCAGAGACAAGTAGGTATGTGGGGAGGGACTGCTGACCTGGCAGAAAAGCAGTCACTCTAAACAAATACATAATGGAGAGATCTAAGCAGTCCTCCTGCTTACTTTCATAAGGAGGACAAGCCAGCTCCTCACCGCTTTATGGGAGAGCCTTGTTCTCTGCTATCTATAGGTGCCAGAGCCAGGGCATTCAAGAATAAATGCATAATGAAAGAATAAATGCATACAAATATCAAGTAGGATTTTCACAAGTGCTCAGTGCGCACCTGACTGCTCCAGCCAATGGGAGTTTTATCTCTGACTTCAATGGGAGAAGAGGTAGGGCAACAATGAGCATCCGTGAAAAATCCCACTCACCAAGGGTTGAATTACTCTTTCCTGTTACTTCATTGACTTCAGTGTAGTTTACACCAGAGATAAATTTTTATACATCAAAATGGGAATCATTGCACCCACCACTTGAAAGGCAACCAGCTCTTTGATGGAATGCATAGGGCACGGGATACAGAGAAAATGGAGGAAGAAAAATAGGACAGAATGAGATTAAAAGATGGATATGGTTAGATAGATTAGACACAGGTGTTTGTGTGTGTATATATATACACACACACACAAACACATTTAGCTAGCTGGCTATCTCTCTCATCTATTTCTCTTTCTATCCTGTTTTTATCTCCCCATCTGCCTCTGTCTAAATTGCTCCCCTACTCTCATCTCTCTTTGCCTCCTGTTTTTATCTCTTCATCCTTCTCTGTGTCTAAACATTCTATTCCAGTGCTTCTCTGTCTGCTCCCATTGAAAGACTGTCTTCCTCCACCCCTTTCACCGCATCATGGATCCACATTTATAGCTCTTTGGATTGTATGCAATCCCCGTTTTCTGGTTCACAAACAATTATTTCTTTTCACATAACCTCAGGATTATTAATTTCAAAGGGAGAGAAAGAAAATTTAATGAATTCTTATAAATGCCAAGATTTAAAAAACAAATTACTGGGGTGCAGTAGAACCTTATTAAAATACAAAGAGATTAGCAAGGCCTTATTCCCTTCAATTATTAACAATGTACTTGTTCTCCAGAAAAGTACCCATTAAAATTTAAAACAGATGAAAATGGTTGTTCACTTAAAACTGCTCAGTTAATCTGTGAGTAATGTTTTATTCAGAGGCGTTAAATGAACACTGCAAGATCTGATATGTGATAATCCATCATTCATGTGACATAAACATGAGGATCAATACTATGCAGTGCCCAGAGGAGAGATGAACATGGCATCTTTTGGGGACCAGAGTACACAATGCTCGTCTTAGTTCACTCGACGTCCAAAATAAATATCAAGCCAGATTTTATAAGCTGTTTTTTTTTGTTTGGGTTTTTTTTTTTGTAAATAACTCTACAGCCTCAGATTGGATTCAGAGGAGGCTGCATGAGGTGAAGGAGCAGGAGGTGAGGGGCGAGTTGTGTGTGGAAAGGCATTGATATAAACCCCAGCCAAAGGCAGTGGAGGAAGACTACTAAGAAAGTCAGATCTGCATTTTGTACACCCTAGAATTTGGGGTGGTCAGATCCCCAGGGGTTTGGGTTACCCTGCTACCAAGATAGGAACTATTGGTGAAATGTGGATCTAGAGTAGGGTTCATATTAGCGACAATTCCTCACAAAGACAAAGATCAAGGCAGGGGGCTGGATCAATAGATTTAGGTCATCCGACTCTATCTGGATCAGGACTTGGACTTCATCCTCCTCTTTACACAACCAAGCTTAGGTGTATTTGAGTTTCAGGGTTTGGTCTGAGCCTATCTCTAGGTGAAAGTAAGGAATGCACACACTCTTTTTGCATGCTTCTCAACCCATTTCAACAGAGTGGGTTTAGAGGTTTGATTCCAGCGTGAATTCTGTTGTCCTGAGTGTATTTATTATGCGTGTTAGGGTAGTGCCAAACAGCTGCAGATGAGGCTGAGGCTCTGTTGCACTAAGTACTGTATGCATAGGTTTGCCTCTTACTGGGAGGAGAAATTGAAAGATGGAGCAGACTGGGGAAAACAGAAGAATCCAGGTGTAAAAGAAGTACACTTTACACTGAGTGCCCCCTTGTCCCAGCCAAGATTTGGGCATGAAGGGCTCTTCTACCTTAATCCAGGACCTTGATTATCGCTTAGTTACAAAATGTGCATTATTTATTTATTTTAATTGAATCAACCTTGTAAAAAGACCACTTTCTTTTGAAGTAAGGTGTAGAATGAGCAGTGTTCTGAAAATCATTTGCTGGGAACCAGGTATACTAGCTTGGGAGTAGGGAGTCTCTTGGGAATAACTCCCCTCCCCCCTTGCTTCATGTCTTTGTTTCTGCAATCGCTGTGTCTTCCGAAATCTGATTAGGCAAAAACAGTGCTGCTGATCTAAGCACACAGATTAGTTTTATCTCCTAAGGATAAAGCTACTAGGCCTGCGATTGCTTGTTATCTGTATCCATAATGAAGAGGGACGTAATGGAGAATGGCCAGACTTCAATAAGCAGCCAAAGTGAATTGTAAGCAGTGCCTGTGTCTCTTTGTTTGTTTGCGCTATGATAATACCAGACTGTGCAAAGAGATGCCAAGTAAGTCTCATAAGGGCGAGGACACAGAGCTGCAACTTTGAACCCTTACAGCCAGGGACAATGCCAGCTAGCTTCAACTATGCATAGCCCAGATAAAGAAAATCAGATAGTGACAAAATAGTGATTCTGTGTTTTAGGGATGGGACTGGTAATGAGAACTTCTGGGCTTTGTTCTTAGACCTGTGACACTGGTCCGTTGGGTGATCTTGGGCAAGTCACTTCATCTTTCCATGCGTCAGTTTCCCCATCAGTAAACCAGGGATACTGATAGCGACTTCCTTTGTAAAGTGCTTTGAGCTCTATTAATGAAAAACACTGTATAAGAGGTAGGTATTATTATCTCTTCTCTCTGAAAGAAGATGCAACTTCCTGTTAGATTTCTATTTTGGGGGGCAAGGAAAGATCATTATGACCATCCAGTTTGACCACCTGGATAACACAGGCCAGATAATTTGACTAGGTGATTACTGTGTCTAATAGCTGTTGGAGGTACAACATCTTCTTAGCAGCATATGTTCAATACAGGTGGAGTCACTAAGCTATGTCAGTGTTCTGACAACCTAAGTCAGGGTGGCCTTGAATTCACATGGTTTACAATTAATTAGAAGGTGAATTACAGGCAGAGGAGACCGAAGACTACTTTATTAAGTCCCAATGTCAATTGATGTGAAACTGCTGTTTGAAGAAGTCCTACCCAGTCATCAGTCTAACCAGAACCCCAGAGCCAAATACCTCCAAACTTCCAAGCCTGAATTTTGAAGCTTAGGTCCATTCCTGTTTCTGAACCCTCTCCTTGGGTTAGCTTGAGTAGAGCTTCCATCACCATCCACCTCATCCCGCATATACCAATGAGGAACCTTCAAGGACAAATAATAAAGAGGGGCCAATGCTGCCAAATTTGGAGCTGAGTCCAGATTCTGAATATCCCAGCGTTTAGAGGTGTTCAGAAGCCCAGTTTTGGGGCTATTTGGATTCTGAATCCTCCATCAAAGATCAAATCCGGGGCTCTGGTACAGACCCATTCCTAGTCATTATAACTGTCCAATGTGCTTCTTTACAACTGGTTAGCGTCAGAACTCTCTTTGAAGTCACTGTAAAAGATTAAAAATTCAGCCCTGCCACCCTTCGCAGACTCTAAGGAGACAGGGGAGGTTCCTAGAGCCACTTCACACATCCTCTGTGATACTCCCAGTGTTCTCAGAACCAATACATCCATTTCCCTGATAGCTTCCTCCTTATATCCCAGATCAACTAGATACATATTTGCATTAATTCATCATCTACTTGTTTACTTAGCAATTCATTTTATAAGAGGTCTTCAAGATAAACATGGTGATGAAGACAAACTACAGACAATATTTCTCAATATTCAAGCAGAGGACAAGTCTGTTCCTATCTTTACAGGGATAATGACTGAAAAAAACACAGTTGCTTTGTCAAGCTGTCTTCGGGAAATGGTTTCCAACAGTATATAACTCTTTTGTTTCTTCTTGGATTAGCCTGGACAGGCCCACTCTTCTCCATCTGACCCCACCCCTAATAACAGGAGGAGGTGGGAAGGGCGGTCAGCCAGGGAATTCACTGCTCATGATCAGCCCTAAATCAATCTAGATGACACAGTTGCATATATTCACTGTGTAACTTTGAACATAGTTATTTCATTTCTCTGTGCTTCAATTTCCATATCTATCAAAGCTCGGGGATCTGCTGAAAGAAGCCCTTTGAGATCCTTGGATGGATGGTGACATAGAAGGGTTGTTGTTGTATAAGGTTATCAAAACTATAAATAAATAAACAAAGGATCAAATGAAGTATTTAAAAGATATTTGTAAGAGCTTATGGAAATTTTTTATAACCAATCCTAGGACCAAATCTGGCTCTAGTGTAAGTGGGTGCTATTCCTACTGCTGCTTTGATGGGAGTTCTGTCAGTTTTTCCCAAGGTCGAAATCCTATTTGCAATAGTAAAATCAGTTAGGTCACCTCTTGTCCCTCCTGCAAAGCACAGTTTTTCACCACCATACACTGTCCACTTCTTTGTCCAGTTTAGTTTTAAATGACTCAAGAGAGAGAGCTTCAGTCACATCCTTCAGGTAGATAATTTCATAGTTTAACACCATGATCCTTCTAAGAGCACATGCAGATCCCATTGACTTCAGTGGCAATCTGCTCAGAAACAGAACCAAACTGCCCCTTCTCTTTGTCCAGGGGGTAGGGTGCGGGCAGAATGGCCCATCATTGCAGAGAGACACTCTCATCTCCCAAAGAAAGCTTTTCCTGTCTGGTCCTGATCCCAAGTCTGCTGAAATCAACGGGAGTCTTCATTAATTTCAATATGGCTCAGGCTCTTAATGCCTATGAAGAATGATGAAAGAACACTATGCCTAAAATAGCTGTCTGTGCTTCCTCACCCCTTCACCCAGGGCTGCAGACCTGTCTAAAAGCAGTGTTCCAAGCACATTTCAGTTCCCAACTTTGCCTGCAGATAAAAAACATGAAGACTATCAATAAATGCCGAGTTGTGCTGCTCACTTAGCTGTCTCTTCATTGATTTTCTCCTGCTTTTGTTGATGAAGCTGCATTGGTAAGTAGTGATAAATCCATTAGACAAACATGACACTCCATTATTTACCGCGTCTCTCTGGCCTGGGGACATGAACTGCGGCAGGACAAGGGTGGGATGGTGGAAACCAACAGCACAATATTGTCTTAGGGGCTAATGTACAGACTTTTCAGGGAGGTGATAGGATGGCTCAGGAGATTGGAGTCAGGACATAAAATCTTTTTCATGTAAGGTTTGTCTACACTAGAAAGGATTTGCTGGTAGAGTTATACCGGTTTAACTGTGCCAGCAAATCCTCATAGTGTAGATGCAGATTATACTGGCAAAAGAGTATACTTTTTAGCAGTTCCCTGAGGGCTTGTCTACACCATGCAGCTTTTAACGACAAGGCTGTGTTGTTGCTAAAAGTCACTAAAAGAGCACTCCTGCTGACAAAGCCTTGTTCACACTGCCACTTGCATTGGCAAAATTTTTGTCTTTCTCTGCCGGGGGTGGGGGGTTAAGTACCTGTGAAAGAGAAAAGTTTTGTTGACAACTTCTCAGTGTAGACAAGCTCTGAATGAAAGAAACTCTACTGGTAAAAGCACTTTTATAATGGTATAACTGTCTACACTAGGGGTTTTGTTGGTATAAAAATGTAAAAAAAATTAAAAAAAAGATCCCTAACCAATATTCCTATATTTACAAAGGCTCCTAGTATAGACCAGACCTGAGTCACTGGGTTGAAATCAGCCAAGTTGGGGTATTAACTGAAAGTCCTCCTATCTCATGGCCTAATAATGGCCTGTAGGAACTGAGCTGGTGGTCTTAATGACTTGAACTTGCAAAGTGTTCCTGAGTGGTATCTATGGGCCAAACTAGTGCTGGTGGCAGAGTGGAGCAGGGTTGGGGATGGAGGAGCTGGCTGGACCCTTTCATAAAGGAATGGAGTTCCCACTCCAGAATGCACCATGCCTACAATCCCTGCCCTGCAGTGTTTCTGCCCAAGCCACTCTGAATTTTTCCAGGTACTCCTATTGCAATATGGCTTCTCCAGCAATTAAAACTACAACCTGGCCCATAGCATTTAGCAGACTGAGATCTTTCTGCTTATTTCTGCAGGCTTTTTCACCATGGGTGAGAAAGAGTGATATTGTATTGTACGCATGAAACTCAGGGATCTCTTGCCAGTTAATCTAATCTAATTTAATCATATATATGAAGCTATACAGGAACCCACTTGAGAGTCAAAAAGAAAAAAAAGAAAAGAGGACAGTAATTTTCTGACCTGGAAAGATATTGATGTGAACAAGTTTAGCTAATAGCTTTCATCCTTGCCAAGTAATGTTCTACTTACAGGTTTCTCAAGGTTGGGGACAGTGCTGCCTGGAGAATATATCATTTTTATCATGGCCGTTTTTCATTTTACACTTGCCACTTTCCTCACTCTTTCTTTCTCTCTCTCTTTCAATTTTCACCCACTTTTGTCAAATGAGTCTGATTTATTTAGCCTTCTTTTCCCTTTTAACCCTGCATGGGAAGCCAGAACGGAACAGTGCATTCCATGTGAGGGCACCCAATGGATGCATATAATGTCGTTGTCAGTATTATTTTCTATCCCATTCCTCATTTATCTTAACATTGTTTGCTCTTTGACTGCCCCAGCAGTGTATACAGAGGTTATTGCTAAGATGTCCATTGGTAGATCTTGTCCCTGAGTTATTACAGTTCATTAGAACCCACAAAGGTTTGTAGGTAGTCCAAGTTATTCCTTCTAGTGTGCGGTATCTTGAATTTGTCAACAATTAAGTTAATCTGCTTTAGTGCTGTTCATTCATCTAGTTTTGTTAGCTTCCTCTGCAGGTCCTCAGTCATCTCTAGTCTTGACTCATCTACATAATTTTTTGTTGGTTTTGAGCACTCCTTCCCCCAGATCATTGATAAATAGATTAAGAAACTCAGCCCCTAATACTAAACCTCACTGCGTGCAACTGTTAACCTTTCACCAGGTTGAAAATTGTTCCTACTCTTTGTTTTCTGTTTCTTATCCATGGCTTCATGATTTTCACATGTCCTTAGCTGCCTCTTGGGAGGGAATTTGTCAAAAGCTGTTTGAAAGTACAAATAATCGATCTCAATGAGTTCTCTTTTACACACTATTTTGCTGATATGCTCAAGGAATGCTAATAGATTAGAGAGGCATGGTTTATCTTTCCTGAAGCCGTTCTGGTTTATCCCAATTATATCATGGTTATCTAGATATATTTCATTCTATTATTAATTATTATTTCAATCCAATTTCTTGGTACTACAGTAACCTGAATGGCCCTGAGTTATAAACCCGGTTCTGAATCCCTCTGAATTTTAGGTGAGTTCAGAATCAGAACAGTGGGTGGATCTAAATGCAAATCCCAAATTCACAGTTCCCTTCCTATTTTAACATTGGATTAACACCCACTCCACAATCTAAACCGTCCCCAGCACTGAATGGAGATAAATTAAAAATCCAGAACTGAATTTCTAGGGTTGGTCTGTCTCCCAGATCTATACAGATCCTTTTCTTGGGATAACTCCAGTGATGTGAATGGAGTTAACCCCAGGATGCTGTGTGCTGTAGTGAATTATAGACTCTCCCCACCCACTCCCCTTCTCATTTCTTGCTCTCTTGCTTGAATCGAGTAGCAGAAATACATGATCAGGGCACAAGCAAATTTTCAGGGTGATTTATGCCCACAGGCCTGGTTGACTACAATTTGAATATCATTGGCTTTTATTTAAAGGAGGTAGGACGGCTCTATTTCCAAGGCAAAAGAGATCATATAAAACAATATATAATGGCTGATCTGTACAGCTGGCTTTATGAATGAGATGAAAATGAATTATTCTATTGAATGGATCTGGAGAGCTAAATATCCCATGCAACTGGATCCTTTTTCCTGGACATGAGATACACTACACTCCAGTTGCTTGGAAACAAAGAGTTATTTGCAAGAAGGGTCAAAAAGTGAGGGTTGTAAATAAGGCTTTCCCTAACATCACTGGCACTTCACTGTAACCAAGCTGTGCTAATCAGATGTCATGATGATAAGCCGTGATACAGACAGGCCAGATAAATCAACAGACACAGACAGATTATATCTTGGATTTCTGGACCATAATAATATAGTTTCCACTAACTTAATTCTGGACCTTGTATTTTCAAAATAAAAATTGCACACGTGAAATGTCAACAGTTTTTCTTGATAGCCATAATCCCCCCCATAACCTTGCCTCTTTGATTTCCATTAGAGTTTTTAATCTTATCTATCTGCAGTGTGTGTCCATCTCTCCAGCTGTCAGGAGTATGTCTAAAATGCCTGTCACCTTGGTATCTCAAATGCCACTTAACAAATAAGTCTGAGTTAATTACTACATCAGCCAATCCCATGCACTGAATCCACTGGACCAGTGAACAAGCATAGATCAAATGAGCTGACATCTAGAGTGGGTTACATTTCAATTGTGGGTAAGTGACTCCTGTCTGCATGTTTGATAAAATGCTTTGAGATTCTATGGGATGAAAGTTGCTATGTAACAGTGATATTATTCTAAGTATTGCTTCCTGAAGCTTTGCATTCTTCATAAGGTCACTTAGACTCAGGTATTAAATCCAATAAGCATTTTCAAAGGCTAAAAGTTTAATTCTTCATGTCACATGTCTTCTTAGTTATATTGCCTATATATGGTGATGACTCTACAGTCTATAAGAAATGATCACACCTGTGATGCAAATTATATTCTCTCACCGTTTGGAATAGGATGCCTGACTCCCGGCATGGCAAAATAGCTAGTGGCAGAATGCATGACTGCAGGATAGTTGCTATCTAATCATATCTACCTCTGGTTTGTTACTCTGTATCTTTCTATCCTAATCCAAATCAAAGCCATGTCTATAAACTGATTTCTGATCTATACTGACTGATACAATTGTTAAGATATTTACTAGATGGGATTTTCTACTTTATCTATCAGGCTTCATTAAAGTCCAGCACAGTTGAGCCCGCAGCAACTCTTTTACCCAGAACGCAGGGATTGCCATACAGGATCAGATCATGTCCCATTCAGCTTAGTATTCTGCTGTTGATAGTAGCCAGTATCACATTATTCAAAGGAAGCTACAAGAAAACCCGTAATGGAGAATTATGGAATAACTTGCCCACAAAATAAGTAATTTCTTGACTCTTGTCAATTAGATATTGATGCCGTGAACCATGATGATGATATGGTGGCATTAGTCTCCTAAGGGGATTCTATTCAACTCCTTTTCTAAGATTATGGTATGATATGGGTAGAATATAGCTCCAGGTACTCACTACGAAACGTGTAGATTGAAATGGGTGTCTTTCTAAAAGATATGTTCTCTTGTTTGACCAGATGTTATTAGGCTCAATAATGTGTATTTATGTAGTGGGGGAAAAGAATTGCCTCCAATGTAGGAATTACTGTATGAACTTGATGAGCCTTACATTAATGAGCCTCATCAATTATTGTAATCAGTTAATTTGGAGTAGATCATCGGCCCATGTGCCAGACAGAGAGAGACACACAGATAGCAAGGGCGATAGCTTTGGCTGGCAGTAGCCTGTCCTGGTCTCGATTTTAGACACTCTGGGCCATGTCTCTGCTGGTTTAACTCCAGTTAAGTCAGTGGAGTTATGTTAGCAGGGAATTTAGCCTCTGTCCCAGGAGCAGGCTGTGCATCTGGTGCATCGCTCCAGATCGTAGAGTTCACTCTCTGCTCCATGTGTGGTGAGGTTCTGTAAGGGAAATTTGTCCCTCTGAACACTGCCTCTGTGCCCCATTGTTGCTGCTTACATGGCATGCCCCAAGTGCTGGCTACTCCTAGCCCCTCTGGGTCTTTTCAGCAGGGCTTGTGTGCATCCTAAGAAAAGAAAAGAAAAGAAAAGAAAAGAAGAGTTGCAAATCCTTTGTGTTTTCCAGCTTGTCTGAGCTCGTCCATCACAGGAGTATGTGTGTGTATGCTTAAGCTTCACCACTGTTCCCCCCAGTGACTACACTCAGTGCTTTTCTCACGCAGCACCAAGGATTATTCTAGTGGAATTACCAGAGATGGAAAAATTCTGCCTTTGAAGAGAAAACAATTTCACAGAAGACTAAACCAAGTTAGGACAGGAAGCAGGGACACAAAGGCAGCGAGAATGGAACCCAATCTCTCCTTGGTTCACCAGAACGACGAGCCAATTAGACTGAGGTATAGTGCAGACTGGCACCCAAAGCAATCATTTTCGTTAGAAGGTTGGGAAGGCACAGAGGCTTAAAGTGATCTGATTTCACATAACTTTCTTTCTCAACTTAATTACCATTGCATCTCCATCCATCCCTTCCAAGCTGCTTTCTTCTTGCTGCTCTCCACTGGCTACAGAGAAAACTTTTTCTACTTTGATGACAGGGCATAAATCCAAAGAGCATCATGTAGTGATTAGAGCAGGGAGCTAGTGAGTCAGGAGAAATGCTGGCATTGAATATCAACTCAGCAGCTGACTGGATAAATCACATAACCTCTCTGTGCCTCAGTTTACCCAGAAGATATAGCAAAACTACAGATGTCAGAGTTTTGCAAAACCAAAACCCAGAAGTGGATTACATCTTGCTTCTGTTTTATTTGAACCACTAAAGAAAGTGAAGTAGTTAAATTGGTACATCTTTCTCATGCACAGAGAAAGCCTAAAATGCAAGTCCCCTAGATGGAAATATTCATGATAGTTGATACAAGCACAAACGTACAGATGGACTGTATGATCCAGGAGATGAGTGCTGGACTGGGGCTCAAGAGACCTGGTTTCTACTTCTGGCTGTTGACCTGCTTGGGGATTTTGGGAGAATCACTTCTCTTCTCTGTGCCTTAGTTTCCCCTTCTCTCTTTTGTCTCTCTTGACTAATTAGATTGTAAGCCTTTTGGGGCAGAGATTGTCGCTGATTATGTGCTTGCACAATGAAGCCCAGATCTCAGAGACAGCCTCTAGGTATTACTGTAATATAAATAATAATAATGACAATGTGACATTTTGTATTTCCCCCTATTCGAGTTACTCCCATCACTGCTCAAGACATCCTCTCTTCCTGCTCTCAGCCCCAGCAACTTACTTTTTTTCCAGCCTGAGACATCGGTAAGAAAAATAACATATTTAAACGCAGTCTCTCTCCCACTTTCTTCTCTGCAGGAAAGAATGATCGATATTCAGAATGTGCACCCCTTCCTTCTCTCTCCCGCGGCTGTGATGCTCACTAGCAAGGAAAAGGTTACGACGAGGTTCCAGTGCCATTGCTCACAGATGTGATTGATGACGACTGCGCTAGAGGCTGGGAGAAGATTGGTTTCTGGGGCTGATTGATAAAGTCTATCATGCAGCGTGAAACAGTTGGAAAGAAAAATAATGGACCGTATGATTCCTCCTAGCAGTGAATCTGTGGTGGGAATGAGTTTACTGTTTATTTTTTCCCCCTTTAATTTGTAATTAAAGAAACCTACCTCTGTGTGTTCACTTTTCCACTGTGTGGGTTTGCCTCTTTGCTTAATAGGATTCCAGAACTGGTTCTTTGAGGTGAAGGTAAGTTCCTGGAATCCCCTAGGGCTGGCATGGATTTTCTGAATGTTCATTTCAGGATGAACGATGAGTTGGGTTCAGAGCTGATGATTATAACAAGAGAGATACTTCCCTCCCCCCCCCCCTCTTCTGACCCTGCAGATTGCTTTGCTGCTCCCAGCATTACTTTCAGTGGAGCTCAGAATAAGGTATGCTCCCATCTGATTCTGCCTTGAGAAAGAAAGATTCCAGGCTCCAGCACTGATCTACTGTAGTTTTCTTTTAGAGATGAAACTGAACCAAAATCCAGGATCTAAAACTTCCGAGTCTAAAACTGTGCAGACTTTGGATCTGGATTCAGTGCTGCTTCCATACTTTCCAGATGGCTAAAATAATGAGGTAAACTAAAACCCAATTTCCAAACACTCAATCCTTGGCGAAGATTGGATTTGGATTCAGGTATGAATTTTGCAACTCCTACCCCAGCTAATTTCTTTCCATCTCTTACGTGGCCTAAATCCAAATATAACAAAGACAAATACATTTGACAGGTAAAGTAGAACAAATAACACATGCTGAGTGGATTGCTCAGGGTATTGATAATGAGCTACAGAGTATTTCACCTTCATGTTACCAGTATGAGGCCAGTGCAGGTTGGTAGTGGCTTAAAGTTCTTCTGATGGCTATTCAGTGGACACTGTATTGAATTGATCAGTTTATGGTCCTCCTGGGTCAAAATGTCTACATCACAAAAGTTTCCACTGGGATTATCATTTGAGAAATCCTTTTAACATCCTCAAGAGAGAGGCCAAGGAGTTAATGGGCCACAGAGGGTAAGCGATCCAGTCATGCCCTGACCGTCTGCAAATTCTCTGAAAATTCATCTGAAAACCATCTGAAATTCTCTTACCACTAAGACAAGATCTGTTCATCCCCTACCCAATGGAATCAAACTGGGCTTGGTGTGGTGAAGATTGAACATAATGACCTCCCACTCTGTGACCTTGTGCACTGACAGCAGGCACATGGGAGTCCCACAGATCATGTGCGGAGTACCAAATCTGCCAAAAGCAGGACCGTACACCAGCAGTGGCAAAGAAGCAAGAAGCAGTTGGAGGTATCACAAGACAGGTGAAGGGACTTGTTTACAGTGATTTACTTTCCATGGCAGAGACAGAACATGAATTAATGATTGCACAGGAGAGAGATAATGCTGGAGCTGAGTTTTTAGTGTGTTTTCATGTATATTTCATAGTCCTGTTTGCTCTTCTGATGCTTAAAGCTCTTTGATTACCCCTGCTCCCCCCCCCCTTTTTTTGTAGTGATTTCTAAGTGCCAGGTGCAGTCCTGCTTTTAACTCTCAGGGTGGATTGGGTGAGTGGTTCTTCCTTGGCTGGCTAGGGTGCACTGTGCTTCTTCAGATTCATAGGGAACTGTTGATATTCTCCAAGGTTCTTAAAATCTGCAGCAGTAAAATGTGAGATTGTACACTTTAGGCCAAGCAAATTCCCTGATATTAAAATGGCATTATGCTGGGATTGCACAATGCTTTCAATGGCTCTAAGGTCTTGCACAACTTAGAGAAGGAACAGTATGAACTTCCATTGTCTAGAGGACCCAGGCAGTGATAAACCAATGATGCATGACTCTGCTGTACCCCAGAATAGGAGAAGGAGGTGAGGCGGTGGGCAACTGCCCACAAGTTGGGCACAAACAATGCGACTGCTCAGAACACAGATGCACATGAACCCATCATAGGACCTAATCACATCAGCCACACCATCAGAGGCTCATTCACCTGCACATCGACCAATGTGATATATGCCATCATGTGCCAGCAATGCCCCTCTGCTATGTACATTGGCCAAACCGTCCAGTCTCTACGCAAAAGAATAAATGGACACAAATCTGACATCAGGAATCATAACATCCAAAAACCAGTAGAAGAACACTTCAGTCTTCCTGGCCATTCCATTAAAGACTTGATGGTGTCAGTTTTGAAACAGAAAACCTTCCAAAACAGACTCCAATGAGAAACTGAGGAACTGGAATTAATTTTCAAATTGGATACAATAAACCAAGGGCTTAACAGAACTTGCGAATGGTTCTCTCATTACACTAATTGATTGTATTTCCCTTGTTAATTTACCTTCAATAGGTGTTATCGCCTGCCTGACAGATCTCCATTTCAAAAGGTATTTTTTCTCCTACTGATAATGGCCCATCTAAATTAAACAGCCTCTTAGAATTGGTATGCTAATGTTCAACTTTTTTTTTCTTTCTGTGTGTATAAATTCATCTTATTTCTATTCCATTCTATGCATCCAATGAAGTAGGCTATAGCCCATGAAAGCTTATGCTGAAATAAATTGGTTAGTCTGGTGAGGTCAAATGAGGTGCTACAAAGTCTTCCTCATTTTAATCTTAAACCAGTCATTTTAAAGGTTCCTGCAATGCTTTGTCAACATCTGGTTTGCTGGAGCTTCTTCAGAGTAAGGATAGGTCCTGGCAATTATAAAGAGAAATAAAATTCCTAGATTGCCCCTGGACAGGGTGAAGTTTAAGCAAATTGGCATTTAGCGTGTGTGTTGTACTCACAGCTTTGGAGATGCAAAAACAGGAGAAATTATCAAAATCAAGAACAAATCCAGGAATTTTTTAAACAAGTTTTAAATAATTGATATGGCATTGGAGGCAGCTTGCATCCATGGAGGGGAGATTAATAATGAATGAGAATGCTTCTTCTCTGGGAACAGAAAGGTAGAGAAGTTGTCTAATGAGGCTTTAATATATCACAATCAGTATTTACAGCCCAAGTGCAGATGGGCAAAACTGCAGATGTTGCTGTTTCACTCTGGATTTTGGGTACACAGACTCACTGGAACAGGAAGGGAAGGGGAGACCTGCCAGCTCAGGTAACTTCACATCCAAAGAGGGTAGAAACTGGGAGGCAGGGGCATCAAACTGAGCAAAAGGAATCAGCAGGCAAAATAGCAGGAGACATGACCCAATGCTGAAGGCACTGCTGGGCTGTGGAATGTCTTCATATAAAGGTGAGGGGAAGGTTTGTCTCACTGGTCACTGAATATTAGATTTAACAAGGCATTTTTGCGCTGATCCAGCAAAAAAAATAAAGCACGTGTATAACTCTGAACAAGCCAGTAGTTCCATTTAAGTCAATTGATACTACTCTCTGTCTTATCCATCTGTCACCACCAGCCATTGTCTACCTACCTATATTTATATATGGCCCTCATCACCATTGTATTAAAGCGGCTCCACTGTGTCAAAAGATGGCAATGATTTCCCCACCCTGTTTTCTTACTTGCCATCTAGAGGCAGGCTTATTGGCTTCATTTCAATGGATCTGTGAGAATGAGCATGCTACTGGGGGGGGGGGGGGAAGCCCGGGGAAAAGATGGGGGGGCTCTCAGTAGTTAGCTCCAAGGCAAGATTTGCAGGTATTCTTATTTCTTCCAGTAGTGAAAGGTAAGCACTTCCTGGAGTCCCATGATGAATTGGGATCCATGGATCAGTTCCTGTATGGTGCCAGGTTCGTGGCTTTTTCTGGAACAATGAGTGGGTGGAAATATATTAGGGAAATCATTTCCCTTTTTTCATTGTGTAAACACAGAGTGTTTTATTAACATGCCCTCTGAGGTACCTAATCAGGGACATGCTAGAAATTTAATGCAGTAGAAAATAAATAATAAATGAGAATATTATAAACACATGATGATGATCAATAATACTTTGCACTTAAATTGCACCTTCCATCCAAGGATCTCAAAGAAAGAGACACTAATGAATTCATCAACTAACCAGCCCTGACAGGCAGGTGAATAATATTACATAGAGCAAGGTGAAGCGACTTGCCCAAGGACACAGCACATCAGTAGCAGAGTTAGGAAAAGAACCCAAGTCCTTTTTAGTTCTGACACTATTTCCATAGATGTTGAGCCAAGCAGAGACCATTCTGATCATCCAACTTGACTTCCTGCATAACACAGGACAGAGAATTTCATCCAGTAACTCCTTCAGTCCAATAATTTGTGTTTGAACTAAAGCACATCTGAAAAACTCAGGATTGAATTGGATGATAAAATAGGTTGTTTGTAGGTCTAATTTTGGTGAGTAGCTATTCTGAGATGTATTCCTCAGAGTGATATTTCTGTCATGGTGGGATGGGATGCCTGTAGTCAAATGTCATATGTTATGTGTGTATTTCGATATGCAACAGAGATAATATGATACAGAAGCAGTGCAGGATAAGACTACTGGGGAGTGAGCCAGCAAAATTCACATTTAAAGTTGTAGCTCAGTACCAATTTTCAGCAGTGATTAAAAACCATATGTATTTGATTTAAAATCAGATTAATACTGCTTGCCCACCCTCCACTACACCATAGATGGCACTGTGCGATCCGTGACCCCTGCTGCTTATGATCAGCATTGTGAGGTTAGTGGTACCTCTGTGAGGTGTGTGTCTTTGTGCAGATGGGGAAATCAGCCCTGAGAATGGAGGAGGAAAAGGCAAGGGAGCAGCTACAGGTAAATGGAGAATGACATAATTAAAAACATTCACCAAACTGGTTCTTAAAAAACAAAACCAATCACTTCCCATAGATACTCCAGTGAAGGCTAGATGACTGTTCTCCGTGTGGCTACAAACTCTCTCCCCACCCCCAAGGAGTCTTACAAGACCATCTAAAAGACACATCCATTAAACACTCAGCTGTTACAGATGGCAGCGAGATGGAGAATACTTGGCCCTAGGTTGAGAACGTTATTATATTCTGATCATTAATACATTGAGTGGCTCCTTACCAGTTGAAATATTGCAAAAAAATGTGAAATGCATAAGGAACAGGGTACAAGTTCACTATAAAAATATCTTCTGGGGATTGAATCCAGGACATGTGATTAATAAATGCCTTCAAGATGCAGGGGTTTGTTCTCTCAATGTGTGCATATGTGTATTATCTACATCAGTCCCCCTCCTGTGTCCTGAACCCAGAACACGCTTTGTACTGGGAATGGGCTCAAGCCCTAATATTTGGATGTGGGGCCAGAATTTGGACACCCAAATGGTTGCAAGTGCTCAGGTCCGAGATTTTGCTTCATCCCATACCGGACCATTTGCAAAATGCAATTCTGGATCTCGGTTCAGATTTCGAAACTCCACCAAAAGTAGAGGATGGTTGGGTCTGGGATTAGCTTTCATGAAAGATCCTCTTCTAGAGAGAAGGAGAATGAGTCACGGTGATAGATGTTCATCACATCATACAACGCTCTGTTGGAAGGCAGTCAGACACCACAGTGATGAGGACAACCCAAGACTTGCAGACCCAAGAAGAGCAGCATAGAAAAGAGGGGAGTGGTCTCCATATTCTACTCAGTTTTGGTCTCTCTATCCAGACTCCTAGACAGGGGGACAGTTCGTTCTAACAAGCATGACTCCTAGTCAGGGGCAGCAGAACCAGGCAGGAGAATGGGGGGCAATGGAAATAGTGGGGCTCTGATGCAAGTTTCCAACCTCACAAGTTTCTAGCCTTTGTATTTGCAGAGGAAAAACTTGGAAGACGGTACCCAGAAACCAAGAGGCAAAAAAAAGACTTCCCAATTTTTTTTTTTTTCAATAAATCTCATTATTTTTAAGCTGATCTCATGATTTTGAGGGCCTAACTCGTGGTTTTTCAGTGCTTGGGGTTTGCAATATTGCTGATGTAGACAAGGCCCAAATCTGTGCAAACCAGGATCTAATCACTTAAACTCAGTGGATAACAGTTGATGTGGTTTCATGCAGGGAGAGAGGTGACTCCTGAGTCAGCCAGCTCAAGCCCATACAGGGTCAAAAATGGAAGCTGCTCTGTACTGGAGCAATATGCACTGAAAGCCTGTGACTGTGATAACAGACTAATTGCCTGCTTCACTCCATTTTTTTTTTCTTTTGGTTTCTGGTTGGCTACATTTGCATCTGGCTTTGCAGCCTGGTTTCCCCCGGGGAGCTTCTTTATCGGATTTGCTCAGCCTCATGACTTATTGCTTTTTTAAACAAAATTGTAAATAACTAAAATAAGCCCCCGGGTGGCTTAGTTTGCTGTAGTCCCCACTTTTTAGGGGGAGAGGAGCATGGCATGCAGCCAGCCAGCTCAGCTGTGATGTCAGCTTTGCATTTGAAATACCTGCCCAGCTGCAAGAGAGTGTTACTGAAAAGGATAAAGACCCTCACAGACCAGTGAGGCAGCCCCAAGCGTAGCCACAGCTTGTGGCACAAACACTGTAAGTATTATTTATAGGGCCATTGTTATTGACAGCAAAGTGGAAATTAGCAAGACCTAAACTGCAAAGCTGAAACATTTATATCCCTAGTACACTTTGGAATGGGCTTCCGGCGCTGAATCTGAGTCAGAACAGGCTTTAGTGGTAGATGTCCGCTCTCCCTCCCACGGTGGATCTCTGGGGGCAGCTGCCCCTTCTCTCTCCCAGTCTGGGGGGCTAGCAACATTTGGGACAGTCTCACCTAGGGACATTTGGGACAGTTTGCTATTGAAGCAGTGCCACACTCAGAAGGATGTAAGAGGAAACCAGACTCCACACAAAGTTTTCCCTAGGCAGGGGGCTTTCTGAGCAATGCTTGTTTCATAACATCCCCAAACACACGTAGACTGGTGTGCAAATCCCTCAGAGGGGCAGGTTGTGATAATGGAATAAAACCCAGATGGGTTCGTCGTGATTAAAGATCTTAAGATAAGTGACAAAGGGACAATTAATGAGCCATTTAAATGCCCACTAATCACCAGCTTGGAAAGGCTTTTTTCTTTTTTTCAAGAAACTTCCTCAGCCTGTTGGAAACTTTGGTCACTGTTTCACAATCATCTTTTGGGAAAGCGGAGATTATTTCTGGTGCCTTTTCTTGTCGCTTCTCTCCTCTCAGTCCCATCTTCTCCAGCTCACATTACTTAGCAGGAGTTCCGCGGTGCAGGAGACGGTACGCTCATCCCTGGCAGAGGAGGGTTGGGCCTGACCTTTCCTCTCCGTTGTTTACAGCAGTTGCCGAGGTGTTCTTTCGAGGCCTTGACAAGCTGGTTTGCCCTTTTCCACAATCTGTGACTGGGTCAGCGGGGATGGAGTTCTTGGCTATGCCCAAAAGCCTGATGTATTTTGTTCAGGGTGGGAGGGGAAGGGAACAGAGGGCAGAACCTGAAGAATCAGAACTTTCCTGGATGTTCTTCAGTGAAGATTCATCAGGCGCTGGCGTTGCCTGGGTGATGAATCCAGGAAATAAGCAAGTAAATCCACCCCCGCCAAGCAGAGCTGGGGAGAGCAGGAGCTAGAATCCAGGTCCTTTTACTTCCAAAAACACAAGACTCTGTCACTTGAACTAAAGAAAAGCAAAACCATCTGCTTTCTTGCTTTTTCTGTGGGGCGACATCACAGAGAAGGGAGAGAAGAGAGTCAGCAACCATTGCATCTTCACCTGGGAGAAGAACATTAAAGATTTATTGCTTGTGACCGATGTCCCAAAGCTAGAGAGGAGACAAAACTGGATCTGTGTCTAAATACCTTCAAGTTTCTGGTGTTAAATGTGCTAGGGTTCAAATCCCCAGAACCACACCACCCCTTAGAGTTCTTGTCCTGGGTTACATCAATTAGAAGCCAATCTTCTGATCAAAATCTCATGAAGACAGCTGAATCTGACAGTCCTCAAATAGATGGAGGCTCAGTTGGGTCAAGATAAATATCTCAAAGTCCCTATACTTCTCCGGGAATCTTGGTAATGTAGGAGGATATGAAAATCTCAGGAGAAAAGGTGTGGGGTGTTTTGTGTTTTTTTTTTGGGGGGGGGGGGATTTCTAGTAATCCCTGCTTCTCTAGTAAGGCTCAAAACACCTGCCTCTCTTCTGGCATTTTTGGCACGTCTGCTTCCCATCTCTGGTGAAGCAAAAAAGTTCAGAGGCTGCACTGGACATTAATGATACCAAAAGAAGAAAACAAAACATTTCCAAACCTACAAAAATGTTTATCTTGAGATTTCAGAGAAAGAGGAAAATTGTCCTGTGCAAGGCAGTGAGCACATGGCCACTTTGAATATTTTGAAATTGATTAATCAGCCTAAGGGATACATTTTTAAAGGTATTTAGGGACATGACTCCCATTGAAATACTTCTAAAAATCTGGACCTAAGTCACTTACCTTCATCTCTGTGCACTTCAATTTTTTCACTGGTAAAACAAAGGTAGCAGAAATTCTATATCACCCAGGGTGATGTGTGGCTGAGTGATTAATGTTTGTAAAGTAGTTTATTATTAATTACTAATTATTATTATTATTATAGGCAGAGTGGTAGTGATGCCTATACTTTAGATTGTCTAACATTTCCCATTATAGGATCCTATTTTCAGTTGCCTAAAACTTTGCCAAACCTTAACCATTTGATGTGAAACGTGATTTGGAGCGTGAGCTTGAAATTTGACAGGCAGGTCCCCCTGATGTCAGGGCCTTTCACCATCCCCATGAAAGTTCATGAAAATATGGCCAAGTTATGGGCCTTTGAAAAAAACAGAGAAATTTGTTAGAACTAAATTAGCTAAAGATTCCAACTGTTCTGGGCATGCTCTAGCCCAGGCTGGCAACGGCTGAGCTTTGACTTTCTCTATAACTGCTATTTCCTGGCAGTCAGGGCCCCTGTGGTGCCACACACAGGAGCTGAGAGCATGAGACTATCTCCCATGTGCTCTCAGTCCTCCCTGTGAAGGTGGTAAGGCAGCATGGAGGAGGCATCAGCCTGACTGAAATGCAGAGGGGTGCAGAGCTGGGTCTGCAGGGGGTGCAGGTAGTACATCGGGGACAAGGAGTGATGAGCTCTGAGTGAAGCAGGGTGCCCCCTGGGGGGAAAAAATCACACATGATCATGTGATTAAAGACTGTATTATAATGTATACACACAAGAGGGCCAAATTAAGGAAGCCTGCACAATCTTAATACTAACATTTTCTAATTTATGAATGCTTGACTTTGCAACCTGATTAATCCTTTAACACAGATTTTTGTTTGACTACATCTATCTATATATATAAAAGTCAAATGGTGTATGCGTGCGTGTTTCCTTACTCCTTCCACACCGTTTGAGCTAGAGACTTGAAATTTGGTACAGTTATGAAAGTTCATGAAAATATGGCCAAGTTATGGGCCTTTGAAAAAAACAGAGAAATTTGTTAGAACTAAATTAGCTAAAGATTCCAACTGTTCTGGGCATGCTCTAGCCCAGGCTGGCAACGGCTGAGCTTTGACTTTCTCTATAACTGCTATTTCCTGGCAGTCAGGGCCCCTGTGGTGCCACACACAGGAGCTGAGAGCATGAGACTATCTCCCATGTGCTCTCAGTCCTCCCTGTGAAGGTGGTAAGGCAGCATGGAGGAGGCATCAGCCTGACTGAAATGCAGAGGGGTGCAGAGCTGGGTCTGCAGGGGGTGCAGGTAGTACATCGGGGACAAGGAGTGATGAGCTCTGAGTGAAGCAGGGTGCCCCCTGGGGGGAAAAAATCACACATGATCATGTGATTAAAGACTGTATTATAATGTATACACACAAGAGGGCCAAATTAAGGAAGCCTGCACAATCTTAATACTAACATTTTCTAATTTATGAATGCTTGACTTTGCAACCTGATTAATCCTTTAACACAGATTTTTGTTTGACTACATCTATCTATATATATAAAAGTCAAATGGTGTATGCGTGCGTGTTTCCTTACTCCTTCCACACCGTTTGAGCTAGAGACTTGAAATTTGGTACAGTTATGAAAGTTCATGAAAATATGGCCAAGTTATGGGCCTTTGAAAAAAACAGAGAAATTTGTTAGAACTAAATTAGCTAAAGATTCCAACTGTTCTGGGCATGCTCTAGCCCAGGCTGGCAACGGCTGAGCTTTGACTTTCTATATAACTGCTATTTCCTGACAGTCAGGGCCCCTGTGGTGCCACACACAGGAGCTGAGAGCATGAGACTATCTCCCATGTGCTCTCAGTCCTCCCTGTGAAGGTGGTAAGGCAGCATGGAGGAGGCATCAGCCTGACTGAAATGCAGGGGGCTTTAGGGTCCTAATCAGGGTAAGAATCGAAAATTTTTCAAATCTCACCTCTGACGCCCCCTAGGGGTGAAATTCTTTAAAGCCCATTCACATCAGCTGGGCAGCAGGTTAACACCTGCTGTTCTCTGTGACATAGTTATGATGTAATAATACCCCCCTCCAATGGCCCCCGCACTCGCTCAGCTCTCTCCCCCCTCCCCCCCTCCAACAGCCCCCACACTGGCTCAGCTCTCTCCCCCCTCAGGTAAGAATCGAAAACTTTTAAAATCTCGCCCCCCTCCCCCCACTCCAACAGCCCCCCCACTCGCTCAGCTCTCTCCCCCCCCCTCCCCCACTCCAATGGACCCCGCACTCGCTCAGCTCTCTCCCCCCTCCCCCCGTCCAACGGACCCGAGCAACGCCGGGTATTTGTGCTAGTTATTTATATTACAATGACTCCTACTACCCCAAAGCAACTGGGTCCCTATTGTGCTAGACAACAGACCTTGTACCAAAGAACTTACGATGTAAATAAACAAAACAGACTTTGGACGGAAGGGAAACAAAAGCACAGAGAGCTCACACAGCAGGCCAGTATCAGGAAAAGAAAAGAATCCTGGCTCTTGCATCAGTACCCTATCCATTAGACCCAACTGCCACTCCAGTGCTTTGGAGCCTTCACATTGAAGGTGCTATAAAAGAGCTGCTTCTTATATATTTTGCTTAAACGTTAGCCACGGGCAAACCAAGGTCAAACACTTTTGAACCTTGGGGAAGTTCAGACATGGATCACAATCTAGACATTATATCTGACCTCAAATCCCTTTTAGCCCATCCTTTTCAAGTCTGCATTTCTCAGGTTAGGTTACCTTGCTCTTCCACAAGACTGAGGCCTTAGTGTTTACAGCGGACTAGACTCCCTTTATTCTTTTTTTCTTCTTTTTAATATTCTTATCTGCCGTCTGTTGTCCTTACTGCAGGATTAATGGATGCAATGCTTTGCGGCTTGTTTATGTAAATTACTGGCAGCAAACAACCGTCATAATACACTTTGATGCAATGAAATGCAGTCTGTAGTGAAATCTATTATAGTTCAAATATAAATTAATTATAATCCCTTCTGCTGTAGTGAACCTTCATCTATAATTAACATTTACTGTAGGGGAAGAGAAAGGGAAAACAAAATCCCCACTGGAGTGTTTCAGCATCTGTAATAACTCCTGCTTCCCAGCAGACCCTTTTGAAATGACTGTCCATCGGAAGGTACACTGCAGCACTCCTATTGCACAACACTAGATGCAGCTGTCCTAAATTGCAGCCAACGGGTTCTTATGTAGCCCAGAGAGAACATGAATGATTTCAGATCATGGGGTGGTTTTCAGTCTCCCTGGGATACGGCACCTGCAGTTTAGTCAGCAGTCCCTTCCAAGGCTGCTACATCCAGGCCAGGACTTAGGGAGACCCTGTGTGTTAAGAGTAGGCAACACAACTTATTATGCTACTTTGCACTACAAGCTAGGAGTGCGATCACTCTTCTCACGTCAACATACTCAAGCTAGCTCTCAGTGAGCATAAATAGCAGTGTAGCCTCAGAAGCTCAGCAGTGGAGGAACGGCTTAGCCACCAGTTTTAGGCAGGTTTGTACTTGGCATGGCTAAGCTGTGCCACTGCTGTCGCCATTCCTGCTTCCACGGCTCATGGTGTAGGCATAGCCCCAGTCTCCGAGCTAGAGAGCCGGGTAGGACAGTCAGGTCTGCCTGTGTCTGGCAGCCTCAGTGAGCAATTCCCATTATATTCAACACAGTTGAGTCCTATCTGTTCTACAGCATGGACAACACAAGAGCACTTGAAGGATTCATCCTGACGGGGTTCCTTCAAGGCTTCATGTGCCCAACAGATTAAATCTAACACAGCTCCTATTAAAGCCAATGAAAGATGCCCTTGAGTGTCAGTGGGAATGGGACGGGTCCCTGATGATTAACTAGTACAGTATAGGAGGCAATTTACAGGCACAGCCAGGGCCAACCCTCACCAAGGGCCCTGTGCCTTTTCATAGAATCATAGAACTGGAAGGGATCTTGAGAAGTCATCTAGTCCAGGCCGCTGACTCAAGGCAGGACAAAGTATTATCTAGGCCAGGGTTTCTCAAACTGGGGGTCACGACCCCCCGGGGGGTTGCCGAGTGCTCCCCAGGGGGGTCGCGAGCTCCTACCGCTGCAACTCGCGGCGGTGGGGCCTGGGGGGGGGGCGGCGCGCACCCGGCAGCCCACCCACTGCGGGGACTGGGGCCGGCGCACAGCTGATCTAGGCTGATCTAGGCTGATCTAGGCTATCCCTGACAGGTGTTTGTCTAACCTGCTCTTAAAAATCTCCAACGATGGAGATTCCACCAGCTCCCTAGGCAATTTATTCCAGTGCCTAAGGAAGTTTTCCCTAATGTCTAACCTCAACTGCCTTGGCTGCAATTTAATCCCATTGCTTCCTGTCCTTTCCTCAGACGGTAAGAAGAACAGTTATTCTCCCTCCTCCTTGTAACAGCCTTTTATGCACTTGAAAACTGTTATCATGTCCCCTCTCAGTCTTCTCATCTCCAGACTAAACAAACCCATTTTTTTTCAATCTTCCCTCATAGGTCATGTTTTCCAGACCTTTAATCATTTTTGTTGCTCTTCTCTGGACTTTCTCCAATTTGTCCACATCTTTCCTGAAATGTGGCACCCAGAACTGGACACAATACTCTAGTTGAAGCCTAATCAGCATGGATTAGAGTGGAAGAATTACTTCTTGTGTCTTGCTTACAATACTCCTGCTAATACATCCCAGAATGATGTTTGCTTTTTTTTTGCAACAGCATTATGCTGTGATCCACTATGACCCCCAGATCCCTTTCCACAGTACTCCTTCCTAGGCAGCCATTTCCCATTTTGTATGTGTGCAACTGACTGTTCCTTCCTAAGTGGAGTACTTTGCATTTGTCCTGATTGAATTTCATCCTATTTACTTCAGACCATTTCTTCAATTTGCCCAGATCATTTTGAATTTTAATCCTGTCTTCCAAAGCACTTGCAATCCCTCCCCCCTTAGTATCGTCTGCAAACTTTACAAGTGTACTCTTATGCCATTAGCTAAATCAGGGGTCTCAAACTCAAATGACCACAAGGGCCGCATGAGGACTAGTGCACTGGCGCGAGGGCCGCACCACTGACACACACCCCGCCCTTGCTGCCCCGGCTCCGCCCCCACTCCACCCCTTCCAAGAGGTCCCACCCCTGCCCCACCTCCTCCTCTGAGCACGCAGCTCCCCATTCCCTCCTGGAAAGCACTAGGCACCACCAACAGCTGTTTGGCAAACAAAGCAAGAGCAATCTAGGAAGTCCAGAGCTAGAAACACATGTGGCCCAGCCAGGCAGCAGAGAAGCCTCCACTTCTGGCCCCTCCATCCTGCAAACTGCTATGGGGGAACTGGGGGGGAGGGGGGCGCCAGGAAGCTTGGCGGGCTGCAGGGAAGGGCTTTGCGGGCCACATGTGGCCCCCGGGCCGCATGTTTGAGACCCCTGAGCTAAATCATTGATGAAGATATTGAACAGAACCGGACCCAGAACTGATCCCTGCGGGACCCCACTTGTAATGCATCTTCCAGCATGACTGTGAACACCTGATAACTACTCTTTGGGAACGATTTTCCAACAAGTTATTCACTCACCTTGTAGTAGCTCCATCTAGGTTGTATTTCCCTAGTTTGTTTATGAGAAGGTCATGTGAGACAGTATCGAAGCTCAGGAAAACTTGATCTTTCCTTCTGGCATTGAAACTAGACTGGCAGGCACTGTGCTACCAAATCTTCTCCTTCAAGGGTAAAACAACTCACAGCACATATTCAAACCTTTAGAGGGGAGGTAACAGTCCCCCCAGCCAGGCAATTTAGGAACTGGAAAATGCATTGCTGGCCCTGAACTTAGCAGATGTTGTATAGGCACAGACAGATGTGAATGTTCTGCCTCCTGATCACGGAAGAAGCTCTGCATGGAGCATTGCAAGGCCCTTGAACTATATCTCTCTACAGGAGCTTTATGTTTGTTACCTAAGAAGCAGGAAAGTTTACTGTGCATTTTCCATAATAACTGTAATAATAATGTAATTTACAGCTATCTTCTTCAGCCCGGACAATGTATTTGCAGGACCATCAGTTACTCGCTGCTTAGGCATGCAAGGACTTCTACTACCATGTTGATTGCAAGACCAGCACTTGAGGGATATGAGAGCAGTGTTTATGGATCTCCTTGGGACAGAGTGTAAAATAATGTCGCGCAACCAAAGCCGGAGAATGGAATTTTAGAGAATTTCCCCTCTCCTAGGAGGATTCTGTCTGCCCCCAATCTCCAATGAGAGCCAATTGTGGCTGATAAATTTTACATAATAGCTTTTTGCTTGTTCTGCAAATTATGCAGAAAAACTGCCTATTAGATGAAAACTGGTGCATTTTTTCTAAACTCAGTGTAACCTATTTAGCTGGTTAGGTCAGACACAGGGTGGAATCCAAAGTCTCTTTATTATCTTTCTGCAGGGAGCAGCAGCAATTTGCATTGCTGATGCAATGTCTTGCTTGAGAGACCCAGTGAGGCATGATTTCAGGACCACATCAAAGGGTACCAAAGGGGCTAGATTATCTCCTCTGTTGCTGTTTAGGCAACTGACTTTCTGCACAGCTCACCTCTCCCTTGAACCATGTTCCTTCTAATCAGCTGGTGGCTCAATCAAACAAGCCTCAGAGACCCTCCATGAGGGGGGGTTTCTCCCCTCCTTTTAGCCAAGACTGAGTATAAAAGCAATGGAATCTCACCTCACTTCACCTCTATCCCAACCTTGCCCTTTAGGGATTACCTATATAAATGTGTGTATGTGGCCTACTTAATCCTGAAGCTGTTAACAAATTACACCTGTATATGTTCGCTCATACATCACTAGCCTCTGCCAACATATTCATCCCTTCTCATATCACTCCATTTTCTGGATCCACATAATCACTTCAACCCCCTTTGTACAGTACCTTTGTACTCCCATCTTAGCTACATTCACATCTGATCCATAGAAGCAAAACACCAGCATTTAGCAGGGAGCAATGCTTGGGAACCATTTACAAGAAAGAGACAACACTTTCCCATCAGTTTGAATAAAAATGCGTTGAGTACTTTAAAATTTTAAAGCCATTTACCCTTTTCTTTTCGTTCTTTTCTTTTTTTAAAATCAAGCTGCTCTAATTTCTCAGTGCTGTTGCAGGGTCAGTGTTGGAGGTACAGAAGCAGCAATCAGAGAACTGGATTACTGTATTTTCCAAACACTTAGAATTTTATTGCTGGTAGCTAACTGCATTCAGAAAACATCTGCTTTCACTTCTCGGTGCAATCTCCATCTCAAACTGCAGCTTTCTCAGTTCTTAAGAAGTCCAAACAGCCACTCCATAGAGCTCAAGTCTGACCTACTTTCATAAAAGAATTTTATCTCCTCCTTTTCTTTTATTCATTCTTTTTTACACCCTTCCTGTACAAATTTGCTTCTTTTCCCAAACCAGTTGCCATTCAGACTCATAATCATCTGTGACTGGGGAAGGAAGGCAAGTCAAAAGCTACAGCGACTGGCTTATTGCTATAAGCATCAGGTTTCTAATGACTCCATACCAGAAATAGATTCTAATCTAGGCATGTGCAATTTATCCTTTCATTCTTCTTAAGGGACTAGAATGAGTTTTATGTAGTTGACTTTCTGGGCGGTTTCAGGTAAGATCTTAATAGGAAAGTGCTTGACTTCCTACTGCTTTACACCACAAAACTTCCATTGACTTCACTGAGACAAGAGAAAATCAGGCCTAGAAATGCAAAATCTAGCATGTTAAAAATCTCATGAGACTTTCTGTAAGTGTAATTCTGTCCTTGGCATAAGTGTCTTGCCTCCATAGTCATAGGTGCTATTTGGCTGCATTTCACTGGTGTGTCTGTCGAGTACAAAATGCTTTGCCATTCATTTGGATAAAAAACGCTCCATGTCCTTTTGACTCTCTCTGTAACAATCTGAGTCAGCAATGAAACACAAAATGGCAGCCACCTCCACAATGAACAGAGAGGACACCTCTACTATTAAACCTAGGTGCAGAAAAAAGAATGGTATCCACTGCTTTCAGTCACAAAACTACACACACCACGGAAAGCCATCCAGAGAGCGAAAGAAATACAGGAAATGAAGGATGAAGTGGAAAGGGGAGAGGGAGAGAGGGAGAGACTGCAATAAATCAGTAAATAAATAAAAAGGAAGTAGAGAGAAATTTGGAAGGGGTTTTGGGGTTTTTTTTAAATCTTGCTTTTCCTGAGATGGATCCAAATCCCACTGAAGTCTACGCGAAAGCTCTATCTGACTTCCATGGACTTTGAATCAGGCTCTCTCTGTTTCCCTCAACTTTCACAGAATCCATCTTGCCTCCTCTATGCAGGCATTTTGATTTGCCTGTTGGAACACTACATGTGGGCTTCCTGAAGGCAAATAACAGGAAGTGTAGGCTCTCCACCTGAGATAAGTATATAGCAAAATCTGAGCCAGCACTAGGTTCAGACAGACTAAACTCTTTAGGCAATCCCTAAAACTAGCAACTCACACAGCTCAGGATTGCACTCTCTTGGTATTTTGACAACCTGTGGAACCTAGCGGGGACCCTTCTTTGCAGTTCAGTGATAATTGCAATTAAATGGAAGGTTTGCAATGAAAGCAAACATGGTAATGGAGTTAATTTTAGCAAACCACTAATGAGCACTACACCAGTCTCCTATTTTTACTCTTATGGCCAACCTCCTAATGTGCCTTCTCTTGCTTTGTTGAAGTCATTAACATCTTACCCGCTGTCCTCCTTTTAGAAAACACATTTCTTCCAGACTCCCTCCACAGGGATCTGAAAGAGCTTTTCCAATCAACAATTCATTGAATGAAGTCTCTGGAAATCCAGTGTTGTCCTTTCCCTCCTGAGACAACCTTCAGCTATTTAAAACTAGATGGATTTCAGTGCTATGACCCCACCAATCCCCAGATTTCTATTGCCTTCTCCATGAGGGATATGGGGGCTTTTCAGGATACATTAGAGGAGGTTTGCTAAACATTGCAGTGAAATTTTAAAAGAGAGCTGAAGAAAGGCAATGTTGAGTAGCGGCTTGAACACGGGAAGACTGGGGATCAGGACTTCTGGGTTCAGTTCCCAGTTATGTCTCACTACATGACCTTGGGCAAGTTATTTAACCTCTTTGTGGCTCAGTTTCCCCATACCTATTTATCGGCTTCATAGCAGGATTGGGAAGTTTAATTAAAGGGTTGCAAAATGTTTTCAGATCCTTGAATAGCAAGTGTTCCATAAAAGTGACTATTATTGCTTCGTAGAGAAGAAAGGCAAATTTCTTTCTCCTTCCACCACCCTCAGTAATAATGTTTTGCTTTACCAAGGCACAGGGAAGTTAAGTGATGTGCCTAAGGTCCCACAGCAAATCAGTCATGGGGACAGAACCCAGATTTTTGACACCCAGAACTGTGCTCTCTAACAACTAGAATATGCCTATTGACTCTGCTGTACTTTCAAAATAACAGTAATCTAAGTTTTAAAAGGCCAGATAGGTGACTATGTGGAAAGGGAGCAGTAGCACTTCTTTCAGTCTTCATGATAGGCAAATGGAGATAGATGCAACAGAGCTAGCTCTCACCTAACATTTCCCCAAAGGGACCTTTGTAGTCTTTAAATATCCACATTAGTGTCCAGTTTCACTGCAGTACAACTTCATCCTTGGGAGACTGAAGGGTGAGGATTGGGGGGAAAGATTCTGTGTCATACGCAGTGTCTGATTAAGCTTGAAAGGAACGTGTTTCTGTCGGTGTGATGGCTTTGAAGGTCAAGGCTAATTTCTTACAGAGCCTGTCATTACTCTGTCTCCAGATTTAATGACTTGAAGCTGTAAAAGGTGACATAAGACTGCACTTCTGACCAACATGGGCCTTTCTGCTACTTCAGGGTCCAAAACACATCAACAGTTACCAGGGATGTTCATGAATCATTAATGCACTAAGAGCAAAAAAGTGGCGGATGTTACAGAAACAAGAAAGATACCGCAAAGCCACCTGCACTAATTGTATCCTTCTGACAAAAAATGCCAGGAACAGAATTTTAATGCAAGGAAGCCACTAGTGTAAACTGCTTAATTTTCAAACTCTGTGTCTTCTCATCACCATATCCATGGCCCCCTTTTTGTAACCCTTCCTGAATCATCTGCTTTTTGCCGCTGCTCTGTTATTCCCTTCCCTTTGACCTCAGTGTGTAGGCAGAGGAGGATATGGGCCTAGCAGAGTAGCAAGAGATGCTGCAAATCAGAATTCAAGTGCATCTGGAAGGTTGTGCAGGCTCCCAGGACTGGGATATTAAGTGTATCATATGTTAGGACTGAGATGCACAGATAATGCTGCACTGAGTTGAACATCAGAAGCAGCAGCACGTCAGGACTGAGGTGTATTAACTGAGTGGCAAGTGGGCTCAGAAATGCAGCTGGCACTTCCAGTTGGGATGTGTTGAGCTGACCAGAGCTTTGTGCAGATTCAGGGCTGGTATGTGTACAGCACTGTAGTTCTGGAATGCAGAATATTGTCACAGCTGTACAGAGGCCCAGGCTTGGAGCAGCAGCTGGTATTCCACATACGGATTGCAGTGCCTTGGCAGAGCTCTATGAGCAGAGCTTGTACATTCACTGTCTAGATTAAACCAGATGCTATTAAATAAGTTTCATGGTCTCTATGTTCACCCACAAACTACTGCTCCTGCCAAAACATTGCAGATAAGGTGATTTGTCCTCAGACCAATGACAAAGTTGTTCTGTCAGTTTAACTCCATTACTTGGCAGAAAGTTCACAGAGGGCCCAGGGGCAGCTAGAAAAACTGATCTGGTTGTTCCTGTTAATGATGAAATGTCTACCTAACCCTGCATAATGGATCACAAGCGGACACATTATTGAAAGGAAGGAAAAGGGATAAAAAGAGAAAAACTTTTCCAGTAGGAGCATGTGCCCCTGCTGAGCAGTGATCTGTTTTGCCCAGGTAACAGGAAGCTAGATTGCTTAATGGAAACAAGGTAATGCTCTCTTGGTGGGGAAGATTCTTTAGTTCAGTGCCCTTTAGAATGCTCAATTACTTGGGTGTTCGTTTTGTCAGAATGAAAATTAGCTATGGAACAGACTGCTGCTTTATCGCCATGAGCCTCGGGTTGGTCGATGCTTTTGGAGCACTCAGGGGTGATATTCAAACACCTAAAGAAATGGCAATGGAGGAATCCTAAGACAAAATATCCTAAGTACAAAATATATAGGAATGAAAGAATAGGCTGCACCGGGGCGAAGGGGATGACACTATATGTGAAAGAAAGCATAGAGTCAAATTTAGTAAAAATCTGAAGTGAATCAGTGTTTGTACCCTGCACTCACTATGAATAGAAATTCCATGCTTGAATAATAAGAATATAGATGTTGGAATACAGTACCGACCACTTGACCAGGATGGTGACTATGATTCTAAAATGCTCAGGGAGATTAGAGAGGCTACAGAAACAGAAAACTCAATAATAATGGGGATTTCAATTATTCCCTATTGACTGAGTACGTCACCTTAGGCCTGGATGTAAAGATAAAATTTATAGACACCATTGGTGACAGCTTCTTGGAGAAGCTAGTCCTGGAACTCATGGAGGAAAAGTCAATTCTTGTTTTAGTCTTAAGTGGAGCACAGGACCAGGTCCAAGAGGTGAATATAGCTGAACCATTCAGTAATACCACCCATAATGTCATTAAATTTAACATCCCTGTAGAGAGAAAAATAACAAAGAAACCCACAATAGTACCATTTAACTTCAAAAAGGGGAATCACACAAAAATGAGGAAGCTAGTTACATGGAAATTAAAAGGAACAGTCACTAGAGTGAAATGCCTGCAAGCTGCGTGGAAACTATTTAAAAACACAATAATACAGGCTCAAACTAAATGTATACCCCTGCCTCCCCAAATAAAGTAAGAGGAACAAAAAATACCACCATGGTTAAACAACAAAGTAAAAGAGGAGGTTAGAGGCAAAAAGCTGTCCTTTAAAATTGGCAGTAAAATTCTACTGAGGAGAATAAAAAGGAGCATAAACTCTGACAAGTCGAGTGTAAAAATATAATTAGGCAGGCCAGAAAAGACTTTGAAGAGCATCTAGCAAAAGACACAAAAACTAGCTGCAAAAATGTTTTCAAGTACATCAGAAGCAGGAAGCCTGTCAAATAATTAGTGTGCCCACTGGATGATCGAGATGCTAAAGGAGCACTCAAGGAAGACAAGACTGTTGTGAAGAAGCTTTCCATTGATCTTCACTGCAGAGGATATGAAGGAGATTTCCACGCCTAAGCCATTCTTTTTAGGAGACAAATCTGAGGAACTCAAACTCAAATCTGAGGAACTCAAACTCAAATCTGAGGAACTCAAATATGAAATTCCAGAACTACTAACTGATGTGTAAACTATGATCAACCTTTGTATCAGATGACTGGAGTATAGCTAATATGACAGGTTTTTTTAAAAAGGCTCCAGAGGCGATACTGTCAATTATAGGCCAGTATGCCTACCTTCAGTACCAGACAGACTGGTTGAATCTGTAGTAAAGAACAGAATTATCAGACATATAGATGGACATGATATGTTGGGGAAGAGTCATATTATTTTGTTATCTATTTAGATTGTAAACTCTTCAGTGCAGATACTATGGGTTTATTTTGTCTTGCAATGGGGCTAAAGTGCTGCCGTCATCTAAAAATTAATAATCAAAATAACCCACACAGCTCTGACAATCTTGTTTACATTGTTTACATTACACTTGTTTACACTGAACAAGGATTAATTTTGGTTAATTACCTGAAAAGTCCTTGCTCAGACTTCGGACTCCATGGGCATACACACATGAGCCAGGACTGCAGACTGAGACCATAATTAGTAAGCAAATGAGAAATATAACAATATTTGTATTAAGTGCTAAATTCACCTGTTTAATGGAAATTGCACAAGCAAGTTGAAGCAGAAGTGTTCTGTCTTAAGTTCTTCAAGTCAGGGATTGTGTCTTCACATATATTTGGGCAGCGCCCAGAAGATTGTGTTAATAATATCAATACGTGATCGTATAATTAATTATATTTCCAGAACACCCACACATGGTGGTGACTGACAAGACACTTGCCCAAGGAAACACAAGATGAAACATTACATTATCAAAACATTCCCATTGAAAAAACCTGGCCCAAAGGCTCAAAGATGTTACCTGGATCTTCTGAGAGCTAGTTCATTGTTTCATGGATGTTACAGATGGCAGAGTTTTATCCCTGTAAAGACAGAACAACCCACTGTGAGGTACCTATATTTTAATAATAATTATTAATTACTGAGCATTGTTATTAATTATTGCTGTTTATTATTTTTGTGTTGTTAATTGTGTTATTACTTATTACTTATTATTATTATTATCTGTATTAATACAGCACCCAAAAGCTATACTCAAGGACCAAGAAGCATTCCCACAGAGAGTGATGGGTTCTTCAAGGAGGAACCCCCCGACCCCCAAAGAGCCACCCCAGCTGGGGGTGGGGAGGGGATGGACCTACCTGGGGAGCAAGCCAGCATAGCTCATCCTGTCTGTGGGGTGGGCTGAGTGCACATGTCCCTTTCCCTCTCCTGAAGACCCCAGTGCTCTCTGTGGGAAAGGGGGGCAGTGGCTGCTCCTGGGGGCTACCCATAGCCTGGAAGTGAGGGGAGTTCCCCTGAAGGCAGCAGGAGAAGCACAAAGACCCCTGTGGTAAGGGGGGAGCTGAGGCCAGCAGCATTCTGAGGAGAGGGGCAACTTATGTGGAGTGGGAGACACCAAATGGGGCAGGGGTGCTTTGGGGGCACAAGACAGCAAAGGAGGGTGAGGTAAATGAGATGGGACAGCAAATGGGGTAGGGGCACATGGAGGGCAGAGTACGTTGCGGATATGAGGTAGCAAGTGGAGGCAGGGGTGAATAGGATGGAGGCAGCAAATGAAGATGGGAGCACGGGAGGCCGGAGGCAATATATGAGGGGCTGAATCGGGGCAATAGCACATGGGGCAGTAAATGGAGGCAGGTATAAAAGAGAGAACAGGGAAGCAAAGGTGGCACACCTGGGGGCCATGGCAGAAAGGCAGCAGCAGCCAACAGTCTTAGGGAGGGCGGAAGATTCCGGGAGCTTTTCCTCAGACCTGGGTATCACTGACCAGGCACAGAGTGCGCAATGGGGGCGGGGAAGAGGCAGCACCAGGCGTCAGTGGTTGAATGAATGGGTCTGAAATTTAAATATTGATTGCATGGGTGGATGTAAGTGGGGCAGCCAACCTATGCAAATTTATGCAAATCAGTGTACAGCTATGTACATTTTTATGTTGGTTATAACTATTGGGTTTTTGTTTGTTTGTTTGTTTCCAATGCTGGCAGGCATGTTTCTATCTGTCAGCTATTTAAGTGCTTACTCATCAGTCTATCCTCTCCCTACTTACCTACCCATTTATCTATCTTTCCATCCATCACACAAGTGGTTCTCAACCAGGGGTCTGAGGCCCCCTGGGGGGCAGAGAGCAGGATTCAGGGGGTCTGCCAAGCACGGTCTGCGTGAGACTTGCTGGGGCCCAGGGCCGAAAGCCAAAGCTCCACTGCATAGTGTTGAAGCCTGGGGCCCTGGGTCCTATCACCCAGGGCTGAAGCCAAAGCCTGAGCAATGTAGCTTTGTGGGGGGGCCCTGTGGCATGAGGCCCTAGGCAATTGCCTTGCTTGCTACCCCCTAACGCCAGCCCTGGCTTCTATATGCAGAAAACCAGTTATTGTGGCACGGGTGGGCCATGGAGTTTGCATGGCACGTTGCGGGGGTTGTGGAGGGAGGGGCCTCAGAAAGAAAAAGGTTGAGAATCCCTGCATCATACCATCTCATCACTATGGTATCGCAGCCCCTTCACACCACCAGTGCTGTCTCCACACTGCCCTCTGAACTATCCTTGCTGTCCTCACTGCAATCCCTTTGTGGGCACAGAGTGTTTTCTATCCCATTTTACCTGAAGTACTACTGTATATTTGCAGTGCTCAGAAAATGTTCAGTGAAAATAAAGCTTCAGGGGCTCCCATTTAGATGACAAACCAGAGGTGTCAGGCCTGGGAGAGCTCCAGAAGAGAGATGGAGCTATCAATCTGAATGCCATTTCTAATCAGACAAACTCGGGCTGGTTAACAAATAATGGCTCATTTGCAAAGCTTTTGCTCTGTTTCCTCATTAGCACAGGTATTGTTTTCCATTATCCGCAGTGATTCACATTAAACTAATGCAAATTCCTCTGTCATGTGAATGGATCTGGGTAAAGGGCAACTATGAATTCAATTAAACAACTATCTGCCCTCTCCCAGCTATGAGGAATATAAGACAGTTCCATATGGGAATTTCTTGGCAGGGTGTGGTCGAATGGTCCATGTGGCCTTCTTATTGCAGGCATGAGAAGAGACCTGTATCCATTTGTTGCTTCATATCAAATATGAGGTGGTGAATGCAGCTATAAACACATCTGTATAAGGTGCACAGAAGAATTCTGCTGTCGACCTAGCACTGTCTACACCAGGGCAAGGTAAAGGCAGCATAGCTACTTCTTTCAGGGGGGTGGATTTTCCACATTCCTGAGAGATGTAGCTATGCTGAGGTGAGTTCCCAGTTCAGATCAGCCCTGAAGCAACCCAGGTTCTTCCTACAGCTTTTCAGCGTGTGTGATAAATGGCAGCTTCTCTCTCCCCTACTTTTGTATTTTTGTGGAATTACAGTTTGTTCAGTGGCTTGAAATTCAGAATGGCTAGTAAGAGGGATGGGGCGGGGATACGACTACCTTTGACAGCTAAATCCCCGTTCAATCCTTATCCTATCCATTTCATAACAGCAATGGTCCCACTCCAAAATCCCCTTCTTTCTCAACCTACAGCTAGAATTTCACGGCCTGTGGCCATCTCTAATTGGTGACAAAGGGAGGGGTTTTCTCTTAAGTTGCTGCCATATACAAATTTTTGTAGCTCCATTTATGTAAGCTGAGACTCATGTTGGCCAGATCCACCGCTTTTCAAGCTTCATGTCACTTCACTTCACTTCCATTTCAGATTCTTATACCTCTCTTGTCGCAATAGCATCTAAGCACCTTCCAGGAGTTTATTAAGCAATATAACTAACATATGTCACACATGGTTCATTCTCTTCGATCTGAACTGTGCAGTGTGCATATTTTATAAGTTATATGGACACTGTTAATGTATTAGCAAAGGCAGAATGAAAAAGCATGCCTTTCATCTGGAATGAAAGACTATGTTTGTGATGGTTTTTAGTTCCTCTGGGAGTTTGTTCTATAGTCCTGGGTCAGAAAACAAGAAAACTCTGCCTTCTGCACAGACAAGCTTTACCCTTGCTGTGGACAGTTCTATAGTATCTTTTTTCCCTTCTCCCATCTCAAGTAGCCCAAGGAAAGAAGCAGCTGTAAGCTTGGTGATTTCCTTCAGACAGAGGCTTATAGTAACTGAATACCCAATAGCACCTTTCTCAATAGCGGAGCTTTTGTCTTGGTAAATTCAATTTTGGATCATGCTATTGCACTAAACTCTCCTGAGTTTTACACTACAGTTCTTCACTTCCTACTCAGGACTGCTGTGTTTGCTACTGAACAGTTGCCATACTCCTATCCCAGAGGTGGTTTCATTTTAGTGATGCATTTAGGAAAGAGACTTCCTTCCTGCAGGAAGTGGAATTTGAAAGCTCCAAGGCTATTTCTTGCAAAGGGCTTTGGGATCCCCTGGATGAAATCACTGCTGTAATACATTATTGATTCATACCATGCTATACAGGAAGCGTGGTTATGGTGGAGGTCTCTGATTCTTTCCTTCCTAGAAACTCTGAACCATAGAATTATAGAGTTAGGAGGGACAAGAACAGTCATCTAGTCTAACCCCCTGCCAAGATGGAAAAATCGGGTAAGACAGAGGCTGTTATGATGAGCAAAGAATCCACAAAGCACTTTCTTTTACCACAGTCACCCAGGCTATAATTCTCCCAGGGTGCATTCTCTATAAATTCCCCTTCAGTGACGGCATGTTAATGGTGATCAGGGAGATGTCACTTCAAAACTAAAATGAGCAATGACACACCGAGCAGCAGAAGGTAAATGGCTTTTAACTGGATAATCTGTCAGTTAAAGGCTAAATTATTTCCCTGCTGTCACTTCCCTTTACTTTGTAGGGTTGTGTTATTGGCTATTAGTGACAATAGACGAGAGAAGTGTTGCCCTTGGCCCTAGGACACACCAATTACTTTCTTATCTATCCGTTTATGGCAAAATAACAGGCGGATGGAACCAAAATCACCCTCCCCAGCATCACCTACTTCCAAAACTTTGCAGAAATGATTCATATCAAGAAAGAGACTCGCCACATATGAACTGGAAGATTTTTCCCTGATCAGCATCTCATGGTTTGAAGGAAGTCTCACATATGGCATGGGGCTATGCATAATATTGACTATAAGATGCAAATCCCCTAAAATGTAAACACTTCTATTGCACATTCCATCTCGATGGGACTTCCCAGAGCCTACTGCAATAATAATAATAGCTTGATGTTGTGAACTAGCTGGGAGATGTTTCCACACAAAAAAGAGGAAACTATTATATTTTTGAGATTTCAAATTTCAGTTCAATTGTTTTAAAGGATTCTGTGGGGCCTCTGCTTGCTATGAATCAGGATTCATGGTGCTAAGCACTGTACCTCAAGCTAACACACTTTTTGGCATTAAATCACTTCAAAAGCACAATGACCTAGACACCAGTAAAATCTACATTGTGTACCCTAAAATGGATTAAAGTCAAAATATAGGGGACAAATGGTGAAAATCCATATACTTTTTACTTATTTAGGCATTCTTGCACTTCATTACTATTAGGCGGCTATATCTTTACAGTCATTCATGTGCAGAAAGCTTGCAGGTTCAGGCTCCTGCTATCGTCCTCAGCATACGGAGCAGCCATGGCTGAGGTCGCTGGTTTTATCACGCATTACTTTTCTGCAACAGTGGGGAGGCTGCTTGATTTGGGTCTTTTTTTTTATTATTGTAAACACCTTCCCTGTAGTGAGAGCTTTAGTTTCCCAGTCAGCCAGCAATGGAAGAGCCTCCAGAGAGGGACTGCTGGAAATGGGGCAGAGGGCATCCGTTCAACTCACACTGCCACTTATCGCCTGCTGGCTGAGGTCATACCATCTGCTGAGGAGAGAGGAGCCCTCCTCTACAGCCAGTCACTAGCCTTCAGGTGCCAGTTGAAAGACAGCAGCAGTGAATGTAACAGCGCGTAATTAAGTGACAATGGATGCTCATGTGAACCCCACAGAGAGGGGTGAACATGAGAAGCTGGCAGGAATCTTATCACCTCCTCTAGAACAGATGCCACCAGATTTGCCCATTTTTAACCTTTTAAATAATGAATTTGCAACCTGGTTAAAATGACCCCAGTTGGAGCCTATATCCCCACTTGTTCCTAGGGTTCAGGTCAAACCACCCCACCATGGGACGAGATGAGAGCTTGGGCGCTCGCACACAAACCACACAGCTGGAAATGGAACTGACACGGTTTCTGGCATTAGAAACACTCCCTCCTAGCAGGAGCAGTCTGGCCTATAACTTGGAGGACATTCCACTGCTGGTGTGTTTAATGACAGGAGGACTCCTTCCATTACCTGCCTACGGGGTATCCCAAAAATGGCCTGGGGGAGCGTAACCACATTCAGCTGACCCTACAAGATTCCAGGAGTGCTGGGGAACACTGAGGTGGGAGGAAGAGGCGTTCAGAGGGATACAATAAAGTGTAAATCAGACCGATGGGATTAAATAAAGCAAAGGAGGTTTATGTTGATAGTCAGGAGCTATATTCTATTACACTGTGGAATAATCCCAAGAGAAGTGCTGGGGTGTGATGGAAGACATTTAAAACCAGTTGGAGAAAGCACTGGAGAACAATTCTGCACCCAGACTAGTCGGCCTAATGAGTCTTTTCCATCTCTAAATTCTTATGATTCTGTGATAGCCCAAATCATCCCTTTGGATCTCTCTTATAGCAAGTTCATGTTTCCCTAGGGTATATTCTTGGTAACCCCCTTCTGCTACTTGCTAGTTCTAACTGCACGATGTGCTGGATAACATACAAATACCTCATCATATTGTCTGACCAGACGGTGTTCCACAAGACAAACCCGTTCTGCTATTCTTCCATAGAAACAGAGCATATGTCCCTACCCTATAGTTTTTAATCAGAGGTGATTGACTGCCATTTAACTGGAGGTGGTTCACACATTTGTACATGGTAGTCTGACCACTCCACAAACGTGGATCAGGGTACACATTTGTCGTTTAAATTAGGTCTTAGCAAACCAAAAATGTTTGTGACCAGGAACAGGTGTCCAGACCAGTTAGTTAACTGGTAATCAGTTAACTTTAGTTAAAAAACTCTGGTGTAGAGATATTCTGAGATGTCACTTATTGTTCTAGGAATCCATGGAGAGAAGGTACTATATAAAATGTACAGAGTAGCAAGCAGCCCAGGCTCTTAGCAATCTGTTCCAGTGTCTGATCAAGTCGGCAGCAATTGGAGCCAAAGACTGTGCAATACAAAAAACATTTCAGCAAACAAAAGTCTTATCTGAACAGGTCATTTTTCACCTTTTTATGCCTGCATTTATCAAACAGTCTCTGAAATAAAGTTCACACTCACTTATATCCCATCATGAAAATGCAGTGTGCCACTGAAATGAAAGCAATTAATTGAGGTCTTTTACCGAGACCAGCATTAGTTTCTCTCATGCATCACTGAGTTAATTATTTAATGACATATAAATTCTAACGGTCCAAAAGGTCTGGGACAGTGCTGGAATCACGTAGCAAAGCTGCCTTTTGTTTATCTCTGCTCACAGAAAAGCAACTTTAACTTTCTCAGGAAGAAGGAGCTTTTTCTTTGATATGATGTCGAGGCAGCCATCAAAAGAGGTGTGATATGAAATGCTTATTCACAACAGACCCAGGATATTAAATGAAAAAGAACATATGTGATTGTTTGTTTGTTTGTTAGCTCCCTGTTAAACCCTAAAGACATTTTCCTATCACTCTCTCTCTTATTAATATGTGTGTTTGATCCGCTGTTCCTTAGCTTCATGAGACAATATTTCTCAATAAGGAAATATAGCAAATTAATTAATTTGCATAAAGCCTGAACATTTTGTTGTTAATAAACCACCACTTTGGATTTACTGTTATGTAAGAATTGCAAAGTGTTTCACAAAGATGAATTAATTAATGACTATTGAGGTGTCTTGTTCTCCCTCACTCCTTATTAGGGGCTAACAAATCTCTCATGGACCATGGCACTATTCTCTGCTCTGGGTGAGTCCTATATGGCCCAGACTGGCCCTGTGCTGAGCACCTTCATCACTGAATTGAATGGGAGTTGAAGGCAGCTACCACCTCACAGGATTGGACATCCAGCCTCTTAGAAACAATTAAACTCCTAGAAACAATTAAACATGGGTCAGGAGAGATGAAGTAGATAATGTTGGAAAACAGATTTATCTGTAGAAATTTCATAATGTGTGTCAGTTCTGTTTGTCCTTCTGTGTAACAGGTTCTTGCTTATTCTTGTAGGAATAATAATCCATTATTCCACTGCAGCTCCTTTTGTCTAGTCTTACACTTAAAACTATATGTGTTTTCTTACTCTCTTTATCCACGCCCCCACCTTGCTCCCATCTTTGGATCAGTAACCCAAATGAACCACATCATCTGGCATCTTATCCACAGCTCATCTTGGGGAAGGGGTAGGATTTTTCCAGCAAGTCACATCTGTTACTCTAACGTCTTAAACTATTGTCAAAATGATGTTCTTCCATAAGGGAGAACACAGCTGAGACAAATGGGGCTTGAAAGAGGCTGGGCCTGATTCTTCTCTGACTCACACCAGTTTTTACACTGGTGTAAGGCCATTGCTTTGGGCGGTGCTACTCCCGAGTGACAATGCTGCAGCTGAGCAGGGAATCAAACCCACTGTATCTCTCGGAAGGGGTCTCCTCAGTTCACCAGTGTTAGTTCGGTGCCTTTTATGAAAGAACTGCCACAGCCTAGGGGAAAACTTCAAAAAACATTCTATCTAGAGACCATTCTGCTTGCGTTTGTTGGCATTTCTGTTCTCTCTTTCTTGCCACGCTGCTAACCTCTGCACGAGAATACAATCTTTATTCCTTGGGAGTTCATCCACTCCTGATACTGCTGTCTCCCCATCTGAAGATGGGGCCTTCTGCAACTGCTGGTATCACAACTGGCCTTTGTAGGACAGCTCCATGGCAACAGAACGGGGGAGGTGGGCAGGGCTCAAAGGTGGGCACGAGGCAACAAGAGGCTAGAAAGAAATTTTAAGTTTGCTTCTATGTCAATTCTCCCAAGTAGGAAAGAGTCAAATCTTCTCCCCCACCCCCCATCCCAATATACACACACCCAAACATGCACACACGGGGGGGGGGGGGGCACACACACATGCACCAAGTTTTGAGTTGCAAGCGTCCTCAGGCATTGCAGGATGAATCTCCTGCCCAAAATGTCACAGAGTGGCTGAGCAGTCACTATTGCTGGTGCAGCTCTTGTGGGCCAATGGAGCCATACAGTGCAGCTCTACTAACTTGACCCCTGACTTCTTCCATCTCATCCCTGGCCCCAAAAGCCATTGCAAAAGGAACTCCTACAATGTGCACAGGACCAGGACTGCCACTATGGGCCCACCATATCTTACTCCCCACAACTTCATACACTACAGATAGTGTCCTCCAGAGCCACAGAGGAAGGAATAGGCTTTGCCCCAAGCAGAGTAAATAAAACAGGCATGGGAAATATAGATGCTAGACAGTGGTTTCATGGTGGTTAGAAGGCCTGTTAGAGCATCAGGCCTAGCTTCCTGCAAATGTAGGACTTAGTCCCACAAATAGAGGGTCCAACAGTTATTAAAGAGTGAACTCTGCTCCTGTTAACACTGATAGCAAATCTCCCATTGACTTCAACAAAAGAAACATCATGCCTTTTATACTAGCCCAAAAGACCAAGACATGCTACATCAGCAGGACTGATTCTAGTGTGGAATGTTTTCCAAGGAGCAGCTTTTAATAAAAATAATTGTTGATGGTCAGTGATGCCCAGTGGATCAAAGGAATAGCTGAGCTGATAAAAACTAGCAAGAGAAATATATGTCAAAGAGAATCTGGCAGGGAGACAGAGAATTGTTCCAAAGATATTTCATACACATAATGTATCAAATGCTGAATGTTTTTAGTGATTGATTCCAGAACTGTTTTAAGAAAATGGACATTTTTATTTACTTCCTGATTCCTTATTTTAACCATGATGAATAGATTCTCCTTAATTTTCCTACCTGAGGGAAGTGGATGTAACTGAAAAAGAAGACAGTGAATTAACCGGATTAACGTGAGTGAGTTAGCTTCTATAGTTACCCAAAGTCACACATAAGACGCACATAGAATAAGCAGGAGCCCTTCATGCCACTAAACAAGAAGTGACTGATGACCCAGGCCATGAGAACCACTCCCCATGCATTTCAGTCACACTTTTTTAAATTAAGTGTCTCAAATAAAGAGTCAGTTTAGATTCTGTCAGTCAGATATTGGGTGTTAATTAAATGCTTGCTGATTATGAAAAACATATTTATGGTGACTCCAATACTGCTGGTGCCTCTTTAGAAAACTTTGGAAAACATTTTACTTAGAAATAAATTCTACCTCATTCATTTTTCCACCTTTATTTCGTTTATCTGTTTCTAGGACTTATTACTTGAAAAGGAGGATCTATCCTTTTTTCAGAGTTTTTTTCTGTCCCAACTTCCAAATCTCCATTTGAAATTGGGGAAAACCCCTAATGGTCACTGGAGCAAGTCTCATGAAACAAATCATGATCTCGAGTGAGGCAGATTAAGATTATATTTTAATATATATATATATTTATAAATATATAGTATATAAAGTATATAGTATATAAATATTTTCTTCACTTTTGATCCATGTGGAAAGGCCAGAGCTTCATTTGAAGTTTCAGTAAGGGAATAGTTAAAAGCTGACAGTGAGGATTAGATTTTCATAGAGATCCAAGACATGAGTCCCTTCTCGAAACCTGTTTGTGGCAACTCTGATGTGGGGAAAGCAGGTACATAAATGCATGGAAGTGGGGCTCACAGTGTAAAAATCTGGGCCAGGGAAATGTCATTATAATGTTTCAGAGTCAACATACAATCTTGATGGCTCGAGCATCTGCTAGAGCTGCTGTTTTGTTCCAGTCTCTATGTAGACTCAGAGAGACTCTTTTCGTGATCACAGCACTTCTTGCAAGCATCTGCATGCTTTACAGAATTAAATACTGTACATATTGTAGGTCAGTTCCTGGGGTCCTTGGTCAACCTTTACTCAATCCTTGGACATTTGGCTAAGGACGAGATAAAACCCAAGTAAGGACATCAGGATTTGGGCCATACATTAGGAATACTTCACATGGCACCAAAAATTTAAGTGTTACACTGCACATACGGTAACAACACTGTAAAACAGGTTTAGGACAGGAAGCGTAGAAAAATCCTGTTGATATTTAAGCAATTTTAAGTAGACAAAATACAACTAACCCAAATTGGAATTGGGCAAGGAAAGCTGGGCTAACAACTCTACTTTTGCAAAAAGAGCCATGAGACATTTAGTAAGCAGAGCTCTGGTTTGATGTTGCATTCAAAAGAGCATCAGGACAGCATTCTCTAACATCATATTGCATGCATTGGTTCAGTACTAGTTCAAACTGAAGTATACAGCCAACTGAATCACTTTAATAACTTGGAAAATATTCCAGTTGGCTTTTATTTAATGCACAATAACAATAATACTAAATATAAATTAATTGCATAGTAATATATGTGAGTCACTTAATCTTAAGTGTTATTAACTCAATTTCTAGAATTATAGCAGTAAAAAAACTTACTTCAGTTTCTAAGAAATGTGGTTATAAAGTATTTTCTTTCTACCTAGTAAATCTCTATTAGTAATAATAAAAGTAATTTAAAGTATGTGTCCTCCACCTCAGAATATTCAAAGCACTTTACGTACAATGTTCAAGCACCCACAACTGAAAGTCAGCCACATCTGGGGTGGAACATGGCAACTGTTTAAAACACACAGCAACACTACCCCATAACTCAGGCTAGAAACTGAAGAACATGTCTAGTAGCTAATCCTGTGTGGCTCATTGTCCCACTCTAGTGGCTAACTCACATAAAGTATTTTATGAGTCTACTGCTGCCAACAAGCTAATAGCTTGCTTGTATGTTGGTCCTAGTAGCTCATACTTTTAGATTCAGATGACTTGAGTTCAATCACAGCAGATAACCTAGTCTGGTGAGGTGTTTCATTACGTCTGAATAAGATGTGACCTTTCCAACAACAGAGCTTTGTAGATAGACTTTGGCTGCTCAGCACACGCAAATCCATAAGAGGGGAGTCCTGTGAGGCTCTGGCTTTAATTCCTGTATTCCCCATTTGCGTGGCAGTCTCTTTAATTACAAGTACGTAATGTTATTCAGCAGCTCTTACTTCTTGTTAAATAGTTTTGCTAATAGTAGATGTATTGATGGGCCCATCTACCAGAGCAGAGAAAGAACCAAAGCTCATAGATTAAAAATGAATGGAGTGTTTACCTGTACATCATTTTAATGGATGGTGAAATTCATTCTCATGATAGACCCATAAATGTCACTTTCTGTCTGCCACAGCAAAATACTTGTGTAATGGATGGCATGCTACATTAATACCCAACGAGAGGACAGTCAGAGCAGCTTGGCTCACATTACATACACTAATAATGACTCAGTCTGGGATTTTTATTCATTTCATTGGTGGGGGGAGAAGCAGACATACAGCTGTATGTAGGGGATGCAATGGGTGGAGGTATTGCAACAGGATAGGTGGAGGATATGAAGACAAATAATGCATCGTGGCTTCCTGTCTATAAGGAAATCCCCTTGTTGAGCTTGGGCATGTTCCATGGGCTCTCCTGCAAACAGTAGAATTTCTGCATCTCTATTTCTCCATAGTCTCCCCCTTACTTTTCAACTTCCCACCGTCACTTGGCTCACCTGACCAATGCTCAGAGAAGCCAATGGGCCCTGTAATTGTCTCATGTTCACCAGTGTAAATAGAGAGCAACTCCGTTGATGTCTCAAGGAGCTTTTAGAGACAATGAAGTTGAAGCCAATGGATTATTACACTTGTGTGAGTGCAAGGAAAATCTGCCCCCTCGTCTCTTCATGTCCTGAGCTGCCTCTGTCTCTAACTAACGGGGCATGGGCTGTGTCTTTCTGCATGTTTGCAAAATGCTTTGCACACTCTAGGCACTATACAAATGATAAATAATAAACCTCATTCTGTTTCCCAATTCTTCATCCAGTTTGGTGGTGTCCTGTCCATCTCTGTCCACCCTGCTCATCTGACTCCATTGATTTGACTACATGGAATTCTAGAGCCATGCAGACTAGAGAAACAGAAGCTCGAGGGCTTCGACCTCCACAAAGTTCAGTTGCTGTATTTATTATTTATGTGGACTGTATTTCTCTCTCACACATTCATCATTGTTGCCTGTCACATAGTGATAATGCCAATGCCCTGATTAGATACTGTTACTCTCCTGCTTTATCTAGACCTTCACAAATACTGCATCCTTCCCAAATAAATAGCATATTAACTAAACCGTCTATCCCTTCCTTATGGGAAAATCATATAGATTTTAATAGAGAATGACGTCTCTTGCATGTGCAGTGTTGTTGTAGCTGTGTAGGTCCCAGGATATTAGAGAGACAAGGCAGGTGAGGTAATATGTGTCATTGGATCAATTTCTGCTGGTGAGTGAGACAAGCTTTCAAGCTTACACAGAGCTGAAGAAAAGACCTGAAGAGACCTATGTAAGCTCGAAAGCTTGTCTCTCTAACCCCCAGAAGTTGGTCCAATAAAAGATAATACCTCACCCTAATCTCTAGGGTCTCTCTAATATTAGAATTCTAGAGGTTGTCTTAATATATATATGTAAATTTTTGAGGTTTGATTTGGATTTTGGAAGGAGTCACACAGACACTGATGGCAAGCTAAAAATTTATCTCTTTATTTGGAACAGGGCAGTTGGTGAACTGAAAGAACTAACTACAGGAACAGTAACTGGCTTCTAAACAATTGTATTAAATAGTTTCTCTTTGTTTATTTATATATATTTTATTTGCTTAATGTGACATCCAAACAAGAAAACCTTATCATTACTACCAAAAGAAACAACCTTTCAGATGAGAAGATTTTACAGTGTGAGGTAATCACTTACAGAAATGAGAGACATGAGTAACACTTCAAATTCTGAGGTAAAAATTTTCAGAAAAGAGACAAAGGGGTAATATTTCAAACTTTGAGGTAAATACTTACGTAAACGAGACACATGAGTAAAACTCGGTCGGCAGTCATTATGCTCAGGAGGAGATACGGGAGTGGAGAGGTGTTGTACGGGTTGATCAGACCTGGACTGGATACGGAATGCCTCTAAAGTTTTGGCACCTTTTTCACAGAATGTATAGGCCGAGGAAGAAAGACACCCCACGTATCTGATTGGACCCATGTAGATGGGGCCATATTACGTAGTAGAACATTAGTCGCGTGCATGGTGGGTGCACTTTCCATACATGTAGGCGACACCTCATGACTTTATTTCTGCCAGGCAAAGTTCACGGCTCAGCTGTTACAGCTGGACTATTGTATAGGATACTGACCTAAGCGGCAGGGACAACCATGCAGCCTGACACGAAGGCGGAAGCTCTGTTTAACAATACAGAGAAAGATTCTTCATTCGGTTTTACATACACATCTGTTACCTTATCATTTCTGATGCACCCATCATTGTGATACTGAGTTACCAGTGATGGATATGCACCAGTGTCTCAAGATCATTAAACTGCTACCTTTAGCAAGGGCGTACCCTGTGCTCTGCATTAGGGGCTAGTCCTAGAGAAAAGAGCCCTTCGGAATGTTTTTTGAATCACGTCTTTACATCTGAAGTAAATTTGGTTAAGGATGCCTGTGCAAAGTTGATAAATATACAGTTAACTTTCCATGCAATTCTGTCTCTTCTGACAAGGCAGATGGTAGGATGAAAATTTGGACAGAGTAAGGAAAGGACCTAATTATAGGTGCCAAACCTAAAACTAATCAAGGAGGAATGCTCATCGGCTACTCAATAAATAGGATTAGAGCCCTGACGGAGTTTAACAGAACTGGAGTTAGTAACCTGACTCATTTAACCAATGACAAGAATTTTTTTCCCTTCCCATCAGTTTTCACCTTCATGTCCTATTTTCCTCACTTTGGCTGCTAAGTTTCAACTGCACGTCAGTGAAATATTGAAAGGGCAGGCCTTCACTATTAAAAACTGCCATAGCTTAGATTCCAGGACCCAATCAACTCCGCTAACCCATCTAAATGGTTAACAGAGCCCAGACTGACAGGTTGCTAATTAGACATTTCAGTTTTAGAGAAATGCTCTTTTATCTCCACCTTCCAACATAAATGTCCTTTGGCTGCCAGTGCTCAGAGCCACAAACTCTTTCATATGATGAAGCTGCTGGGGAGAAAGAGTGCATAATGCAGAACAGTTCTCCATTGCTTGCCAATTCCAATGAATCAATGGCCATTTTCCTTAGCCTTGGCTACCTCTCAAATGGCCTCAAAGAATGCAACTGGCCAGTACTGCTCAGCATTTGGATTGGCTTATAGCTTGGGCTTTCCAGCTGAAAGCTGGGAACATCTGTTGCTCTCATGAGCAATGCAATTGGATCAGAGCATATGGCAATTGACAGAGCCTCGATGGAGACACTATCTGAAGGGTTCATCTGCTGCTGCTATTTTCTCTCACTGAGCTGTTGTGAGGATATGTTTAAGGCAAATACCCCTGTTCCACTCTGATGGCCTCTCTACTTTCCGTATGGGGAGAGAGATAAATCTGTAGCACCATTTCAAGAAAGCTTGTTCTGTGTATTTAAAAGGTTTGAGTTATGAAGGGAAAGGGGGGGAAATAATCTTCTTACATTATCATTAAAAGCATCAACTAATCCTGCTGCAAAGGGGTGCAATTTACTAATAGTCAAGAAAAACATTCTGCTGCATGAAAATACATAGCACCAGCTAATGAACACTTCTTCTCCAGCTCCTACCATAGTTATCTGTGTCTGATAAGCTCTGCACCCCTGCCTGGTTAATTCAGCATCCCTGCTTGGTAAATACCATATTCCTCTCTCTATAATACTTTCCCCCCTTTTAATTGCTGTGGGAATTCAGCCCATGAGAAAATACTGGAGCTTCTTTCTGCCTCTGTTTCTTCCCATCTGTAAAATAATCATTACAATATCAACCTCCTTTGAAAAACAGTTTGAGATCAATGGATAAGAAGTGCTTCAAGGTTATCATTTTGTGGAGGGAAATTTTATCTATCCTCCTGCCTAGGCATGATGGGAAAGGGTTAAATCCCTATCCCTGTGTTCAGGCAGGTTTACAGGGACATTCCATTCTGGTCTCAGCTGGGGGCAATGCCTAATCAGGAAGGAGAAGCTGCAAGAGAAGGTCTTCAGACTCTCAAGACTGTGGAGTGTTGGATAAAGGCTTTCTGAGACAACAGACCTTTGGCTGGCTTTGGCCACAGACAGCTTCACTGGGGTTAGTTTTTATTTTATATACTCTCTGGTGGTGAGAAGCCTTTTATTTTGCATTGGCCTATAGGCACAAGCAGGCTAGAGTTCTGCAGCAGCACAGTAATTGCAGTGTAATCGGTTACAGCTGCAGGCCCAGGGCAAACTGGCCCACTCTTTGTTCACAAACTATATCCCCTTACATGTTTTTCTCCTCCATTTCCCCACAGAACTCTACCATCCTTTTCCAGTTCTAGGCCTCTCTTGAGCTAGGACTGCTAATCCTTGGGGTGTCATCAAAATATCCCCTGGGGTTTAGGTCAACTGAGAGCCTTTGTCCCCTGAACCTCAACTGTCAAATGTGATTTTTAGGTTCAAAGTAGCTCAGTTAATTTTGATCCCTGCTTTACATTTTCACATTCCTGTGGGTTCTGCTCAAAAGCAGAAGAGCCAAAATACTGCAAAGTGTGTTGTTCTGGCTGCATTTCTGTTTGGCTGGAAATACCAGAAAACTTATGAGGGATAGCTACATTCTACTTAGCTTCCCAGCCTGGTTTTACAGACTGAAAAGGCAGAGAGCACATTGGAGCTAAGACCACAGCCTACCTGGCTTTGGTTGTACTCTCAGTGGAGACTGGACTGTCAGTAGTTGCGATTGTTCCACAACTGCTGTGATTCTTAGAGAATCGCCAGCCATAGCACTTCTCCACCAAGCCAAACCCAGTGGGAACAGAGGAGCTAAGGCTTGGACTAGATTCTGAGGGAAGGGGAATGGTGGAGCCACAGGACTGCTGTAGTGTTGAGCCTGGGAGTGGAGCTTCCATTTAGGAAGTTCATTTGGGGAAAGCTAGTGTCAGGAGCACAAACAACAGGGGGGCAAAGGCCAGAGGATGTAACTAAAGAGGAGGAAGGTCAAAGAACAAGCCACAGATACAACAGGTTAGAAGCAAAATGGGTGAGGGTAGAGTTAGAACAGCACATGGGCTTCCCTAGGAGGCTGAGGAGGAATGTGGGAGGGTGGAGGGAAGTGTATGGCCTTCGAGGGGGACTTAATTTTAGAGACCCCAAACTAAGCAATGAGGGGTCTCTGCTAGAGCTCTGAACATAATTTTCTCCAACACAGGGCCTGCCTCCTTACCTTCAGTGCAGACATGACCAGTACCATCACCCCTGTTGGATACATCCAGTTTTGGAGTCAGCTGGCAGCAAAGAGTAAGTCTTTTCTTTTAACATTTATTCTGTGCTACTGTTTTATAGTGCATTTAAGTAATTGCAACGCTGTTTTTAAAAATGACCAAAATGATATTCAGGCTTCTCAGCTCTATTTATTTCTTTGACGAAATGCTTTTTGTTAATGAAATGCCCTGCTTCTCAAGAGAGAAAACAACGCCCTCCAATTTGTCAGTTGAATGTGAGAGGATGTAATGAACCCTTGGTGCTTGCGTAGCATGTTGAAGTTCAGTGTAGGTGCAAAGATTCACCCGCTTGGATCTGATCGCAGGATTGGGACCATAGGTGCTGATCTTGCCCACGGTTACTCATGAGTAACATTTCTTAAGTTCAGTTCGGGGGGAAATGTGTAATGCATAATTCCTGTTTGGCTGATGGCACAGATTGGCAAAGAGATACAGCAGGCCCATAGCAGAGTCCTGACTTCTGGTCCTGTGGTTTAACCACAAAGCCATCCTTCCTGGAAAAGGCTTGTTGCTTCTAAGCAGAAGCAGCCGCAACTTGGCATGCCTGCCGGTATGTTTCCGTGAGAGCACTGGGAAGATAAACAGGGTGTAATTCAGTTAAGAGGAAAGGGAAGGCAAACTCATCATAATAGTTTTAAAAAAGGGAAACAACAAATAACAGCTGCTTTTGCAGGAACAGCAATGGCCAATTTTATCTCTCATAAAAGAGAGCGATGATGTGTGTCTGTGAAAGAGCAAACTGCAGCTGCAGCCGCCACTGAGTGCAGCTTTAACCTAGTTTCTGGAACAATGTGATAGATTGTATCTGCATAATCAAAAGAATGCAGAATCATAACTGAGCCTAACTACTAATGGGCCATAAAGCCAGGGCACTAGCACGCACACCCCATAAAGCACCTAATCAATTACCTTTATATTTATACAAGTGCACAGTGCCTCTGGATAAATTTTGGTTGAATGCAATGAATTTCTGTGATCTTGTCAATGAGAGGCTATGGCTACATTAGCACGTTTGTGGGCAAGCATCTGGAACACTCTCCTATTCCACCTTTGAAGCTTTGCCAGACAATCCCTGACAGCCCCAGCTGTTCCAAGCCACTTCTGCCCCATGTCCCTCCCCTGACACACCAAACTGTACTCTCAGTCCTGACCCACAATTCTGGTGCTGGAGACTGCTCATCCTCCAGATCCACAAGCATCCTGTTCCACTGCTGGATTTCTTATGTGGCATGCTAATAGCTAGCCTATTTCTACATAATAAAACAAATAGCTCAGTGGTTTGAGCATTGGCCTGCTAAACCCGGGGTTGTGAGTTTAATCCTTGATGGGCCATTTAGGGATATAGGGCAAAAATCAGTTGGATGATTTAATTGGGGATTGGCCCTGCTTTGAGCACAGGGATTAGACTAGTTGATCTCCCTTCCACCTCTAAGATTCTCTTCTAAGACTCTGTAAGTGCACTTTCCACACTTTTGGGGGGAGGGATAGTTCTGTGGTTTGAGCATTGGCCTGCTAAACTCAGGGTTGTGAGTTAAATCCATGAGAGGGACCATTTAGGGATATGGGGCAAAAATCTGTTGGATGATTCAGTTGGGGATTGGTCCTGCTTTGAGCAGGGGGTTGGACTAGATGATCTCCTGAGGCTTAACTTTTGAGACCTCAAAGGAGGCTGGCACTCAGAAAGTGCTGAACTCTTACCATCTGCAAATCAGGACCCTTTGAGATCAGACCCTCTTAACTTAGGCCCCTTCTAAAAAATCCAGTTGGTTGCCAACAGGACAATGCAGCACACCCAGTCTCTGGGATGAGAGCAAACCAACCTCATGTCTTGGGACCTGGACTGGAAGACCAATGAATCCCGGGGCACCTTATAGCTTTGGTGAGCCCAGGCCTGATTGAGTCAGCTGCGTTGTTTCTCCTATAGTCCTTCATGCCGTCCCACTGTTCACTGGGAAGGACAGACAAGTTCTCCGACTGTTCACTGGGAAAGAATGATAGAGCAGCTAGTTCAGCATAAAGCAAACCATGCCTCCAGAATTCCTAGTGACACACATGGGTGAGCGAATCAGTGAGGATCCAGTAGTGCAGGCCTGGCTTTGTAATGTGGCAGCTCACACCCAGGTAACCCTAACCCAATTGCCAATCACCCATGCTAATACCCCAGTGAAGCTGTACCCCTCCCTGCAGAAGGCCCCCAACTCTCAGCAGGATATGCAGGCAGACAAAAGGAACCTTGTAGGGAGCGTGAATCAGGGTGGACTCTGCTCCCCTCCCCAACTGGCCATGCGGCGCATCGGGAATCATTGCTCTTCTCCATCAAGAGCTCTAATTTCTAATTTAGAAGGTAATTCTAGCTCAAATTAGTGCCTCTTGTGGATAGAATTAGAGTCTGTGTGATGATTTGGAAAATACAATCAATTTGCTCCAATTGTTCGTACATGTCAGATCTCTCCAATAATGAAGAATTTACTCCTCCAGCACAGATACAAACAATGAGCCATTAGTCATGGGAGACGAGAGCGTCTGTCATAAGCAAACGGCCCAGGATGCTAAATGCTGCGTTTAATGGCAGTAAGAAAATGCTCTGGGGTGTTGGGCTGTTGGGTGCGGGGATCTGGCCATGTTCGGGCCCTGCTGTGTGGAGAATCCTGCTGTGTATTCACAGTTTTGTTCAAACCCCCAGGGACAGGTATCCTATGGTGCTTGGAGGCTGGAAGTGAAAATCCTGCCACAAAGGCTCTTGTGCACTTGGAGGCTGGGAGTTCAAATCCCGTCACTAATATTCTGCTGTACGGAACCTTTCTAATTTGAGGCTGAGGGGCCCTTCTTCTGGCCAATGCTGGGAATCTGCCACTATCCCAGAGGAAGGGCTGCAGTATTCTCGCTGCTCCTTAGCAGCACTGGGCCCACATGGGAAGCCGACACCTTGCCCCACCTGCAGACAGGGGGAATAACCCTGCAGAGCTTCCCTCTCACAAGAGACAAGACAGGGCTTTTTGAACAATCCATGGATTCTATACTGAGGATCCTGGACACAGACAGAGCTTGAGTTTCTCTCTGGCTGATCAACACAGCCTGTGCTGCCTAGCCTGCTCGCTCAAGGTCTTCCTAAATCTTGGCCTGAATTGCACAGTTGTGGAAGGGGCTGCTGATTGCACCACAATGTCAGTATTGTTAACACCGCGGCTATGATCTGGTTTCAATAGTGCCCGTTCTTTTCCAAACACAAAAAGAGACATGGAGACAGATCCTCAGCTTCTGTGAAGTGCCATTGACTTCAACAGAGCAACGCTAATTTACACCACCTGGGAATATGTCCACTGCTCCCCGAGAGCTCTTGGAAGTGCACAGATCTCACTGGACCCATCCTTTTTTTCTGCACTCGTCTGGGAGGCATTAAAAGGGAAATTGAGAGTGACTGTTATTCTAAGCATTAATTTCTGGTCTTTTCATGGTCTGATTTAACCAGCTCTTTAGGAGGCAAACAATATACATATTTCATGAAATGCATTTCCATGTCTGTTTAATTGTGAGCGCACTCCGTGAGGCTGAGAAACGCTAACTGCTCCTTGTTAAGTCATTTGAGCTGACTTAACAGGGAGGCTGTGAGACTGATAATGAATTACCCAGCTTTAAGCCTCTACCAGCCAGCCACCTCCCTGTCTTGCCCCCTTTCCCTTCAGGCCTCTCGCATCTGACACTGGAGAGGAACCCTGACCCGAAGTGGCCCAGACTGAGGTCTGGGGAGTCAGGTGACCTGAATTCTGTTCCCAGCCCTATCACAGAATTGTTAACCTCCCTCTCTGTTCCACAGCTTCTGCACTATAGAATGAGGAGGAGGATTACCCCTTCCCTAGCTTGGTGTTGGATCCATCTATCTGTAAAGCACATTGATGTGCAGTCCCTGCCACCAAAGGATAAGGGCCAAATATTGTAATGAATTGGCTGGTGTGTCTATATGCTGCTGGATGGAATCCAGATGATTCAGTTCTGTTTCATAGATCCTATATTGCAATAGCTGATGGAGATTCTCCATTAGCTCAAGTGGCAGGGACTTGTGAGATCCCAAGTTCTAGCCCTGCTGTCTCCAGGGATTTCCAAGTGGCCAGTGTGCACAGCATCTTAAGGCTGTGAAGTCCTAGATGTCTGTGGACTTTTTAACGGTGAAATTACTGTAGTTTGTGGGATCCACCTAATTTTCTTCACCTTCAGATCTCTTACCTGTGCTGTAGAGAGGCTGCCCCACAGGAAGGAAATTGCATAGTGCTAACAAGATCTATTATAGAGTGACCCTCCTGTCCCTGTCCTAATAGAGATCACCAGGTGAGGAATAGAGGAGAATTCTGACATGAACCCAACAATCACACATTAGTGGTTTGGCTCAGCCGATGGTATAATCACTGTGACATTCCACTAGACAAGATGACCTGCTCTGAAAGAGGCCACTGCTGGCTTCTGAGGCAGGAGGTGAGGCTGTCAAGTTCACTGCTTTGCAAAATGCAGGTAACTGCTTCCTGACACCATAAATTACTTAGGCATTCAGATGTTTAAGCATATGTATCCTATCGCAGGGGCCAGCCTTAATGCTCTGGGATATATATGAGATGGTAAAACCTACATTATCTGGGATTTAGGATGTTTGCTTTGCAGAGCAAGGGATTAGAGAACAGAAAGCTTGAAAGGACCATCTGTCTGCAAAGAGGGATCCTGTGAACTGGTCATTTTTTTCAAAGGATCATTTGATCACCACAAGGCTCAGAAAGACAGGCCCTTGGTTCTTAGGACTGCATCTGGAAGACCCACATAAAGTGAAATGCATGGGTCTCAGCTGGTATAACTTTGGAAGAGTGAGAGGCTGGTGTTTAAAGGCTTAATATTCCACCTGAAATGAAGGAAGGTGTTCTCCTACCCATCCCTTTTCAAACAGGAGCTCAATGATTTTCAATAGAATTAATTCCGCAGGATGCAAGGAATGATGATGCACACACAGTCATCCTCTACAGTGCAAAGAGGGTTTGATGAGCATTAACAGTACTGGCAAAATAGTTTGCATTTTCCCTGATAGCATTGGTGTTCAACAGACCTGTGCAAGCCCTAGAGAGTAGAAGTCCCTCGGCACATAAATAAGCAAAATAGATAAATATTCATAATAACACTGGAGATAGTTTTGTTTTTGTTTTTAAACATTTCCGCACAAACAAACATTTCCATTTACCATTCCCTTGTTCACAGCAAGGTGAATTGTATTTACAGTACTGGGGAATTTATCAGCAGCAGCATTCTGCTCATCAGCTGTCTCTCCCATTTCAGAAAGCAATTAGCGAGCGGCAGGCAGAGCATGTGAATAAGAGAACACACTGGAAGGGGCTGCTCACCAAACTGTGTCGAGCAGCATCACTGCCTGTCAGATGGTCCCCCACCTTCACTCGGCCGTATGACTCTATTTTACCAGGGTACAGCCCCGGCCCTGTGCACAGGAATGCTATATGACAGGTTAGGTCAGAAAGGGAGTAAAAAATAACAGATCTACGTGGAACTGCTGCTGGAATTTAGGGAGGCTGGATTGAACCACTTTATATTTTTGAAGAAAGTGCAATGGGGCCTCTATCAAACACTCTGTCGGCATCAGGCAGACTTCCTAGATTAGCAGGAGAAAAGATCTGCAATCTTGTGGGCCTAAACTTTAGGGAAACATTAATCATACAGCCATCCCGGATACTGAGTGTGAGAGGGGGCAGGAGGAGTGGAGGGTCTGCGTGAATGCATGCACATACTATGCATCTGCACTGCATGTCAGTAATATTATCCCTATCGTGTGTAATCTGGGGGCGGGGGGATTAAACAACCTTGACCCAAAGCTAAGAGTCTGAGAAGAGAAGAGAAGCTGAAGAACTGGAATTAATTAACAAATTGGACACTATAAACCAAAGGTTAAACAGGGACTGTGAATGGCTTAGTCATTACACTAATTGAATTTATTTCTATAAATTAATCTTCCTTCACACCTTCTTGTCAATTGTCAGACACAGATCCATTTGATTATCACTGCAAAAGGTTTTTTTTCTCCTGCTGATAATGGCTCATCCAAATTAAACAGCCTCTTAGAATTGGTATGGTAATTTCCAACTTTTTATGCTTTCTGTGTATATAAATGCATTTTACTTCTGAGTGTTCCATTCTATGCATCCGATGACGTGGGCTATAGCCCGTGAAAGCTTATGCTGAAATAAATTGGTTAGTCTCTAAGGTGCCACAAATATTCCTAGTTTTCTTCAGAAAAAAACAGGACAGCACTTCAGAAAGGAACATTTTGAAATGTTTCTTCTGCAAAAAGTTAGTAACTGTTTTATTTGTTACGTGGAAAGTGCAATTGTCCTTTGAGTTACTGTGTCGAGTTTGGAAGTCCAGTTCAATCACTGAAGTGTGAAAGCGAGAGATTTTTAGTCCTGCTCTAAGCGCGAATGTCAGTGCAAACTTAAACATGGAGTTCCCAGTGATGTCTCCATTATTTATATTTTAGATGTCTTGCTCTAAATATAGACTTGCAGTCTGAAGATTCAGCCACTGCATGAGACAGGGAATGTTTGTCTCTCTTTTTTTAAAACAGGAGCTTGTTGAAATTCACCCTACAGGAGAAGGCAGCATTCTACAGCTTCAGGACTCTGTGTGTGTGTGTGTGTGTGTGATATGTTTATTTATACCTATGGATATGCTGCCTGTAAATATTACTCTGTAAATATTACTATAAATACTGTAAATATTACTCTGGGGAATGTTAGCTAATAGACAGTAGAGGACTGGAGACTTGGGTTCTATTACTAACTTGCTGTGTGAACTTGGGTAGATGATATATCCGCACCTATACCCAGTTTACAAATACATCAAATATTGCTTTACTGCTTTACATAAGGTGGTCTTGGGGCCTTAATTAATGTTTTGGCAACTTGTAACAATTGCTTGGATGGGCTATTTTTTAAGGGATTATGAAATGAGCAACCCTCTCTTCTAGACTGTGGGTGCAGGAGAGCGAAAATGGGGTGGCGCCTGCTGCATTCCAACTTCCCTGGATCCTTCCAAATCATCTCCCTCCCTTTCTGATTCATCGTGGAGTCCTTCAAGTGGATATGCTGTCTGACAAGCAGCTTTGCAAGGTTCTGAATCTGGCCACCTTAATGTAAAATAATAAATCTACCATTTAGAAGAAACCCATCAGTACCGCCTGGGGGGAGATACTCCCTCGAAAGCCAGCATTAAGTGTGTTTGTTTGGAACAGAAACATAGCTAGGAGAACAGAGCTGATTGCAAGTGACAGCTCTCATGCCAGATGAGTTCTGACAGACAACGATTTCTCTATCGATAAGTGCCTGAGGGAATCCATCCGTCTTCTTAACTGAGGTTGCTGCTTGAGGGTGTGGGAAGGGTTAGTTGTAGGGATGGGTGACTATGGCCGAGTAATGGGGTAACAACCTATCTTGTGACCTGGAACTGTGTGGGAGGAGAGCCAGCTTCAGCTTCCCACCACAGCGCACTCAGCTATGCTGTAAAGTGAAGTTTCTCCAAGGTTTGCCCTGTGCGCAGCTAATCTGTGTAAATCTGTTTGTTCCATAAGATATTGCTGCGTACTGGCTCTAGTGATAACTCCGCTACAACATATGTATTTAAAAATGACTTTCCAGAAGCCATGCTCCACTGATGTGATTCCTCTTGCCCGGGGGAGAGCACCGGTGATTTCTTGAAGCTAGGAAAGAATTTCGCTCCTCGCCCCCTTTCAGAGGCAAGTAGAAAATATTCAGTTGTGGAAGGGTTCATCAGGGCAGGTTCTAATTTGCCTGAACAGACTAACACGCCTCATAGAACTCATTCCCATCCTCACATGATAGTTCCCTTCAATTCATGTGTTTGATCTGGGAGACTCACTGCTTTATTGATCTGCATTTAGGGCTAGAACTAGAAGCCCCTTACTGGGGCATTAACTTCGAAGGGCTCTTAGGCAGCTTTAGGTTTTGGATCATAGTAATTACTCCGATAACACTGACCAATAGGAAGGGTACATAGGGAGCCCTTGTCATGGGCTATCTGTGTCTAATGAACTGGCTAATCTTCCATGGACATTTTTATTTTGTTAGTTGCCAAAATCCACAACAAGAAACTAATTTAAGAACAATCAAAAATTTTCATACGGTAGCTGGTCAGACCACTAATTCCATCCAATACTGTTTCTTACCACTTTAGAAGAAACTCTCCTAGCCAATATTTTTTGCCTGTGGTTCCTTCTTCACTTAATGTCTCTAGGATGTAGCGACTTCACTACTGACGCAGCTGGCGATGTGGGAGTGAAATTAAATCAGAGCACCGGATGCCCAGATGCCACCATGCAGCTTTCAGATGTTGCCAAATATCTCTCCTTTACATTATTAAATGAACAGAAACGAAGTACATTATTCTGTATCAATAGCAATGCAAGGGAAATGTGTTTAGACCAAGCTGTGAAGTAAATGGCGAGAGAACAATACCTTGTTTATCTGGAGTGGAAAGATTTGCTATTTTATTGTTAGAATGGGATTGACGATGTGTTCAAAACACAAAAATGAAGACAGTCCCTGCCCCAGTGAGTTTACAGTCTGAGAGAGAGATGCTAGGAGATAGGAAGCCATGGGAAATATAGAACAAGGAATATCCTCAAGGTCAGGGGTCTCAAACTCAAATGACCATGAGGGCCGCATGAGGACTAGTGCACTGGCCCGAGGGCCGCACCACTGACACACGTACACACCCTCGCTGCCCCAGCTCCGCCCCCACTCCACCCCTTCCAAGAGGTCCCACCCCTGCCCCACCTCCTCCTCTGAGCACACAGCTCCCCATTCCCTCCTGGAAAGCACTAGGCACCACCAACAGCTGATTGGCAAACAAAGCAAGAGCAATCTAGGAAGTCCAGAGCTAGAAACACGTGTGGCCCAGCCAGGCAGCAGAGAAGCCTCTGCTTCTGGCCCCTCCCTTCCGCAAACTGCTATGGGAGGGGGGGGGAGAGAACAGGAAGCCTGGCGGGCCGCAGGGAAGGGCTTCGCGGGCCACATGCGGCCCCCGGGCCGCATGTTTGAGACCCCTGCTCAAGGTGGTTGTATAAAACATGTATTTTACTAAACTCCCTTCTTGGAGGAACTGCAGAAGAAGTGAATTTATTCGGAATCTGAACCTGTGACTTAGATGTGAAGTGACTGTGAACTTAATTTGGTTCCTATACAGCCTGATGCCATTGCACTGGAAGTGAATGAGAAATTTTACAATTAACTTCAGAGCAGTACTGAGCCTAGGCTAGACTTTCTCTTCTCCTATCAGGTAAATCCTGGTTCTGCTGAATTTTGTAGGACCAGGATATGCTGATATATACATACACGTGAAGGGCAGCATGGCTCTGAGGACTATTCATGGGACTGGGACCCAGAAAGCCTAGGCCATGCTTCCAACTTTGCAACCAATTGTCTGTGTAACCTTGGGCAAGCCACATAACCCCTTTGCATCCAGTTGCCCTGTGAAATACTAATCTATCCCACAGTGGCATGCAGCAAGGATTAATTAGCCACAGCACATTAATGTAGTATATTAACATTAGTGTGTGTATGTCCAGTTCCCATTGAGTCTGTGTCCACAGTGCAAAACCACTCCAAGAGCTGGCACTAAATTATCCCCTTGCTGACAGTCTGAGCAGAGAGGCCTAATGCTGACTGGGCTGTGGAGTCTCTCCCATCCTCTGGGTACTCCCTCCAGCCCAGATTTGAGCAATGTGGGTGAAGGAAGCTTGTCCTGGGGCAAGGGACCTCAGGAGATTATCTAGTTCAACCACCTGTTCAAAGTAGGCCCAATCCCCAATTAAGTTATCAAACAGTTTTTTGCCCTATATCCTAAATGACCCCATCAAGGATTGAACTCATAACCCTGGGATCAGCAGGCTGTTGCTCATGCCACTGAGCTATCCCTCTCCCCACAAAACTTAGAAACAATGCTTATGTAATGCCATCAGGCAGGCTCAAACCCAGGACCTCTGGAGCTTCACGAAGGTGGATCAGTGTCATTATCTCTCCATTGTACTGATGGTGGAAACCGAGGCAAATGGGGGTGAAGGCCTAAAGGGGAACGTTTTCAAAGGCACATTAAGAGCAGTTGGAGTTGGGTGATTAAGTGCTATTTGTGTCTTTGAACATCTGACCCACTATGTAAAAGGCCGTTGGGGGGAAGCGGCCTGTTTAAACTTGAGCATAATCAGGTACCTGACCGTTACTTGACTCTTTTTCCGTCTGGAGTACGGAGCAATTGTACCTCCTAATGCCATCAGAGAAGTAAAGTACCTTCTGCTGGTCTGCATGTCACATGCAAGCTTTGTATCAATGCATACTCCAAGTAGGGTATCCTGAAGTCAACACAACACTTTGCTGCATGCCTAAAAAGCATCATGCTCACTTGGCTTTAGATCCAAGGCTGTAGTTGTTCTCCTTCTGGAATTATTTAGGTCGCTTCCATTCTTCTCCCCTCCACCCCCCGAGAGGGCATTCACTTCGGCCACAGAGAGGCCCAAGGTTTCCTCAAAAGCTGACAAGGTCCGGAGGCTGGGAAGAAGGGGGCTTTTGCCAAGACTCTGTTTGTGGGATTTAAATCCAGACTGAGCCTGTGATCTTTGGCTTGAGAAGGTGAGGATGCTAGATAAAGAAATCCCTAGAGTAGGCGTAGGAGAGGGGAGGGGAAATAAATAAAACCCCAGGCAGGGCAGAAATCCTTGTGGAGCGGAGAACTGGATAGGTGCAGTTTATACAAGCTGTTCAGTCCAATAATTACTTGCTTGATTTGTTTTAGTGGAGGTAGGGGAAACTTTAGCTGATCCTGCCTGCCTCTTTAATGATTATACTTTGCAAAATATTGGTCACTCCTTCCAAAGGATTGAAAAGCAAACTTAAAAAAACAGGAACCACTTCACTCATGCCATTCAGCCACGGGATGTGACAGCTGTGACAGTAGCCTTTGGAGGCAATGCGCACTGACCCCTGCGTGCTCCCATAAGAGAATATAGCAGCTTTCCAATGTGCCTTGGGGCCTCAGCAGCTACCGAACAGTGCATAGCAGTGTTGTGCGACAGTATGGGATAGGAAGTGAAGCAGCACCCTGGATCCAGTTGCAAGGACATGGGGGAAATTTAGAAGAGGCAGAATAAGATTACTCCCCAGGATATTTGAGCTAATTTCCCTTCTGTCATGGGATCTCTAATTGACAGTTGTGGTCAGGCTTTGGCTTTATGACTCATCTAAATGACAGCATGGCAGCGTCCTGCCCTGACTCTTATGACTTTGCAATAATATCGCCTCCCAATACAAATGAGAATTGTAAAGGTGCTTTTATTTGGACTTTTAACTATGGATTCGATTTGGATTGTTTTTTGGCTTTTTAATAGAATTAGCTAAAATAATGTTCTGCTTTTCTAAGAACTGATGCTACCTGCTGGGTTTATCCTTGTGCACTGCAGCTTGAACTTCTCATTCAATATTTTGCTCCTGTCATTCAAATGAATGACATTTGGCCTCCTTTTATCATAATTCTTCTATTTCCCACTGCTCGCTGAGGAGAGGCAAGAGAAAAAAGGACTCATTGACAAAGTAACAGGTCATTTACCAAGTTGTGAGGGTCCCAGCCTGGTCATTTTTTTCTCAGGGGGGTGGCCCTACCAATGTCGACATGAGAGAACGACAGGGCTTGTGGTCCCATCTGATGTGGGAAGCACAGAGCAATTGATTTTTTAAATAGTGCCTGTGATTCAGCAATAATGCTTTGGTGAGGAGTGCAGAGAGAGAGAGTGGGAGGGATGTGATAGCAATTAAAGGAGAATAATAAAAGCAATTAAATGTGGAAGGATGAGACGCAGAATTGCTGGGCAGAGCAGGGGTGGTTGTGGTGTTGAGAGGACTTGATTGTGGGGAAAGGTGATTGGGCCCACAATTGCTTTGTTTAAATTCCTTACCTAAATGCTTCTGTACCAGCCTCTTACACAAAAGCATCTTATTTAAAGCTGAGCCTCTGGAGAATTTAGTGCTAGGAGCCAGCCAGACTCCTACCGCATTTTCAAAAGAGCTCACAGCCCTTGAACATGTGTCCAAACGTACCTCTTCTCTCCCCGGCGTGTGATTGGACTACTCCACAGCAGTTTGCTGTAAACCTCAGCCCAAGCTTACCCCTGGAACTTGTGGTGCCCCTGTTAGGATCTCCTCTGTTCTAGCTCCCCGCAGGGATCTGCCCAGCCTCCCTTTTATATGAGGGCTGGAGTTAATGACCTCCACCTGCCACAATCGGCCATCAGGGTTCTTACCCCTGGTGGGTCAGTGGAAGTGTCTCCTTGTTATGCTGGAGACTGATTCCCTCTTCAGCTGCTACAGTTAGGCTATATTAGTGTGCAAGTCTGCCCTGCCAACGGGACTCGGCTCTAGGACCGAGAGGTCACTTCAGTCTCCATGACTTGGTCGCTCTTTGGCCATCCTGCTGAGGCTGCCCATGATGGAGCCTGTCCGGTCAATAGCAATAATAATTGGAGACTTCAAACGAGGTGGAAAGGTGGACCAAAGCCCAAACGAGGAGACCTAAGGGTTGAGATCTATAGGGAGCGGAGATAAGCCTGAGCAAAAACCCTGGATCCAGCACATGCGCACACGCATCCTGCCATGGTGCACTGTAATGGAATTTGGGTCCAGATCTGTCTCCCTGGATCTAGAATGGGTCAAACCAAAACCCAGAACCACTTGGACCTGCCCAACTGAGATGGGACTCTCTAGCTGGGGCTTTCTTGTGGTACATGGGGCCTTTTGGGATGTCTGTAGTGTCTGTACACTGAAGTGTAATGAAGGAAGTTCTGAGCCTGTATGAAACTCAGTGGAGGCTTAGAGCCTCATGCAGCTCAATTACAGTCTCCCTAAAAGCAGGGGTTCTCAAACTGGAGGTTGGGACCCCTCTGGGTTGTGAAGTTAAGTGGAGTTGTGAGTCCTCCACCCCCAAATCCTGCTTTGCCCCCAGCGGTTATAATAGTGTTCAATATGGTTTGAATTGTTAAGGGTGGGGTCACACAAGTGGCTTGCTGTGTGACAGAGATCATCAATACAAAAGTTTGAGAACCACTGCTGTAAGGGCTCACGGTGTGTGAAGATGGGTGCACAGTGGAGATGTTTTTGTGCCTGCTTGCTGCAGTCTGGAGGCCATCTCATATGTTGGGCAATAAAATGAGCAGCAAGGATGTCATTCCAGGCCTCTGTTTGAAACAGAAAAATCAGGTGTTTTTTCTGAGGCTGGCAGATGAGAGACTTCTGGAGTCTCAGGTGGTTTTGAGGGCAAGACTGTGTGTACAGAGTATTGTAATTGATGTGCAGCCATATGCTCCAGACTCCTGCTGGGAAGCCTCTCTTCCAGGGGACAGCTCTCCGCTGCTGCGCCAGAGCCTTCACACTCTTTAGTATGACCATACACGTCCCCTATAAATTCCACGTCGAATTCTGCTGTTGCAATTCCTCATTTCCTGGCTTAAATCCTGGGGGCTGGAAATAGTCTTAACACCAGAGGTTTTATCTGCCACTCTGCAGACTCGCTCCTTCAGCTTTGCAAATGGAGTTTGTAGCCAGCGTTCTCAGCTATGTGAAGGCTCTGTTACACTGCTAAAGCAGTGTGCTGGGGCCTTAATGTAACTGAGAATTAGACCCTGTGCATGCAAAAGCCTGTAGTGTTTGAGTTGGAAGTGGAAATGCTTCCACCCAGGTAACCTCCATTTTCAAGGGGTTTGCTTTCTTCCTGGTTTGGAAGATGACTTCTGGGTCTTTAAACTAAAGCAATTACCAGAAACATTTTCAGAAAGTGACTTAGGCACTTAAACCTAAATCTAATTGAAAGTCAATGGCACTTAGACTTCGAGGTGCCTAAGTTTCTTTTGAAAATAGGACTTAGAGCATGTCCTCACTAGAAACGTAAGTCAACCTATGTTAGACTTTTTTAATTTTTAATTTGATTTTGTAATCTTTCATTAAGTTGCTAAAGAATGTTAAATACATCGATCAGCATTCAACTAAGAATTTTCTTCACCAGTTCACAAATTGAGTGCTTGTCTGCATCTCTAGTAGTAACCCTGCTCTCATAGTACTCTCATCAAAGGATCCCAAAGCACTGTACAAACACAGTGAATTTAGCCTCATTGCTCTTCCTGAGGCAGGTAAATATTCTCCCTCTTGGACAGTTGGGGAAAGTGAGGTGCAGAGTAGTGAAGTGACTTGCACAAGGTCGTAGACAGTCAGTGACAGAGCAGGGGAATAGAACCCAGGAAGCCTGGTTCTCACTTCTATGTGCTAATCACAAAACCAGACGTGAGCTAACAGCTTTGATGGGCTACTGATAAGGCCCAGGCCTAGAAGGAAGTTCTCCTGCCTCTCTGAACAGCTGGAGCTGAAGTCCAAAGGGGACTCTCCTAGCCCAAGGATGGTGAAGCTCATCCAGGCAGGCATCAGTTGCTCTGGCAGGTTTGGCGGGACTAGAGTTGAGCAATGTTCCCCAGCGTTAACTCCGAGTTGCTTTTGTTTATTTCTCCGATCCCATCAAAAAGAGAGAGGCTCCTCTGTTTTGTCGCACAGGATTTTTGTCTTTGTTGTCAAAGCAGCAAATCAGGCTGGTCTGAAGAGGGAAGTGTAATTAAAGTTTGCACAGACAAAGGCATTTGGTGACGAGATACAGTGTTGCTGAATTCGCAAGTGGCACAATTAACTGATAAGAGTAAACTAATTGTTATTCATATTAAATTAGGGCACAGGTGATTTGGAAAATCTATAGACACTCCCATATGCTTTGCAATTTTGAATTGCAGATTATGGTTTTATAGGGCCCTTCTGGGATTTGGATTATAGAACCAGAGTGTGGAGTTGTAGCTAAACTGAACGTTCCCTGCCCTGATTAACTACATGATAAAAACATAAATGTGCACATCAGAGGATTTATCTCCATGTTCGCATATTAATTTTTTCAGGCATTAGCACTGGAGGCTTTTATAGACCTGAATGACTCTTGTTAGCAGCAGTTGTGTGAATACAGTTGAGCAACATGATCCCAGTGATGGCCATATATGATGGGGCCATGTACATACGAGTATGCTTGGGAAGGAGATAAAGCCATGCATACACCAGGGACCCAGACATTGCTTGAGTGATAGTGGGGCCATGCACACAAAGGGGTGTGTGTGTGTGAGATGTGTTTGCAGTCCTTTCCTCTGTGCGCAATCTGGATTGTGCTGTCTGTAGTTGGGGTGCAGTTGGACCAAACTCAGCACTGGCTTGCAACCTGTGCAATCTCACTGCTGTCAACAGGATGGAGTAGGGACATAAATGAGAGTCAGATTTGGCACCGTGGTGTGTGTTGTATGCTGTGCGATAACAGCATGCTGCTTGGGATTCACTGAGCTTCTCAATCACCAAGTTCCATTTCCACATTATTGGTTTAAGATGGTCCTAAAATTTGTATTTATAAACGAGACATGAAAGTCTTTCTCTAAATTGCACTTGGGGCATGTGGAATGTTATTTTGTGCTTGTGGGTTTTTTTGATGTTCCTCTTCGCTGTTGCAATCCCACAAGATGAGAGGGATAATTGTGCCCCTTATCACAAGCTTGTGCCTGCAGGGCGATTCTCCACTGGCCAAGCCCACAGGTGGCTGGGAAACAGCTGGAGAAGAGTGTGACCAACAATAGCACAGGGAGGGCATGTCACCAAAGCAATTAAAGCACTTGTACACAGAGAGAAAAGTATGCAACTTTCTGGAATTTCCTGGCAAGGTTTCTTGGCAATGAAATCAGGGGGAAGGGGAGGTTCTGAGCTCCAGGGATGAATTTGGCCTCGGATGTCTCATGAAGAGGCTAAGTCTCCCAGACTTCAGCGGTGTGCATGCTCTTTCTGTCTCCCTCCCTTAGGTTCTCAAACTGCACTATCCAAAGCAAAGGCAAGAGCAGCTGACTTGCCTGCTGCCTGTTCAGTGAGCTGTTGGTTTGGAAACACAGAGCTTAATTAGAGAGCAAAGCACAGAGAGCTGGAACGCTGACTCGGTTTGTTTTTAGGTGGGGAGCTTTCCACTGAATTAAAATCCCACTGAGAACAGTTTAAAGGCTTGTGATTTAGCACCAAGCAGGTTGCACTAGTGTCTGAACAATCTCTGCCTTGGACCCTGGCCAAAGTAATGATTGGAGAATGGCTGTTGCAGGACAAGGAGTCTAGGGGTTATTGAATCACTCCTTCCAGCGACTCACTAAACCATTTGCTTTTAGACATTTTCCTGATTTAACTCTAGCCACAATGGATCTTTAGTCCGTGCAGGGATAGAGACTAATAGCCACTGGTCTCCTGCAATCCTTTAAAGAAGCACTGCTGTGAGATAGGAGTTCTGCGTGACTTATTCCATTGCTTCTGTGTTAATATAGACCGAGTCCTTCTCCCAGGGGAAAGGGGACTTCCTTGCTGGCTCAGTGTGGAGGTTCCAGCACTGGAAGAGAGAACCCAGTAGAGAAATGCCAGGCTAGGGCTTGCTGGGATTTCTTCCTCCGTCTTGCATTCTTCATGCAAGGCCTACAGGGCTTAACTTTGTTGCTGACTCAAAAAGGAGTCTGATGTCCCACCTCCACTTCTTGCAGCAGCACTCTGGGTCCCATCCGCACTTTGATCCACCTGCTTGGCTTATGAGAGCCCCTGGGATGGCAGTCAGAGGCAGACTTCTAGCAATATTCAAATGCAGGTGTTGTCCTTGTTAGCTGGGCTAGTTAGATGGACTCGAGAGGATTCTCTGCCCTTTCATGCTGGGAATTTTCCCTTCCCTCAACCACCATTGATTCTCTTCGCACTCTCTCCCCTTGTTGGATGTGTCATTGCCCGTCTTCCTAGAAATATATGCAATGCTCGCTCCTTGCAATACTCCTGCTTCGTTATAATTGTACATATGCACACACATGGCTGAGACATCCCCCATTATTTTCTAAATATTTACCATCATTATCTCCCCCACTGCACCTCTGCTAATGAGGTTATTGTTGAGCAATGGAGAGAAGCATCCTCTCCTGTTTTTTGTCCCTAACCGCAGCCAGATTTTGAACAGAGGTCCTCCTGACAATGCCAGATGGTGAGCTGTGTGCGCTGGGGAAAGGGAGGAAAAGGAGCCAAGCTTCAGCTTCTCCTCCTGCCCCTGGAGAAAATCCAGTCAAGATTCAGTCTACTCTAGCCCTGCCTCAAGTGGTTTTGGGCCTGGGAGGTGACTGTAAAGAGCACTGCAAAGGACCTGGGCCACCCGACCACTCTGGTGAATAGGTAGTTTGTCAGGCTGGGAGCCGGATTGCTCCAGCGATTGTGTCTAGTTGAGGGTTTCTTGTGCCTCCAATAAACCTTACATAATCCTAGCCAGAAGCACAGCATTAATATTTAAAAAATGACATTTAAGATATTGAATTTATATTGCATCCACCCAAAGTATATTTTTGGTACATATTTTGTTGTGAGTATTTGTGCCGCAATCAGAACAGTGTCTGGGAGGGGGACAGAAATAATGCTGCTCCTTTTAAATACTCTGCTGTCAACTGCTACACTGCCTGTTTTAGATTCATGTCCAGTGTAGAATGCTCTTACTCCTCCTATAGGTAAACAACACACACACACCCCTTAGTCTCTTGGGAGGTTGTTTGAGTTCCTTTTCATGCCCATCTCCAGCTTGCCCTAACCGTGGAAGGTGGCACCAGTGAATATATGGCACACACAATACCAGGCGTGTGAACAAGTCAATGTGCAGCCAGTGCAAGTTCACAGAGACACCTTCGATGAATGGCTAAGCAGCAGCCCTGCACCATTGCTGTGCTACTTGATCATGGAACAAGCTCAAATTGAATGTCTGAGTCTGTAATTTTCAGTGTGCTTGTGTTCCCCCCCAGCCCACTTTCTTTGCTGTTAGCAATAGGCCAGAGCTAGAACGCCATGTCCGAATACCCCTCACTTTTATGGGTCTTCTGAGACTCCAGTTCAGAGCTGAGCCTGAATTTGCAGCTCCCTGCTTGTTCTATTATGACCAGATCCAAGGCGTGTTAGAGTTTTGAGTGTGCAAAAGATACAGCTGGACTTTGTGGCATGAGTCCATTTTCAATTTCTTTATTCCTTCCCCCATAGAAAGTCTAATCTTCACCCCTCAACCCCGCACACATAAAATCTGCAACATGCATGGTGTGGACTTCCCCACAGATCCCTGTCCTAATAAGGGTGATCCCCCAATTGCTTTTTAAACATGCCCCTGGCTCCCAGGGCAGCGTCCGCCCTTTCGATGTAATTGGACATCATGAATTTTTAATAGACGTAGAGCTCAGCAAAATCCTTATTACCAGCTGAATTGGCACAAAATTGCCAAACGAGTAGAGTATTTGGAGATGAGCTCTCCCTAGGTACCTTGCTGAAAATGATAAAGCCCAGTGACAAAAAGGGCCATGTTCTCTTCCCATACCGGAACTGGACCCTTTGTAGGAAAGCAGCAGAGCAAAGGCTGGTCTGACTGGGTTTTCTGTTGTGTGTAACGCTTCAGAAGTCTCTCCAGCTCTGGTGGAAGATGCTGGATTGACAGCCCTGGAGACTGAAGTTGTCTTCTATTTACCCTCAGAGCAGGTACAGCATGTGGGGAAGCCACTGGGCAAAATTCTCTGACACACGACTCTCCTGCCATTATACTTCCACCGGCCCTGGTGACATTGCCTCTACAGAGAAAGGACATGTCACACTTGGTGGTTTATTCAATCCAGGCTTCTTTGCTGAGTCTGGCAAGAAGGGGCCCCATTAGTGTTAGTGGTGGACCCCTGTCTGCTGAGGACTGGATGGAGACCATCAATTTACATCACATAGGACTCACAGAGGTGACTTTTAGGCACTACAGGGCTGGGCATGCTCTGAACCAGTGATCTAGATGTAGAATGCTCTGTGTTCCATTATCTAGTCCAGAGCCCTCTGGGTCCCCCATGTCCTGTCTAGAATGGATGCTCATTTGCAATGCTCGTGTCTGCCCTCCATTGGCACTTCAACATAGTCTCAGTTCCTCCCCAATACAAAACCCCAGTCTTCAGGCAAGGCTCGCATTAACTTCACTGAGAGTTTTGCCTCAGTGAGTGCATCAGAATTTGGCCCACAGAAAGTAAGGTGAAAGTTAGCATGTTAATCTGCCTGAAAGGTGCCCAAACAGACTTGGTTTGGAGTCCATAGCGCCACCTCAGTTAGGGAACCAATTCATGGAGGTGTCGGAAATTGCATCTGAACTCCAGAAAGATGAAAGAGGGGAAGAGAAGCAGATGAAGGTGACGTGCTAAAAGTTCCAGTCTTGCTACAGTGCAGAGAGCTGGGAGATGCATGCTGGCTATCTTTTCCTGTGTGGGGGTCCTTGGTATTTTGTAGAGAAGGCCTCCATTGGAGACGGGGTGGCTTATATAAGAGTCCGAATACTGGGACACTCGTATTGCTACCCTAAAAGCAAAGTCCTGAGAACGCAGCTGTCAGTGACATTGTGCAAATGGTCTGGGTCTCAATTCTTCCATGGCCGATGCTGCTTGGAGCAACTGGCCAGTAGCTATTGTTTTTCACTGGTCCTTTTTGTGAACCTGTAGCTAGATCTTTCTCATGACGCTGGCAGGATTAGTGATGACATTGTGATCTGCCTTGTGGGTGGTAGGCGTAGCTGCAGCTACAGGAGGGTTTATGTTGCAGGTGGGAGATAAGGGGCATTTCTATCAAGACTAGAGGTTGCAAAAAGGAGGATGCTTACACTGGGGTGGCAGGTAAAGGGTAAATTAGCCCAAATTTGACTTGGAAGTCCACATTGATTGGTGTGTGAAAGGAATTCATTGTCCTGGGCATCCTTGTGCTACTTCAACCAATGAGCAACCAAGGCTGTGACCTAGGGAAGGCGTTGGCTCCCAAGTGAAGTGTTGTGTCCCAGTTATTCAGGTGCAGGCTCCTTGGTGTATATGACATCCATTATTAAAAGACTGGGGTCTAGTGTATAGGGCATTAGACTGGGCATCAGGAGACCTATTCATGACTCCGCCACCATGACCTGGTTTTTGACCATTAGCAAACCATTCCTCTCTGTTTACCTTTTCCCCCAACCTTGGTCTTGTCTATTTAGGCATAAGCTATAAAGGGCAGTGACTGTCTCTTTCCATGTGTTTGTACAGCAGCCAGCACAATGTGGGCCTGTGGATGCTATTATTACAATTACAGGGATATTCTGCATTTTCCTTGCCAGATGGTTTTTATAGAGACCAGGGAGGGTGAGGTAATACATTTGTATTGGACCAACTTCTGTTGATGAAAGAAACAAGCTTCTGAGTCACACAGAGCAATTCTTCAGGTCTTGGAAAGGTACTAGATGTTGTTTTCAATCTCTGTTTATGATGGGTACTTTTTCCTTGCTGGCACTCTTCCCTTCTGCCAATGGCTGGAACAGTGCATTGGGATGCTGTTCTGTCCCTGAGGCGCTTGCTACCACGTCGATCTTTCCACCGAGGCATGACCAGCTGGTTAAGAAGGTGGAGGTGGGCTTTCCAGAGAGACAGGGTAGGACCCTTGTGGTAGTGCTGCTAGGAAGCTGCCTGCTGAAGAGTGGTCTCTCTCATGATGCCCGTGCAGGGCACCGAAGCCTGGTGGCATGGCTGGTTTATGGGTGACGAGATAAGTTCCCTGCCTGCCCATTGGGTCTGGAGCTCCCTCAGCCTGCCCCTCCGAGCTGGCCTGGGTCAATGTCTCTTTGTACAAAATGAGGGCAGTCCCTGCTCTCCCAGACAAAGCATGGTCCCTCCATTCCCTCTCCATGGTCCTGCGACTCCGGCTGCAGCAGAACATCCCTTCCTGAACTTCTGTCCTGTGCTCCCCGGAGAGTGATCAGATGTCCCGATTTTATAGGGATAGTCCTGTTTTTTGGGGCCTTTTTATTATATAGGCTCCTATTACCCCCTACCCCGTCCCAATTTTTTTACGCTTGCTCTCTGGTTGCCCTAGCTCCACGCTTGGAAAATTACACCTCAGCTCCACCTTCTGGCTTCCTGGCCCATGTATGAGGGAGGGGGCGGTGGGATACGTGCAGGGGGAATTGGGGGCGGGCATCCCAGGAAGATCGGGGAGAGGGAGGGAATGGCTTGGAGAACAAGTCCTAGATAGAAAGGGAGTCAGGGGACAAGGGCTGGACAGCGTGATTCACTCCTTGCAAAACTTAGGGGCTGACCCTACTTAGGATCCAGCAATAGCAGGCGTGGGGAAGATGTGGGGGAAGGATGCTGTAAAGTTGACATGCGGAGAGGAGCGCTGTAGCCAACCCAGCCCTTTGGATCCTGACACCCTGGAAGCAGGGATGCTGGAACAGTGTATAGTGGGGGTGCTGAGAGCCATTGAACCAGACTCCAAACCCTGTCTGTGATGAAAACCACTTCAAGCCAGGGGGCTCGGCTCCCCCAGCACCCCTAGTTGGATCTGAATTGTGCTCAGGGTCCCCTGTGTCTCTAAAGGGCTGAGTCCCCCCCCCCCCCCGGAATCCCAGGGCAGGGAGGGGGCCCAGATGCCGCTGTTGCTGCAGCCCATCTGCAAGGGACAGCTGCCCCGGAGTCCCTCCCCAATTCTCTCTGTATTTGGTTGCATGCGGAGCTGAAACTCCGTGGGAGAGGCTGAGCCAGGGGCGCAGGGGCGCTGAAATCAATTCCTCGAGGGAACATCTCTGAGCGTTCCCAGGCTTTGTCCCCGCCTTGCAGGGAGAAGTGCCCCCTGCCTAAGTGGAATAAATTGGTACCGACCATTAGCAGTGCGGGCCCTCCTCTCCAAAGGGGAGGGGGGCTGTCAGTGCTGCTTTAGACACAAACCCTTCCTCTCCCCCCCCCCCCACCTTCTCACCCTCTCTCCCACCACTGCGCTGCAGAGAGCCAGACCTGGGGAAGCGGAGCGCACAGCAGTCAGCAGCTGGAGGAGGAGGGTTGATCTGCTGTCATCTGGCTTGGGTGAAGGGAGAGAAGGGGGGGCTCTCGGTTTGTGCTTGGATTAAAACACGACCCCAGACAAAGAAGGCAGAGGAGAGGAGTTGGGGAGGGGGAGGCATATGCCAGGGAGAGACGCCGCTCTCAATAATCGTGCCTCTGTTCCCAAGGATTAAGGAATGAATGGGAGCCGCTTCCCAGCTCGCCATGGAGAGAGGAGGCGATTCAGGCTGCCAGGATAAGGTAACTCCCTCTGCTCGGGCTTGCATGGCTGAGCCGGACAGAGTTCTCTTTGTGTGCCGTGGTCAGCGTCCGGGGATGGGGGCGAGCCGCAAAGCCTGAGGTTCGCCAGCCGCCTTCGGGTGGTGCAGCACGGGTGTAGGGCTGGAGCACTGCGGGACTCGACCCCGGTGCAGGGAGCCAGTGCCTCGGAAGTACCAAGGGGCATGGCCGGGAAGCTGAGAATCTATCCCTGGCTTGCCCAGGCTGCGTCTCCTTTGGCACACCTGCTCCTAGGGCTCCGGTAGTGCTGTGCCCGGCTGGCTGGGAAGGTGCGAGGGGAATGCAGTGGGCTAAGCCTACCCCCACCCCCTGCATGGTGACCGTGTATTAGATATGGCTGGGAGAAGGAAGCCAGGGCAGTAGCCGCATCCTTTGGCTCTTTCCTTAGTCCCCCACCTCCTGTTAAATGGAGGGGGGATGTCTTTCATTCGTGCCAGCTCTGGTGCGAGCCAACTTCTGGACTGGCTTAAAGGAAAAGCTTTCGGAGCTCTCTCCCTTGGAGGAAGATGTGGGGGAAAGGGATGAGCCCTCTTCTGTTGAGGAATGTGCAGGGCAAGTTATGTTTGGGGGGGGGGGGGCAAGAAAGAAGGGTGTTTGGGATGGGGCATGAGGGGGGAAGCCTGATAATGGATAACTAGATCGCTCTCTTTTTCCTTCGGGGCCCCTCTCTCTGTGTGACTCATTTCCTGAGTCCGTGCTCCTGGAAGTCGTATTTCATCTCCGGCGGAGCAGAAAGTGTAACTTGAAATAGCAGCAGGGGTGGAGAAGGAGGAGGAGGTCACTCAGTCCTGCCGTTTCTAGGAGAAGCATTGAAATGGGCATAACGTTTATGCGTATGAAACCCAACTGGACAAACCCCCATTTTGTCTGGGAGTCCCTAACTCAATTTGCCATGTAGAGACTATTGCAGCAGCAAGGGGGTGCATAATCTTGTATGTTGCCCCCAAGTGCAGTTCAATAGGACTCCAGTGGAGGGGGGGCACAAAATTGCAGTTAGTTTCTCGCACATGTCTTGATACTAAGACATAGTGGATGTAATATTTCACCAACTTGGAAGTGGCGTTGATTGTGATAATTGCTTCGAGACAAACATAGGGAGCTTAGTCCAACATTCAAAGAGACCATATCAGTCTATTGTATAAATCTGTAATCACTTGTGTCTGTGCAGTGTCACCAGCTTGTGTAACTGCAGGAGTGCTGTCTACATTTGAGGCTAGGATGGGATAACTGCACAGTGACTAATATTTGCTCACACAAGTAGGTTCTTTTAAGTCTGTGGGCCAAATCTTGCCTGCTTTGCTCATGCAAGTAGTCCCATTTACTCACTGGCATGAGTGAGGTGGGTAAGATTTGGCTCAGGGGTTGTATAAGTTAAGATTACTTATGTGAGTAACTTTAAACAGGGAGGAGGGGGGTCTGGCAGTGAAGTGGTTAAATAACTGAGCTGTGCACATGAGACAATTATACCACCAGGATCCAGTCCTCGATATGGACTGCGGGCCTGGGAAGCAGTCATTGGAGTGCCAAAGGGAGACTTGAGCTAGAGGGTAAAGGCAGTTAACCTGTCGTTTTATTTTCCTCTCTTATACTTCTTGAACTCTGATTATTGGTTGAACACACGTGTGACGGGGGGAGTGTGTCTGTGCATGCGTGTGTGTAAATTCATACCGTGGCTGGTGGCCCAGAGCCGTTTTTCTTTTTTCCACCCAGTTGAGTTACAAATCCCTCTAAAAACAGGAGCTCCTAATGAAATGCTGTCAGGTAGCGGTGTGAACTGGAGTCATTAGTAATCCAGGGGCCATCCTAATGACAGCCGGCTTTCTCAATACCAGGATATGGGGGCTGGACTCTGGGGGGCACCGACTCCACGTTTTGTCCTCATATCCATTCATTTCCGTGTGATGTTTCCAGGCAAGGACTTATCGCCAGCAGGGGAACTGCAGGGGTTATTAGGCTCTGAGAAGAGCTTTTCCAGGGCCTGATCCAATGCTCTCAGAAGTCAATAGGTGGCTTGCCATTGATTTTTTGGATCAGGCCTGTGTGTAGGGAAGGAGACAGGTGCTGTCAATTCATAATTAAAGAGAAGCTCCCCACCAACATGAAGGAGGGAGCAAGGAAGCTAGTGTCCATGCAGGACATTTGGGGTGGGGGCAGTATTTCTCAAAAACTCAAGGCGACGGTGAAGATCCTCGCCCCGTACCACCAACTGTTTGGATTCTGCATGCTGGGGGCAGAGGGGGGCTGGGAGGGTATGTTTGACATCGCTTCATGCTTATGAATTCCCAAGGCAAAAAAATTGCAGCTTCCTCTGTTACAGTTGGTCTTGCATGGTTCCATGATCCATGCAGATGACCAATACCAGGATGGGAAGTGGCATTCCTGTCCCCAAAAGGGTATGTGAAGGACCAATCCCAACACTTGAAATAGTCTTCCACTTCTTGTGTGCCCCAGGCCTGATCTGGTGGTTCACTTCTGTTCATGTCCAGCCCTCATCACTGTAGTAGCAAGTAAGGCTACCATAAGCTCTGGTTCAGTTTTCAAACACTCTCTCCTTTAGCAAGAAATTCTCCATACTCTGCTTTGTCCTCCTGCCTCCACACCCTGTCTTTACCTCAGTGGTGTTCCCTGTCTTGTCTTTGTCTTTTGTTTGATCTGAGGCAACAAGCTCTTTGGAGCAAAGAGAGCACCTCATGCGCTCTATGCAAAGGACCGTATATGGCGCAGTACAAGGAACGATTATTTGTGACAAATAGTAGCAATAACTGAGGAGAGCTGCAGTTCCCATAATGACTGATGCAACTCCCTTGTGGAGAGAGAATGCGAGTGTGACACAGAGATCAACAGGGGGGTTTCAGGCACATTTGCATTGTGGTGAGCTTGCTGTTAAACAGAGAGGGGGGATGGTTTTTAAGGGAAACATGGATTTTTCTCAGATGTCCTTTGAATCTTCACTAAAGAAACAACAGTGGAAGCTTAGGGAAGTGGAAGGAGCTGGCATCAAAGGGACACTGGGCAAGTATTGCATTCAGAGGCGCTCTTGGTATTTTTTTATTTGGTCTGGACCTATTGCAAGGCCCTTGTGCTCTGTAACTCCTGTCCCTTCACTGCCAGCTCCAGAGAAGTTGGCTATAATCCAGTTTCTTTCCCAAAGCCGCCTTCAGTTGGTGGGTTAAAATCGGGGCAAAGAGAAGGTGCAATATAGTAGCTCACACTGTGTCGCCGCTCATTTGTCCTGTGGTGATGAATCAAGTCCCAGAGCCTGGCTGGGTTCCACAGTTTCTTTTCCTGTGGACTTGCCAGAGGTCTTTTTTTCTTTCTTCTCCCTTTTGGACACTTCATCCCTCTATCTGCATCCCCTTCTTTCAGGGTAAAGGGCTCTGAGGCATTCTCTTCCCACCCCTTCATCCAGAGCCCTCCGTCACAGAGTATCAGGCATTTGCTCTGGGAGCCAGGGAGGGCTAAAGCTATAGGACCCTTGAATTGGAAGCAGGTATTTAATAGCATAGAAAAAGTCCATTATCCAGGGCAGGCAAATGGCTGGTGAGGTAGCCTGGTTATCTTCTAACTGCAGGATCTTCCTGTTAAACGTCTGGTGCTGGCTGTTGTTGGAGACAGGCTACTGGACTAGAGGAGACATGCAGGAGCATTTGGCAGAGTTTCCCTCTAGATCTGTGTGTCTGCTGGGAGCAAGGTTCTCTCTTGGCAGAAAGGTCAGCAGCATAGGAGCTTCCTTGGTCCCCTTTCTCTGTAACGTGCAGTTTGTCTTTCTGCAGAGACCCTGAATCCGTTAGTTGTCTTGGATCCCCATCCTCTCCCCACTCCCAGGGATCAGGTGTCCAGAATATACATCTGGGGGGATGATCTTTGCCAAGGGAAGGCTGCAATTGAAACATCCCAAAGCATCTAGGTCGAATTCATCCTCTGAACCCAATAGAGATTTTGCTTGAGCTAAGATTGGTGGGTGGGACCTATAATCTCCACATCTCAATGTAGCTACCCACTCTGTCCCCATCACAGTGCTTTGCCATAGCTAATGACTAGATCTTCCTGCACCCCTTAGTGGAAGCTACACACCCCAGGGGTATTGAGGCACAGAGAGATGGAATGACTTGCACCAGGTCACGCAGGTAGTGGCAGAGCTGGGAACTGAGCCCCTGAGTCCCTGTCTTATGCCTTAACCATAAAACCATCCTTGCTCTCCCTGCTAATTCATGTGCAAGCATGTCATGCTTCACTCCCTCCTTTGACAGGTTAATATTAATTCTGCATCCTGGCCAACGCAGAATTATTCCCTGTGCATTCTATCCAATCTAAGTTTGAAATGTGCCAATCAGGGGAGATTTCACCTCTTCCCCATGGGTGACTCTTCTGCAGGCTCCTAGACCTCATTTGCGGGAAATATTTTTCCAACAGTCAGCCTAAATCATACCCATTTCTTAAAAGCAAACACTGCTTTGCACAGTGTACAGTCAGCGGTCTGTGGAATTTGCCAACTCAAACACGAGCAGCTGGGATTTTTAAAGGGGCTGGCTAATTTACAAGCAGTGATATAGTAGGATGGATTCTAATCTCATGCTTCAAAGCCTCATTTGCATATGGGAAGTCATTTCCTTGCATTGTACAACTGGACAGGGGAAGGGGCATCTGAGAGGCATCAGATACTGGCCACTGCTGGAGGCAGGATACCAGATGAACTAGCCCAGTGGTCGCAAGAGCAAATTCTGTGTCCTTAATAACTCAAGGGATTCTTGCTCTTCCCTGGGAGATTATAACTAGCTGTCCTCATGTCCTCTTCTTGGTTGAGCCTATACTGGCCATTTGGGCTCTAAATAAAAGGTTCTGTGATGAGGAATTCAGCAAAGATGACTTCCAGTGGGCACAATGAACCTGCTGCTCTGCATGTCAGGTCCAGAACTTGGGAGTGAACTGCTCATTCTCTGCAATCCTGCTGCCTCCAGAGCAGGATGTGGTACCCAACGTCCCGGGACTCTGAGCCCCAGAACCTTTGATGACCAGGATGCTGTGACATGCTGGTGTGCTTCACTGTGCCCAACATCCTCTCTGGACTGCCTCCGCGCTTTCCACACAGCTTGCAACATCGCTGCCTGGAGTGGGTAAGGGATAGACCTGTTCTCAGCCTAGAGTGACCGGCCAAGGCTCAGAACTGCAGCAGAGGGACTGTGTGTGTGTGTGTGTGTGTGTGTGTGTGTGTGTGCTTAGTGTCCAGTCTAGTGCATCCTTAATGCTCTAATATGTTCACCAGGGTGTGAACCACATACACCCAATAGATTTTCAATTAAACGCCCTTGGGGCCACAGCAGCTCTCTGCTGCCACCCAGATGACCCTCTGTGCCCACGAGTTAGGTGTCACTCCCCCAAATCCCTGGTCAGACAAGCCTGCATATTGATCGGTTTGTGTCTAGTTTATATGCTGATGTTAAGTGAGGGCGTTTTTTCCCCTCCCACTGGTTCTAACTTACTGCAAAATGGTTGCACAAAATTCCTCAGGCACAGCCCTTCCCCTGGAGCTCTGCCATCACTGCACCCCTTCTAGAGAGCCTCAGGAACCAGGGCCCCTGATAACCCTGTATTATCCACTCACTGGGGGCAAGGTTTTTAAATCCATTTCGAAAGGTAGTGGAAGAAACATGAAGTGGTGGAGGAAGCAATTATCTAGTTATCTGACTTACTATGTGATCGAGGGCAAGTAACTTTTCTCTACCTGCCTTAGTTTCCCTATATGTAAAATGAGGATATTGTTTCCCTATCTCCTGGGGGGAGGGAGGGATAATTATTTTAATGTCTGTAAATCATTTGGGAGCCTCGGATGAAAGATGCCATAGAAGGATGAAGTATGTATGAATAGATGTAGGGAAATCCCCCCTGTAAAGCAGTATTATCTAATGTGGACAAAACCCACCATGGAGAGAGCTGGAGTAAGACCTTGGCAGGGGTAAGGCTGCTCTGTCATCCTATTGGTACCTTAAGTATATGGACTGTGATTTCCAGAAGCCATTAATATAGTGTCTTCTGAGCCGTATGGTTAATTTAATAATTCATTCAGTATGTCTATGGAAGATCAGGAATTCTGAAGGTTGTCATTAGATAGCAGACTTTTCTGTATCTCTGATGTCTTTGGCCCATAATCTCAGCAAAATTTGTCTGTCTTGTTTCTTCCTTCCCTCTGTCAGGACAAATTCAAGAATTGCACTAGATGCTGCTAGTCAGAGTTGTTCACCCAAAGATTTATATACAAGCACACATACATGGTGGCATGCACCTCCTGCAGAAATCCATGTACATAAACACACTGACATATGCCCTTGCAACATGCATCCCCTCGGATATATTTAGATGTGTACCCTGTGACATGTCTGTGTACTTGTACTAGTGGTTCAACATGCATGCGCACACTGCAGTGTGTTTGCACATGCACTCAATATAGAGACACACACATGCACATTGTGGTCTGCATAGCCAGTCTGTGATCTGCAACTCTTTCACCGAGAAATACAGACACAGAATCCACCCGTCTCCTCTCCAGATGCCTCATCCTGCCTCTGCTAATGGAGGGTCTCTAGACTCTTAAAATTCCACCACTGAGAAGACTGGATGTTGGGAACCATAATGTCTTTGAGCAATTTGCCAGCTATGGCACCCCACACCCTTGTTCACAGCCAGGCTAATGCAGAGATAGTGAACGCTCCTCGATGCAACTTCATTCTTCCCAAAGGGATGAACAGAAGGTATTTAAGGTCTCCAGCTGCTATGGAGAAAGAAGGCTTTATAGCTCTCTGGTCAGTGATCCTTTTTAGTGAGCTGGTGACGACAGAGTCTGCACTGTGCTCTGGAGACCCTGATTACAAGGAGGGGGAAAGCTCCCAGTCCCCAAAACCACCTTGGCATCTCCCCTGGGTGATACACCATGCTCTTCAGGCACAGGCCATGGGGGACAGTTCATGGTAATTTGGATGTCTGCTCCAGGATTTGTCTTATGCTCAGAGGGTTTATAACATTTGCAGCATTACGGTAACCTAAAACCAGCACAATTCCGAGCCCAATCCAGCTCTCAGTGAAGTCAAAGGCAAAACTCCTATTGCCTTCAATGGGAACCATGATCCCATCTAATCAGTGTAGTTCTTGATTTTCCACACTCTCTCTCTGATTGTACAAGTGCATCTCAGCAAGCCAGGGCAAAAGAATGTGTATGCACAACTGTGAGTGTGTGTGCATGAGATCACATGTGTGTGGCTGTGAAGGGGCTGAGCAAGCTGTAATAGTAACTCTGGCTCTGAGCAGCCCTTTGCAGCCTATTGTATGGAAACACAAAGCGACAGCGGACTGGGTGCCTGGGGTATTTCGCCCTGGGCTTAGCTATAAATATCAGATGGCTCTGAAACGGTCCAGCTAAACTCTTAGCTTTCTCATTTGCTCTCTCTCCATCCAACGTGCAAAGCCTCCAACGTGCAAAAGAAACACGTGCATATATTTATCCAAACACCAGTGACCCTGTTAGAGGCCAGGCTATAAATACCGGAGGTGACTCTGCATGTGCAGATGCAGGGAGAATCCAGTTGCTGGGGGAATGGAAGGGGGTGAAATGGGTGCAGAGAATAGACTGGGGGGGGAATGCTCCTGCTTTGGCCAGTGGGGGACAGAGAAGGATTTTCCATCTGACGTCTGTCATAGGGGGTGCAGTAAGAAATAGGAAGCGAGACCAGCTTTGCTGAACCACCGACATCCCCATTCCCCTGTGCTGCTATTGGCAGGAGGGGTCCAGTGGATCCCCACACACACACACACACACACATGAGCCTTGTCTTGGGCCACAGCAGGAACCAGGCCCATCCAGTGCTGACTGCATTGCAGTACTGGCCTAGAGGAGGAGGAGTTGGCACTACTGGAGCCACTGCTCCTCCAATGAGGACTTCAGCCAAAGTCCCTTTTGCCCACCTCTGCAGTCTACGCAAGGGGAGGACATTACATATTGTCATGTGCAACATTCTGGGCCAGACTTTCCCTTGCATCCCCCCTCCGCCCCCACACACTGGTGCAAATCACTTCCCTGTGTCAGCCGGGGCTGCTGTGGCCCAAGGGGAAGGGGTCCACCCCCAGGGGCATGGTCGACGGTGGTGCTTTCAGTGGTAGATAAGGGCTGCTTTAGATGCTGCAGCAGAAGGGCGCACTGAGTCAGCATATCTCCCCCCCCCTCCGGTTCCTTTGCCACACCCTTCCCAGCCAGCATTGCTCACACTAATCCCAGAGAGGTTGAGCCCACTGGCGGATTTTCTGCAGGTGTAAACCCAGAAGCAACCGTAACCCTCATTCTTAATAAAACTGTTGATCAGGATGCATAGGAGCCATTGCCCAACACAGGACAGCCGCTCCACTGCCCTGAACAGTCAGCGAGGGCACGTTCAGACCTGGTGAAAGCAGGTGCAACTCCACTGATGGGGATTTGCAGCATACCTGAGCTTGTGACCTCCGTATCGGATTCCTTCTTAGCCTGTGACTCTGTGGGTGCTGGGGCAAAAGGTCTAGTAACACCCAGTTCTCTTCTTTTCTTTCCTCCTCATCAACCTCTCATTCTGCAGGGAGCTGCATCGCTTCCCTCCTGCTTTCTCCGGTTCATGATCCCTCCATCACAGAGTGCAGGGAGCTGTAGCAGAAAACCCACAGGAAGGGTTTGAGTTTGTGGAGTGTATGGGAAGTGAGTGAGTGAGTGATGCTGCCACCAGCCTGGCAGGGCAAAGCAAAACCACAATAAAAGGTGCCTTTCTACAAATAAAATGAAAGCAAAAAGCCAGTAGGATGGTGTCACGGAGCGCCCGGGCGATAGTCTGGAACCGCTCCCTAGGAAGCCAGCCAGGACTTTGGGTGAAGGGTCCCTTCTCCGTACACAGCCTGTTTCCAAGGCTAGGAGCTTCACGGGTACCCACTTCCACCTTCCTGGGTCTGACCTTGGAGCATTCAGCACCTTCTGCCCCTCTGTGCGCTTCCCCCAGCAAGCCCGCCTGGGCGGGGTCCTGAAGGAGCCCATGGGTTCTACACCCCAAATCCACAGTCAAACGTGACTCTCAGCCAGCCAGTAAAACAGAGGTTTATTTGATGACTTCTATCTGGTCTAACCCAGACCATACAGCGAGTGTGAGCCCTCAGCTGGATCCATTTTGGGGGCCAGAGAGCGAGATAGCTCCTCTGCCTCCCTGCCTGACTCCAGCCAACCCAGACTTCCCTCTCCAGCCCCTCCTTCCACCTGGCTCAGCCAGGTCAGGTGACCTCCCTCCCCCACCTGGGGTCAGATTACAGCATCAGGTATGCATATCTGCAGAGAGGCTATGCTTTGCATCAGCTACACATTCCTATCCCCCCCCACAGACACTCAAGAAATGGATAGGGGAAACTGAGGCACGCACACACAGTATTCCCACTTCGTCACAGATGGGCATCAGCAGGCTCAGCTGGTACCACTTGCTGCTGGGGTAGTTGCCTGTGGTGCCCAAAGTTGCTGTGGCTACGACTGCAAAAGAACCGTAAGGAGCTGCTGTGTGCGTGCCATTGCCCTCTGCCAGATGCAATGGGCTCTGTGCTGTGAGCAGCTGTGGGGAATTTTCTCGGCGCTCAAATGGTTGGGGGTGCTGTAGCCCTACCAGTAAGAGGATCAGAGTTTGTTGTTGCCCGGTCCACAGCATGCAGTATAGTGACAGCCGTGAAGCCCTAGGTGACAACAGATTTGTTACAATAGTTTAATGCCTTCAGCCCCTCTTCCCCCTCCAATTTATCTTTTAATAATGCTGCCAACATTATTTTTCATCTCTGCCTCACATGCCCCGCTCGCTCCACGCTTCGCCTGGCAGTCCTTTCTGTCTCCCCCAGACCGCTCACACAACAGCGCTCTAATGGGAAGAGACGCCGTCTGCTGCAGTTAATAACTTATGTTACACACTGAGTCATTCCTGCTAGGTGGGAATTGCAAACTGTGCAGCAAGCCAGAGCTGGGACCCCGTTCTGAGGGTTAAAAGGGATGGTTTTGGGTCATGGGCACTCCCATAATGCCAATACTTCACCTATAGAGCTTTCATCTGCGGATTTCAGAGCACTTCCCAAAGCGGCCAGTGGTGTTTAGAGGTGGAGAAACTGAGGCACAGAGAGGGGAAGCCACTTGCTCAAATGAGAATCAGTGATGAAACTCAGGCCTTCCAACTCCTATCCTGGTGCACTCTTAGTGCCCCTTAGGACCCAGTATTTTGTTCCTGAGAAGGGTACTTGTGTACCATAATCAAGATGGAAGAAGCTGAGGTACGGGGAATCAAAGTGATTTGTCCAGGGCGGACGGGTGGTTGGGTTTATGGCTGCACTACTGGACGATGGGACTGCGAGCAGGGATTGATTGCTCTGCAAGTTGCTGAGTTATTGTTGGATGTTGTGCCTTTTTTTTTTTTTAACCCCCTCCCTTCACCCTTCACTGTGGCGCTTAAAAAAATCAATGCTAATCCCTTGGTGACTTGTACAGAGGTCATCACCTGGCTCTCTCTATCCCTCCTCTACCCCCGGACTAAGCAGGGCTTGGAAACTGAGCCATACCTTTAAACAGGAGTGTGAGCCAGGGATCTTCTCTGGCCTGAAGCTCTGGTTGGCACTGGCTGGTGCCCACCTGCCTGTCGGTTATTCCACTGTTCTCCTGACTTCAGCCTGTCCCTCACTCCCAGCCAGTCAGACTGCAGGAATGGTGTTTGGGACTCAGTGAGCAGCGCTGCTTCCTCTGAAGTGGTGCTGATACTATATGGCATTTGATGTTGGAGCTGGTGTTGCCCAGACACGCGGGACAGGGGGAAAGCATTCAAGACCTGGAGCTCTAGCTGCATGAGGAGGATGCAGTAGTTGTAACCCAAGGGTTCTAGCTGTTGATTAAGGATTGACATTATGCTCATTTTGGAGACATCCTGCCTCCCAGAATTCCACCTGCATTTTCAATTCCTCTTTGCTTCCTGCCCTGATCTTTTGGGTGTGGTGTTAAGAATGGTCCCCAGGTGCAGGCACATTTCAGTGGTACTGGCATAAAAAGACCAATGCTTTTAAAAGTGACTTGATTTGGGGTCCCTCTGTTTGTTAGTGTGTCTCCCCCCTGCAAAAGGATCTGAGTTCTCAGAGTGCTGAGCCACCTGCCTTTTGAAAATCAGCCCTCATCCAAGGGGTTGGCCACTCACAATCACTAGTCTCTTTTGGAAAATCCTTGGCCAAGCTCTGGGATCCTAGGCACTAGATAAATGCAAAGTGCTGTAAACTTGCTCCCCTCTCCTGTCCCTCTGTCTGTCCCCATCTCACAATAGGAGAGTGGCAGGTTTCTCACTATTCTCGTGTTACAGTCAAAGTGCTGCAAAGTGTTTCATGCTTTTTCCTTTTAAATATTCTATTGGAATCGGGTTATTAAGAATCTTTAAAACAGAGCAGGACTCCTTTTTCCGTCTGGTTTCAATAATTAAAAATAAGTGCTGACGCCTCAAAAGCAGGGGCTCGCACACGGAGTGAGCAGGATGTTTTCCAGCTGACGTTCACAGTAGGGGAAGGCGTGTGTGTGGGAGATGTTCAAATGGCTCTGATGGATTGCTGAGCAGGGAAACAGGCCCTGCAGAGTTCCCTCTGCCTCTCTCAGCCACCAAGTCAAATGGCAAGGCTGTGTGGGAAGTGAGGGATTTCATCTCTGCGTCTATAACTGAGAATATCATGCAGCACCATCTGGGAGATAAACTGGGGAATGTGGAGCTCTGGGTGCAGCTCCCGTCTCCTGCTGATGGGCTCATGGCCCCCAGTGTCGTTGGGGGGGCAGTGGCTCATGGGATTGTCGGCTATCCTTGAAACTGCTGAGGAGTCTGGAACCCAACAGCAAGAAGGAAGGGTTCTCGGGTGTCGTGTGCCCACGGTGGGGGGATATGGAGAGCTCAGTGCTGCTTCTTTACGTGGGGAGGTTGTAAAAAACGCTGTTGCCCCCCTGTTCCTTCCAGGGATCTCTCCTACTCCCCACTGGTGACTTGCTGAGACAAAGTGGGAGGTCAAAGCACCACTGACGGAGCCATGCCAGCAGCCCACATTCAGCCAGCAGCAGGTTGTTGGCTCAGCTTTAACTACTCGGCTTAATCTCCATACATCTCCTGCTCTCTTGGGCTCCTAAGACAGCTCTGGGGCTACTCCTCAACCCCCAGCCTCTCTGCTATTTGAGCCTGCATCCCTCCGCACAGCTTAGATATGGTATGTCAGTTCTGAACTGCAATCCACCCTACTTCCTCAGTCTTGGTCTCCCAGCACAGCTCTGATCCACTATATCCCTGGCCAACAGCCTCTCCAGCTATTCCAGTCTTGGGCTCCTTTCCACAACTCAGTCCTGCCCTACAGAAACCTCTGCTAATCCACCATGGGACCCATGAGCAGCATCTACAAATTCATGGCCAGCTCTGTGGGTTTTGTGATGTGAACAATACGAGAGCAGGCAGGTAGAGATCCCCACAGAGGTTTTATTTGAGATGCGAGAGAGGTTGTGCATCCGGGTTTCCAATGGCAAAGGACAAAGATTTAGGACAACTCTTTATATAGTGCCCAGGCCACCGTCAGGCAAGATGGTAAACTCAATGTGCTACCAGTTTTCTGAGGTGAGTGTTCAGGTTTGTAGAGATGCTGATGGAAAACTTCACCATTGGTCTTCGGCATCTGGTTCAACACCATAGACTCCTAGGCCCTTGGAAAAAGTTGTAGCTGTCTAGCTATCGTTGTTGAGTTTGCTGTTCTGCTGGACAGCAGAGCAGAAAGCTGTGAGTAATCATTTGAATCGCTTGACCTGCCTCTAATCCTTGACTTAATCTGAGCTTTGCTTCAAGCATCCTGGTACATCAGCTCAAACCTGGCTGCTCCATAACACACCCTCCTGGGATCACTGTAGTCTTGACTTCCTCATCCCCTATCCCACACTCAGGAGAGTCTGAGCTTAAAGCTGGCGGCTCTGATTAACTCCCCCTGTATTGCTTATTATGCACGGGTTCTGGGTTCATTCAAAGAAAGCAGGCCCATTCTGTTCTGCTTAATAACTGCACAGTAATTAGCTTGACAATTCTGCAACTATACTTATAATAGTCACCATTAAAGTTATGGGGGTTTAGGCAGCAATGGCTTATAGAGTAATTAATGAGCAAGAGGTTTTATTGCTATCTTTAGTCTTAGATCATCAGGACTACCTGTATGATAAGCAATGAGCTGGGCATCATGGCTATTTGCAGCTCCGCTACTGACTTTCTGTGTGATCTTGGGCAAATCTCTTAACTGCTATGTGCCTCGGTTATCCTATTTATAAAATGGGAATAATGGTGCTTCTCTAGAGCAGCAGAGCAGGTGTTGTGAAGCTGAGTTTGCTAATGTTTATAAGCGCTTTTGAGATTCTTGGATAAATGATGCTACTGAAAGGGAAGAATTTATTCTCATCTCATCTTCTGAACTAAAGCTGGATCTTTGGGCTTAAAGTTTATATCTTTGGGCTCCTTCCAGTCCTGCTGAGTTGCAGCATATTAGTGCCAAAGTTGTATGATGTAGTGTGATGTTCAATGTTCAGTTTGTGGGTCCATTCCCATTGTGCAGCTCCCATTGAGGGGGTTTTTACCAGTGAAACTAGCCCATTTGCAGTTACACCAATCAGTGAATGTGGTCCATGGAAATTAGAACTGGGAATTACCTTCTAATTTGCCTAATTCATCCCCCAAAGTCATTTTCCATATAAGACAGGAGACTCAAAAAACATCAGTGTAACTTAAAATGTTGATTGGTGGCAGGGAATTCAGCTCATGTTTGGCCCCAAATGCACGTTCTGTAAGAGAAGTTATCTTTCAAACTGTCCCGTGAATAGAAGTGGTTTGGGAGGAATATAATGGCTAGCACTGTACAGTGCACCTTCTGGGCCAGCAGCCTGTCTGTAACGGTGGCCAGAACCCTGCAATGTCAGTTATGGGATAACCTGGATCCAGGGCAAGCTCCTTTCGGACTCCTAGTTGTTAGATGTTTGGTTCATGCCCTGAAGGATGAGGGTTTGTATCACTTCCAAAGTTGTTTGTTCTTGTTTTTAAAAATATGTATAATTGTAATTCTGGCTCGTCTTGTTATCCAGATAAATATCCAGCCCGTTTTTCAGTCCTGCCAAGCTCTTGGCTTCAGTGAGTTCTTGCAGCAATAAGTCATCTCAATATTTACATACATTCAATTAAAATGTTTTTATATTAATTTCCCATAAACATTCCCCCATACGCACCAGGAAACCCAAACACATCAGCATTAGGGCTGTGCCTGAAAAACAGAGGGTGAAACTGATTATAAGTCAGATTGCAAATCAAAGCAGCCTTGTGTCAAAAGTTAACAAATGACACAGCTAATGTCAGGCAAACCCACTATTAAAAAAAATTATTTCAGTGTTTGTTTATCCTTCTGTATTGTAATGTACTGACTGTGCTCCATGCTGGATGGAATAAGTATTTCACTGTGTGTCATAGAATCATAGAATATTAGGGTTGGAAGGGACCTCTGGAGGTCATCTAGTCCAACCCCCTGCTTAAAGCAGGACCAATCCCCAACTAAATCATCCCAGCCAGGGCTTTGTCAAGCCTGACCTTAAAAACCTCTAAGGAAGGTGATTCTACCACCTCCCTAGGTAACCCATTCCAATGCTTGACCACCCACCTTTTTCCTAGCATCCAATCTAAACCTTCCCAACTACAACTTGAGACCATTACTCCTTGTTCGGTCATCTGCTACCACTGAGAACAGTCTAGATCCATCCTCTTTAGAACCCCCTTTCAGGTAGTTGAAAGCAGCTATCAAATCTCCCCTCAGTCTTCTCTTCTGTAGACTAAACAATCCCAGTTCTCTCAGCCTCTCCTCATAAGTCATGTGCTCCAGGCCCCTAATCATTTTTGTTGCCCTTCTCTGGACTCTTTCCAATTTTTCCACATCCTTCTTGTAGTGTGGGCCCCAAAATTGGACACAGTACTCCAGATGAGGCCTCACCAATGTCGAATAGAGAGGAACAATCACATCCCTCGATCTGCTGGCAATGCCCCTACTTATACAGCCCAAAATGCCATTAGCCTTCTTGGCAACAAGGGCACACTGTTGACTCATATCCAGCTTCTCATCCACTGTAATCCCTAGGTCCTTTTCTGCAGAACTGCTGCCTAGCCATTCGGTCCCTAGTCTGTAGCAGTGCATGGGATTCTTCCATCCTAAGTGCAGGACTCTGCACTTCTCCTTGTTGAACTTCATCAAATTTCTTTTGGCTCAGTTCTCTAATTTGTCTGGGTCCCTCTGTATCCTATCCCTACCCTCCAGTGTATCTACCACTCCTCCCAGTTTAGTGTCCTCTACAAACTTGCTGATGGTGCAGTCCACACCATCCTCCAGATCGATAAAGATATTGAATAAAACCGGCTCTAGGACCGACCCTTGGGGCACTCCGCTCGATATCAGCTACCAACTAGACATGGAGCCATTGATCACTACCCATTGAGCCTGACGATCCAGCCAGCTTTCTATCCACCTTATGGTCCATTCATCCAGCCCATACTTCTTTAACTTGCTGGCAAGAATATTGTGGGAGACCGTTTCAAAAGCTTTGCTAAAGTCAAGGAAAAAAACATCCACGGCTTTCCCCTCATCCACAGAGCCAGTTATCTCATCGTAGAAGGCAATTAGGTTAGTCAGGCATGATTTGCCCTTGGTGAATCCATGCTGACTGTTCCTGATCACTTTCCTCTCCTCTAAGGATTGATTTCTTGAGAACCTGCTCCATGATTTTTCCAGGCACTGAGGTGAGGCTGACTGGCCTGTAGTTCCCTGGATCCTCCTTCTTCCCTTTTTTAAAGATGGGCACTACATTAATGGGCATTACATCATAGTTATGCTTGCAGTGAATCAAAATGCATGTCTGGCACTGCAATACAGAGAGGTCTCAGGGAAGGGCTTAAAAGAGGCTAAGGTTGAAACTTCATGAATTTGGGTGGAGTTTTTCCCATGCACGGTGGGGGGAAGGATGGGAGAAAACAGAGGAGATTGAGGGAGGGGTGGACAAGTAGATGATTGTGGCCAGTGTCATCGGTCCCATATGAGAAGCCTCCTTTCCAGAGGAGAAAGTTTCATAACTTATTGCTCCAGCCATGCTAGAATAGGGCATGATACTTTGACAGTATGGACCTGCAGATCAGACCCAATTGTTGAGGACACTACAAGGTCTTTGGAATGTACAATAGCATGAATCCCACCAATGAGAAATCTTTGGATGTGCAGTTTATAGCCTGCATACAAGCACCTGTAGATACCCTAATGTCCCAGCACAGTGTGTTTGTGGGGAGAATGGGACGGGGACTCCCCTTCAACCTAAGAAGTGAGCAAGGTGAGGGCTCCAGAGTACAACAAGGAAGGAGAAAAAGACAAAATCAGTCAGTGGTTTTGCTATGTAGGCAACTATTTTCCTGAACTCAGGGCAACTCACCCTGTATCAGATCCTCCCCCGCCTTTGGCCAGGGTATTCTCTGGGTACCCCTTGTCCCCTGCCATGCAGGGGTTTGTGTGGCTGGCTAAGCCATTCCCGCCAGGGAGCAAGTGAACTAAACCGCTTTCTGTGCTTGCAGACTGTCCACTCTGCGTGTGTCGGCTAAGTGCTGTACACTGCTTGCCAAGATAACACCCAGATAAAATACAGTCTGCTTAAAACTTGTGTGTGCTTCAATTGAATCAGACTAAGCCAGTGTGGCAGCTTAATATACTCCAGCCCTGGCAGTTCAGAGAGGGAAGAAATGAATGCAGAGGAAGTCTGCAGGAGGACTGGAGACTAGAGGCCGGGGAATCGGTTTCTCCAGGTGGAAGAAACGGGGGTGGGAGATTTGCACTGGGGCTCTTATAGTGACATGTGGAGTGCAGAGTAACCCAAGTCATTGCAGCAACCTCTCTAATAGCATTTGAACGACTGTCCTCCATCAGATGGGGGTAGCACTGGATTCTTTGCCAAGCCCTCCACCTGGCAGAGAGCAGCACAGTTTAGCAGTCAGAGCACAGGACTGGGAGCCAGCTCCTGCATTCTAAGCCTGCCTCTACCGTTGGTTTACATGTCGGGCAAGTCACTTAATCATTCCGGTCTCTGCTTCCCTGCCTGTACAATGGGAGCAGCACCTTGGGGTGCCCCTGAGGCTTGCTTCATGATGAGGGATGCTCTGGAGATGTAAAGGGCTAGTTATTGTCCCCTCCAAACTGGCTAATGCCTCCCACTGGCGAGAGTACTCCTGGATTTCTCCTTTCTTCTGTGCAAAGCTGGGAACAGTTACAATACCTGAGTGGGGAAGGCTGGCCTTTTTCTCACTGGCCAGGCCCCGCTGCTTGGGCCGTTTAGAATGTGCCAGTAGCAAAGCAGATTGAAAATCTGCAGAGGTCAGAATGGGATGTGGCTGTTCACGGCTCACGGAGGCTGGCATACTGCAAGAGGCTAATGCCGGCCACAATGGCAGGTGCCGTGTGCTGGATATGCTCTGGGATCCACACACATGGCTCTTTGCCTAGAGCTCATGCCCAGGAGCCCATTTCTCACCTGGGAGAGGGCTCAGAGGCACTCCACAATCTTCTTGCAAGCCAGAGCTTGCTTGGCTGCTCTGGAGCATGAGAAATGCAGAGCCCTGAACACCCAGACAGCTCTTCTCCTGCCTCCCTGGCAGCTCCTCAGACTCCTTCCTCCAAGGGAGGGCTTGTTAGCACTAGGGTGTGTTCCTGAAGGGCAGCTGTTCCCGGAGCTCCTCTCTGCCTATTCTCCTTTGCTTTGTGTTTCAGGCTTGCTTCCTGATGGGTCCCTGAAAGTCCCACTAGTGGCTCTGGCGGCGCCCCGTGAAAGCACCCCCTGCGTGGCCTCCAGCCGTTGCATCTCCGAACCTGCTTCTGCAATGGGTGGGTTGTGAGCGCTGGTAAGACCCGCGAGCCGTCGCCTTCGCTGCTCTCTCTCTGTCCTTGTTCCTTCTTGCCCATTTATTTCTGTTCTCCATGTGCTCTGCTGTTCTGTCTCTGGGGTTTTCGCTGTCAGGTAATGAGGAGCTGTGGGTCCAGTCAGTCTTGGAGATGCCGAAGAGAAGAGACATCCTGGCTATCGTGCTGATAGTTCTGCCCTGGACGCTGTTAATCACCGTCTGGCACCAGAGCACCATTGCTCCACTGCTTGCAGTGCACAAGGGTGAGAGAAACTGATCAGCCCATGCCACATCCCCATGTCTCATTCCATCCCATTCATGACAACCATGCTCATCTCCACTTGTGGCCCATGCTCGGGCAGCAGCCTCCCCTGCTCTGTTACAGGGGAGGTCCAGAGCTTGTGGGATTCTTGCCAAGCTTCAGATGCTGTGGCGTGGAAGCTGGGCAGTTTAGTGCTGGGAACTGGATAGCTCCTGTGCTCATGTGGTTTGCCAGTAGCCTCTCTGCCTTTTCCCTGGGCCCCGCTGTCTCCTGGGTTCCATCTTGGAGAGGAGCACTGGTATATTTGTAGGGAGGAAGCTAAGCTCTGTTTCCCCATCTCTTGCCCATGTTCTAAGCTCTCTTCCCTTTACCTCTCACTGTACATCAGGTCCTCTTCTCCCCTCTCAATTTGGTGTGGTTTTTGCCTTACTCGCTACCCATAGTCTGATTTGCTATTTAAATCTGGCAGCAACTCCAAGACCTTTCGAGTGGCTTCACTCCCTCCCCTAGATGACCTGTAAGAGAAGGGCTCCTCTGTATCACTCTGCCACAGAACTGGCTCAGGACAACTCTGAGAGAAGTTATAGTCCTGACTCCCACCTGCTGAGGTCCCCCCTTCCGAGAGGTTCAAGTGGGCGAAAGCTCACCCCACGAACCTGGAGGAATGCAGTGCAACAAAGAGGAGAATACTGGAATTGAAAGGCGAGTGTGTTGATGCTATTACAGGAAAATGGAGTCCCGTCTCCCCACCCTTCCACACTCAGCTTAGTGCCCTGGAAGGTAGGAGACACTTTTGTGAATGAACACTGACCTGCAAGATAGAAGAGTGTCCTTGAGGGTATGACACAGGACTGGGAATGAGTTCTGTTTCCCAGACCAACGTCTGACTCACTGACACACCCTGAGCAAAACGCTTCCATGCTTTGTATACCTCAGTTTCCCCATCTGTACAATGGGGATGAAGACATTGGCTTGCCCGAGAAGGGTGTAGTCAGGATAAATCCATTCATATTTGTAAAGCAGCTCTGAAAGACTTGAGTGGGAGGTGCCAGAGATGAGAAGAGCAAATTAGCGTTGGCCAGCATGGTATGCGAGGAATGGAAGTGCCAGAGATTTTAAAGCTGAGGTCTTGACCCAGAGAGGGTGACGAAGAGCCCATGTGTCCTGGCCAAGTTCCACTCTGCCTAATTACGTTCTGCCTCTGTGCTATCAAATACATTTCACAGTTTATTCAGGGTGTGAATTGCTTCCTGTGTTTCAGATTTCTAGACTGCTGGGCTGTGCACAGTGGAGGCAGTTTATCTTTAAAGGGGCCTGATCCTGGCAAGTACTGAACACCCTACCCGCCCATTAGTTTTCACTGGAGCTGGGGGTGATCAGCTACTTGACTTGTTGGGTTTTAAGTCACTTGTGGTGTTTACCCCAACATCCAGGTTGATGGGTGAGGCAGAATGATGTAGAAGGCTATGCCAAGAATGTAGGAATTGTTCTAGTGGGTCAGACTTGTGATCCATCTACTCGTGTATCCTTTTATCCTTTGGTGCTAGCCACTATTGGGAACCCCACGTTACACTATTATCACATGCCCTGCAGACAATGGTTTGCTTATATCCTGGACCATAAGCGTTAATATCTCTCATTAAGTTTGATCATCCCTAGTGTAATTATAGATTATACTCTTAATGGTACTGATGACAGGGCTGCAGTGCCCTGGAAATGGCAAACATATGAATAGGCTTGGAAGGATTTTGTTTTTATTGGTAAATGTCAATGTTGTTGTGCACCCACAAGCAGACAAAATGTTTCTGCCCATAATAGTCAACGTTTACAGATAGGCCAAGTAAGAAAAAATGCTGCTTGAGAAATTGTTTATTTGACTTAAGGATGTTTACTTCACATATTATGACATGCCAAAAATATGTGTTTTAATGGTTATAAAGCTTTGTTGTTTTGAATCTCAACATCTACTATCATTAAATAATTATTCTGGCCCCCGTAACTATGAAAATTTAAATAGGTGAAAATCAGAAAATTTTTTACAAATAAACATTGGTACTATCTGTCAAAATATATTAAAAAGTTGAAATCAGCCAGGCCTATACGTGAAGGTTTATCTCGTTTTAGCCAATATAAAGTGAAACTCTTGGCAGGGGATTCTGAAGTCCTGGTCGTTTGTACTTGTTGCAAGAGTTGTGGTGGTGGTGTTCCTATCTCCTAACCTCCAAGATTCCTGACCAGGACTTCGGAACAGCCAAATAAGAGACTACCTCAAAAGACCTTAGGCCCCCCTAAAAGGTTAGTCAGACCTGTGTTAACACTTGTGATGTGACTAGGTGACACATTTCAAGGTCTCAGCTCAGTGCCTGGATTTAAGGAGTACCTCCTAAATGGGAAACAATGGTACCCTGGCCAAATCCCAACATAAGCTAATTCCATTCTGTTGACCCATAAAGTCTCTGCAGCTCCCTCCCATTGGTTACAGTATTCTTCACTTGCTGTTCTGAGCTGTTTCTGTGCATTTGTGAACAGCTGCAGAGTCCTGCCGCAGTGACAGGAGCCACTCCATGCGGCATGGAATACAAAGTACTTGGGGATCCTTTGGTGTTGGAAGGTGTTCTATTGGTGTCAGAGTATCTGTTGTTCTACACCCGTATGTCGCACTCGGCTGTTGTCTCTTTGGCCCTTAAAGCTCGCTCTTCGGAGCAGTTCCCTCCTGCTAGCCTGGAGCTGTCAGAACTTTGCCCATGTAGCTAGTTCACCAGCTGGCATCTCTGTCTTGTGGGTTCTTTGTTTCTTGCAAAAGGCCTCTATTTTCCAGCTTGTCTTCTTTGCTCTCAGACCAAGAGGGCGACCTCCCCTGCTAGCAAGCAGCCTGCTGGCTTTGCCGAGGGAGTGGTGGAGAGGAGATGGTTAGAAGACTGTGTGTGTTCTCTTTCTTTCATGCCATTGTGCAGATGATAGTGGCGATTCCAGGCGTGATCTGGCCCAAGGCTCGGACTCCAAGGAGTACTGCCTGTCAGACCGTGACATTGTGGAGGTGGTGAGGACAGAGTACGTTTACACCCGCCCGCCCCCATGGTCGGACACCCTCCCCACCATCCACGTCATCACCCCCACCTACAGTCGGCCGGTGCAAAAGGCGGAACTGACGCGTCTGGCCAACACCCTCTTGCATGTGCCCAACCTGCACTGGATCCTGGTGGAGGACTCACAGCGTCGCACTCCTCTCGTCACCCGGCTGCTGCGGGACACGGGACTGAACTACACACACCTCAATGTGGAGACGCCCCGCAACTACAAGCTGCGGGGAGACATGAGGGACCCTCGGATCCCCCGCGGGACCATGCAGAGGAACCTGGCCCTGCGGTGGCTGAGAGAGACCTTTAACAAAAACAGCAGCCAACCTGGGATTGTTTACTTTGCTGACGATGATAACACCTACAGCCTGGAGCTCTTCGAGGAGGTAAGATGCAAGCAGGGCCTGCTCAGCTCCCCTCATCCCCACTGGCTGAGCTCACAGGCCTCCCTCCGGCTCCCCAGAGGCCAATCCCAGGAGCATCCATAAGGTTATTGCTTGCAGCACAGAGTGACAGGGCACTTGGTGTCAATGACATGCTCCAGCCAGCAGGTAACATGGTTATGTGCTGTTTAAGTAAAATGCACCCCTAAAGCCGTGTCATTCAAACCACCTCTCAGCAGGCTCTAATGTCCTTAAAGCAGTGACTGTGTTAGAGATGGCTCACGGGGCTGGAAGGCAGCTCTGTAAGTTAAGGGCAGTGGTGGAATGAAGCCACTTACATCCTACCAAAGTCCTTGCAATAGGACTTAAGTTGTGCCTTGGCTTTGTGCTTCCCAATGTTTTATGGGGGAATTTGACCCTGACCCAGTACTAGGGCATCTACCCCCGATCACTCCCCATTTGGCTTGTACCACTGTACTTCAGGAATCATTGGGCTTTCCCTTGTTTCCTCATTGTTTTGCTTGCCCCCACCTCAGTGTCTTTATTACTTAAATTCTGTTGCTGGCAAGAGCCTGCTCTGCATAGATCCATGGGCTTCCTCTGGGTAAATAGAGCCCTTTCAACGTGCTCTGAACAAAGTCAGGCAGTACAATGGTTGCCCTTCCAGGACATCTTGTTCAGAGACGCACTGTGCGATTGTCTCTCCAGGCTGTCGCACATGCATGAAAAGCAGGCGTTTGTCAATATTTGTTTGCTTGTTCGTTCTGAAGAGCGTAACCCTTCAGATTCTGCCACTGCGTTGACCAAACCTAGGCTGTAAACACACAAGCCACGGTCGCCTCCGGGACTGCTGATCTGCAGCATCCAGAGACAAATGGGCTCCCAGGTTTTTTCTGACTCAGCTTGGGGAGATGGCAAAAATCTCAGCCTGGATATCTCCACTGTTTCCTTCCAGAAGTGGCTTTGAGAGGGGACTGAATTTATCTGAGTCCTTTCACAATTTCTCTTCCCAGTCATGTCTGCTCTGTGTGTTTGTCTGTGTACACACGCAGGCATGCTCGTCTAGATGTTACAGAAGATAAGCATCAAACCTCTCCTGATCTGTAGTGCAGCTCCCTTTGGGCCTTGCCTGTAGATGTGCTAAGCTGATCTCAATTGGGAGGCATCACTCTCTTTTTCAAGAGGTGCTGCTGAATTGAACCTCAGAAGGCTTTATTCACAGTGTATTATACCACCCAACAATGATGCTACTTTCATTGAAGTGAAGGGTCAAGGGGTCAGGTTGTCTTCTTGGCCATTTGGCACAGAACCCAGTAAATGAGGTTTGTACATAAGACAGACCAGGCTGAATGCTGTTTCAATCCAGCTGCCTCATTACTTCCTTCTCTGTGGCGGGTTCTAGCTACAGCACCAAAGGGGTACCCTGAAACGAACACTACCTCTTAAGAAGTTCTGAGGGGCCCCTTTGTTAACCGACATGATGTCTTGAGATCCCGCTCCTCTGGGGTTGTCAATTTTGGTTGGACGTATTCCTGGAGATGTCGTCACATGATGTAATCTTTAATTAAAGATTAATCTTCAATTCCTGGAGACCCCGGAGGGTTGACAACCTTCCCCTCCACCCCCTGAAACCTACCTGCATTAAGAGGCACCAGGCAGCCAGTGAAAGGAGCTGCACAATAAACATGGGTGGTGAGTCCCTGTGGATAAGGGGTGCCATTAGCCTGTGTGTAATGCAAAAGGGCAAGTGCCTTCAGGTTTCTCACTGTAATTCGCATTCATGAGATTAGCTCTGGGAAATCCCCAGTCTGAGGGTCTGGGTCAAAAGCAGAAGGTGTAGGGAGAGCATTCTCCTGCCAGCAGAGTGGAGACAGGTGATAAATCGCTGCAAAACCTCATCCCATTTGTTTGGAGTTTACTAGGTAGCCAGAAATCTTGTCTTCCTAGCTCTGTTGCTAACACAGTGTGTGACACTGGACAAGCTCTGCCCACCCCACCCCCGTGCCTCAGTTTCCCCATCTGTAAATGGGGATGATGCTGACCCACCTTTGTGAAGTGCTTTGAGGCCTGTGGATGAAAAGCTGATTTTAAAACCTTGGATTAACTTATTTGCTACTTTGTTCCTTGCATGAAGCCTTTACCACATGAGGTCTCAGAGGGAGTAATTAGTATAACTGTGCATCTGCATATTCGCTATCATCTTTACCGGAGACTCTCCAAAGCACTTTGCTAGCCACCCTGTTAGCCCCTCGTACAGTTGGGCAAATGGGGGCATACAGAAGTACATGGCCAAGGTCACAAAGGGAGCCTGGAGTGGAGCTGGGAAGAGAACCCAGCCTTCCTGGCTTTCATTTATATTGCCTTGCTTGTGTCCACTGGTCTTTACCTGCTTCAGAGCATCCTGGTCTGATGCTGCAGTGCACGGAGAGGTCTTGCTGGGGACTGTCCAGTCACTGCCTGTTGCAGGTGCGGTTGAAGTAGTTTGGACTGGACACTGAGTGTGTGTTGTTAACAGTCAGAGTAGGATTCCTGTCCCCTCCCACCGCACGTACTCACTGTGTCCTCTCTCATTGCCCCCAGATGCGCACCACCAGGAAGGTGTCGGTGTGGCCAGTGGCCTTTGTGGGTGGCTTGCGCTACGAGTCACCCAAGGTGAATGCAGCGGGGAAGGTGTATGGCTGGAAGACTGTTTTCGACCCCCACCGCCCGTTTGCCATCGACATGGCGGGCTTTGCTGTGAACCTCAGGCTGATACTCCAGCGATCTCAGGCTTACTTCAAACTGCGAGGAGTGAAGGGTGGCTACCAAGAGAGCAGCCTTCTCCGGGAATTAGTGACCTTGAATGACCTTGAGCCGAAAGCTGCCAATTGCACTAAGGTATGGACTCCTTCTGGTACTTGGACTCACTCTCCTGCGTCTATCACTAATCACAATTGCAAGGAGATGCAGAAACTTGAAAAGGGAGGATAGGAAGTGCTATATGGGATTAGACCTGTTGTCTAACCAGGCCAGTGTCCCATCTCCCCTCCCTCAAGGTTAGTCCAGTCCAGTATCCTGTCTCATGCAGCTGCAGGTACCAGCTGTTTCAAGGAAAGACACCCTGACCCCCCCCCCAATAAATGGGCAGTTATTGAGTAAAATACATAGTGGGGAAGTTTCATCTTAACCCTAGTCCCTTAGTGGCTAGCTTCTGTCCTGTAGTGTGAGGCTTCATCCCCTCTATAAATATCTATGCTTGTTATGGGTACTCTACATGACATCCTTACTGTTTACATGAATGTCTAATGTCTGATGGTTAATTGGGGCTAGACAGGTACATAGGTAGACAGCCCTTTTACCAGATGCCTCCTTAGAGGTCCCCTGTGTGCTGCGCTCGTATTCATTTTTATTGCTCTCATCAGAGGCTAACACACAAACTGAAGCGCCTGCAAAAAGCTTATTTACTGGCCAATAAATACGTCCTGTGTTGCTCTCCTTGGCTTAATACCTGCCTGAAAGAGGGGAAATGAAAGGAAGAAGATCTTAACTGTGAGCACTGCAGGAATTTCTAGACAAAAGGAGGCAGCCAGCCCTGAAATCTCTGCCAGGAGCAGAGAGGAAAAAATGAAAAGTGCTTTCTCCATGGAGATGCAGGGGGAGGGGATGCCTCTCCCAGAGAAGCACAGACTTTTGTTTTGAATGGTCCGGGTAGCAATTTATCAGTCACATTTAATTAAATATCTATAGCGGCCGCAGTGAAGCGCCCGCCTTCTGCCCCTTCTCCTGTCTCTTGGCTCCAATCTCAGGCTAAATCTGCGAGTTCGAAACTGTGAAGGAAGCCAGCCTGCTGCCTAGTGGTGGACAGGGGTGTTTTGCTGCTGCTCCTGAGGGGATTAGAGAGAGGCTGAGTATTTGTGGACAGAGAGCTAGTATTAGATGCCACAGTAAGTGTGAACAGCAACCATCAACGCTACAGAATAAGGATGGTGTTGATGGGGAAGAGCAGAGCTTCCTCACTGGCATCTGTGGAAGAGCAACAGGATTGTTGTTGCAGGATTTTGTGCTAGCTGTGAAGAGAAATAAATCCCTTTCCTAGATAAAGATGGAGAATCTGTGAACCCTGGTTCTCGCCATGTATTTTGCAAGATGCAGAAAAGAACTGGCTCCTTTTTTAGGGCCAGATCTGATGTAGCTCAAACTGGCCCCAGGACAGAGCAATTCTGGCATGTTTCCACTGATGAAAGCAGGTGAGAGGGGCTCCGAGGGAATAACTTCCTTCCTTCGTGTCCGATTTCCTGTGAAAAAGTGTGTGCACTGAATGCAGTGCAGACAGCAGGGGAGGTCAGATCAGCAAACTCCATTTGTATTCATTCTCTCCCGGTGTGAACGGAGCAAGTATTTGCTAAGGCAGGTTTACCCTCCCTTTCTGATTGAGTTATTCTCCAGTGATTGGGACAGGACGTCTGTCAGCCACCTCAGCGTCTCACAGGGCTGCTGTGGCTTATTTGGAGTGACTGCAAATGTTCCTAGGGCAGGGGCTATTTGATACTCTAGCTGCCGTTGGTCACACCAGGCCACATGCTCTTGTGTCCGGTGCCAGACTGGCTGAGCCTGACTCCTTACTAATCAGGAGGAAAAGGCCCGAGGAAGCCCCTGAGGCTGGTTACAGGTAAGCAGAATTTAGGCTTTGAGTGAATGGGGGACATGTTCAGATTTTAGCCATCACCACCAGTGCAGTCTCCTACTTCCCATAGGGTTAAACTGCTGTAATCTGCACCAGGGCAGCTTATCCCTGTAACTAGCAGGGAGAAACTCTGGTGCAAATAGTGCCTTTGCTTAGCTGCACTATGGGGTTTGTGGTGGTGCAGTTACACCACCAGCGGGGCTGGTATTAACTCCCTAGCGGAGACAAAGCCGTATGTTAACCCTTTTTCTTCCCTGGGCCACATGCTTTGTTTGAAGCTTCAACGCTTGGTCACATTAGGACTTCTCTGAGCCTTACTGGCTGGGGAGGAACATAAACCTTGATGTCAAAGTAACTATGGGCATGGTCATAGCTATCATTATTGTCTAAGCTTTGCCTGGTTCATTTGCCTTGGATCAGGGTTTGGGGAATCCCCATGCTATGTCAAGCAACATCCCATCCACTAACTAGCCCCCTTTCAATTCAGCTACTTATGTGTGCAGGCTTAAAAACTGCCAGCTTGTAAGCAAGAGCTGGAAACTTGCCTTTAGAGAACAAAATGTGATGGCTTGGATGTTTGCAGAGGGCATATGCTCTAAAATCTCAGCAAACAGCTGTGTAAATCTGATGGGAGGGGGGAGAGGAAGGGTTAGCTCAGCGCTAAAGACAACCCCTTCTTCAGGGCTGTCCAGGATACCAGCCTTGCCCTGAGCCACTTGCAAAACATCACATGCAACAGCATAAAGGTTCTAATCACAAGTGTCTGCTTTGGAATATATTGTTTTAAAACACACATCAATGTTAATGGGTGGGCTCACTTAGGAGATGGGGCTAATCCCCCACTGCCTTTCACTTGGGGTTGTCACTACACCTGTGCAGAGAGGGTAGAAAATACCACGAATTCAAATTATCCATGTGTTCACAGCAGCCATACTGTCTTATACTTGCATTGCATTGGTGATCTGTGCAACACAAGGTGAAAGATGGGAGAATTGGGTCCGTGATTGTTTTCCGTTAAATTGCACTGTGCTCCAGAGATTGAATCTGCTGGCAGAATTTATTCTAGTTGTAATTCCTTGCTACAAAACAATGAAACTCTAATGAGAAGAATCCTGCAGTGGCAGAGTATGGGGGTTATCAATGGAGTCTCTTCCTTCTCTAGGTCTTCTGATTCTTAACCTCACTTATCGTTTGGATTTAAATGCTGCAGCCATGTGTAAAAGATACAGCTGCAAGTTATCACGAGTGAATCCTATTAAAGGAGGGACACCTGTGATTTGTAAAGTATTGTTCATTGTGCTGAGGGCTCTTACAGACACAAGTCTTTTTGCTTTTGCTCCGAGCACAGTAGTAATACAAATGTGAAAAGTTCTGAGCCTGTAGAACTACTGGTATTAATAGCACAAGTTGTATTTTTATAGATGATCCAAACCACTCATATATAGCAATGGAAGTGCATTGTCCTCAAAGTTGCAGACACTGGGCTGAGAAGTGAAAAGCTCTTTCTGTACTCGATTGTTGCTCTGTACTAGGTGATAAGTCTAGTGACCCCCCCCCCCCCACCACCAAAGAGCATGGTGTAAAGACTCAGGTAAGAGTTGTACAAAGGGCTGTATGTTATTTTTAGTGGTCCAATACCCTGTTTCAGAAGCCCCTTGCAATCAGAGCTAAGGAACTCAACTCCACTATTTACCTTGATTAAAAAGTCCTATAGCAGTGACCCATGCTCTGTGTTGCTGTGATTGCAGGGGACTGGTATAAAAATTTTACAAAATGGTTCAATTCTCTGACAGTGGTGGGGAAAGCAGCCCAGTCCAGCTTCCTTCCAGGTGTTAGAGGCAAACAGCTATATTAATGTTACACAGAGATTCACCTCTGCTGGGAGTGTTGCACCCCTTAAACTAGAACTGAATTTAGCCTGCAGGCTTAACTGGAAGGCTGTGAGTAACAGGGAGCTGAGTATTTAACCACAGGAAAGAGGAACATGCTGCATTCATCCTTGGGAAGCAAATCAGGCTCTTGCAGGTATAAGGAAAAGCAAGCCAGCACCTTTGAGTACAAAATGGATCATGGAAGCTTGGATTAAACATGCAGCGTATTGTCATAGCAACAAGAAGGGAGCCCTCACAAGGTAAGAAATATCAATACAAACCAGGTTAAGAAAAGCACGAAGCTGTAGCTCTGAAGGGACCTAACTGTTACCATAATGCAGGTGCTAGGAGCAAAGAGATAAGTAACCTTTATTTTAGTTGGGTACAGAGTGTAAACCACTACCATTAAGAGATCCCAAATGTCTGCTTAGGCATTTTAATAGAGTGGCTAGAAATCTTTTGTGAGACAATTTCCCCAAGTAAAAATGTGTTTTGAATACATTTCTCATTTGTGAAAGTTTTGATTGAAAGATTTCTTTCCTTCCCCTGCCACTTTTTCAAAGAAAAGCCCCAACTCTCATTTTCCTTTTTAGAAAATCAGTAAATCTGACAATTCTGAAATTGTTCACTTAACTATTTTTTATCAAGTTCGACATTGTATGCCACACTGAGATCAGTGCAGAACTGTTTCCCAATACGGTTTAGCTGACCACTATGAATAAGCTCAAATTGGGTTAGAGGCTTTAACAGCATCAGACTAATATGCTTTGTCTGGCCAGTGTAAGTAGGGCCAAACAGTATTAAACTGGATTAATAGGGCCTCTTTAAACACACATCCCTAATGTAGATAATGGCCCACTGCCTAAGACAGTGTCCTCAAGGCAGTGTAGAGAAGTATAGGAACAGCATTTTCTGGCTTGGTGACTACACAGTACCATGGCCTAAGGAGTTGGTCAAGCAAGGTAGTAGCATCACAGTATATGTCTACACTGTAGTCACAGGGTGTGATTGCAGCTCATGTAGACACACACCACTTCACTGCTAGCAGTGTGCACTAAACCCCCTTGAGCACTTATCCAGGATTTTAGGTGGACTTGTACCCCCTCCACACACACATGGACTGCTCTGGGATCCCAGCTAGTGTGTGTAGATGTACCTCTGCCAGCTGTACTGGAGCTAGCTCACTACAAATAGTCAGTGTGCACAGTGTGGGCTTCAACAGTGCCTGTATACCTGAGTGTGTGTATGGGGAGGGGAGAGTCAGGCTGGGGTGGGCTTATACAGCTGGTGTCCTGCAGTCAACTACCATTAAGCAAGTGTGTGAATCAGAAAAGAGATCCCAAAGCAACAGTCACCCAATCGCTTGGGGATGCTTTACAACAGTGGTGTCCAATACATTTGCCACTAGCCACGTGTGGCTAATAGGCTATTGAATTGTGGCTAATGCATGTGGCTTTTTTATAATGTGGCTAATGAGAAAAATTCAAAACCACAACTGTGGCTAGCATTGGATTTCTATTGGACACAGCGGCTTTAGAAGAATACATGGATTCCAGCTGTTGCTGACAGAAAAGCTCCCACTAGGAAGCAAGAGCCCCTCCACTTCTGCTTTTTTAAAGGTACTGATCCGTACTGAGAATCAGTCCGTACAGGGGGTGGTCTGAACTGATGACTCAATGTTTCCTTCCCCTTATACTGCGTAGTTATACAGAGCAACAAGGTGCCTTTCTATTTTCAGCCCAGCTGTCTGTCGTACAGTGAGTGGATGATGCTGTTGTAGTGGCTTGATATGCAGCCACCAAGGGTATGCCTATGGCGCAGTTGCAGTGTAATAATTGCTAGCCCAGGTAGACATACATGCAGTAGCTTTGAGTGACCACGATAAAAATAGAAGAGAAGCCACAGTGGCATAGACTGCGGCTTCAGCTTGCTGCCCAAATGAACACCTAGGGTCTTAACACAGGATTATACTCTGGTGGCTAGCCTCTGCGTAGTGACTGCACTTCTGTTTTTAGCCTGCTAACTCAATCAAAGCCACCACGTACACACCTACCTGAGCTGGAAATTATATCTCTAGCTGTCACCTTGACACTTTGAGTTGGGGAGTGTTTGTCTGTAAACACACACAAGAATTTTAATTCCAGAGTGATGAAACAGCCCAAAATCAGTACAAAGGATGAGAAGCCTTTAGTGGAGGTTGGTTGATAAATAGATGGAAGGAGCAGGTTAATGGCCTGAGACAGCATACTGTCAAATGGGTAATTTTTGCACATGGTGCACTTCAGATGTCACTGGCCATAGGCAAATCTTCCTAAGGCTGTGAATGCACCATTACACTCTAAGGTATGTGGTTAAATAGCACTATTGGTTTAATGTGCAAGAGTATCTGTTAGCATAACGCAGAGATGCAGCTAATGACTTCTGTGGGCTTGGTTCAGATTCTAGTCTGGCACACAAGGACGGAAAAACCCGTGCTGGTGAACGAGGGAAAGAAAGGCTTCACAGATCCCAACGTGGAAATCTGATGCTGCATGGCTGAGCGGAGATCAAACAGGTACACCCTCCTATATCTACCCAGAGGGAAGAGAGAAATGAGTGAAAATAAGCACTACAGAAATTTTTCAAGGAAAGTATATATATGTTCTTGCTGAAAGCCAAGTTTGAGAGAGTAGAAAGAATGTGTGTAAAGGATGGGGTGATACTTAAAGGGAAATGATAGGGACCAGAAAAGTATTAGAACATGAGAGTGGAAAGAATCTCGAGGATAATGGTCTGGTTAATTGAGGGGGCGGTGAAAAGAGAAAAGGAAACCTTAGGCTAGAATGAAATGAAGAGTATCGTGCTGAAAGAGGGAAAGGTTTAGAAGGAAACTTTACAAAGAGGGTTTGTGCACAAGGCAAATGACTGCACTGCAAGGCACACTCTTAAATGTATAGTGCACCACCCTACTCTGCAGTAAGGGACTGTGTGGATCCTGCTATGGTACAACAAAGTCCCACTAAGCTTCACTCTGGGTATTTCAGAGACGACATGCTCCACTGGGACACATGGGCAGGGCGGTGTGTGGAAGTCTACACTGTTATTGTTGTTGCTATTTATAGCTGCTTTTTTTGAGAGAGGACATCACTTTCTGGGGCTTCCTTTTGCCAACACCCAGTTGCCTAGCAGCAACAGTCAAAAAACCATGTTCTCAGTCAGGCTTGGCCTTGCTCCAAAAGACACCAACTAGTTGCAGTGAGGCAGAGGGGTAACACTCACTGGTTGTCTTTCCCTTGCAGAAAATTTTCTCATCCTGCAGGCTCCTCTCTACTGCAGCCAGCCAGACACACAAGCAGCTGCCTGGACCGCTCCTGACTTCCAAGTGTTTTAAATGTATGAAAAAAACAAGCAAGTTCGAACAACAAACCATACCTGCACTGCTCAGACTCTCCTGACCTTCCTCCTGGACTCTGAACAGAACCGGGCCCTCCGGAGAACGAGAAAAAGCACAGAAACCATAGCACTGACCTCACCTTCAGTACAAGGTGCAAAGCCTGCAGGATGCTTGGACTGGAAGGAGCATGGCAGGATGCACTCGGGAAGAGACCCAGCTGGAGCTGGTTTCACAGGGTGTCCTAGCAAGGATGAGAAGCACCACGAGAAGTGACACCTTCTTCTGGAGACACACTTCCCTTGTGTCTGTATGCAACAGCCTCAGCAGCTCTCTGGCGGTGGAGAGGACACCTGCGCCCTTAAATACTGAATAACCTAGGTTCAGAATTATTACATTGCACAAGACTGGGTTTTGGAGAGGGCGAAAAGCAAGGCAGGTAACAGCTAACCAACAAGTATCTCTGCTCTTTCCAACCCGTCCCCCTTTCATCAGCTACATGGCTTGTAGGGTGGTCTGACAGATCTGACATACCTCTGTGTACTTGTATTGATTTGTTTACAGCACCCGTGTCCATGGGTCCCCATCCTCAGCTCAGGCCTGTCTCTAGTGCTAACCTGACTGAGACAAGCGTTAGGTGTCGGGCTCCCTGAAGTGCGCACCTACCTCAAGAGGCGTATTTTTTTAACAACAGGGGAGGGAACCACTCAGCATTTCACTGAATCCTCCTCTTGTCTCCAGCTCCTACCATAGGCCTAATTTCCACTGTTCACTGTAAAGGACTCATTCAGCAACAAACCCACCCCCTTCTATCTATTACTCCCCACCTGCTTGAGTACCTTTAGTATTGATTTGAAATATGTCCATTTCAAGACCACAACAAGCTACTGCTAAAAACTAGTGCCATGGCATAGTACCAATAAAAAGCCACTGGTGCAGTTCCTTACCAGCTATTACTGGTGTACTCACCTCTAGTAAGATGGCCCGGTGCTCCCCTGGTGTTCCAACACTTGACTCCACAAAGGGTGGGTTGAAAAAACAATCTGAACAAAACAGCCCCAAATAATCTTAACCATTGTGGTGCAAAGCTTCTTCCTGCAGGAGAAAGTTCCTTGGGTGGGGATTTTTTTGGACTGTTCTGCCTAAGGTAAACACACACCAAGAGTCAAGGGGAAGCATAGTCTCTTAGGTGATGCTTCTGTGTCTGAGACTTAGACACCTGGCAAGCTGACGTTCAAAAGGAAGTTAATTAGATCCTGTCCACCCCCTTTCCAGCCTCTTTTTAAAAATGGTTTTCCTAGATTGCTGCTTTGGTCTGGTCAGACTTCAAAAATCTAATCCATCTCCCCTTCTTTTGGAAAAGTCTGAAGCACAATTTTACATGTGAATTAATGGAAAATGTAATCCTGTAAAGAGACTCACTTATTTTTTTAACCCTTAACAGCATATAAAAATTAAAATACATATAGAATATTTCTTGCAGAGTATTAGTTTCAGTGGGCAGAAATCACTCATTGGACTAATGCCAAATCTATATTTCCTAATTTTAAAAAAAAACAATTGTGGGTGGAATTTATTTTCCCTGTTGTATTTATCAAAACAATCACTGGGGAAAAAGTTACCTTTGTTAGCGGATAAGGTTCTTCAGTTTCCATTCATGGAAGTCTTGTTACATAGCTTCTGTGAAAACCTTCCTTTGTATACAATGGCTGAAATCCAAACTGGATAGCAATGATTTTATGCAACTGGTATCCACTTGCATTTTGGGAACAGCCATTGTTAGCTCATGTTAAACAGTGGTGCCCTGAATCAAAGCAGGTTTATTCCACTATTATACAAGCCTCCCAAGTGCAGTGCTCAGTCTGTGTATCTTAAAAGGGGAACAAAGAGGTATTTTCAAAAGGGATACAAAGTTTTCATGATATTCAAGTTGTTTTCAACTGATGTCCTAGCTGCATGTCTGTTTGTTTATTATAATAACCCTACTGGATTGCAGCCTTCCATCCTCTGTAGGGAACAACTCCTGGTGAAATGCAAAGGACCAAGTCCTAAAGACAACCCTGCAAATACAAATATGCTCCACTCTCCTCAGAAAGTCAGCTACAGGAGCCAGGCCTTTCCAGCTGGTGTGGTGGTTACTGCCGGAGAGCAGAGGTACAGATGCTGTGGCGAGACAGGCACTGATTGGGATGGAGGATGGAGTGTATTACAGCTGCACTGTCTGTTCTCAGTTTTAATTTAACTGTATTTAATTTGTTAAATAAAATTAAATATGGTTTTTAACAGTTAAAATTCCCTTGAAATTGGTTGTTACTGCCATTGCCAGGTGGTTACGGTAGTGAGGTCTTACTGCTCTATCTAAATGGGGTTAAACTGCTCCTGTAAGTACTGACCTGACTCCTGTAGGTCAGAGGGCATGTTGGTTGCAGGAGAGATGAGCAGCTCTTGGATACAGTCAATTCTACAGGGATAGCTAGAGGGTATTTAAACTATCTTCCCTGTACCTTAAGTAGGAAAAAGAAGGTGAGCATATTTTCAGACAGAGCAATGGCTCTTATCACTATTTGACCTGTCAAATAGGGTAGGGAGTTATAAACCCCACTGTGCTTCTTATTCCTGTTTGTTTACAGCAGTTTAAAAAGAAGCCCAGATAAAAGCGTTAAGTTCCAGTAACAATGGGAGCTCTGATTTGTGTTCTCTACTCTAGCTCTACCAGCTGAAGTCTGGGTCCTGTTCACACACAGGAGGACATTTTCCCCTTTGAAAGCTAACCTTGCTCATGCATCCTACTCCCTGAGGTCAAGGGGGAGCTGTGAGTAGATGGGATTTGGACCCCTTAGGGTATGGAGTATTACAGCTGATAGCCACATACTCACCATACACACTTTTCTCTAAGTAATATACGAATTAATACTAATTAAAACACACTAAAGCAGTGGGTTACTTATCCATTCCCCCTTCTGAACCTGCTCTTTGGAAGGTTCATAATTTGCCTGAACTGGAACCTTAGGTTGACACAACAGTCCTGCTCTGGCGGAGGCGGACAGAGGAGAAACACGGGTAACATTAGAAATTGTTTGGGTCTTTTTTCCACAAAAGAGAACCTCAGATTATTAAAAATTAACAGTTAAACATCCAGTCAGGATTCCAAAAACTCAACGAACAAAGCCCCTTCTCTGCACAAACAGGGTGTTTCAATTCCGCCTGAAAGCTCAGCCAGCATTCCTCAGCCAGTTTTGATCTTTTTCACAGACGTTCTCTCCCCTTTTAATCAAACAGGAGATGCCCACAGAGAATGCATTAATCTGGAACAGGGGCTGGGCTCAGCTCAGATAGTTTCCTCCCCCACAATAGCCTATTTTACTCCTTGTCCCTGGATTGTCCATGACATCACAGCCACTGATCCAAGCTGGTGGCCAGCTGTCGTGTTGAATGTGGAGAGCTAGATGTCCTGGGAGAAAGTGATGAACTCACCTCTCAGGGTGCTCCAAGTCTATCTCCTAAACTTGTTGATAGGGAGCAAATCCTTTACGCTGGTCTAGTGGACATTAACAAGCCAGTCTGTACTTGGACTGATGCGTCCCCACACATCCACCAAGGAATAGCCAAGAGGAACCCAACGGGAGGCAGTTCTCCTGCTCAGTCCATATAGTGGGTCCTTCCTAGATAAGGCATATCTACAGATTGTATGATCCGGCCTGCAGTGCGCTCTTCAAAAACGATAATCTAGGGAATAGAGATGGGGGATGGGAGGAGGGAAATAGTTTGGTACTTGAAGATCAAGGCTGAGTTTTGGGGGAGGATGCTTCCCTTGAAGGGAATGTCAGCAATATACCACCCCGCTGGTCCCCAAAGTCTGGATGCATACACTCAGACTCCCATCACTTGACATCCTGGGCTATATTAAGACTTCACAGCAGTGAAGAATAAACACCAATCCCAAATTGAGGTGTCTTGCATTTTATTTAAATTATGCTGCCCTTCAAATTCTATATATAATACTGATCCAAAGCCAGTGTTCACCACAGCAGTTTTCTTTTACTGATAGCCCAGGAGCGGTGCTGCTCTAACTTGAATCTCAGCCTCAGAAAGAGCTACCCTCCATGCTATGTAGAGTCAGATTAAAGTCAGTTTTTAAGGCACTGAGTATTCCTAGCTGGCCTTAGACAGACATGAATCAGATAAGCATGTTTAATAGAGGGCCTCTTACCTCATTGTTCCCAGGCTGCAGCCAAGTTGCAGGGAGGTAGAGTGTTTCCTGAGGTCCGATCTTCCAGTAACGTCCTAGGTTCTCTCCATTGACAAACACAACGCCTTTTTCCCAACCCTACAAGACAGACAGCAGAGCAGGTTACTGAAGCAATTGCTCTCATTAGTCAAATCACTCACTCTGAGGGTTCACCCACTAAGACTCCAGTATTCTTTCAGGGCACCTGCTGCTAGCCATCACTCGTTTGCTCTTAAAACAAGTTGTTCAGGCAGATTTTAAAACCCCTCACATTCCACTCTAGTCCTGCAATTATTGTACCTGAGGAGAGCAGACCAAAAATATAAATGACTTGTTTTGCAGTACTAGCTAGAGGCCCTTATCAGGAATCGGGGGGCCATGGTGCTAGATGCTATATGCAGCCTCCATTACTACAATAACACTCAATCTTCAGTGTATTTATTCTCAACACCCCTGGGAGTTCATTCCCCAGCTATAAAATTGGCACCGGGAGAGTAAATGATTTGCCCACAGTAGTATAGGAATGCCGTGAGAGAGCAGGAAAATGAACCTGCTCTTTCAAAGTCCTAAGTTAGCGTAATAATTACTGGACCATTCTTCCTCCCACAGAACAACTGGTCCTATCTCAAAGAGCTTACAATTGGAGTAGTTTTACAAATATGTCAACAGTGTAGCCCTTATGGGTGTCGCATTTGAGGGCCTTCCAGTAGTGCATGAAAGCACAGTGGCTAATAGCGATCATGTGTGGTTCATGCTCATCCTCCCCAAGGGTTCTGTATTCCTGTTGGTACTGCAGTGCCAACACGGCTAAGGGAGAGTAAGCTGGTGCACCAACAAGACACTCATCGCTTGGTTCCATTGGTGGGGGAAGTTTTGCCCTCAGTTACCCCTGTAAAACCACACAAATGATAAGGAAGCTGGAGAAGTGCAACTTTGGTAATGAGGTGCTGGGGGCCATCACCTAAGCGCAAAGGGAGTTGGGGCAATTCCCCTGCCGCTGCTAGTCACCTTCCCCCTGGCTCCTGTCAAGTCATTTCTCCTGGACATACATATCCCTGAGGCTCAAAGTAATACTTCTAAAAGCAAATGCTAAACTGTTCTAGCTCTGTTCTTCTGAATGGGCCCCAACTGCAACAAAGAGCGGGTTTATTAAAAAAAACAACCAGCCAACCACCCTTCAAGGAAAAATAGCCTGTCCCTCAGAGCCTCCTTGAGATCTTCCCCTAACACTTCCTGCACCCTTTTCACACAACACCTGTTCATCATCATGCTAGAACTATCCATATACTTTGTCCTGTAAACTACACTGAGATCTGGAGAACATTACATGGAACCACAGAGATGGCACTGGGGGACTGAAATAAAATACAAGAGGCAGTAGTTCAAGGGTTTAACAATACACACAGCACTTCCTCTTCAGTGCTGTGCGCATATAGCATCCCCCTCAGAGCCCATGTCCGAAGGTTCCATAGCATTGTCCCCCTTTTACAGAGAGCACAGAGAAGGGAAATGACTTGCCCCACGTCTCACAAGACTCAGGTAGTCACAGGTTTGTGCTCACGGCCACGAACCCTTTGCTACCAGAAGAGGAATAGCACCTAATTTATGTTAAGCTGAGCTCACGACTAGCTCTGCCTGGATGCTGTTACAGGGGCAGGCCAGAATCAGCTGCATTTATCTCAGCAGGGCCTGCGATAGTGGAGGCTGTGTTTAACTGAACATGCCAGCTGGCAGTTTTAGGAGCAGACTTCTTTGCAGCCTGCATGGGAAGCCAGACCCATGAAGAGTGCTATGTGGTGCCGCCTCTGGAGCTGTTCTGCCAGGGTGGATAACTGAGCGACTCACCTCGAGTTTCAGGAAGGTGTCCTGAGGCAGATACTGCACTTGCATGCTTCCTCGAAAGAATGCAGGACCCACAGCGTAATCTGGGATTGTGCTCCAAGCAGTAACACCTCGCAAGCTGTGAGGGAAAGACAAACAGTTAACAGAAGGAAAGCAACTTCCTGACAGGTGCTATTCATGGGTCTAGGGCTGGCCTTAGGATCACTTCAAATAGGAGGCCACCATAGGGGATCATTTGTTAGTGAAGTAGTTATTCGCTTTCCTGCCTGAATTGCGCAGCAGTTGCTGCCCGCTGGCACTGGTTTAGGGACAAATATTCAGCATGGGGACTTGGTTGTTCATTCAAGGCAGGCACCTGCTTACCTCTTTCCTTACTTCCAAGCTAATCCCCCGGTGAGAGAGATCTTGGCCTTCACCTTTCTCTGTCAGCAAGGTGAAGGTCTCCACTGTGAAAGCAGTGAGACACACACGTGCCGCTACTGCTCTCTCTGCTTTGCTAGAAATGAAAATCCCTTTTCTGATCTCACCAACCACACTGACTGTCAACCTGTCTCCTGGTGCTGATCTTAAACTACACAGCTCTTTCTCGGGCATTTCTGAAGTGCCCACCAGACTCCCCAGGTGTCGCGGTAGCAGCAGAGAACAGATGGAATACTGACAGACCCCTGATTTGTACTCTGCATAGGCAAGTCATTAGGGACAGTGCATTCTTAGTGTATGTCTACACTGCCAAAAGAAAAGTGTTCTTCACTCAGGTTAACATGGCAGTGAAGGCACAGCAACTCAGCTTTTAACATAGGCTAGCAGCTCAAGAGCCTGGGGCTGAACTTGAGTGGCTAATGGGACTAAGAAGCTGTGTTGGCATGTCTTCAGTTCTCTTTGAATCCATTAGCTAATGATGGTTAGCTAACTCAAGGGAAGAACACACTCTACGCTGATGGGCTCATGGCTCTGGAAACTCTTCCTCCATTGGTCTGACGAAGCTAGAGCCGCTTTCAGGGTAAGCACAGACACTTGTATCTGCACCCTGAGCAAGTGGCATGAGAGGTCGAGAGTTTCTTCTGAGGCTTAGGAGTTTACGTCAACTTTGATCCGGTTCTGCTCTCTATTTTGTAGCATGTTTTTAAAAAGACTATAAACATGCCCGGAGGCTAGTGATACGAAGCAAAACATGAGGCCCTGTGATCTAATAGACACTGCCCTGGGAAAAGCTGTTCAGACTTCACTGCTATAAAAAGAAGAAGAAAATGCCTGCGGTGAGGTTGCACATTCAAGGCTAGTCTATACCCAGAACATACTGGTTTTACTAGACTGCTACACATAGTGGCACAAACGCCACACCTGGGGTTGTACCAGTGGGACTATTGGCAAAAGAATCAGATCCTTAATCAAAAGAGTTTACCAATACAAAACCAGTGTACAGACCAGACCTCACTTCAGCCTTCGATCTGCCCCCTTGTGCACAGGTTTTAATGTCTCCAGCTCAATCTAGCCTAATGCTGAACACTTTACCAGCTGGCCTCTGGTATGGAGACAATGTCTCCTATGGAAACTCTGCCCCTCCATTCAAGAGGTTTTGGATTGGCCACATGTCTACAGGACCAATCCTAATTAAAGTCAATGGGAGTCTTTCCATCCCCTTCAATGCTGGTTGTATTGAGTCCAAAATAAAGGCACTGGGCCGATGGAGGTTCAAAAATAAGTGTTGTAACCTTCTGTACAATTTTAGTCAGTGTTATCAGGAAGAGATTTGTCAGTGTGAAGATTCACCAGGTGCTGCCTTTCCGGGACACGTAACTGCTAACTAGGTTTTGCACCTATGCCAAATCGTCTGTGCAAACGAAAGATATATACACCCTCCTCCTCTGCACGAACAATTTAAATATATGTACATATAGCTTCCAAACCTTTCCATGAAGCCCCGTTTCATCTCCAGACTGTAAATCTTGAAGTTCCTCAAGGGGGTTTTATTCAGGAAGACGTCACCAATTAAGCCTGCAAGAGCAATAGAGGTCATAAAGAGCCGAGAAGCAACTGAGCTGATGGATCTTCCTATTTCAATAGAAGGAACAGCGGGATACGGAAAGTAGTCATGCTTTGCAATGGCATTAAAGCCCATATGGTCCCATTGCTCATCCAGACTGAACAGGGAATGTTGCCACACTTTGCCCTCTCCTGGCGGAAAGTACTGTTGGTGCACACAGCAGACTGATTTTTTATTTGTCTGCCCACACATGGATTTTATTTTTTTTAAAGCAGCAGATCAGTAACTTCCCCAATACTCAGAGGAAAATAAATATGCCCAATGGCCTGGGATGTTAGATGGGGTGGGATCTGAGTTACTACAGAGAATTCTTTCCTGGGTGTCTGGCTGGTGAGTCTTGCCCCCATGCTCAGGATTCAGCTGATCGCTATCTCTGGGGTCGGGAAGGAATTTTCCTCCAGGGCAGATTGGCAGAGGCCCTGGGTTTTTTTTGCCTTCCTCTGCAGCACAGGGCATGATTCACTTGCTCGAGGATTCTCTGCACCTTGGAGTCTTTAAACCATGATGTGAAGACTTCAATAGCTCAGACATAGGTTAGGGGTTTACTACAGGAGTGGGTGGGTGAGATTCTGTGGCCTGCATTGTGCAGGAGGTCAGACTAGATGATCATTATGGTCCCATCTGACCTTAAAGTCAGAGACTATGAAAATCTGACATCCTGGTATCACTAATCCCTTGTACTGATCCACTGCTTTCTTCTCCAAGGATCTCAGAGCACCCAACAAACAAATTTAGCCTCACCAGCCTCCTGTGAGGCAGCTGAAATTATCCTCATTTGTGGGTGGAGAAATCTAGCACACAAGAGTAAAGATCACACAGGAAGTCTGGGGCAGAGCTGAGAACAGAATCCATCTCTCTTGGCTCCCAGTCCAGACCAGTAACTGCAAGCCAATGATTGAGACTGTCAAAGCAGTCCAGGGGCTTTAGGCACACCTTTTCCGTTAAAGCTAATGAAATGTGTCTCTCAATTCACTAGGCTGCTCTGAATGTTCTGGTCTGTTTCCCCCTATAAAACAGAACCCAGGAGTCTTGACTCCCAGTCCCCAGTTCTACTGGCATAAATATTTTACTGCATTCAACTGAAATGGACATAGGCCATAGTCCCAGGACCCTGTGTATACTGGGGTTATCTTGCTCTCCAAATCTCAGCGCAGAAACAGGGATCAGGAAGGCTTCCCCCCCCCCCCCCCCCCCGTATGATGTTACAGAATTGTATATGGAGATCATAGAGTGAGAGGAGGGGCACCCCATCTACATCGGGGATCACTATAGGGAGGGTGGGACTTGTGAAGGTCTTTAAGATAACCCACTTCATGGGGAATGGACCTATGTTCACCAGCTATCACTACTCTGCCCACTGGAATTTATGGTCAAGAAGTGAACTATATTCTTTTATCAGTCTCCCACATTAGCTGCCTTCAACTGCCTGACTATACAGCAGTAGCCAGGCACAGTGAAATTCTTCCATGTCTTTATACTGCTCAATCCAACACGCTCAATCGATTTTAACATTCGATCTGGAGTGCTTGTTTCTGGAGGGTGGGAGCCATTTTTAAAAACGTCCTCAGTGTTTGAGGTCCTTGCTAAACAGACTTAAAAAGAGGCCCGTCTCTGAGTTCTCAGCCCCATGCACCCACTTGGAAGGAAAGAGACATCTTAACCTACCTTTTCGCTGCTCATTCAGCAGAAGTCCATAATTGACACGCCCACAGTTCTCTACCAAAAGCCTGAGCTGCCTGAAGCCCTGTAAAGAATGGATCAGCCTCTGTTGAATCAGTGCATAACCAAGAGCCAGGTCAGCCATGTTGGGCAAAGAGAGAAATCAGTGGGATCACTCCAGGGGGTAGTTTGCACCACTAGCTTTGGCAGCTGTTTAGAGGACTGTAAATTACAGGAATATGCCATAGCTGCAAGTAAGTGCATCGCTGAGCAAAACCTTCTCATGAAACTGTCATATGTTATGGTTACATTTGAAATGGTGTGTAGAGCTAGAAACAACAGGTGTCCAACAGCACACAAGCTTCTTGCACAGTGCTACCCATGAGTCACTTTTCTGACCTCCAATATTCCCTCCCACTCACCCAGTTCTCGTCTTTGGAGCCATGCACAGCTCTGCCAGTGCACACTGAGTAGACATGCTACCCATATGGCCACTTTGTGCCGAACTGTGGGATGGTTTTGTAATGCGGGCGAGTGTGAGCTCAGAACACAAGTGAGACCATCCAACTCATGTGTGACCTAAGTGAAGTAAAAAGACTGAAGCATGTTTTGTGCCTATGAGCAACCAGCCGACATGTCCTCAGTCAGCACAGGCAGGGTCCCCATCGCCCACTGTTCCATCTCGTGGGAGTCTGCAGTGTGTGGATGGGGCAGGAAGTGCATCAGCCACTACTCTGGAGTGAACTTGCTGACTGGAGTTTTGTTCAGATATTTCCCCCTCTCCAAAGGATACCTTGGCATTTTAAATTAAGCCACTCTCCAACACCAACGGTGGAGCCATTGCAGGTCTGAGTACAACTGCTCTGTATCTCATGCTGCTGCAACACTGGTTTGCACAAAGCTGGCAGCAGACACACTTCAGGGCTCTGCATTTTGGGGGGCGGCTTGAGCTGCGATTCTATTACCTACATACCTCTTGTGAGTGGTCTCACCTTACTTACCTGTCCTTCAGGAATTGACAGCTCCATCGTGTTGTAATCAAGAATTCCAATGAACACAGTGTTAACAAACACCTGCAGGAGAGGGCACAGGAGATTTCTAAACCATTTCAGAACACAGGTGTACTAGACAAGAGATTAGGGCTATAACGGGGAGGAAGCATCATCTAACACAGAGGTGGGCAAACTTTTTGACCTGAGGACCACATCAGGTTTGCAAAACTATATGGAGGGCTGGGTAGGGAAGTCTGTGCCTGGCCCCCACCCCCTATCCACCCCCTCACTGATCCCCTCAGAACCTCCGACTCATGCCAACTACTGCAGCCAAGCTATTTGCCTTTCTGTAGAGTCAGAATAACAACTGCTCTGTACTCTTTACCTGTGCTCGGTCCCGGACGTTGTCACTGGAATGCAGCTGTCCTCCGCCCGATATGACCGTCTCGTAGAGCGTATATCCATAGGCCTGCCCATTGCCATCATTCACAGGCAGGTTCTCCATGTTAACCGGGAACTCTGACTTAACAGGCTGCGAAGGAAGAACAAGTAACTAGAGGGATCCTCTCTAAGGGGACAAGGCTACACATGGGCAACATCATTCAGCCAAGAAGCTGCTACGTCCCACAAACCAACATCTACTCAAATCCGATACAAAACCTGCCTCTTAAAGGGCTCCCGGGGTGCAAAGAACTGCAGCCAAGTGACAAGTTTCAATCCTGCCAACACCATCTCTGCTAGCAGGATGTCTAAGCCTCCATCAGACACAGATGTTCAATTATGGCTATTTCACAGCTTCCCTGACAACCTGCTCCATTGCCTATGGTTCTGAAAGCTTCTTCCGTGCTGCAACTTAACCCCAGTACTTCTTGTTCGGTCCTGGTTTAATAATTAGAGCAATTGATCCCTGCTTTCTTCACGTAGGAGGTAGTTTTGGTGTAATGGCTAGGGCCAGGGACAAGGAATCGGGACTTCTGCGTGCTAGTCCTGTCTCTTGCTGTGTGACCTCATGCTAGTCTACTGACCCGTCCTGTGACTAGGAAACCATCATTATTCCATTTTATTCTCTGGGGGACTAAGGCACAGAGGGACGGTTGAGGGTTTTGTAAAGCTCTGAAATTCCCATATGGAAGGAGCTACAATGAGTGTGGGGTATTAGTAAATGGAGCGGGTGACGTAATGGGTGAAGCCTCATATTTGCAATACCAGCCATCCCTGAAACCAAATCTCAGCATCCCCACATCTTCCTTCTTGGTAAATAAATGGGAGTTCCAAACAGCGTACTAGGCTGAGGTCTTTCTGATAGGATCTTAAAACCCAGGTCCTCTTCCTGGGACATTAAAGATCATGTAGCACTTTAGAGACAAATGGCTCTAGTATCCTTGGCCAAAATGTGCTTCTCCTCCCCATTCTTTGCAGCATGTGGTATACAAATGGGATGACTTCCTCCACCCCAGAGATGGCTGCCTTTCACTGCGGCTATATATACAAAGTATGTGAAGCACTTTGAGGTCCTTCCAAATAAAATGGTATTATTTCATAGTGCAATGTGTTGCTTTGCATCATCCCATCCTCTTGGCACATTCTCCAGCTCCAAGGACAGTACCTACCTGTACAAGAGAGGGCAGCACCTCCCACAGAGAGACATACTGCGGCAGCATGACTGCACCGTATGAAACTTTGCTTGTGATCATAGGAGGGAGGGGTAGAGGCTGCCCTGCAATGCAGAAACAAGACAGGTGTTATATTTCAGTTCTGCTAGACAGATGCTACAGAAGGTGACCAGGGGGTTTAGGGACACTCCCTGATTCATACGCTAGACCACAGCTCTGCCTCTGGAAATGTCTGATCAAGCTCCGTATGGGATCAAACAGAGCGCTGCATCCACCTCAAAGAGAGCTCAAGTAAAACTGAAGGTTGGGCCAGGGTTGGTGTATTTATTCAGTGGTGAGAGCCACCTGTCCAACTCCAGCGAGAAATGAATGCAAACAGGATCTATACAACAAAATCACCTCCCCAAATTTGCATTTGTTTTAAGTTTGCTGGCGTGACATTTCCCCTGGATGTGGAGACTGTTAAATGCATGCGTCCTTCCTGCTGCTGGGAAGTCAGCTGAAAAGCCATTTCTGTAAGAAGCTGCTCTACTTCCCTGGGCCTCCTACGCTTCCAATTAATCAGCGGGACATTTCCATGTGGGGAGCAGCAGGGATCCAGCAGAGACCCCTGCCAATTTTAAAGCTTCTCTAGTATAACACAGGCCAGCATGTAAGGGGTAGAGAAGCAGCTCTGAGGTTTATCATCACCTATGATCTTGGTGAAGAGTTGACGGAGTTTGAAGAATTTGGACGTGTAGTCTCCAGCCTCTGTCAGCACGGCGTCATAGTCTGGAAAACAAGTAAGCACCTGTTACAGACCATCATCAACTTCAGGAAAATACTCCTGTAAAGCACAGCAAGAGGTCAGAGCCAAAGGGGTAATGTGTTTATCTCAGGCCTTGTTGACATTAAGGAAATCTGCACTGGTATAGCTACGGTGATTAACTACACAAGCACAAAGTTCCTTAATGCAGACAAGGCCTGAGACATTGTCCTATTATGTGGAGAGACAGTTCCTTAATAGTAAAAGGAATCTGAAGATGGGCATAAAATAAAAGTAAAGAACTTGAACCCACACCTATTGCTGGTATAATAAATGTGTACGGTCAAATTCTGCCCCCCACCTTCACTTCCACAATGCCCTACTAAAGTCCAGGGCAACAGTGCATGAAAGTTTGAGGACAAAACAGGGCCCTTAACCAATACCCTTCCTCTCCCATATACACCAGTCCCATCCATTTTCCCATCATGCTTTATGGGTATTCCCCTGCCTCATACAACTGACAGACAAATAAAATACTTTCTTAACTGTTATCGCAACCAAAGAGCAGGGGAAGAAATATGGATGCATGTTAAAGACCCATGTTTAAGGTATGAAATCTCTCCACTTCTTGCAATCAGAGGTTTAAATCACAGCAAGCTCAAGTTAGCCCTTCTTCCGTGCAACACGAATAAGTTGAGGATAGTGCCATGGGGTAAATAGATAGGGGTCCTATCTGCCTTGCATGATCCCAGACACCTTTCCATAAGAACACAGATTTGCCTTAGCATCCTAGGTTAATATTTCCTCTTTTCCCTCACTGCTGTACTGTGGCTGTTGCTCTCCTTCCCAATGTTGACTGCAAATACTGAGGGTCCCATTCTGCATCTGCCCTTAACTCCATGTAGGATAAAGTCAATAGCTTTGGTGAGAACTTTTGGGATGAAAATTGCTATAAGATACTATTAAAATTGTTAAAAGTCAAAGCCAAAAACCAACTATTTTGGTGTCAGAGGTCTCCGGTGGTCTTTCCTTAATCATTAATTGAAAGAGAAGAGAGACACTATAGCAAAAACTATGTCTTTATCTACCCAGTGGTTTCTGGCTCAATTCATAGCAAAGGGTTCCCCTAAATACTGGAATAAGACTAGAAATATGGAGTGTTAAAGAGAACTGTCTGTCACAGTCACACCATCTTCCCAGATGAGCCGAGATCAGGGTCTTTCACCTCTCCTGTTTGAGTGACAGTATCGTGTTCAAGGTCTGTCCTCAGAGACAGCACCTGGATCTTTCAAGAAAGTGATGGGCATAGAGCTTTCCATCGGCTGCAGCTGGCTCAAAGGCCGCAGGCTTGCAATGGGCACGCAAGCAAGGCAGTGAATGAAAACTCACCATAACTCGTGACATCTGGCTTGTACTCATCAAAATCCAGAGCACCATTCATGAAGCCAAAGTTGGTGCCCCCATGGAACATGTAGAGGTTGATGGATGCTCCTGTTTGGAGGACTTCAGCTACAGAATTCACCATATCTGTAAAGGAAGGAAAACTCCCAACAAGGGTTCCGAGCATCACAAATCCTATTATACAGGAGGTCAGACTAGATGATCATAATGGTCCTTTCCGGCCTTGGAATCGACACAACTACTCCTTGCATTAGCTTGTTGATATGCGAACATCAAGAGCAGTGAAAACAATCTTATTTGAAAAACGCCACATAAAAATCACTACTTGACATTGACAGGGATAAAAAAAGCCAAAAAAGAACAGCAATGTGTGAATCCACTGAAGAGGTTATAAATTTACAGGCACTTGCTCAGAGCTAGGGGCATCGCTAGATAGGAAACTTGAAGGAGACAGCATTACTGTGCCATGTTTGCTGACAGCAGTTTATACCGCAATAAATCCTAAGCGTATGATGATAATATATGGTGCTCACCATCTGCGTCAAAGATATTATGAGGGCCGCCCCAGCTATCAAACCATCCAGTCCAATACTCCATCACCATCTTCGGCTTATTTTGCTGTTATAAAAACAAAAGTCAGAATATTACATGGATGGGGTGGTATGGTGATCCAGTGTTCACCCTTGTTTTCCAGAGGCCCACCATCTGAGTGCTGTTGGAAAAGATTTAGAGACAAAACCCTGGACAAGCAAGACATAGAAACACCTAGGACAGATGGGCAAAGCAGAGCCTGCAGCATATACAGTCTCCTACGATCACACCACCAGAAGGGAAACACAAAGCAACGCAAAAGAACAGGTGACACTAAATGGTTCCACATATCAAGGTTTTGAGCAACTGGAGCAAAAAACAAGCCAACTGCCATGGTGTAGTTTCTGCTAGAAATTCACATCGATAAACATCTACTTATCAGCCATGCCACTGCAGTTTACGAGTTTGCAGGTGTGCTGTAGCCAACGCTTGCCAAGGTGGGAACAACAGACCTTAGCGACTTAATGCCTTTTTAATGCTGCATATGGTGATGGCAGGAAAGCATTAGCCTTTGCAGGAATTAGGTCTTCATTAAAAAGCAATTTCTTCCCATTTGTCACGGCTTGCCAGCTTCTTTACCTCCTGTGGAATTCCGCTTGGCCCCATCATACCAGATAGTATCATGTGTGATCAGACTTGTCAGCACTCCCCACTCCGGACGTTTACTTCTAGTCAAGGCAATTTCACCTTGTGTTTGATTGGTGGGGGTTATCTGATGCTATGTGAAAGGGATAAGGTAAGCAGAATTAAAGAAAATCATGTTCCATTAGGAGAATACAATGGCAGGTGCCTGTAATGTTCTAATTGCTCCAGGTTCAGACCAGCTCTTGATAAAATACAGTATCAATCAGTCAGACAGGGCATTAATCAGCACCTGAAATAGAGACCACATCATGGACAAACAAACCTATGATTCAGATGCCATAAGAGCACACAAGGTCATCCCTCCACCCCCTATAATTAACTAGTGTTGCTGAGGGAATGCTGTTTTCCAAGGGTCATGCTGTACCTTGTGACCAGCAATGAATGACTACGAGGTTGGTGGAGAACATGCTACTTCTTGCTCTAGTGCCAGCTCAGCATGCCCAGGCCAATTACAGCAGAACCTCTCTAGTCTGTGGGTCTTAAAGTCAGGTTAAAATTGCTGGATTTGCCCCGCAAAGTTTCCAAGAATGTGAAACCCCAATTAGGTTCCAAGCTGGAAAACGGGGAGGTGAGAGAACAGACAGGCCGCAGCCCAGGGTCACAAAGCATTTTTGCACATCTTTCCAGGCTGGCATTTAGGGGAGAAAGGGAAGGTCATGGAGAAGGATGAGGAGGGAAGAGCAGGTACACATAGGAGGTCCAACTAGTTCATTGAGTCTGTTCCATGCACTCTATAATCAGACCCCTTTTTCAGTTGCCAGAATGTGCTGTTCAGAGGGAACCTACCCAGTTTTCAAGCTTTAGTGGCTAAATGAGAGAGTCCAGACAAGCAGGAACATTTCAGGACTTGCCTAAATGGCTGGGGGAGCCCTTCAACTATGGAATCATGCACCCAAACTTCCCACTGAAGCTGCTGTAATAAGCTGCCGTGTTGAATTTGCTTTATCAGAGGAGACTGAAACCTCTATTACTGTGCACCACCGCAGGGGCTGCAGCCCAGCCCAGCCTGATTGACAGCTCACTGGCCCCTCGATGATTAAATACTTCTGAAAAGACGCTGCTCAGCCTGACCCGGACTTGGCTGGCTGTGTCATAGGCACAAGACTTTTATTTTTATCCTGATCTCGATGTGGCTGTGACTGTGTGTGAACCAGGCAGCTTGGCAAACACAGAAGGAACCTTCATTCTGCTTTGTGAGGTCACTTGATTTAAGAAACACTTCGTACACCCCCCAGAAAACCTGATACACAGGGGATTTAAACTTTAAATTGTACTAAATATCCAAGAGATTAAGGATAAATCCAAAGAACCTTCCCATCACCTCTCTATTAACAAACACTTGAGGGGATAAGATTCCTGGCTTTCTGAGATAGCTGGCTACCATTAACCTTTACAGGTCAGTAGAGAAGGTATTTCAAGCCAAGAACAGATTAATGCCCAGGCTCCTGTGGGTCAGGCAGAACAGCACCATCTCCTTTAAAGGAAACCCACAAGCATCAGGCTATCTCCACTTGTGTAAAGAGCCCTCAAGCTGCAGGAAAGAAGGTCTCCAATTCCAAGATCCAGTGGTACCTGCACATTAGTACTCAAAAGCAGAGAGAACGTGGAGAACAGGAATGCTGCCAAAGCAGTCAGGCCCAACTCCCTGCTGCCAGAGTGAAATTATTCTGGCCTTTCTTCAGTGGATCAATAGCTTATATGTCATGGAACAATGGAAGCTCAGGTGGGGGAGTCAGATCAGGACCTGGAAATGGGAAATCTGCACACGGATCCCCAGGGCTTCACTCGCAGAACACTTCAGAATGCCACCCCCTCTCCCCACCAGCATGCAAGAGGCACTACGTTACGGCTGTGAAGGACACGCTTGCCAGAAAGGCTGCTGTGGAGTCCTGCCTTCTCCTGCCAAAACTTGTTCACTTTAATTGTTTAATCGATCATTCAATATTAGAAAAAGGAATTACCAGACATTCAAATCTGTTAAGCACTAAAAAGCACAGACAAACACAGACCTCATGCTGCAAATTCAATCCGGGCAAGGGGGATAATTTAATCACATGTCGCTGGTGGCTTCGAGGGGTAGCAAGTCTATCAGGGACATCACAGCATCCTGCTTTTCCACCACACTCATTCCCACCATGCCATTTCCTTGAGATGCAGCTGGACTAGTGCCCCGCTATCCAAACACCATATAATTTAACAACGGGGAAGAGGGGGCTGGATGTTGACTACCCAACTCGTATCTAAATGTGCATTTTGCAAACAGCTTGTACCTTTATACAGTGCGACCCACATTTTCCATATTCTCAGTAACCTGGAGGTTGGCTGAGTGCCCCTCGGGGTTGCAGTGACTGCAGCTGTGTTCTTGAAAAGCTGTGGGCTTCTGTCCTAAACATCTAATCCCTGTGAGGCTGAAACTAAGCTCTTAAGAGTTCTGAAGCGCCCAGATGCCCAACCCCCCAATTTCCTGAGTATCCATGAATATTATGAAATTAGGATTCTCCTATAATGGGCTGAACCAGAACCTTAAATCCAAACATCCCCCATCTTTGAGGCATTCAAAATTCAGAACTTGATCTGCAGATCTGTCTCTCTCTCCAGAGCCAGGCCTCAGCTGTAGAAATTCTGATGCAATGGCACACAGACTATCCCCCCGCTTTCCCAAAGATTGATCCCAGGTTGCAAACACTAGCCAAGTTCCACAACCACACAGGAAAGCAAGCAGTAAGTGAGCACTGCACCCTGCCTCACTAAGATCCCATCCAACTTCCACCGAAATCAATGGGAAACTTTCCATTGGCTTCAGAGGGATTTGGACCTAGCGCATCCACCACAAAAGCAAGCTATCGGTATTTGGATGCCACTGTTTCAATAAGAACAGGCTGAATCAAGACAAATCTTCTCATCTTACCTGTACTGTGTCCAGATAGACCAAGATGCTGGAATCCACCTTCTGAAAGTTAACAGTGGCCAAAGCTGTAGAGAAAGAAGAGTCTTCATTAGTACTGATAGGTAATCGACCCCCCTCGACGGATGGAATGTTTCCATATACCAAGATGGGGCATCAACCCATCACCAACTCAGAGGGAAAATAAGCCAATTACTGAATCATTAACACAACATCCTGCAGCAAACCTGGGTGCTCCTTAGAGGTCTCCGATCCAAGTCCTGACCAACAAACAGTGGAATAGCTGCAGGCCACATTTCTAGCTCTCACAGAGATACAAGCAGGAAATAACATCGGCCCACCTCATAGAGTATCCCAAAGCTTAATTAGCATTTTTAATGCGCTTGGAGATGACAGGCATGCAAAGGAGAACTGTTATTATTAGAAATCATATCTGGAGGCAATTCTGATCTCCCAGGCTTTAGCTGCAGGATACTCTATCCCTGGCAGAGGCTTACAGCTTAATGGTCCTGTGGGGTAGGTGAACAAAAGAAGGGATTGAAACCACAATACGAATGAGCTGGATAGATCTCCCAATTAAAGTCTCCATCTCAGCAGGGAGACACACCAGTGTTTCACTGGAAACAAGCTGACAGGTAGATTATGCTCATTGCATGCTGGGTGAAAGGCACTGCATAGTCCAGGAAAACTAGTGCACATGGCATTCTGACAAGGACCTGTCTTTGGAACAGCATACACAGCTGTCCAGAAACCAATATTCCTCCACCCAGCAGGGTTGTGGTGTGAAAAACCCTGAACTCTTCTCTTGCCCTTGCCTGACATTTAAGACACTACTGTCCAAGATCTCTGCGATGTAAGGAGCAGTGCTACAAATACAGAAGTACATTATTCCACAATAATCCAAAAGAGAGCTGGCATCAGCTCCAGCCCGTTCTGTCAAGCACAATGATTCAAACAAAATATTTACAAGAGCCAAAGCCAGCCTTTCACTATTTTTACCTTGATTTTCAGATTTCTGGAACCAATGTGCAAACCCTGAGACTTTGGTACAAACGAGCAAGTCATTTATTTTGAGAGAACAAACATGAGTTGACTGCTGGTGGAACACACTGGCTGAAAGGCCTGGAGACAAGGTGTCTAGTATTGCTCTGAGTGCAAATCAAGAACTCCACTAAAACTGGTGGGAGAACAAAATGGAGCCCAAAGCCTCACTTCACTGATTCTGCTGGCAGCAGGGTCCTTTACAGCCGCAGAGCAGGGGCTAGGAGAGAACTACCAGACTGGCCACGACACCCTGGCATAGATGCCCTTCCATAATGGCTATTCTTCTCTGCAAGGCCACTAGCATCAATGGTAATCACACATGAATTTTAAAAGGAAACCAAGCCTCCGCTGACTAGAAGAATGAACCAAGCCTCAGGAACATGGCTTCATATTCCTCTCCAGCATCATGACAGCAGTTTCTCCTCTCATCTTTCTGCCTATTTCTACAGCAGATTCTATTACCTTCCCTTTTGTGTTTTCAGCCACCTTGCTGCTGCAGCAGCAGCATCACTTGAAGCCCTAGTTATTCCGCATTCCTGATTACTTGACATGTTGACTCTAATGAGCAGATTGTTATGACATCTAAAGGCGAATTGGTATCAAAGCCCTCTCATCACACAGCCCTCCGGAAAAGACAACTCCTCAGGAGAGAGAGCTCCAAGGCGGTAAACATTCCCAGGGAAGGCAAGGAGTGCTACAGAGGGGATTTCCACCCCCATCCCTTCCAAATGCTGAGCTCACTGGCAGGGAGAGAGTGACCCTGTGTGGACAAGGCTGGAAACTGCTGTAGCTGAAAGGAAAACTGGAACAGGCTACACTAAGTCGGGGTGCATCTCCACAAACTTCAGAGTTACACCAAAAATGCATTCCCCCCTCTTTTTTATTTACTTCTCTAAAACGTAAGAGCAAAGAAGAGTAGGGAACATCTCTTATTTTTTCATCTCCATGCAGCTCTCTCTGGATTGAACATCAGCAGCACTTGTGACTAAGGCTACAATTTAGCCATGGGTGTTTTTAGTAAAAGTCATGGACAGGTCAGGGGCAATAAACAAAAAGTCACAGCCCATGACCTGGCCATGACTTGTACTATAAATACCCCTGACTAAATCATAGTTGCTGGGTGTAGGGGGGTGCTCCGGTGACACTACTACTGCTCAGGGGTGGGGGGTGGTTCTGGAGCAGCGCCTAGGACCAGCAACAGGAGTGTTCACTACGCTCTTTGGGACTCTCTGGTGATGAGCATCTGTTTGTACAGCATCTAGCACAATGGGCCCTAGGCCTTGACTTGTGCTCCGACATGCTAATGCAACCCAAAAATAAATAAAGATGTACTTAAGGAAATGCATCTCCCCTCATTTAAGGCATCAATCTTTTCCACCATTCCAGACAAGAAAAGTAGCTTTAACTTTTCCCCTTGAAAAGCCCTGCAATGCCACATACCTCCTTCCACGGAGCCAGAGGATAGTCCATCCTTGTTGTCAGAAGTCATTAACAGTTCCACAATCCCTCTCTTTAACAGGGCCTAAATGGAAGAAAGAAAAAAAACCCTCATTGTGCTGGGTGGGACCTGAATTTAACATTTCACCTGCATACTAAGGAGTACAGTTCAGTTTCATCTTTCTTCGGGGTGGAGGGAGGAGGATAGGGGACACGCCTCTCACCCAGATGCTTCCAAACCATTTTTTGTCCATCTACTGAAAGAAATGGAAGAAGTTTCACCTGGGGCCACAGCCTTGGACTTCACAATAAAGCACTGTGCTCCTTTCTGGCCAAAATGGGCTATGTAAATATCAAACCACATCTTATTCCTGTTTTCATTGAAGTTAATGGCAAAATCCCTATTCATTTCAATGGGAGCAGGCTCCTTCCCTTTGGCATGCTGTTACACTTTACTACAAGAAGAGAAGTGGTTGTTCAGGCTAGAAATCAACCTTCTAACCTGCTAATCAGGACATATTTAACCCGCCAAGGAGCTGAAGACTGAGTTAGCGCAGGAGGGGAATCATTCAAAGAGGATTAGGAACCTTGCCACGTGACTCCTTCAGTTGAATATCTGCAGGCTAATTGTGAAGAATAAGATGACCTGAGCCAGAACTAATCCAGTTAACTCGCCAACTGGCTTCTAGCACAAGGGGGCTGAAATACCTGCAACGTTAAAGCAGGGGCTGCCAATGCCACGGCAGAAAAGCAGGGGACACATTGAGTTTATGGTGCAAACCTGGGCCTGTAAACACAATACTCTAGGGGGTGGAGTTTGAGGGGCAAAGAGAGGACTCACTCCCAGATCAACACACCTGTTCGAAGCCAAGGGATGTGTGGGAGGAGGTCAGTCTTCATCCACCCAACCCAAGATCTTAATAATTACTCTGAATCTTACACATTTGCAGCACAAGCATTTGAAAACAGAACACCTCCCCCATAACACACACAGCAAGATGCAGAGCAAGTAACTTCCCTCTCATACATAACAAGATTTTTAAGATTCTCATGGAAAGATGGCCCTCTGAGCTATAAAGTGGCCCCAGTTAATTGTTTGCACTGGCATGGGTATTGTGCCAGCAGCAGGTAAGCAAGTCAGCATGGCTCATATTGGATCCACCAGGATAACACAGCCTCCTCGAGTCCACACCAGCTCTTTGCGCCCAGCTCAGAAGCCCAGGAGGTCGCTGCTTGATGAGGATGAGGGAGGCCTTAATCAAATTAGCCTGCCTGGCCAATGCTGAGCTCCAGATTAGAGAGGTTTAGGAGGAGGCTGGTTTCTGGCTCACCGAAACCTCTCCCCCGTGGAAGGCACTGGATCAGGCATTCCTCAGAACCACCACAAAAATGCTTCTGATTTGGAGAATGGGAATGAGCACAGCCAGGGGACAGACTTGCCCAGGGCCAGGTGAGTATCCCGGTGTTTCTGGGAAGAGCTCATGGAGTGCAAGTCAGCAAACATGGGCTCTTGTCTGTAGTGTGGGGGTAAAACAGGATCTCTTTCCCCACTCCCATCGAGATACAGGGTGGATCACTTCATCTGCTACAGGGGCATGGGTACTGGATTAGACACTGGCCCTGCTGAGGTCCTCTCAGGTGTCAGCAGAGGTTTGTAGGAGTGCAGGAAAGAAGGATGCTACAGAGCAGGTTCATGAGGTGCCTGCCACAGGGAAGAGTGGGAATGCCAATGTTACCGTTTTAATGTAGGTCAGGTACTCAGGGTCTTTGGCGTAGGAACCATATTCATTCTCCACCTGCACCGCGATGATGGGGCCTCCTTTCTTGTACTGTGGAGAGAGAGGGGAGAAGTTGATCACCAGGTTCAGGGTTTCTAACCCAGCTGAAACTGGGGTTATACCAGCCCTGGGCTCAAGAAATGAACGTCCTGTGAGGAGGAGAGGGGAATCACACTTCAGCCTGTGCCTTCCAAGTTAGCGAAATCCTGCACTGTCGCTGCTGTGGGGGGGATGAGGGGAGAGAGGAAGAGAGTAGTCTAATGGAAGCTTCATCCTTTTGCACACCTTATCCTCCACAAAACTCAGTAAAAGATGAGCTAAGATTGCCCCCCAAGTTCCCATTTAAAAGCAACTCACTAGATCTGTGAGACTACCATGGTCAGCTGCAGTCTAGGCTAGTTCATAAGGTGGAGTCAACAGGTTTGCTAGTTATCCCGTTGCAGCTGCATGAGTGGACTCTAATGCTCACAGCAGCCAAGTCTTGGAAAGAGAGGGTAATGCATCTTACTTGCCTGAAGAGGAACCACTCTGGCCATCAAGTGATCAAAATAGGCATCCACAGCCTCCGTGAAGCCCTTGTAGGTTGTTCTCAGTTGCATGTCAGGGTCTTGGAGTAGCCAGCTAGGAGAGAATAGAAGGAGATTCCTAGAGTAACCAGAAACTGTTCAGCAGAAGCAGCAGCAGAAGAAATCGATTGGGGACCCACTTCTGCTCCAGCCCGCGTGCACTACTGCCACTCGCTTACACAGCTCAGAGTTCAGGCAGAAAGAATTGCCATTTTTAGGTCATTTGGCTCAGCAACAGCTTCATTCTGCAAGGTGCTGAAGGCTTTTTGAGAGGCGTTGAGCTCCCAGTGAGCTAGAGGTACTCTACATCTCTCAGAAAGCACATGGTGGTATTGGACTCTAAGCTAGATATACTCGGACATAAGCATGGCCTGTACTTTTACCCAGTGCCTTCACGCACAGATGTAAACAGACATTAGTGATTTTGTCCTGGATTCACATTAACTGTAGCATCCAAAGTGCAGTTTGAGTGACTCATTAAATGACACATTGTAAAGTTTGCTTTATTCTCTCTCTAACTCACTCCCAGATCAACACACACAGTTTCCAAGTCAAAGGGGCTTTTTCCTAGCAATAGTTCTGCCAAAGCATTTGGGATCTCAGTGTCAAACTGGATTCTTTCTTTTTCAGACATCAGTCCCAATAATAAAGATCCTGCACCAGAAGTTTCGATATTAATGTGGGTAATGCAAGAGGCAGAACAGAAGCCAATTTGCTCTCCCTGTGCTCTCTGCAGTGCTAACAGGAAAATGCTTGCTTGTGCCATCAGTTCAGCAGCAATGACTCAGAGACACAGAAGGGGCAGTCACTTTACATTTAGAGAGCATCTTTTATGACAGAAGGGGCATGAGAGTTAAAATCCCTGGAGGAGACAATGGAGATGAACAGAACAGCTATTTAGCAGCACAGAGCAACATTACAGAGACATTTATGCCATGAATGGCAAAGGAATCCCATGGGGCATTTGAACATGTTTCATGCAAGAAAGTATCACTTTCCTGACCATAATCCCATTAAGTATGCTTACAATGCAAACCTCCACTTGCATTGGTTAATGAGTCCAAATCAAGATTCCCGATCCTAACCACGCGTCTCCCTCTCTCTCAACCCTGTACTTTGGAATATGAACTTGGGAGACTCAGTCCCATTCCAATTCACGTTCATGATATCTCATGTGCTAAGCCCTATACCTCAGAAGATAAAGCGATTCTTTGTTTTAGAACTGGATCATTCTTGAGCCATCAGTGGAGGGGAAAAATATGCCCTTGACAGAAAGAGGTGGAGGTGAACTGTGAGAACAGCCTATGACCTCCATAGCCTATAGTGACAGGGAGGAAGAGGAGTATTCTTGAGTTTTCTGCATTCTTACAACCAATGCTCTTTCATAAAAATACATTCTAAACCAACCTCCAAATCACCACCTCAACACATAGCATCCTTTCAGATGATCTGTCCCTTCACTTCTAGTGCAGGTTTACAGGATATAATTGGTTTGTTTGGGATAACAGAGGAACAATTGATGTGTATCCAAGTGCAGTATACTGCATAGCTACTACAATCTAACCTCAGTAACTCTGCTTACTGCCTGTCCATGCAGGAGAAAGCCTGGGCTAATGGTAAGAGCAGGGATCTGAGAGGCAGAACTATTGGGCCAAATCACAACCATGCTTTGCTCAGTTTCCTGAACTGTAAAATGGGGATACTATTACTTAGGTAAAAGGGGCTCTATGAGCACAAAATGTGTTACAACAGTGACCTGGGATCAGCTAATAATGCTGTCATTTTCAACTATTATTATTTCTAACCAACTGCTTCCTGTTATCACAAGCAGCTGTGGCATCATGAGTGATGGTGAAAGGATGAGGCAAGAGAGAATCTCTGTAAGACTGTCACAATCTCAGAACTCTACCTTAATTTTGATTCCCAGGTGGCAACACATCCTGCTACCACCTGGGCCCCCAAGCTTGCACAAAGCAGTTTGTGGCAAAGTGTTAAGGCCTGCAGGAGGATACCCCAGGGACCTTAATCAAACTCAGTTTCCTGATAAGATTACTCTAATTGCATTAAACAGCCAAAACACGCTGAACTCATTTTGTCTGAGAGCAGGGAGAGTGAGAGTTGCAGCAAAAGTGAGACAGAGACGTGGGGAGAGATCATCCCAAAATTTCATCTGAGCCAAGTTCCTCCGCCGAGGTTAAAGCGCTAGTGAGCAGGGCAAGGCAAGATAAACAAGTGGGACTGAACCTTGGCAGCTGTCCCATTGGGATCTGGTATCCAGGAGAGATTCTCAGTGCTTACGGGATAGACTTGACTCTCAGAGGCTCTTACCATGACCCAGCTGCTGTAAACATGAGACTCCACTTAAGCAGTGGCAGTGGGATAACTGGTAAATGTGCTGGCTCCAGTCTTATGAACTAGTCTGAGCTGCTGCTGGCCATGACAGCCTCAAAGATGTAGTGAGTTACTTGTAAGTGGAGGTGTTTTTTGTTTGTTTTTTTTTTTTTGGGGGGGGGGAGTTATTTAGGAGGACAAAACTTAAAAAAGTTCTAATAGAGGAATGAGGGAATCATGGGATATTATTGCTCCCATCCATATCATGTGTATGTCCCTATAGGGCTATTAGAATGAGCCCCGGGGTAAATGAATCCTTACAGCAAGTTGCAAATATCATTATCTGTGTTTTATAGACAGGGAAACTGAAGCATAAGGAAGGTAAATCTAGGTCACACTGAGTCAGTGATAGAACATGGATCGCCTAATGCCAATTCTCTGTTCTAACCATTAAACACAACAGTCTTTAAAAAAACAAAACTGTTCACAGCAGAATTCTAATTCCAGCTCTTACTGTTTGTAATGCTATGAAAGGACCAATGACTTGATGGGATCATTCTGCTATGGGACATGACCATCTCCTTGGAATACACAGGCTGAAACATTTGATCATTTCCTAACGCTATTTCTGAATCTCGGCAGGAGGCTGGGCTGCATGACCCAGAGTGCTTCTTTGTTCCTACGGTCTTACAAACCCAAAATATACAGTGTCTCAAGTTAAGGGCTGAATGCCTGAGCATTTGAGTCAAACAAAGAACCCAAATCTACTTGACCACCATGCATACTCTTACCTGGGAAGACCACCGAGTTCCCATTCAGAGCAGATATAGGGTCCTGGACGCAAAATTACCCAGAGTCCGACTTCGGCTGCCAAGTTAAGGAAGGCCCTAGGAGATCCAGACAACATTAATTATTGTCTCGCTAAAGAACCATCTCGCTTCTTTGCATTCCTAATGCACCCATGACCATGCTGTCTAGGCAGCAAAGTCAAAGGAAATAATTTGATGTAGCAACAATAGGAAGTGATTCCAAATCAGTGGATTTCAAAGGCCTCAAAAATTAGTGGGTGCAGAGGCTTAATGCGGTCACATGATCAGCAGCAATACCATTATTCCATTTAACTGGTACTGCCAACCACCTGACTCCACACAAGAGAGTGCTTCTGACCTAATCGTGAAGGCAGGCTGCCCAGAGAGTGAACTGAGAGAAGAGTTCACTCAGAAGAGAGAGATGATTCACTACTTGACAGATGACACCAAGCACAATCACCACTCTCCCCAGACTTTCCACTCAAGGAAAAGCCAGTGGGGTGATACTGAGAGTCAATGATACTGAGACCTTCACTGTTGCTGAGGACCAAAGGGGAAGGGTAAGAGTAAGACAGCAAATGGGGAGAAGGGGGCTTTTGGAAGGAGTTACATCTTAACAAGCATGCACAACTACAAACTTTTTGTGGAGGTTTTGCATAGCTGAGACTTTAGAAAATGCTGCTCCAAGCTGGAAGTGTCTAGTAAGATACTATTACTTGGCATTCCTCTACCATCCCCATTTTACAGATGAGAAAGATGAGGCACAGAACAGACTGAGAGCTTTGTTTAAGGTAGGACTTACGTGGTGAGGGTGTTCAAGCCACATGTCTTCATCTTAGAGTCACTGGCAGAGTCAAGCCAGTTCTCCTAACTGCCAGTCACCTGTTCTAAACCACTAGGTTACACTGATGGGGTTACCCAAGATATCTGGGTTGGGAACAGCTCCATGGTCAACAAAACAGTCCCTAAACATGGTTGCTGTGAGCAGGGTCCCAATAGAGTTTGCCTCAGTGATATGGTCAGGGAACGTGTCAGAACCCTGTTACAGATGTTATAGAGAGCAAAACTTAGAAAAAAACCTGCATCTTTCTCCATGCTAGACAAGCAAACCTGCCTTGAAACCTGCCAGAATTAACTAGGAAAGGAGTTCCTGACCACTATCCTTGACACCAAAAACAGTGGTTGCTGTTTCCTCCCCGCCCAGCGCCCTGTCCCCTACACTCAGACCAGTGATAGCAGTAGAGTTAAAAACCAAAACAAACCCGCCCCACAACTTATTGCATTACTCACTCTAGATCCAGGTTTCCGCTGAAATCAAACTTCTCATTCGCTGCTTCGTGAAGGTTCCACGGCACGTACCTGAAAACACAGAGAGTCAGAGTGAGGGACTGGAAATTCACACACTGAACAGTGGGGCTAGGACTGTGGGCCCTTGCCCCCATCCCCGATACACTGCATACCCACTTTTAGTCAGGAATAGATTCAGGCAAGCTTACAGCTATTTGTGCATCTGGGTAAAGAGTGATGTTACTTCACACTGAGGAGCCAGCAGTTAGAGTAGAGTGGGACTATCTTTATACCCCACTTCTTACACTCTCCTGTTAGATGCTTTTCTTCCTCCATGTTATTCTTCCAGCCCTTCAGTATGTGAGTTACATCAGCTCAGACACCCTTCTGCATGCTGGATCAAGTTCAGAGGATAAGTAAGGAGGGAAGTCAGTTAAAGACTGGTAAGACAGCGGGAGTCTAATGGTATGTCTACATTATCCATGTTACAGTGTGGCCAAGGCAGCGCTGTGAAGTGCGCAGTGTAGACACGCTTTATTGCTGGGGAGAGCTCTCCCGGAGATTAAAAATGCATACCCCAAATGAGCGGTGATAGCTTTATCTCAGGGAGCATGGCTCCCAGCAATAAAGCGCTGTCTATACTAGCGCTTTTCAGCACTAAACAGGCCCAAGCATTATACTCGTCTAGAGCAGTAGTTCTCAAACATGTGCTTAATGATTCTCCATGGACAGCTCTTGCATCATTTAAGTGCTAGTTCTTCTCCTTGTTTCCAGATGCTCCTACAGACATTCAAGCCTGGAGGTCTGCAGAAGCAGCCAACAACAAGGAAGAGACGTCTGGTTGGTAGGGACAGCAAAAAGACTGGAATAAACAGGAGGTGCCATTGGGGCTCCGAGCCACCAGCATGACTGGAGTTGGCAGCTACCAGCTGGAGAACCTTCGGGGGGGCAAGGAATTAGCTAGCTGATAGCATATTCAGGGGAAGGCCGATGACCTGCTGGCAGGAAAACATGTGCAAGGGAGCAGGGAAAGGAACCAACCTTTTTTTCATGATTTGAACAGAAGATACTTTTAGGACTTGCTCTAGTCAATGGCAAAATCCCCACCAACTTCAACAGCCATTCTGCAGGACCTAGTGAGTGAAGGTAGGACTTACGTGGTGAGGGTGTTCAAGCCACATGTCTTCATCTTAACCATGCGATCTCTCCAGTATTCCTTGGGGACTCGGAAATAGTGCATGGAGCCCCCGAAGATGCGGAAGGGCATGCCTTCAAGGCGGAACACAGAATCTTCCGCCTCCAGGCCCAGTGTCCTGCCCCACTGCCGCAGGGGGACCAGGCTGCTCCAGTTAAACCTAGAATGGGAGGGAAAGCATGTCAACACCTGAACGCCAACAGAGGATCTCCCAGGAGATGAAGCTCATTTCACCCCACTTAGCAGGGTCGATTCAGCCCTTAATCCTTCCCAAATAAATTGTGCGCCATGCTGTTGTGAGCATGTGCGTGTTTCATATGAACCCTTCAAAACCTGTTTGTCCTCTGTGGACTTAAAAAGAGCCCAGAACCCCTTTGTGTAAGAGTCGGGGATTTTCCTTGGAGTCCAGGGGCGGGGACAGGGATAAAAGGGCCACGGTTTGGGGTGGGTTTGGAGTCAGGAGAGGGGCCACACCCAGGGGAGGGGCCAGGCCAGAGCAGAGCTTGGAGCAAAATGGGGCTGGGTGGCACTCCCTCCCCACCCACCTGTAGGAGATGGTCTGTGCCCCACCATGCCCCCTCGAACATTCCTCCGTGCCCCCCTAGGGGGGCATGCCCCACCGTTTGGGGACTTCTGACTTAAAGGTCATTTCCACCTGGCTAAAATGATGCAAGAACAGGTCATCACAGCCGAGAGGGCAGCACTGAAAAAGGGAACCTTTCCTTTTCAAATGGTGATTTTCCAACAATGTATTAGTGGGAAATTGGACTTTGTGAGATCCATTTTCCCCAGATATGGGCACTTTAATAGGATATCCCCATTTGGATGCATGCTGGCATCGATGTACCAAATAAGCATTTATTTGCCTAGACACTTGCTTGAACTTCCAAAGATAAGGGGATACTGAGACAGATGAGCTTGTGCCCTGTTCTTCTACCTCAGGCAGGTTCAAGTCAAGAAAATCTCACTCATTTTTCTGCATTAAAATCTAAAAAACCTAACATTTCAGCAGGTGTCCAAGACGACTCAGACAATGACGTTCTTCCCTGTTCTAACCCTGCCATACATCATCAAAAATACACAATGCAAAAAACAGAACAGACATCACATTCACAAGCATTTTAACTGAATTATCTGCTTCGATAGTCACAATTATATCTGATTTCCCTTCAAGTTGATTCGTTCATAGCCCTTTAATCTACCAGGTCTCAATCCTGTAACCCTCGGGCAAGCCCAGGGACTACCCAGAAGTGCTTCTCCTACCTCAGCCACTTCTTCTAGGACAGTGGTTCTCAAACTTTTGTACTGGTGACCCTTTTCACACAGCAAGCCCCTGAGTACGACCCCGTCTTTTAAATTCAAAACACTTTTTTATATATTTAACAATATATTTTATATATTTATAAATGCTGGAGGCGAAGCAGGGTTTGGGGTGGAGGCTAGCAGCTCGTGACTCCCCATGTAATAACCTTGTGACCCCCTGAGGGGTCCTAAACCCCCAGTTTGAGAACCCCTGTTCTAGGAGTCTCAGTGCAATTGCCTACTGCAGGATTCGAATGAGTAGTTCTCAAAGGTCACTATACAGAATTTAAATCCCTTGACTTTCTAATCAGAAGTAGGCATTTTGCCTTTTTCAGCCCACCCAAATTCCATAACTTCAAACCCAGCCCTACAAGCACACTAGCAATTTGTTCCTGTGAAACAAGGTCACAGTCAGATGCAAGAATTAGCTCCCATTCTGAGCTGAGTAAAAACCCACACATTAGACAGTCACATTTAGAGATGGTACTATCTAAGCCTCTAGTAGTCTTCTACACGAAGAGTCGAGTTTTAACTAGAGGATGCTGGCAGAAGGTAAAGAGGACATTTCAGAACACATGGCTTACATGGGATTGCACAGAAGGGACCTGCAGTGATTAGCTCTCTTGGAACACAAGACAAGGCCACTACAAGGGAGCTAAATCTAAGACTTTCAATGCATTGCAAGGGCTGGCTGACAAGCACAGACAGTACCTCTGTAGCACAGCATTTTCACAGGCCTCTGAAACAAACAGTAAGCCTGGGTAATACCTGGAAAAGGAAGCCTAGATTAGACACTGCTGTCTTTAGCCACTGAATACTCAAATGGTTTTATTGTCAAATCATTTTTTAAAAATAGTAATAAAGCTGAATAACAGAGAATGTTACAGGCCATGGGTCAGAAACCACGGTTATCCACAGGATCTGTACATTCGAGCAACCATAACGTTACTCTATGGTTGTTACTCTATGGTACTATCATTTTAGATACAGTTATGATAAAAAAAATAAATAGCTGAAACAGGCAGATCTTCCTTCACAATTTCACCTTTAAAATAATTGAGAAATCGTGTGGGACCTGAAAAAGCAGGAAAGCTTGTTTTTCTTTTCCAGATTATGAACAAAGAGGAAAATGAAGGAGAAGACGACTGAGTTAGCTGCAGAAGTCAATATTAACATTTTCATGTTGACCTGACTGACATAGTTGATTTAATTTGTTTTTGTTTTTTAATATTTCATTTAACTATTTTAGTCAAAAACAATTTTAACAAAAACAAACCTGATTTTAAAAAACTTGAATGTTTAACTACATTCAAAAATTCATGCGCTTGTTTTGTTAAAATATTATATGTTTTCTGTTGAAGAAAAAATCTGGAACACATAATATTGTTGTTTTAGTTAACTAAAACAATTTAAATGTCTGTCTGGTGATATTCTCCTCCTAATACAGCTGGCAAGAAAAACTTCCAAATATTAATGATTAACCTGTTGAATTGGAGATAGTTCACCTCCTAATGACTTCATAAATATGTGCTTCAATTACCTTTGGTAAATGAAAAACCAAACAATCATTCATTTTCTGATATAGCCGTAAAACTAATCTGAAAAGTTTTCAAAATAAATCACTTTTAAAATGTATAGTGTATACCTTCTAAAAATGAACCCTACATCTAGTTGTAAAGAATATGGATTAAGGTTATAACAACCAACAAGAATGCATTTTTATGTTGAAATCCATGATTAGAGTCTTCCTGACTAGTGATTTAAATCAAATCCACCCTGCACAGGACATTTTGTTTACTAATGTTTCAGAGTTACGAACAACCTCCATTCCCAAGTTGTTCATAACTCTGAGGCTCTACTGTAGTTGGTTTATGTCAAGAATTGTCAAACACAAATCCAGAACAGCCAAAATCTGGCTAAATTTCCCCACTGTGCCTCAACTAAGGGCATGAAACATCATAGCGTAGGTTTTGGTCTACTCATATTGCGATCCCAGTCCAGCTCTATACCTCCCAGCAAGAACAGGGGAATCAAGACCTGATTTCTAATAGGAAAAAAACAAAGTGGTGTGGGGGCTGTTGTTGAGGCTATTTACACGAGGCAGCATGGAAGGGCACACTTGGGGGTGGGGAGAAGGGAGGATTTTATATCGGAAAGGACATGATCTGAAACACACATTAATCTGTAGTGTAACGTCTTTGGCTTTAGTGGGAGTGACACAAGGGATAAAGTTTGGCCCATGACAGATGAGTGGGGGAGAATGGACCTAATACTTCACGAAATAGAAAGTTAGATAAAGCCCAACGCTTATTCATGCCGAGCAATATGTTACTCCACTTGTATGGCATTGGTCTCAAGGTACTACTCAAAGCAGGGTTGGTATAATCAGTCCGAGAATAAGCAGGATATACCCAAAACCACAAGTAACAGGACAGAGCCCTGATACGAAACAGCAAGAGATACCCCTGGCAGTTACAAAGATGGGTTAAGTTAGGACAGAGAGTGATTGATTTGTAAATGCATGTCATCCATCAAAGAGCTTCAGCGATTTTAGCAAACCCTCCAAGAGCTAAGGTCGATGGGGATAACGTTAGCTTTAACACAGAAACTGATTTATAGTGCTGGCAATTGGTCTTTCCTTATCCATTACTTTTTATGATAGACAAGGAGTAGCTATATATTATGTGTAACATTTATTTAAAGCTTTTAAATCATTTCTATCTGGTTGCGGCTCTCTCCATGCTTCCCCCACTGGATGAACGCTCTGTGTCAGTGATTGATTTCAAGTGGTGCTATTTCTCTCTATGCATTCCGATAAAAGAAGATGTTGCTTCAGTTTTATTGGGTCTGAGGTCTTATGAATCAAGAGCAGATTTCTTTCTTTAAAGCAGTGAGGAGGGAGCATGAAGTTTGTAAATGTTTCCACATTAAAGGAGCTCTATTCTTCATCTGAATGCAATTGCTCACTAAGGTTAATGGGAGTCATGTTAACACAGAGGAGAGGTAGACCTCTAAGCAGAAACATTACTCAACAATGAAAACAGAAAGAAGATTGCCTTTTAAGTGCGGTGCTGGCATTACACCTGCAAGCATACCCTATGGCAAGCAGCAACTGGCATACCCGGAGTTACAGCACAGTGGGAGCACTACTCTCATACAACCAAGTTTCAGGTATTGCCATTTAATCTCACTTTTCATGAATATTAGTGCTAATTAGAGGAGGCTGGATTGACAGTCCTAGAATCATCTATTCATCCAATAGACAGGTTCAAAACTAGCATTGATAGGGCAAGCTGCCCCACTAACCTACATACACTTTGAATGAATAGACCACTTGTAGGGGGAGAGAGTTGTTCTGCCCAAATGGTCCCATTCAGGCCTTGGTCGCTGTGTTGAGACTGTCAGCAAAGCAGGTGGGCAAGAAATTGTCAGGTAAGTAGCATCAACTGTAACAATATTCTGAGCTAGAGGCATTTGTCCAGTGAAAAATTGATTGAGACCCATCAAACTCACTGCATATAGGCTATTGAGTAGCCAGCAGCTGGTGATAATTTTCAGGCTCTGCTAACCCAAACCAGGTGAAAAGGTCCAAGAGTTCCAGTCCCTCCCAACTGCACAGCACCCACAGAACAAATATTCAGATTTGTCTTTTTGTAACTTAATTATCATTACTTCACTTGAATTCATTGTTACATCTAATGTACAGCATTGTGCCTCCATTCACAGGCATATGAATTGTTTAAAATTGAATGCTGCTGCTGAGATATAGTAATTGTGAATGGGTTAAGGATTAAAGGGACACAAAGTCTGTTTTGGGTGCAAGTTAAGAATATGTAAACAGCCACACAGTGCAATTATATTTTATTTTTAAACTTTCCACTGAAAGTTTACTTTTGAAGGAATAACATCCCCCCTTCAGTGTTTGAAACCTAAGTACAGGTGCATAAAGCTAGTTGGAGGGAGACATGAAATGGAACCAATTAAACACAGAGAAGCACTATGTTGATAAGGCTAAAAACAACTGTTTAAATTGTTCCCAGAAGAGAATACAGTAAACTCAGCAGCAGGCGAACCTGATGGGGCAGAAACAGCATAGCTGACAAAAGAGTAGTAGGGAGTAAAGAAGCGGACCAAGAGTGAGGATACACACAGTAAATAACAATCCTGATTCTCTTCACTGGCAAATTCACATTAGACCAATGCATCAGCATGCCTGGTTATCAAGCAGAGGAACATGTTTAAAGACTACACAAAAACATACTGGGAAAATTGAAAAACAATCTCTCTGGCTGAAAACTTTTTTTAGGTACAACAATTCCAGGCAGGAAGCAGGGGGAGTGCATTTTTGTCAGTTGCATCTGATCTGCGGATCCCAGGACACTTTGTATAGTCAGTTTCCCTGTTCCCCATGTGTAGTCAGCCACAGCTCCCCATATTGTTCTTGGGGGAGGGGGACTTTCGAGGGGGGAAGAGAACTTAGATGTAGGAGAATGCAATGGGGGAAAAGGGCCTTAAAGCCGCTTCCAACACAAGTTCAAGTAGATTTTAACTTGACTGGGAACCTCCGCTGGTCTGTCCAAGGGGAGGATCCCTGCGGATAAGCAGGGGGGCCGAGCACTAGAGGGGGGGGGGTGCTGAGGGGCGGCAGGTGCCCTGGGGAGTAAATCCATGGGGCAGGATGGGCTGAGGGAACAGGGGGGTGGGCTCAGGCCCTCAGGTTGGGAGGGGGTGTCCATCAGGGATGTCCCAGGCAGGGCAGGCCTGGAGGGGATGAGGCTGGGGTGGAGGGTTGTCCTGGGGGAGAGGGCAGGGCGGAGGGGGCATGTCCCAGGAGAGAGGAGTCCCGGGGGGGTCCCACGGGATAGTGTCCAGGGGGAGAAGGCCGAGGGGACCCTGGAGACAAGACTGGAAGATGGGGGGGGGGGTGTAAATGTCGGGGGGGCGTGTCCCCCGGAGAGGAGTGTCCGGAGGGGGCGGGGCAGGTCGGGGGACCACTGGGTGCCCGGAGGGGGAGTCCCGTGGGGGAGGCGGATTGTTAGGGGGGCGTGTCCCCGGAGGGGGCGTTCTGGGGTGGGGGCGGCCAGAGGGGGCGGGGCCCCCAGGGGAGGAGATCCCGGGGGGCGTGTCCCCCGGCGGGGAGGGGCCCGGGGGGGGCGCGGCCTCCTCTCACCTGCGGAGCAGCAGCCCCCCGACCACTAGCAGCAGCAGCACCAACGCCCCCAACCGGCGCCGCCTCCGCCCGCCGCAGCCCCACATGGCGGCCGCGGGGTCGCCCCAGCCAGCTCCGGGCCCGCGCCTGGCCTCGAGCGCCGCCGCCGCCGCCACCTCGCTGCCGCCCCTGGGGGGGTCTCCCGGGCGCGCGGCGCCTCACCCCCCGCCCTCCTGGCTCCCCATTGGCCGCGGCCGTTGGGTAGGCGGGTCAGAGGTCCTGATTGGCTGCAGCGGGGGCGCTGTCCTGCGCCCGTCCCGCCACAGCCGCAGGTGTTCCAGGTTAGCGGCGGGCGTAGGCGGGGCACGTGGCTGCTGCACCTGGGCAGGGGGGAGGGGTTGCAAAGGTTCGAGCCTGCCCCTCCCCCCCCCTCTCCGGAGGGGATGCAAAGCCCCAGTCCCGCGCCGGGGGGGGATGCACTGGGACAGGTTGCAAAGACCCAAAGGCTGGACGGGCTCTCTGGCTGGACTCGACTGTATTAGGCAAATATTTAGAGAGGCCCAAACATGGGTTACTTACAGGGCAGTAGCCTTCTGTTTACCCAAGTATTAAATACAGTCCGTTTGGATTTTAGCTTTTTCCAAGCCAGCCTGTACCATCGCCATAAGTAGTGTCTGGGGAGCTGGTTTCAACAAACTTGAAACATATAATGTAGATGGGACTTAAGTGTGTCACCGGCTCTTATGTGATACCGTCAAAACTGTCACGTCTTGATAGTCATGTTGCAAGCAAGCGCAGACAAGTTCTCAACAGTTAAGAGATCTATGGAGTGCTTAGCAGAGTGTGGCTCACAATGTCAAATAAGAGAGGTAACAAAGTCCTGTGGCACCTTAAAGACTAACTATAAAGTTTTGAAGCATAAGCTTTCGTGGGCTAATACCCACTTTGTCAGATGCAAGCAGTGGAAGTGTCCAGAGGCAGGTACCTCTCTGATTCTCAATGTCAAATAAGTGTAGGAAAGGTCAAGTTAGTTCAGTTTGTTGACATTATGGGAGAAAAAAATCCCTCCTATCGGCCTGTGTCACTTCTTGTGGCATGTAGTGAAAAAGGAACGTTGCCCACTGATGAAAGCCAGGAAGAGGAAGTCGGCTATCTCTGCCACTGACTCTCATCACTCCCCCTCTCTGCACCTCAGTTTCCCTGTCTGTCAAATGAGTGTGTCAACACTTACCCACTGGAAAGGGGTGTTGGTTAGTAAAGCACTTTAAGGGACTAAAGAAATGCAAGTTATTAGTAATCATTAGGATTTTCCATTAAACAGGCTAAAGGATCAACTAAAGGATCAGAGAGGTAGCCGTGTTCGTCTGGAATAGCAGAGGTAACAGAGTCCTGTGGCACTTTAAAGACTAACTAAAGTATTGAAGCATAAGCTTTCATGGGCTAATACCCACTTTGTCAGATGCAAGCAGTGGAAGTGTCCAGGGGCAGGTTTTCAAATTATATTTTCAAATTAGAGAACTAGAATGTTGCAGAAAGTGAATTACTAGAAATTATGAACCCCCATGGTGATTTTACTGTTATAGTTTTATTGATTCCAACATGGGGGGGGGGGAGGGGGAAGTAAACCTGATCAACGCACTGGCTCGGCTCATAATTGTACATTTCTGGGTAGAGTTAATTTGTGAATAAGGAGCCAAGGTTTGGTTGTGCAAGATTCTCTCATCTATCCCTCTGATTCCATTACCCATGATTCATAATGCTAATGAAAGCATTAACTGGGATGGTGTAGAGCAAGAGCCAGTTGCACTCGGTAAGAGAACTCTAGGAAATGAGAAGCAGTGATGCTTCCAGAATAGCACCAAGCACACCCCATTCCCTTCAGTGGGTTTAAAATGCTCACTCCGCTTTGTAACAACTCATGGAGACACAATCTTTATGGATGACTTGCCCCAGTACTACCGCAGAGCAGCTCGGAAAGACAAGGATTTAAACAAGGCAACAGATTCTCCCGGTGACTCAAAGGAGTTGCCTTATTGATCCATAAAAGCGCACGCATGTGCACAATCCTGCCTCAAATTAATCAGTAAGCTATGCCTCCATGTCTGCCTTAGAAATGCCCCAGGGAAGGAGAGGGGCAAACTGGGTTCCCTATTTTAATCCTGTCCCGGCACAAAGGTGGACTGGATAACCCCACAGGTCTAATGGTTCTGTCTGAGGAGGGGCAGGGCAGCAGCAATGGCCCATAGTCGGGACAAAGGCTTTAATTCATGTCTGATTTTTATCTTTGGCGCCCTTGTTACCAGACTAGTATCAGCAGCTCTGCCAGGCACCATATACAGCTGGGACCCCCACGTGGGCTGCATCCAGCTGTGCTTGGAATCAGAGAGTTTCCACTGGTACATTCCCACTTCCAGGGAAGGAGTCTATGGAAACAGGAGCAATAGACAATGTTCTAGGTAGCAAGTGGAGTGCATTAAGACTAGAGACCAGCTCCTGGTTTCACTCCTGTAACAGGCTCCTGGCCACAATCATCCTCATCACCTCATTGGTACCTGCAGCAGGACAAAGACACAAAGAGAGACACTCATCAGTTAAGTGAAGGCCCAATCCTGCTTCCACTGAAGTCAAATGCAAAAATCCAAGGCCTTAAATCCACAACAGAGCAGTATGCAATCAGCAGAGCAGTTATTCCATGTCTCCATCCAGCCTGGGATCATGGCAAAACCTGGTGGGATATGTAGCCTATTCTACAGAAAAGACTCCGTTCAAGCATGAAAGGAGTTCTGGGCATTAGTGGGTGTAGAGAAGACGTAGATGCCTGGAAAAAGACCGCTCATTAAGGGAGCACTGAGCGCTCCTTGCTCCCACTGATATTAAAAAGATTTTAGGGCACCGAACACCTAGCAGAACTGGGCCCATATTGAAAGCCAGAGTCTTTGCCTTACCTCCTGGTACATATGCATCATATCAGAGAGTAGAAGGAGCATAGCAGGGGATGGCCATGACCCCTTCCCAGTTCTCTAATTCTAGGTGAATGGAGTTCAAAGAATAGCAGTAATAACGATTAAGAGGCTAGATTAAAAATAAAACAAGTTTGGCTCTGCTAACGGGGATATTACCACGAATCTCTCTACAAGGATCTGAAGGTGGAACAGCATGCAGAGTGAGAGGAATTATTTAGTGTTCAACAATGGGTGTTAATAGGAGTAACCGGATGAAATTAAATAAACAAAGATACCTTTAGAGTGACCATCAGGAGACCTTTCCCTCTTGTGACACCCATTCAACTATCAATAATTTTCCCAGAGAGGTGGTGGGAGCTCCTTCAACTGAGTCATGTGGAGCAAGAATGGACAAGACACTAAAAATATACAACAGGGAGCAATCCTGCACATAGAGTCTGTGTCTTCTAATGGGTTGGAAACACTTACAGGGCTACACAAATCTGCTATAGCTCAATGAGCTCAGATCCCCTGCATGGATTTTGCTGTCAGATGGGAGACCTAACTGGATTCCCTATGAATGAAAGACGTGGAATTTGCAACTATAATCCAAGTCCTTGTTCTCCACTGGGACATGCGGCCAACGTCACAGCCAGGGGCCAGTTTTGTTGCCAATACCCCAGGTTACCTTCCAAGATCTGGTGGACTCTGATGTCTCTCATGAACTGCTGCACGGCATAGTCCTTCAGGTAGCCATAGCCCCCATGCATCTGTAGGGCCTGGTTGCAGATCTGATGAGAAGAGAACATTGCTGGGTCAGGCACAGAGTGGTGAAGTGACTTGTCCAGGGCCACACAGCAAGTCAGTAGCAGGGCTAGGACTAGAGTCCAGGAATCTGGACTAAGCCTATGCTCTAACCATCAAACCACATTCCCAAGCAGAAATGGATCCCAGGAGTCCAAAATTCCCAGTCTCTTCTGCTCTAACCATTATATGCCATGCAGCTTGTTGCCATATTTCCAGATGTGCCATTTAAAACTAATGGTATCGTCTTGAAAGGAATGCCGCAACGCACAAACCCGTAGGGTGCATTTTAATTCCGTTCAACCAAGGCAGTTTTTTCTGCATTTCTGAGTCTAGGTCCAAAATTAAAACGCAAGACTACCATCTAATGGCCATCTAGGATAATTCCAAGATAAAAGCCCTCTTTATTTAAAGATGGTACCAAGCCTAACTATAATTAATCCTGTGTGTGAGATACATCACACTGGCAGTATACATCCATGGGGCGAATGACAGGATGTAGTGGTCACTCCAAAATCTAACTAATCCAAGACAATTCATAGCTCAAGACTTCTTTTCATTAAATGGCAGTCTGTAATTGCACTACAGTACGCCGCTCACTCCCCATGACACATGCTAACCAGGAATTAAGAGCAAGTAATGGACACCCTGGCGTGCACCCTTATCACCTCATTGAAAGATAGATGAAATCACAGAAATGAAATGCTCTCATCACAGGTTTGCCTGAGCCCCCAGGCTCCAAGAAGCAGCAGAAGGCATTACAGCAGATGAAGAATGCCCAGGGAGAAGGATCGTGGCCTGCACAGGGGCTGAGATTCCTGCCTACACATGGGCCAGGAATATGGCCCGCAAAAGGGGCCCCCAAGACTACGTTTAGGGCCCACCAAGCATGCTCAGGGCTGGAACCATGCAGACTGAAGAGACGTCCTGAAATCCCAAGCAGTGTCAGCCGCTACAAGGAGACTCTGAACGTCTCTGCTTACAACACCCCCAGCAGAGACTTGGAAAACCTACCGCGAAGCACTCATCTGTGGCAAAGAGTTTGGCCATGGCGCACAGGGTAATGGCGTCCTCCCGCTCCTCCTGCAGCGCCTGCGCCGCATTCCGTACCATGAGCCGTGCCGCCACCAGGCGCGTTGCCATCTCAGCCAGTCTGAACCGGAGGTACTGCCAGGAAGGAAATAGCACATGAGGGGCCAGGGGAAGCCAGAGGCCCAGAAACACCTCCCCCTACCCATCCTCCTCAGATGGGGCCTTGCCCTAGTAACACCCTCTGTCCCCTCAATTGGGGTTCTGTTCTGAATCCCACACCTTACCCTTTTCCCCACCTCAGGCACACTGTCCCCAGAATATCCCTCAGTCCCTTCAGGTGCTCCCCAATGCTGCCCCCCCCCCCCATCTTACTCAAGCAGGGCCCCCATCTTTGTATTTCCTCTTTAGGGAACTTTCTAGAAAGGACTTCCCTTCATATGAAGCTCAGGCCTCTCTGATCCTCTGTGCCAGGGCTCCTGGCTTCCCCAATTCCTCTCTCCCAGCCTCAGTATTTTTCTCCAGCTCCTTCCTCTCTTCTATCACAAGGCCAACAAATAATTATCATGAACTATTGCCACCCAAACCTCTCCCAGCGGGAGATGTTATAGAAGAAGGTTTGGGTACATTAACACTGGGAGAAGCTACTGCAGTCCCAGCTTCTCCCAGCAGAATGTGTGTAAGCCAGGATGTGGAAGCTCTGGCTGCTTGTTTATGCACTAGCCAGAGGCATGGAGTGGTGGGAAGAGCAGAGTTTGTAGACAGAAAAGTCACCTGGTTACTGGCCAGGGGTTCCCCAAACTGTTTGCGGATGGTGAGATGGTCCTGGGCCAGGAGGACAGAGGCATGAGCAGCTCCTAGAGAACAAGAAGCTGTCGGGAGAAACCAAGGGCACAGAGTGATTATTATAGGACAGCCACCACACTAGACTATCAGCGAGGACACCACAGATCCCTCCCTTCCCCTTGCTCTCAACTGCCAGGCTTACCAATGTTGATCCTCCCTCCATTCAGACCCTTCATGGCGATGCCAAAGCCCTGCCCTTCTGTGCCCAGCCGGTTGGCCACAGGAACAGCACAGTCCTCGAAGATCACGGCCCGAGTTGGCTGGGAGTTCCAGCCCACCTGGGAAAGACAGGAGTATCTCAGACTGTCTGGAAGGCAGGACACATCCAGTTCTCAGCTGGAGAACGAACAGGTCTATCACTGCTCTCCTCCCTCCACTGCCAGGCATGTGAAGGGGAGCACCTCTGTAACTCAGACTCCGTGACACAGATCCCGCAGTGAAGAGGAGTCTGTACAGATACCCTTCCAGCCTTTCTGAACTAAAATTTTACACATGCAGCTGGATTTTGATAATCACTTTCATGGCACTTTAGGTGGCTCCGTTTTAGTTTGCTGGATCTGTACCTCCAAACACCTGGATCATGAATTTAGTGATCTCCAAAGCTCTGTAGTCCACATGCAAAGCACCATGCAGGCTGGGAGTCTCTGCTCAGGAGAGACCCCATTACAAGCTTTGCCAAGGGGTCAGGACTGAGCTTCAGCAATGTTCCTGGTGAGGGTTGAGGGTCAGGTGCATATGAAGCTTGAACAGGGGCTGTCTGCACCATACGGAACCCTGATTGGTTTGAGGAGCCCTTAGACTTCATGAGCAACTCAATCCACTAGAAACTGAAATGCAAATGACTACAGGAGAAGCACAGAGCCAGTGAATCTGTATCTGGTGCTGGCTTGAGAAACCTGGAGATTCAAGCCCTCCACCTATTCATGCAGCAGATACAGCAGGAGCAGTGGCAGTGCAGGGTTTCCCCACACTGTGTGCCTCAAGTCAGGACATTGGATTATCTGGGGCTACGATGCAGTGAGGAAGCAGGATAGCAGACTAGACTGGTCCAGCTTTCTCACCCAGTACAGGGCTGAAGGGGTCTGGTATCTGATCAGACATGTGATCGCTAGCACTCTATTCCAGTTTGGCCTGCCTCTGCCGTGTTCCTCCCACCACACACGCACCTTGATGGTGTGGCGTCTCTCACCTTCCTCTCTTTTTTGCCAAAGCTGAGCCCTGGAGTTCCTTTTTCCAGCACCAGGCAGGAGATGCCCTTGGGGCCAGACCCTCCTGTGCGACACATGACCACGTACACATCTGTGTCGCCACCGCCACTGATGAAGGCCTGGCAAGGGGCACAGGAAATGAGACAGAATTAGCATGCAGGGAGCCCATGCCCAGAGCCTGGGAAGCAGGAGAGAATCTCCACAGGGCACCACATGCTGAAAGGGAGTTAGGTGTCTTGTGTGGTGATCCAAGGGCAGAGAGAAGAAGCTGAGAGGAGAACGAGGGGAGGAGAGACAAGAAGACAGAGAAGCAAGGCGGGTGGGCTTGAGGGATTGGTTTATGGGGTGAAATCACATAATGAATAGGTGTAGCCGGACATATTTGGGGTTGGAGGGACAGATGCGGGCAAGATAACCACCTCCATTTACTGGGTCGTTAGGATGCAAAAAATTCCAGGGGGAGGAGTCGTTCATGATGCTCTGAGGGGGTAGAGTTAGGAGTAGCGGGAGGAAGTTCAGCAAAGGAAAACGTAGGCTGAGCATCAGGCAGCACTTCTGAATAGTGTGAAATACTGGGCTGGGAACCATGTCTCCAAGGGAAGAGACGGATGCCCCACCACCAAGGGATATATAAGAACAAAACTGACCAAATCCCTGGAGAATACACTGCGGGGAATGATCCTGCCCTGGGAGAAGCAACTGGAGATGATGTGAAATAATGGGATATCTCCAGTTCCACAAGCAAAGAGGAAGAGGCAGAGATGAGAGGGTGAGAGAGATACGGCAATGACCTTCACACATGCGAGGTGCTCAGGGGGTTTCAAGGCAAGAAAAGCTGGTACCTTGGAACCATTAATGATGTAGGTGTCACCTTTCCTCTTGGCTGACGTTATCAAGGAAGCTGCATCACTTCCACTTCCTGTCAGTGGGGAAGGAAAGGAGACAATGAGATGGCAAGGCTGCCTCTCTCCTGCAGAGACTGTGTGTTTACTCAGAATGATGAGGAGTCAGATTCAGGGCCAAATGCATTCCTGAAACCAGAGTATAACTCCTACTGACCTCAATGGGGGCTGTGCCCTCTTACCCCCCAATTGAATTTATCCTCTAGAGCCATGCAATCCAGAGTAGGACGGTCAACCACATCATCATGGGCTGAGGAACAGGTCTCTTCCAGCTCATGTGGGATTCTGACTGCCTATGGTTCTAAACTAGATGTCAGATCTGTGTGGATTCATTTATTAAAGTGCCCTGGACAGAGATTCACCCTTTTACCACAGGATTTATCCATTTTCTTTAACCAGCCTTGAAAACAGGAGCTGCAGGCCAGTCAAAGTGGGTCTAGTTTTGTTGCATATTCTGCAAATCCATGTGTATCCCCCCCGACGCCTGACCAAAGCACCCTTCTGTACCTTCAGCTCCTCGCTTGTCTCAGTGAATCATAGTCCTTTTCTCTGCCCTTCCCACCACTGCTGTATGCTAATGGGAGAAGACTGTCAGCATCGTGAGATGTTCCTCATTGAGGTACACATTGCTACACTGATACCCTAGAGCAGCCATTCTCAACCGTTTTTTGGCCACGGCCCCCTTAGGAGCTCTTCTCAGGTTCCAGGGAGGGAGGGAAACTATTGACTCCAATTAAGGTTGCTGCTTGGGCATTTCATCGGTTCAGTTACCCGGGCCCCCATAAACCCTTGGGGCTCCCCTTCTCACAGTTTTCAGTCTGTGACCCCCTTCAAATGTGCCAGGGCCCCCTTGGGGGCCATATGGCCCCCCGTTGAGAATGGCTGCCCTAGAGCACAAGCCAAATGGAGAACTGGATAGCTCAGAACAACTAGAGATGGAGTTTCACTTCCAGATCCTTGGAACATGTGAGAGTGACTGATACAACATTGAAGGGACTCAGGACAGGAAGAGGATGGAATTATTTGTACGTGAAGCTCACCCGGCTCGGTCAGGCAGTAAGAGGCTAACTTCTCCATGCTACACAGGGATGGGCAGAACTTGTGTCTCTGCTCCTCGTTCCCAAAGGTGTCAATCATCCAAGCACACATGCTGCACCAGAAGAGACGGGATGGGGTTATAAGGCATGCATACAAGCACAAGAAGAAGGGTGATCACAGAACAGTCATGCCCTGGTGTAGAGGTTTTCAGCCTTTTCCGGGGCTAATCTAGCCTAGCCTAGGAGACCGACCCTGTTCCTCATTGAAACCAAACAAAGCAACTACATGCCACAGGGACGGGCTCGGGGTCTTAAACTTCATGAAGCTTCTTGGAATCAGTGTACAGGGCTGAGAGTCAGGAGAGCTGCATTCTTTTCTCAACTCTGCCACCGACTCAGTGTGAGACCATGGACAAGTCACTGCCTCTTTGTGTGCCTTAGCATCCGTAAAAAGGGTATGGAGATAATTCTATCAGTATTCATATTGCAGTAGTGCTTAGGAGTCTCAATCATGGACCAGAACCCTACTGTGCTAGGCACTATACAAATGGAACAAAAATTGGTCTCTGCTCCAAAGAGTTTACAATCTAATTCATTTTCCCTTCTAAAGAGTTTAAAGTTTTACAAAGCACGAGCATTTCTCAGCCAGACTGACCACAGATGCTTAGCCAGTTGTCCCCCACTCACTTCTGGATGCTCAAGTAGGCAGTGGTGCTGGTACATCCTGTCGACAAAGCCTCAAAGATGATGGAGGTGTCAAGCCGTGACAGTCCCGAGCCACCTACATCTGGTTTCACATAGATCCCACCGAACCCCAGCTGGGCTGCTTTCCGCATTGTCTCCACGGGGAATATTTCCTATTGGAGGCACAAAGGGGGAAAAAAAAGACATTGCAAGAGATCAAAAGCAAAACCGGCTTCCGGTGAAAATGAGCCATGAAGTCCAGTTCTGAACTTCCACAAAGTTTAAGCGGGTAGGTCGGCAGCTAGATAGATCAGGGAGCAAGAGCAGGTTTTCTGACTTCTCCTGCTGGGGTCACTGATGGCAGCAGGGTACCACTGCATCAGCATCCCTAAAGGAAATCTTTCCATTGTCACAATCACAGCACTGAACAAGAGGGGAGGAGCTACTGAGGACACCACTAGCTGCAGGGCTGGGGCAAGCGGGATGCTGGGGAGGAAAAAGAAAAGAAAGGACTATCCCATTCATGTAGGCACGAGGAGCTCCTGAGGGAGGAGGGGATGTTGGATGAAGAATCCCTTTCGTGGGCTGGCAACTGGCCTGTGCTCTCACCTTTTCATCCCATTCTGCCATGCGAGGGGCCATCTCCTTGGCAGCAAAGTCAAAGGCGACCTTTTGGAACTCCTTCTGCTCCTCGGTCAGGCCTGTGGATGCTGGAAGAAGAGCGGATGCTTTCAGAGGACGGGGAAGGAGGCTGCAAACCTCCTCACTTCTTTAATGCCCTGAACCAATTTGAAACATTGTAGTAATTATTGTTCACAGTCCAGTATCTCTTAGCCTGGTTATCTATACTGACCCACGGTGGCATTACTAGCCTCAGGCGTGCCTCCCAGTGAATCAATGCAGAATGAATGCCTCTGCATGCTGCTACGAGGCAGTGGTCTAGTAGAGGGGCTGCCTTCTGGTGAAACAAAGCCAAGGTCTTCATCTCGTGTGGTCACTGAATATGAACTGCAACACAACTAAAATTGAGAGGTGGAGGGCCTTTATTGGCATTTTTGATGCATAAAGGCAGCCTTGATATTCTACAGGGTTGTTTTTTGTTGTGGTTGTTTGGCTGGGTATTTTCCCTCCCCCCTCCATTAGAATGATCATTTTTTGATTTCTTTGCTTTTCTTGAGAACTCACTGGAGAACTGGGATGAGGCTTCACAACAGAGCAAAACTTACTGCAACCAACTCCAGATTCCTTGTCTTGTAAAATCTTGTATACAAAGGAGAGCTGAGGGGATAAACCCATGCAATTACACTACTATGAGCCCTAAGCATGTGCTTCATCATGGCAATTTACACCAGTAATTTACCAGGGAAAGTCACACGTATGTAAGCATATGACATAAGTACATCCCTGCAGACAAGCCCTGAGAAGAGAAGGCAATGTGGAGTCACATACAGCTTAGAGCTGTTTGTTTTTGTCAGAGTTAAACAAAACCTAACCAAGCAAAACAAACCTAACCAAACCGAAAGAATTTCAAATAGAGTCAGACCTATTCCCCTTCCCCACTCAGTTACAGGTAGGAAAGCTACAGCCCAGATTTCAAAATCGTGCAATGAAACTATTAAGGCCCCTGGTCCCCAGGTTCAGATGCTAAAGTAGGACCCTATAGCAAAAATTGGGAAGACAAGAATTGATATTCCTCATTTTAAAATCTTCTATTGTAACCACATTCAGAGACCCCCCCAACTAGGATCAGAGCCCTGCTGTGCTAGGTGCTATATAAACACACAGAAGAACTTACCTTGTAATCTTTATAAGATAAAACACAAGCAGAAAACAAATTAAAACAAACTTTAGACCATCCTCACACATCATAAAGAATCAGTAAATGCTATAAGCAAAATACGTTCCCCCTTTTGTACTCCACATCTTGAGATCCTATAGCACTTCTTGCAAGAGCAGAGACACGAATCCTAGTGCCTTGGCAAAAGGCTAATGTGCATAATTACATTCTGCTTCATGAAATTCCCACTTCTTAAACTCAGGGGCTGCAAAGATCATCTAGTCTAAGTCCCAGTTACAATTCGATCTAGAGATTCTTCTTTGATGTAGGTCCTACAACCTGCAAGTTTTTTCAACAGCACCAACACATGGGACTTTCACCACCTCTCTAAGGAGACCATTCTCCAGCTGGAAAGGTCTCACTGGCGGGAAGCTTTTTCTGCCGTACAGCCTAAGTGTGCTCTTTCTTAAAAGCATTGCATTGCTCCCACTCATAACCATACCCCCTTGGAACACACTCAGCAATTCCAGCTGTTCCAGAATGGACAGAGGAAGGTGGTTCAGTCCCAGTGTTGGTTTTATTGGCTCCAGCTCCTCCACCGCCTCCCTTGTATTTCAGATGCGCCCATCCCCATCTCGTCTGGGCGCCTGCGCTCCCCCATTGTCCCCCATCCCCCAAAGCCCCCAATCCTTCTGCACCCCCTGGCCCCCCGCACTGTGGGGGCTCGGCCCCTCTTCCCTGAAGCTTACGGTCAATGCAGGAGACGATCCTCCTGCGCCCCAACACCTGGGGCCAGCCTGGGCCCCTCCGCAGCTGGGCCCCTAAGCGGCGGCAGCCTCTCCAAGCCATGCCAGCAGCCCTCCTGCGCCGGAGCGCCTGCACGGCGGGAGTTGTAGTCCGCAGCCGAGGGCAGCCCGCAAAGGATCCCCGGCTCAGGAGGGGGCGCGGGACTACAGCGCCCAGAAAGCACCGCGCGGGGAGTTAATCGGGGAGCCGTAGCCCCCCTCCCAACCCTCCCTTTGAGGGATTGAGCCTCTCCGATTGGCCGCTGGGCAGGGGGCAGGTCTTAAAGGCACTGCACGTTTGCATAACTTTTATTGCCCGCCGACGTTCAGGAGGCTAAGAGGCAGGCAGCCGTGGTCCGACCCATCCATCCTTGAGCAGCCCGGAGCAGAGAGAGGGGCTGCCGCAGCTGGTGAGGGGAGTCCTGGCGACGGTGGAAGGGGGGGGGGGGAACCAGGGAGCAAGCCCGAGGACATGGGAGTGGGGGGAGAAAAGGGGATGGAGGGGGGGGGGAGAAAAGGGGAGGGGGGGGGAAGAAGGGGGGCGTAAGCCCTGTGCATGAGGATATGGAGTAGTGACAGTAAGCTGGTGCTGGAGGGAGCCTGGGGAGCAATAACTGCTCTGCTGTAGTTACCAGCAAAGTTGCACATTAGCTCACTAAGCAGACATCTGGTTGGTCCAACGCCTACCATTGGTACCCGTCACCTAGAGCTGCAAGGCTCTGTCCCATGAACTCCCAGGAGAGGACACCAAGGGCTGGCACCCAGAAGAGGGAATGTTGATACCCTTTCAGCAGCATAGCTGGTGCCCAGTCCACTGCAGGGGTGGGAGGGAGGGGAAGTTGGACAGGGACAAAGGGAACATTTGTCCCCCCCAGTACCATCTTTGAAGGGTCGCAGAGTATTGACAGAAAGGCCAACATATGTACAAATTCCCACCATTAAGCAGTAGAAGAGCAGCTCATTGGAGAGTCTGCATCCCCAATATATATTATAAATCACAGCTGAATACTAACATAACCAACTTTTACTTCTTTAAACTCTTTAAATGAATGGAATGGTTTTTCCCCACCTTGTTTTGCTTGAATAAGTGGTAACAGCGAGCATTTCCAAACCTGTATCCACAGGTGCTTCTATTTGCAGAGAAACCTAGTGCAAAGAAACCGGAGATATCTCCGCCAGGCAAAAAGAGAAGCAGAGCACAATTGGCAGGTCTGTGCAGAAGTCTTAACCTGCTCCACAACTGTAGCTTTTTAGCTGCTGGGTTTTTATATTTGGGTGTGAAATTTCACTGTATTTCACTTTATAATGAAAATATGGACAAATCATCTCTGTACTTGCCTATAAGCTGCCCATCTTTCCATAGACAAGGATTTTGCAGATTGTGTGTTTCTCTTTTATAAATTGTCTGGAGACCCATATGGGCTTGACAGGAGTTTTCCCATCTATATAATAAGGGATAGTGAGGTTTCCCTACAGCACAAGGGTGTTGGGATATTTAATGAATTAATATTTGTAAAACATCATTAGATTGTCCAACCAACAGTAAAAACTCCTGTTTTTTTAACCTTGGAACACATTCCAGATATGCTGGAAATCTTTAAGTGCTGTCAATTACCCAAGTTAGGGGCTGGGATCCACCAAAACTCCTTTTCTAGCCAAATATTGTCCCATATCAAGCCTGCTGGGATAGGTCAGATGTTTACAGCAATTGTCAAATGAGGAAACAATGTGTTCTGATTTCTCCACTTATGTTGTCTTTGTTTAAAGATAAAGAGAGGCCTGCTGCTAAATTTGCCAAAAGTAAGATTCAGGAGGAGGCAGAATCCATGACGCCTGCAGCTATGGAGAGAAATTCAAAGCCCAGGGGGAGTGACACAGCAAAGGCTACCAAGAAGGAGGCTTGCCCTAGCGCACAGGGAAGCAAGCTAGCGTATGGCCACTGGCTGATGAAATCCGAGCCGGAGAGCAGGTTTGAGAAGGGAGTGGATGTGAAAGTAAGCACTGGATCTTCCCGACTGTCACCTGCACTCAGGGATGAGGAGGAATGGAAGCTGTTTTATTTCTAGATAGAGGGCTAGTGTCTAAACTTTATGGATTGTGGGGTAACAGGATGCAGATTTTGTTTAATATTAAAATTACCTTATTTTTTCTTTCATGATAAAAAGTCACCCTCTTCTCCAATACCCTTCTCTTTCTGGGACAAGCACACACAGATTTCATTCTCTTCTAAGCCCAGAGATATCCTGTAAGAAAGCCACACCAGGCATTGTGGGTGGAACTCACTGTATGTACCTTGTGACCACGAATGGTTGAATTGACCCTATTAGGAATTTTAATCAGTGGCACCAAGGAGTCTATTTCAGACCTGGTCCTTAGACTGCCAAAGTATTCCCTCTACATCTTAACTTCCTTTACTTTATACCAAGCAGGGACTAAAAGGTTTGTAAACCAGCCAGTATGATGAGATGCCCTAGAAACACATTAATGTACATGGACTAGAAGGAAGGCTTCTATCCATTAAATCCAAATTACAATCCAAGTCTAACCTCCTGTTTTTAATTTGATTGGGCAGTTCGGCATTGAAGACTTAAAGGCTCAACCCAATCAGACAGCTTGCTGGGATGGAGTCAGGAATTACCAGGTAAGGAGCAGTGATTGAAGGCCCAGATGATTGCTGAAATATCACTATTGAAAACAATAAGAAAACATAAATTAGCTCTCTTTATAAATGCCAAACTGCAGGAAAAATAGATGACTTGTTCACCCAGCCCACTCTTTGGTAAGAGCATTTGTGGATAATATCTATGGCTTAAAATTTTTTATCTCCCCAGACTTATTCAGGCAGGCCAGTCCTCTGGAAAGTCACCTGATTTTTCTGTCTGGTTTCAGAAAGAAATATGCAGGTTCAAAGCAAACATCAACCCTCATTTCTTTCCTCTCCATTTTTTTTCCTGCAAAGTCCCAGCTAACATGACTCCAGCTTTTTGTCTATGTAGTTTTCTGTTTAAGCACACTGGTACAGTGGGAAATCTAAGCACAATTTTGTCTCTTTATAAACAAAACCAGCTTTGCTGCTTGTTCTGTAACGGGGAACTTCAGACTCCTGCAGTTGCTGAATGAGGATGGCAGAGCTGTTGAATTCCAATAGACTTTATAACTACTAAGTCTTTAGTCCGTTTTTCTTACGTGAACTTAGAGAAAACAATGTCTTGACATTTGTAGGGATGTTTGTACGAGCAGGTCTGAAGCACCAGTGACCTTCCATTCTTCCTTCCTGTTTCATTAAGCAGCTAATAGGGACAACCTTTTGAAACCTTCCTATAGCAGACACTGCAGGCCCTCCTCATGGCTTAATTACAAAGTTCAGTGGTCTCTTCTCTGACAGGCACGGAATTTCATGAGAGACATGAAAGTTGGGCAAGAGGCATTTTTCTATCACAGTAACTGCAAAGAGCCTGGGATTGCTGGAATTGTTAAGGTGAGAGCCTCTTTCTAATCCTTGCAATAGTGAAATACTTCACTGCCGGTCTATTGGAAACAGCAGCACATTAGCTCTGTTCCTCAGAGAAATGCAAGAGTAGCCCAATCATTAGTTGTGAAGAGCCTACAATCACTGGTTCACAGACCAGCAGTGCTGACTCCCCCCCTTCATCCTTTCTCAATAGAAACAGAGACAACTTATGCGATCTCACTGGTTTCATGTAGAAGTGTTTCCAGACAAGGAAATGGAGTTATGCCAGATTTACACCAGGCCCATTGAGTTCCACACAGTTGTGTATGAAGGTGATCTTTGGGATTAGACCAGCAGCTGACCTCTGTGGGTCTGCAAGATTTTAAGAGTACATAAGTATTCCAGTGACCTGGCCTTTGCCCACTCTCCTCTACCATGGGGCACTGGTGCATTGTTGCTCTCAGTGTTTTAAAATGCCTTGGGCAGAGAATGTAAAGACGAATCTCATCCCATTAGAATGGAGCTCCTATGGTCATACCCAGGGAGAAACTGGCTAACTCTACAGCAGTATTGCCCCATTACTCCTCAGCAAGATCTTTTGGTGGACACCTCATATCTTCTGCTGCTAGGAATACTTAGCTGGCTGATCATGAGAGGTAGAGGTAGAGTGCAGGAACCCCAGTCCCTGATCATTCGGTCAGATGCCCTGCTTCAACACTCAGTGACTTTATACCCCCAGATGTACACTTTTGGCTGCTATTAGTTAGGGTCTTGAATTCTATGCCCAGTTCTGTCTGCAACCTTAGGCAAGTCCCTTAAACCCCTGACTCCGTTTACCCATATGGAAACTGCATATATCTCACCAAGCTCAGAGGGTCTCTAGATAGCTACTTAGTACTTGTAAAGCATCATAGTGAAGGGCATGCTAAAGGTGTTGCTTCTGATATGCCCTTCCTCTCATTTATGATGGGTCAGATGTCAACAACTCTAGACTTACTCACAACTCTCTGCTCCCCTTTTAATTTTAGATTGTGAAGGCGGCTTACCCAGACCACACTCAATTTGACAAGAAGGACCCTCATTACGATTCCTCCAGTACCAAGGAGAACCCCAAGTGGTCCATGGTAATAAGTTACATGCACAGCCAGTTCTGAACATAGATGTGGTGGGCAGAGGAAGGGCAGTGTTCATTCTTAAAAGCACAAGAACACAGCTGTAGGGCAGTATTTGACATCAGCCCTACATCCCTAATAAAGGTCTTGTCCTCCAACAAGGAAACAGACTTCTTGTTCTAATGCAGTGGCTCTCAACCTTCCCAGATTACTGTACCCCTTTTCAGGCATCTGATTTGTCTTCCCGTCCGTCAATTTTCACCTCACTTAAACTACCGTATTTTTCGGCATATAAGACGCCCTTTTAACCCCCCAAAATAACCTCAAAATTAGGGGGGGCGTCTTATATGCCGAATATATGAAACCACTTACCGGGCAGCTGGAGCTGGGGCGGCTGCAGGTGGCCCAGCGGGCGGGGCGGGGCGGCGCTTCCCCCCCGAGCCCACCCGCATGTGTTGGGGCCGGCGGGGAACGAGAGCAGCTCGGGCCCCGGGGCCCCTGGGAGCGCCCGCCCGCGCGGCGGGGACGGGAGAGCGAGGCGCTTTTTTTTTTTTTTTTTGGTCCGGCTTTTTTATTGAAGAACTCGGGGGTGTCTTATAGGCCGGAGCGTCCTATAGGGCGAAAAATACGGTACTTGCTTACAAAAATCAGACCTAAAAATACAAAAGCATCTCAGCACATAATGACTGAAAAATAGCTGACTTTCACCATATAATTATAGATCAATTGGAATATAAATATTATGCTTACATTTCAGGGTATGTATAACAAGTCATTGTATGACATTTTAGTTTGTGCTGACTTCACTAGTGCATTTTAGGTAGCCTGTTGTAAAACTAGGGAGATATCTAGATGAGTAGCTGTCCCCCTCAGAAGACCTCGGCATACCCCTCGTTGAGAACCACTGCTCCAAAGTCAGTAGTTCTTGTCCCTCTCTAACAACTGTGCTCCCTCATTGCCCGTGTCTCCCCACTCACCAGGTGGATGTCCAGCTTGTGCGAATGACTAAGCGCTTCATCCCCCTGTCCGAGCTGAAGGCTCACCACCAGGCGCACCAAGCTTCGGGAGGCCAGCTGAAGGACATGACACTTTTCACGAGGCAGAGGCTCTCTATCCAGCCCCTGACAGATGGTAAGAACCTTCCCCGTACTAGGGGGGTCTTGACAAGATTCCTGCTAAGGAGAACCCCTTGATTAGGTTCCACTTCTGACTCTTGTCCTGTCCCTTCACCCAGAGGAATTTGAATTCGTCTTGAGCCTTGAAGAGAAACCAAGTTAGACAGACTGCAAAAGCTGGGCCCATCAAGGCTGAAAATGCCCCCCTCGCCCTCCAGTCAGAACCCTCCCTTCCAACTTTATATTCTCAAACCCAGCCCCAGGGAAGACGCTGCGAGCGGACCAAAAGGAGCTGTATGTATTCACTGTTGTTTTGGTGCACTGTGCTTATTTTTAAATAAAGCTTTTTTAAAGTCAGTGATAGTTTTTCAGGGCTGGGGAAGGGTTTGCAGCTCCTCTTTTACTAGAGAGAACAGGAAAAGAGCTTGCCTCTCTGATTTTCTTTATGATAGGCAGTGCCAAGACGCACACAGTTCCTTCTGCTCTTCAGTGCAAACCCTTCTGTGGTGCAGAGGGACAGGGATCTCCGAAGAGCAGGGATACACATTCAGCAAAGCAGATTGCATGGATGGTTTAAGACCTGATTTCAAGTTACTAATACTGTAGCCTTTAGGGCCTAATGATGTGGTTTAATCCTTGTGCTGCACTATTGATCAGAGCATGTTCACTTACTGAGCTTGCTCTAGGTCCTGGTAAAAGGAGAAAAAAAAACAACCCACTGGGATGGAGTAGCTGTAAAAGTCACCCATCAGCATGCCTCTAGGTGCGCTTTAAATGGTTTAAAGTAGGCCAATTAACTTTCCTCAGTAAGAAGCACTTCCGCTCCACAACCTTAGTGGCAGCACAGTCAGAGAAAAGGCTGGGTTCTCCCTCCCTCAGGTGCCTGCTGAGTGCCTGGCCTGAGGATAGGTCAGATAGTTAGAACTGCAACATGAAACAAGTGGAACAAACCAAGGCATTGGCATTTGAAAGCCTGGAATGGCCCTTTTAATCCAAGAGACAAAAAACAAATTTTAAAATACAGCCATTGAAAAGATGATGAATTAAGAAACATGTAAACACTGCAGAGGCTAAATTACAAGTTGCACTGCTTGGTTCAGTACCTATGCACCACTCCCCCCCTGGTGCGAAACTGCTTGGAGAAGGGAAATCCACAGCACAGGATAAAACAACTCTGCATGAGGTGGGCTGTGAAAGCCACAATAGCTCCCCGCTCCTCTTATTAGATGGTTGGCTTTTTCTTTTCTAGAGAGGCTTGAAGTTGAATTTTCATGCCTCTCCTCTCAAGAGCCAATCATTACAGATGGGGCAGGGATCGTCACCCCAAACACAGGGCATAAGAGAAGGCAGTTTAATGATCTAATCAGAGAAGGTAAAAAGGTGGGGAGGGGTGACTCTCAAACCTAGTCCTACGGGGGGGGGGGGGGGGGGGGACAGGTGAGAAAAAGTTAGCAAAAGGAAACATTTTGGCTCAAGCACCTTTTCTGACTCATCCCTCTCTCAGTGACAAGCAGATGCGGTCTGAAAATCTTCCGGGGAGGGGAGAAGGGGATTTCCATCTTTAGGCAATCTCCTCAGGTCCATCACTGATCCTGTTTCACCACTCACCCAGTGCAGAGCTGTGTTCCCCCATTGGGCTTCTTAACACCAACACACACCACAACCAAGAGAAGCGTTCAAGCACGAAGGGATTTCAGGAGGGCTGTTTTGAGATGAGGCAAAGGAGAGAGTGGGTCAGGGTGCAGCTGGGCTAGGCTCAGCCACGCAGATACCGTCTGTCACCCGGACTGTCTCCCAAAGGGAGCCTCACCTGTTTTCAAATGATTGTGCATTGCCACAGCACAGCTGGGTCCCTCTTAATGGGGTAGAAGCAGAGCAGGGTAGCTGCCAAAATAGTGTCCACGTTCATTTGCTACACAAGGCCCAAAGCACACCACTACCCCTACACGTGATGTAACAAAGCAGCTGCCTGTAATACGAGTTTGCTTCGGTCTGAGGGAGGAGACTGCCGTTCCAGTCCACCGCAGGGACCTCTCACATACAGAGGCAGAGGAAGCCACACATCCTCACTACTACAGTGCAGAACGTGGTGTGACACTAGTGTTCACAGCAGAGAAAGGGCAATTAACGTCCCCTGGGACGGAGCAGAACTCTCCATCTAGGTTAAGAACTGTAGCCCTATGTGTGACTGAGTGAAAATAAAACTTAGTTTGGCAAGCAGAAAACACAGTTATCACGAACTATAGGAGCTTTCTTACTATGAAAACATCCCCCCCCCCCCCTAGACCCCGCCATCACTACAGGCACCAGGGCACTGTCTCACACACAGCTTGTTGCAAAAGATGTTTTAACTTCCCAGCAGCAAGAGAATTGCTCTATATCCAACCCCCCAGAGGAAATTCCAGATTCAGAACCAAGCCTGGCGGAACATCAGGAAAACCCATCAGTACAGCTCCCGTTAGAGGGAGATCATGTCCTGGTTTAGCTCAGGTTTCTGTTTCCATATGCTGGTTGGAGGTTTTATTACCTGCTTCCTAGAAAGGGATCTAAAAAGGATGGAGAACATCCAAATCCAGTCAACCAGTTAAGTCTAAAAGACCATCTCTGAACTTTAAAGGAGGACTGAATCCCTTCTGGGTACATTCTCATGATCCCACTTAACTCAAAAGATTAAATGGAGTTTATTTTAAGAGTGAAAGACATCCCATGCTCAGGTCCTCAGATAGATTCATGCCCAAAGATATCATCACTACTGTTCACATCAGGCCCAACTGACCAAGCATCTGTATGGAAGCAGAAAGTTTTGCCTGCCACTTCGCTTCACTTAGCAGCACATACAGGCCAGTTGCTCCTTAAATAAAGGTGTCCCATTGGCCAGGAATCGTCATAGCACATCCCAGGTGCTCAGGGTGTATCCTTCAAGCCTTTTGCATACAGGTGCATTTAAAGAACACCTGCATGTCTCCTCCTGTCCCACCCTGGTACTCTTTCAGAAAATTTCCAGCCAAACAGGGAAATCCCCATAAGGTTTAATCACAGCACCACTGAGGTGAATCCTAGGGCCAGATGAAGCAGAACTGTATGGAGATAAACTGGAAGCAGGGAGAAAGCTAGAAGGGAAACAGTCCATCACGTATTGCAGCACCTAAGAGGCCACACAGGCCACCGCACTGATTCCGCTCTCTATCACATCCCAACGCTTTTCCCTGTACAACTCCTAGAGACCTGACTGCAACTGAACAGCATGTGGAATCTGTACAACCGCTCTGCTATTTCACCCTCTTCTACATACACAAGCTTCTCCAACATACAGTAGCTTCCCATGGCTCAGCTGCACCAGCGTGGCGATATCATACAGCATGGATTACAAACTAGTCTGACCTCCCGGAGGCAAGACGATCAAGGCTCTGTGCGCTCTTTTATTGGACAGTTTCCTCTCAGACTCACTGCCTAGCAGCTCCGCTGGCTCACCCATACCTCATCTGCCTTATACCGTATCCATATGCCAATCAATTCCACACACAGCTGCCATCTACATTTTTAGAATTAACCCAACCCCCGGCCCCCCGAGACACTGCATCCATGAGCTCCCAAAGCAAGAGCACAAAGGCAGCAGTATCTGCTACGCTGCACAGCCTGGCTTTGCTATTCACAGAGCTGATTCAACTAGTTATATAACCGTTTGCAGCAGAGACTCCAGGAACAGCACACAGGGGCGGGGACCCATCAAGCAGGCTACACCTCAAGCTTAAACTCTGCTCACGCATACTCCCGCCTTCCAGCTGAAACGCTTCATAAGGCTCCCTCCTCCCACTCGCCTCACGAGAGCTTCTCAGGGGCAGCAAAATGCCTTCCAATGTGCCCAAAGTGACATATCTACCGCCGAGGAGGAGCATCAAATTTCCCCCTCCCCCTCTCTCCTTCCCACTGCCATGCTGAAGAGGTCTCATGGCAACAGGAAAGCCAGGCAGCCCAATGGCCCCTGCATGTATAAAAGCAGCCTACCCCCGAGGAATGTAGGAGGTTGGGGAGCACTGAGGTACGTTCAACTTTGTGCCGTGGTTGCTGTAGCTTACATTGCCCCTCCCCACCCTACTGGTCCTTCGAAGATCAGAATTAAGTCAAAAAACTGATATTGATTTTCATAAGTCTCTGGTGAAATATTCTCTTTTCCCCTCGTTGCTGCTGCCGGCCCCGGACACTTGGCTTCTGCAGCAGCCTCGCTCCACAGGGCCTTTCATTCCCGGATGTTGTTTTCTGCAGGCTGGCTGGGGGTCCTGGCCTCAGCATGGGAGGACGTCCCCTCAAACCGCTGAGAGGCGATGGCTGCCTGGTGGGACATGCTCTTCCTCACAATGTCTCCTTTCCGCCATAGCACCACCTCCTGTCAGGACGCAGACAGCAGGACCCATTAGGACAGCAGCAGCTACAATGGCCCCACCTAAGAAGTACTCATAGTTTTGAACGTCTGCCTAAACTGCTAGAGCAGTAACTTGCATCCATTCAATATGCTGGCCTATTCCACTCTCCATCCTTCAGCTAGTAAAGGCCATTACAGCTTCAAGAGAGGGGCCAAGGCAGTGCAGACCTCTGGAAGGCCAAATGGTAGCACTTCACAGAGGATGGGTCAAAGGCAGCCACTAGATGCCACGTTTGTCCTAGTATGTTGAGGAGTATTGCCGTGGTGAATACAGTGCAGAGAATTGATAGGGGGATTTATGGTGGAAGGAAAAGCCCTCTCCGAGGAGCATCCGTTACAGACCCAGAAAGGTAGATGCATTCTCTATCCACACCCCCAAATGATCTGGCTCCAGAGAGTACCCAGGGAGAAGCATCTTCCCCCACATCACGAGCCAAACTGCCCCATGTTCTTCTGTTGCTAGTTATAATGGAGCGCCTGAAGAAGCACCTGACTGGCTGGCTACTGTCCACCCCACGGTGCAGTCACACCCTCTCTCACCTGCTGTTTGAAGTAGCGCCTTTCCTCTTCATCTATCAGCACCAGATTGAGGTAATAACGCACCGAGAACTTCTTATTGATGTCCCTCATAGTGGGCGTCAGCTCATAGCCCGCCAGGAAGAGCCGGATCGGAATGGACTCCCCTGCAAAAGGCATGAGTGTAGACACCCACATATTGATTCAAATCTAAGGAGGACAACACTGGCACAATAAGGTAACACCAGAGCCAGCTAACCACCCAATCTCACCTCTCACAGGTGCCCCATCCATGATCTCATATTTAGCTATTGTGTCATTCTCGTGGTAAACATTGGGGCCAGTCCCTGTTGTCTCTCTCTTGATGATATCTATCTCCATGTGTTTGATCTTGATCCGCACCAACAGGAAGTAGATTTTTCCAACAATCACATCTTTTAAGTGGTACCTTGGGAGGATAGGCAAGACAGCCAGGATCAGTTTTGGTCTCTGCACAACAGAGCAGGAAACAAGTTGACAAGCTGGAAAGTGCCTGTCAGACATTTCCCCATTCTCCTCAGGGCCCACTTCCGATTCCATGGGCACCCCGGCCACACATTCTGGGCTGCTCCAAGCAATAACTATGCATTCATGCTCAATTCTCCAGGATTAAGCAAGTCTAAGTGGGATTATTGGATGAAATGAGGAAACATTTTAGGCTGGAGATTCATAAGAACTTCCCGACAAGAGCCAAGTCTCCCAGTGGCAATTGCCTAGGTAATTTAAAAGACCCTGCAGGAGGACACCCCAGCACTGGGTGGGAAGGATGGACTAGTTGGAGCCTAAACTGCTAATTTCCAACTGAGTTAACAGCCACATAGTCTCATATTTAATTGCGCCATTCTGGTGAACAATAGAAGCTGTACCATGGGGCCACCCGGGACCCAGAACAATGAGAGTACTCAATCTGAGTAAAATAAACCTGCCTTCAGCCCACTTCTATGCACCCCACTCAGGATGTGGATGCAGCTGCCTCCATAAAGCACATTCCAGAGTGGTGGAGAGGGGAGAGATCTAAAACAGGAACAGTCCTGGCACGTCAATGACCAGCCCGCCATCCACAATAGGGAACGGGAAGAGTGAAGATAAATTACAGGGGCCCACCTGAAGTTTACAACAGGAGCTGCCTCCGCATATCTAGTCAAGTTAAGCTTCTTCTAAGGGTATGTCTACGTGACAATGGCTGTTTCATTGCTGTAGACTTCTGGGCTCAGGCTGCAGCCCAGGGCTCTAGGACCCTGCAAGGGTCCCAGAACTGCACTGAGCCCCGAAGTCTGCACTGCAATGAAACAGCCCCGTGAGCCTGAGTCAGCTGGGGCTTTTTTTTTGCAATGGAGACATGCCCTAACAGTCCTATCCGGCCCCACCCAGCAGGCTGCATCCCCTCACATAAGAAGTTCTACTCAGCAGCTGTTCTCAGGACACTTACTTGGATTTGTTATACTCAAACTCGATGTGCAGGCAATCCTCGATTCCCACCTCCATCTTGATAGAGGAATTGAGCTCTGGATAGGTGCTGAGCGTGTGGACGACTATGTCCATCTCCTTCACCACATCATTTAACCTGCGGCTGACGGTCGCTCGGAGGAAATACCTGCAAGGGGAACACCTCATCCATTAAACCTTTGCAGACTACCTCATTGGGTGCAAAAGCCATGGAGGGAGGCGTTAGGGTGGAGGAGAGAGGAACGTGGGCTTTGATGGAGCCATTCAAACTATCTGGTCCATCCAGTTCAGTAACCTGCCTCATGTAGCTGATAATTCCATGGTGGTTTAGAAGAAGGTGAAAGTCCTTTGTAGTGCACATGAGCAGTTGTACACTGCAGACATAGGGGAGATGTTCCAGCCTGAACGTTTATTACCCTAAAGCATGAGATGCGAGTACACTAATCATCTAGGTAACTAAATATCGATCATGAAATTATCCAGCCCTCTTAAATGCAGCCCCAGCATTTGACTCATTGACTAGATTTCAAGGTGACAGCATACATTTACAGCCCGACTCTGAAACAGGATTTGCAATTTGTGAACAACAGCATGTCAGCAAGGCATTTCTTTGCATCTAAGCCACGATTAAAATAAGCAGGCCTGATTACAGGACTGTTGAAACACATTTAACTGACTCTGCTGGAGACTGAAGCAAATGACCAGACATTGCTCTTTTATTGCCAAATAAATTGAAAGCGTTTGGGAATCAGAAGAGATTTTGGTTTTCCTTCTTTTTTAAACAAGAAAAAAAAAAGGAGCAACTCAAGCGTGAGCCACATGCACAAGAGTAGCCAAGACAAGCAGCATTTTGCTACTGAGCTCGGCGCAAAGCTTTTGGAACTGCACTCAGGGCTTGACATACTGTCCCAAGACGGCGCTGCATTCCATTATCACAAGTGTTGATAATTTAACATTCCATTTCAGCCAAGGATCAGATGCACAGAGCCTTTGGCTGGCGTGACCGATCGCACTTGCAGCACAGACAAGAGATATCAAGAAGTAGCTGCAGACTGGAGGAATGAAGGGGAAGCCAGAGAGAGGGGCGTGGGTTTTAGAAGAGGGGGAGAAAAAGGAATGAAAGAATGGGCCAAGACCTCCCTTTTCAACGTGTGGCTTTCACAGGAGTTGGTAGATTTTCCACAGATTTTCCAGGCATCCCACACACAGTATCTGAACTGTCAATCCACCCCCATGCTCCTAGTGCTTCAACACAAAATGGGACTATACTGTGACCCCACACGCAAACAGCAGTTTGAGGGGCTCAACACACGTGCACAGACATGAAGGGCCAAGTTCAGTTTAAAAAGGAGAGTCCAGTATCATAAGCATAAGATAATTGTATTTACTAGAGAGATACAGATTAGAAATTAATTTCTTCAACAGCCTATAGAAATTATCATCACTGCTCTGTTCTCTCTGCAGGGTTAACTGGGCGTTTGGTGCCCCTCTCAGATGGGAACAGCATTTTATTAATACTTCCTCCCTGCTGTGGGGAAACAGCTCGAGCCAGAATGCCTGGGAAACCAGATTTTAGAAGTTACCAGACAGCAAGGGTGAAAAATCGGGACAGGGGATGGGGGTAATAGCAGTTTATATAAGAAAAAGACACAGAAATCAGGACTGTCCCTATAAAATCTGTACATCTGGTCACCCTAGCTATGCCCCTCATGGAGGTGGGGTTTTTTAGAGTGCTCTGCTGCGACTACACAACCCATTGTAGACCAGCCCTATGTTATCACACTGTCAAAGTTGTCAGTTCCCTATTGGATTTTCAGTGCTTCCTTTTATTTAAGGTAGATTGTAGTTCTTTCTATTTTTCTGAGTTCGACTCTTACATAGGCATTAGATGACCCTCGTGTTGCTGTACTATTTGTTGATGTGTGTTCATTTGGGGTACCTACCATACTGTAGCTCTTACTAGAAAGACACTGCATGAAAATTAATGCACAGGGCGAAGGCGGAAGCTTGGGACCAGGAGAAACCTGACAGCAGAAGACTCACCGTAACTTCACATTCTGCCCTGTGTAGGACTCGTACGGTTTTTCCACATGCGTGAATTCAAAGTCGAACGTCTGTGACTGGGTGAATTCACCAGGACGGGCCAGGTCCTTCACCAGAGAGACAAATTCATGGTGGTTTCCCCGGTCATAGTAGAGCTCTAGGAAGAGAATACTTGGTTAAGCAGTGCCGCTCTCTCCCATGCAAGTAGGGCAGCTTTGGGAAAAGAACTACAGGAAATGGGCATGGCAGAAAGGAACCAGTCCCCTACAAAGCCTCTTCCCCATTCTCTCTCTTCTCCTCCACTTCCCAGAGAGAGAATGTGTCTCCCTGGAAATCCTGAGGTTCAGACACAAAGGGCCATGCTTCACTCAGCCCCAACTGGGCCAGATACACAGTGAGGGGAGTGAGCCAGGGTCTAAACAGTAGAGATGCACAGTTAGGTCCTTGATCCATTACAGGCCCAAGCTCATTTTGAAGTGCTAGTAAAAATGAGGACCCAATTTTGCAGATTGGTTTGTTCACCCTAGAAATCAGCAGCGCTGTTCCCCCTCACTAGACAGCTTATGTTTGCACAGTAGCTGACATTCTCCTCTTTCAAGCGCATGTCAGAGTCCACTACAACAGAAGGAGTGCTCTCTTAATGGTTCGATTTAGCAAGTCTCGACTCCTGGGTCTGCCATTAATTTATTGTGACGCCCTCAAAACTTCCCTCTTCCAAATGCTTTTTTCTCCCCATCACTAAAATGGGGTCATCTACCCATCCCCAGGAGGGTTGTTTTGCTATACGAGTATCTGTAAATTGCTTGAGGAGCCTCAAAAAGTGTCATCCCTCAAGTAGAGAAGAAATAAGATATCACATGAGTTCATGCAAAATATCCAGACCACAGGTAAGGGAACAGGACAGGTTGGTGGGGCTGGGTGGGGAAAAACATCCCTTTAATCTTTGGTGCCAAGGGATTTACAAGGAAATGTTATCCATCTCAAGCTGAAAATGTTGATCATATTGATGTGCAGGTGAACAGCTTCTACCAAGATTTTTAGAGCAGACAGGGCCACGGATTTAAGGTCTTGTCTGAAAAGTCCCACATATGCATGGTAAAGAGTTAATAAATGAATAAAACCAGTGCAAGTTACTCTTGGGTTTATCACTTCTTTTAACTCCAACAAATCCACAAAATGTTCAGTTCTTTATACCAATGGCATAATGGCAAACACCTTGGGTTCACACAATATAAAATCGCCAAATTCAAACTGCAATCACAGACATAACAGCTCAGATCTCAGAAGACTTCATATGGATAAGGGGGCTTGGCCACCCCAGCAGGATGAGCAGAATCAATGGAGCAGGGTACAGCAAGCTTTGAAAGGAAAGGAAGCTGACCACAGGGGTAGTTGGCTTCTGGGGCATAGCTCATGAATTGAAATGTGCACATACGCCAGCTGGTCTGTTGCCTCATGCCCTCAATATAATCATTACCTCCCAAGGCACCCCTGCCCATCACACACAAGGTAATCAATAGCACAGTAAATGCAGCTAGAGATGAAGCAACACGTTAATAAAAAGGATGGGGAATAATAAATAACCCAGTTTATACACTGGAGGGATGCTGCTGCCAAGATATTAGAACTTAAAAATAACCCTGGAGGTTTGAATCTAAATTTAAAAAATTTCTATCTATATATTTATTTTAGAGCTCAGGTCACTGAATGAGCAGAGACAGGAAAATAGGATGAGAGAGAGCAATGACCTGGAAAAGGAGTAGAAGTACCTCCCTTCTGCACAGACTCAAGGGTACAGAACACATGGATTGTCCAAACCTAAAATGGGATTTGAAATAATTTCTAATCAAGGGACTTTTCATATAATTACAAGGTGCTGGGGGAATCATAAACCAGTTTCCGAGAACAGGATGCACTGTAACTACATTCCCATTTCCTAGGCCAATGGAGACAGAACCTCACCAGTCTTAACATTTAAGTATATTCAACCTGGAGGAATAAATCAGACTCCATGCAATGCACTGCTATGTATTGCTGCCCTCACTGAAGGCATTTCAATTTTGAATTTCAGAGGGGAAAGAGCAATCAGACTCCAACCTGAGGAATCACTGCAGAATGGCAGGCCAATGAATGTGTTGCAAGCAAGCTTTACCTCCATGCAGGTTCAAAGTACCCTTCCCCTCCACCCTCCCAATTAAAGTCCCTGGAGTTCCACCATGCAATACTCACACACCCCAATTCCCGTCTCACCAATTTGTCCGATGAACTCCACCTTGATGCCTTGGTGCTCCAGCCGCTTGTTTGGGTGCTTGAGGGTGAGTGTGACCCGACCTGATACTGTCTCCCCATCATAGAAGAGGAAATATTTCTCCTTCTTGCCCTCTTCAGTCTTATGCTCAGCCCTGCGCCTGCTCTCTGCATCGCTCAGCACCAGTTCCAACTCTGCACTCTGCCCAAACCCAAAGAAGCTCATCTCACTGCTGGAGAGTGGAGGGACAATCCCAAAGGGCTAGTGGGGTTGCTGAGGGGAATGAGGTGTAGTACTCCAGGAGTGGCAACGTCTGAGGATTTTGTTTTCTTCAAGGAGCTCAAATACTATGGTGTTGGTTGAAGAACTCGGATAAGGAGAGGGGATGTAATCCAATTTTGGGGATGAAAACTGTAATGCTAAAGGATCCTGGAGAAGTTCAATCCTAGCAAGCTAGGGAGCTTCAGGATGGAAGGTTCAATACAACTCAAAGGCACTAGACGGATATATATTTCTGGGGGAAGGGAATAAAATAACCTCAGAGCGCTGGAGGGCTCCAGTTGCTTAGGAAGGGGAGTATGTTGCAACCCAGAAGGTTGCAGCTTACGAAAGGGGGTCCAATGCAATCAAGAGAGAGCCTAGAAAGATGCTTAGAAGGGCGATGTAACAGCCCAAAGACCTGCTGCTGTTTAGGAACAGGATGCAGCACTAATGTCGCCTACAGAGTCTGCAGCCGCTGCTAGGAGATGAATTACAAGGGAGGGCCGCGGTAGCTGGAGATTGAGATGTTCCGTGCACCGCGGGGGGGGGGGGCTCTGCTGCCTCTTACCTTCACTCCTCAGGAAGGGGTGTGGGGTGCTGGGTTACAAAAGAGGAGCACTTACCGCTTGGGGTGGGGGGGTGCAATGCAACAAAGGCACCACTCCTGGGGAGGGGGGTGCAACTGGGAGGGTCCCCACAGTGGGAAGGTATAGAGAGTACCCCGGCTGCGGGGCAAGGGGGTACAAAGGGGGAAGGGGCCCCGGCTGCGGGGCTAGGGGGTGCAAAGGGGGAGGCCTTGCTGACGATGCGGTCCCCGCTCCGGACTGGGTGGGAGGGACGCAGCAGCTCCGCAGCCCAGACGCGCTCGCGCTCTGCCCCGGCTAGCTGGCACTAGCTGCGCTCGCGCTGTCCCCCCAGGGCCGGGCCTCGCACTGCGCAAGCGCCGGCCGGCCGGGCCTCGGGTCCTCGCCTTGCGCAGGCGCCATCTTCCCGTTCCGGCACTACCTCCCCGCGCAGGCGCCTGGGCGCCGCTGTCAGCGCCCCGCGCAGGCGCAGCGGGACAGCCCGTCCCCGACCGCCGCGGACCGCGGGCGGTGATTGGTCGCTGCCAGGCCGGAGCGCGGATTGGCTGGTTCGAAGGCACCGGGGGCGCCGAAGCGAGGAAGGCGGGATGGTGGCGGCGGAGGGGCCGCTGCGGAGCTTGGAGAGCTGGGGGCTGCGGGCGGTCGGAGCGGGTAAGCGGCGGGAGGCCTGAGCCCGGCCACGGGGTGCCGGGGGGGGCGGGGCGATCTCCAGGGGAGGGGCTGCAGAGGTCTGGGGGGAGGGGAGCCTACGGGGAGGGGCTGGGGGGGGGGGTCGTGGGGGGCAGACCAGAAAGAGCAGGGGGTTGGGAGGGGTCTGGTGGGGGGCAGACCCGAAAGAGCAGGGGGGAGGGAGGGGTCTGGTGGGGGGAGACCCGAAAGAGCAGGGGGGAGGGAAGAAGGAGCTGGTGGGGTCGAGACCTGAAATGGGAGGGGGGGTCTAGGGAGGCGGGGGGGCTCTCTGAGGCTCGAGGGGGCTGAAGGATGAAGGGGCCCTAGGCGACTGGGGGTGGCCACTGCTTCCCCTATTAGGACGGGGCGAGGGGTCTCCCCTTTCCTCTCCGCAATGCCTGGGGCTTAAGAGGTGGGAGGGGTCGTGTGTTCGCGTCTGGCCCGTCACAGACCGACCCCCCTACCCAAGGGACCCTCCTCTAAAGGGGACCCGGGAGGGGACTGAGGGGCTGGCCTGGGACGTTGTGTGTTGTCTGGAGGTGGGGAGGGTCTGTGGGATCACGGAACAGGTTGGTGTGGGAGCCAGGACTCCTGGATTTACCCCCCGGGCTGCCCCTGAAAATCGCTGCTCCCCTCTGTGGAATCGATCCAGTGATATTCGTCTGCCTCATGGGGAGCTCAGGGTTAAAAACCAAAGCCACCCCCACCTGGATTAGCTGTCAGTGTCTGTTACCCGAATCGGGGATCTCGCCCTTGTCAGTTGCACGGCTCATTTTCACCATTGTCGGACAACTGTGTTTTCGGCGGCCCCCTGTTGTCCAATTTGCCGCAGTTCTGCTGTAGGTTGATATTAAAAAAAAAAAAAATAAAAAAATAAATGGAGATATACCAATCTCCTAGAACTGGAAAGACCTTGAAGGTCATCGAGTCCAGTCCCCTGCCTACACTAGCAGGATCCCCCTGCCTACACTAGCAGGATTTTTGCCCCAGATCCCTAAATGGCCCCCTCAAGGATTGAACTCACAACCCTGGGTTTAGCAGGCCAACGCTCAAACCACTGAGCTATCCCCCCACCCCAATATTGGATTGTAAAACTGTGCTGTATCTCTTTTATTGATAATCAATAGCTGCTCAGCTCAATTGATTTATGAGTCGATCTGATTTAACGGTTTTGTTTCCAGTTTCATTGTTTTGTATTTCAGAAGTTTGCAGAATGTGTTGTTTTAAAAAAAAACAATGGGGGGATGTTTTTCTTTTAACAGCTGCTTCTGTTTATATACATTTTTGTTTGGAAAAGTCTGTTAGAGTTCATAAGATGCTACATGAGAATAGTTTCTTAGTGACATAACTGTCAATAGTAGACAGCAGAAGAAGTTGTGTATCTGTACAATAGACTGTCAGGGTGGCCAAACATTGAATTGTTGAACTTTATTGCACAGTGCAAGGCTTGTACAATTTCTGAGATTTTCCTGAAGGGATTGGGCATGGGGGAAGACTTTATTCTTGATTAGCTGAAGGGAGTCACCTTGTGAATACTGACCTAACTAATTTTGTGTGGATGGTTTTTTTTATGTTGTATTTGTGCTTGATGTTTAAATAAGTGCATTTAATAAGTCAAAATGAGGGATTTTTCTCTAAGGGATTGTTGTTCTAAAGGTTTTGTTAATGCCAGCCCAAAGTGCATTACTACTCCTATCCTAAACTGTTTTATACTCAAAACAAGAAGAAGAAAAAAAACCTGCCACATTCTTTCTCAGAAGTGGCCACACTTCAGTGGTCAGTGAAGTGATCCCTGTTTATATTTTTAGATAAAACTTATAAAGTGCTTTGGAATGAAAAGTTTAAAAAATAAAAAATATATTTATATGGAACAACTGTGTGTGTGTTGCATCTTTTTCCCCCAGCCTGGGTTGACACAGTCTGGGAACTAGATTTCACGGAGACAGAGCCTCTGGATTCCAGAATAGAAGAGGGGATCACAGAGGATGGACTTGATGCCTTCAGCGAACTTTACAAGAATCTCTACTCTTTTGTTGCTGAGGACCGTGGGACCACTGAAGTAAGTTGGAAATTGTCCATCTGTCTACTTGGTGGCAAAGATGTACCCACTGAATTTTCCTACTATCCATATTCTCCCCTTCTTTCTGTATTAGTTTACTAATTAAATATTTTGACCTCTGAATGAGTAACTGATATTTTATACAGTAATATTCAAAGAATACATATCTGTGTTGCAGGCTGTTTCAGTGAAGGGATCTTAAAATAAAAAAACTTACGTATGTGGGGAGTGGACAGAAGGACAACTTTTCAAAATCTTAACAGTAGCTAACGGAAATGTATTGCTCTGGTATAGTTCACAAGAGTTCTACAGTTAAGTCATGGCTTGGCGTCTTGTAAGAGTTATTCTAGCCGACTCTTCTCCATCCATTTACTTTAAATCATGAAAGAAAATCTAACTGAAACAAGTTTGGTTATCCCAAGTGATGTGGTTCAGTGAATTTTTTTTAAAAAAAATCTAGCTTGTGAATGACCTGTTTTTCCATCAAACCAGCATCATAGAACCTTTGTGTCCTTTTTGATCTGAGTGGCCATGATAGCAAGTGCCCTCAGAGGGGGGAATTGATGTGAGATTTACTATAGTTCTCACTGTCAGTTTTCTGCTTTGTCTCAGAGTATTTGGACCCTCTTTGCTGAGAACAATCTCTCCCACAATGCTCTTGTGGCTGTGTTGTATCACTTTGTCCAAGCAGCCCAGAATAAAAAGGCTAATATACAGCAGCGGATATATGCTCTCCATGCTGCTGGACTGTACTTCTTACTGCTTGAAATCCCAGGTAAGTAGATAGACTTTCCTTTCTGTTCTTGCTAGCGTGGCTAATTTGGCTCAAGCTGTCTGGACAGTGCTTTTACATGTCCCTTGTTCATAAAAACATGAAGTGGGATAGGTAATGGCTGTTGAGCCATTCACCTCTATAGTTGTGTGGATGTGCAGTGCTGGAAAGTTGCTATAGTCTTAGTGGCTTGGTGTTCTGTGTGAAACAATTTGATGAGCTCAGTCCGGGTCCTAATTATCGGACATCTTCATCACTCTGTCCCCCTTATTGGTAGTTTTAGCAAAGAGACCTGAACGTGACATGGAGGTTGTACTTCCCCAGGGGAAGATTATACTGCCAGTGTTGTGCTTGGTAGATAGAGAGGATTTAGCTCACTAGTGCTTTCAGGCTGATCATGAAAGCAAAATTCTCTGACTAAAATAAAAGGTAATCGCAGTTTTCTAGCAGACTGAATCTAAGGCTGCATCTTTTTGTGTTTTAAGGCTGATGTACATTCTAGATTAAAGTTTTGTGTTTAATAATACAGCAAATTCCAAATTGGCACATTGTCCTGTTCTATAAGCACCAACTGAGAATGTTTTTGCTGATTTTACTCCTTCTTGCAATTTAATTTTGTTAATTTAAATACTGATTTTCCACTTTCTGAACCTCAAGCCACTGGGATGGCGCTCGTGTTCTAGTCATCTGATTGTGCAAACAAGTGGCTGAATAATTTTATGCTTTTCATGTATTTTTAGTTCTGAAAATGGCTTAAATCCTGATCTGTTTTGTTTCTGGGCAGGCAGTGTAGCTAATCAGGTGTTCCATCAAGTGATGTTTGACAAATGTCTTCAGACTCTGAGAAAGAGCTGGCCTCAAGGATGTGAACCGACTAGGAAAAGGAAAAAGGATCACGCTAAAAGCTCTCAGGCTGAAGCAAGAAGAAATAAAAAGAAAGGAAGGCCAACCAGGAAGGAGAACTTTGATGTAAGATGATGTTCAGACAGTATCTTCAGATTCAGTACCCTTATGCTCTCTGTTAATTCATAAATCAATAGGAAACTTAGTTTCCAAGTCAAAATGAGACCTCTCTTTTATCTTCCAGCACTTTATTCTCTCAACCTTGCATTCTGAAATCAAGTTGTTTTACTTTGCGCATCATTACAAACTTCTGAAAAGCCAGGCATGCAGCGTTAGCTGGCAGTTTCTTTAATGAGTGAGTTGTGATAGAAGATAGCGTATTGTTCTTCAGTATATTGTTAACATGTTAAGCAGCATATAGACAAGTTAATGTTAATCATGAGTACAGCCTGTAGCTGTGTCATATATTTAAGAGATCTGCATGTTAGTAGAACTAGAGGACTAAGGGTATTCAGATCTCTGTACTAATCTAATGATAGGTGACTAAGGGCTAAATACTTGCAGCCTCCTATGAAGTGCACATGACTGCACCTCTTGAAAAGTTCTAGCTTTTCTAAAACCACCTTTTGTTATTTGTTAACATTTTGTTGAGTCCTGAACTGGATATCTGAAATCTGAGGGAACATGAGGGTTGGGTCATGATGAGAGAGGGTAGAAAAGAGTAGGCAGACCTAGGAATTTGGCTTTGTGTACGTCAGTGTCAGAATTGAAATGTCCAACCCTAGTTCTGCAGGGGGGTTTGTTTGTTTGTAAATTCTCAGATGGGAACAATCTGTGTGAGGTTTTTCTGTGAGCCCCCTTCTCTCTTTTCCCAACTAATAGTAAATGCCTTTAAATATTTTGAAATAAAATATTTGGTGCATTGGATACAAATTACAATCCTGCTTTACTATTAATTAAGTAACTTCCAGCCTCAGAGTTTCTGCATTGTACAAATAAGAGTTTCAGCTTTCTAAAGAAAAAAAAAATGATTGTAGCTATGATAAATGATGGTTCTGTCTTCTACTAATCTAGATGGATGAGATTTTTGAAGAGGATGAGGATCAAGAAGAAGAGAGAGCTTTTTCAGCACATGACCTGCTTCAAATTCGGGAAGCCATCTTCCTCCTCCTGAAAAACTTCTTAAGACTTCTGCCCAAGTTCTCTCTGAAAGAGAAACCTCATTGTGTGCAGAACTGCATGCAGGTAACTAAGAATCTAGGGACTCAGGCACACAGACAGATCCTCATTACGGCCCCTCACATAACCTCATCCCTTTGCTTTCTTGCAGACCTTTGTTGAGTTGACCAATTTTGAGCCTGCAGTGTGTGAATTTGAGTTTTCAGGAACAATGTGAGCTATTACTTCTTAATATTTATACATTGTTTTGAAGAGGTAAAGTAGTGAATATATTAAATATTATGCTATGCTAAATATTATGTTAAAATGAAAACAGTGATTTTTCTCTAGATAATATTTGAATGTGTTTTCTTTCTAATTTACATAGAAATGATATCCAGTGAATTTTAAACATGTCTTTCCAGTTAATACAGAGTATGTTTGGTCACTTTATTAAAGTAAATAAATATCCAGCAGTAGGTGAAGCCATCTCAACGTGTTCTTCTGTTTAGGAACATTAACCAAGCAAAATATGTCCCAGAGTTGGCCTATCATGGGCTGCGGTTGCTGTGCTCCCCGCTTCATGGTGTAGAAAATAAGGTAAAAGTCTTGACGGAATCTTTCATGTCTTTATTTATACATCGAAAAGAAACCATTATTTTTCCCCTTTAGGAGGTCACTTTCATTATATATGTAAGTTTCCCAGTTGAAGATAGGGTTAGATACCTCTTTTTCCTCATCCTTATAGCCTTTGATGATTTGTTGTGTGTGTGTGTGTATATATATAACATAGTTTAATGAAAACATTTTGGTGATTGTGTTTCAAAATTAGGATAGCTATGTAAAGTGGCCTCTCTTTAATATCTTAGAGCAGAGAATCTGAACAGTGACTGACCTGAACTGACAGTTCTTTTGCTTCCTGCTAGGTGGCGCTCTAATTCTATCTGTTAGTATTCTATGTTGTGGCATTGTTTGGTGATAGTGGACAGTGGGGATTGTGGGAATATTACACACAATAGTAAACAGAATTTTCTGCCAATTTGCATTAATCCTTTCTCATAGGAACAGCTAATTATACCAGAAGTCTGCAGCTTGGCCTTTTTTATTATTTTGTTAAATGAAGCACCCCGCATAAATTCTTAATTATTGTATCTGTGTCCATATGGCATGTGAACTTAGAAGGTATCCCTGTTTTTCTGGAAGGTAATATAATGTCGAAGCCACAACTGCTCATTTTTTGAGAGTTTGAATCCTCTTTTCTATCTCTTCGCTGCTCAGGCCCCTTAGACAAATGATGTGAATAATAGGGACAGTGTGACAGCTAAAGTGTGGCAAGCCATGGATTGCCAAAAAAAAGTATCTTCTGAACCATCAGTGCATAAGGAAGAAAAGGCATTTAATTTAAGGTGTTTTCTGTGAGAAAATAATGAATTTCCCCAAATTCTGTGGATTTCTGTTGTACCCGATTCATAGAGTTTAAAGCCAGAAGTCCGACTGCCTGTACACCACAGGCCCGTTACATTTCAACCAGTTACTCCTATATTGTGTTCCACTTGATATTATGCACTTTTTAACTTGATTGCCCTGCTGGGAAATAACCTTTTAGGTCTTTTCAGGCTTGTATGACATCAGTTAGGGTAAGTATAACCCCAGTGTAAGAAATATGCTCTCACTCTGTGTAGCATCCCTTTTAAAGTATTCTGCTTGGATTTTATTAGGGAAAATTGTTTAGTATGAACCTGCTTGGATTATTTTATTAACCAAAACAGAGTGGTGTTCTAGTTCCTGTACCTATTGCTGAAGATCAGCTGATTCTGGGTGTCTTTTTCTTCCAGACTCTGCACCGTATCTTCCATCGTCTCCTCAATGTCATCCTCATGCTGGAAGGGGAAGAAGGATCCAAGCATGCAGCCCTTCCTGTCACATCACAGGTTATTGATGCTAGGAATAGGGGAATAAAATTCATCAGGTGAAGTACAAAGTTGTTGGGTGTGTCGTCCCGTCCCCCCCCCCCCTCCCGGCATTATCTTATTTACATTATTATTAACTATTGCTAGTTAATAGAGGAATCAGGATAACTAAGGCTTATTCTGAAGCTGTTGTATATAGATGAGGATTAATTTCAATTTCTGTCATAAGAGCTAACATAGAACTTGTTTTCTGGGGGGAAAACACAATGTTGAAAAGTGGAATGGGAGGGCAAAGATCTCCTGTTTTAGACCCGCAGCAAATTGTGGGGATTTTAGTTCATTACAGAGTGTGATGGAGACCTTTAGTTAGGAATTTATCCTTTAATTCTTCAGTCATCTTTCTGTTTCCTAGCTTTTTGCTTTCATTTATGCTGTCCCTTATACTTTGAACAATATCCTACTTTTCAGCTGCCAAGGGCCCGTTCTTTCCTTCAGCCCTATTCTTAAAACCTGTTCCTTACAGCAGTCTTTCTTGTATAGGCTCTCCATTTCTCTGTGACATCCCTTACCTGTGCTGCTGTCCCTTGTCTTGTCTACTGTAGAACACAGGTGTTTGGGACAGACGGGACATACCTAATTTTATTTTGCAAAGTGCTGCTGAAATGATTGTTTAATTGCAACTAACTGGTGAGGACTTCAAACACTTGGGTACTGGTGGACTTAGTACCAGAACTGACCCAGCTTTACTGTGTTATGCTATGCAACGGCCATAAGAGAGTGAGGGTTAGCTAACTGTTGCATGGAGTTGTTTTTAGTACACTACTTCTAATGTGTTGCTTTTGGGAGCAGCTGCTATTTCTGACTTCCTCTTCCTGCATTTAGAAACAAGAATATTTTAAAAGCACAGTTTATACAGAGACCAGTGAACAATATTTAACAGTCAGAGTAGGAATAAGGAAGCTCTGTGTACAGCTGCCTGTCTGAAAGTAAGAGATGGCCTTGTGCTAATTTTTTGCTCCCTATTACAATAGCAACCTGTTATAAGTTGCATGTTTCTGTTTGTGCAGCTCTATAGTAGATGAACTAAAGGAAGTCGCCTTTCCTGTGCTTCGAATCTTACTGCAGCATATCTGCGCCAAGGTATGTTAGCTCCTTTTTATATCTTGGATCTAAAGACAGTGGCACTATTATTCTTGGATTAAATGTGATGCCTATGAATGAAAGTGGAGAATCCATTTCCTTAACTTTCACAACTTAAAAAACTTTATCACCATGGATCTTCTGTTGGGTATTTTAGTGTGTCTGAGATTTGCTTGCATCCGACGAAGTGGGTATTAGCCCACGGAAGCTTATGCTTCAAAACTTTATAGTTAGTCTTTAAGGTGCCACAGGACTTTGTTACCTTGTGACAAAGTGACTCTTTAGTGTAAGTGTTTTCAAACTATCAAAGTATGGCATGCATCTTAGCAGAGAGATTCTCATGGATACTTCTCCACTGTTCACAATTGCTTGTATCTTCTATTGACACCTTTTAACAACAACAAAAATTAAGATCCTGTGACAAAGCAGTTGCTTATGTGGCCAAGTGAAAATAGAGAAACATTTAACATATGTAGTTACTTCCAGTGTGACTTTAATAGCTGGAAACAAGGATTACAAGAGCCCTGTGACCAGCCAGCTGTCCATGGATCACCCCTTAAATCAAGATCAAGTTTTTCCAGTCTTCACAGTCGCCTTGGGAAGCTAGTATTATCCCCATTTTGAAAAAAGGGGGGATCTTTGCTTTTGTGGATTTGTGAATTGCCCAAGGCCACATGCTGACCCATTCGCAAAGACAAGCTTAGAATGCTGGAATTCCTGGTTGACAGTTCTGTGCTTGAACTAGGCCATATTACCCTCTTGAATAAGATATTTATTCTGAGAACTGGAATGCTTTTTAGCTACCATAACAGACCATCCAAAAATTGGTCATGGCATATTCCCTGGTCCTTGTATTTCAGGTTCCAGATAAAGCCGACTATCGTACCTATGCAGCGCAAGCCCTGATGCAATTGCTAAATAAGCTCCCTTGTGAAGAGTATGCTGACTTTATAGCTTGGCTTTATAGATACTCACATAATACCAAGGTAAGTGTATATCCTATTTAATACACCAGACCTTTGGACATAGCTGTATTTTGAGGGTGTAAAACGCTGTATAAGTACTGAATAGTATTTTTCTTATAGCTGACAGCTGGTAGCAACTAGATTACCGCTATGATAGAAGTCTCGGGGCTTTAACACTTCCATAATAGAGAATCTTGTGTTCTTCACTTCCATAGATTCCCTATAGGGTGTTTGCCCTTGATGTAGCCTTAGCTCTGTTGGACCTGCCGGAGAGGAAACCGGACAGCTCCTTGTCTGTGGATCATCATAAGCTTCTAAAGCACAAGTTTCTGGTGCAGGATATGGTGTTTGGCCGCTGCTCAGACAAGGCACCTACGGTCCGCAGCAAAGCACTGTCCAGTTTTGCTTACTGCCTGGAAATGAAAGCTGCCACTACGTTGGAGAGTATGCAGGAACTATTACAAGGCAGTAAGTATGGCAGCTAAATTCAGTATTACTAAATGTCTCTTGATTTTTTGGGGGAATAATTATTGAGAGATCAAAGATCTAATTGTCAAGGAATTAGAAATCTGGGCAGAGTCCCTTAGGTGTTATGACAAAGTGAAAAGGTAGATGTCTTTGTTACTCATTACAACTTATATTTAGAAAGGTTTTATTGACAATACGACTGTTTTAAATAGACTCCTCTGTGTAATGACTTTGAAAGACATTTACAAACTTCTAAATGACTCACTTAAAAAATAAATAAATTCCTCATTCCTGACACACAGTTATATCTTCAGAAACCTTTTAGTGTCTTGGAAGTTTAAATCTCTCATGTTTTAGCATGCCAAACTTCCCATGGTGTGATAGAAAGCCAGATGGCATGCGCCAGTAATGTATCTGCAGTCTCCTATTCTTAGATTACCTGCCTATTATTTTTGGAAAGAATAAGAATTCTGAATGGAATTATCTACTTTGAGTCTTTTTTTTTTTTTTTCTTCTGCAGCTTCTGGTCATACACTTTTAAATACAAACAACGACCCTGAGAGTTTGGTAACCCACACAGAAGGTAGTCTTCTCTTAAAAATATTTTGTTTTTCCTCCACATGCCTTATGTTCTGCACAGAGAAATAATTTTGATATATAAAATCATGGTGGGATACATAACATTTTCTGTTTAGTGATGCGTCATCCTGTGCAGAGAACATGTCCTTTTTGTATTCTCCATCCTATGATTTACTGATTTATTTTATTTATTTTTTTTTCCTCTTAGCTCACTCCGACCATCCACTGAAGACTCTTCCAACTTTCAAGACCATTGAATTGACCAGGGATGGTGATACCACTATGTGTGATGGTACGTCAAAATCACACTTGTCTTTTCAGCTGATATTAGGTTTTGGCAGTGTCTAATGGCAATCAGATTGTCTCATGTGTATTCAGCATCTAGCTTTCTATATAAATAGACAGATCTTTCCTTCGAGATTTTAGGTTCCACTTCCATGTAATGAGGGAGGAATTTTCAGTTTTAAAGAAATTCCATTTAAGTCTGGAAGGACCACTCTGGAAAGCGTATTTAATCTTGACATATTGATGTTCATTTCTACTGATGTGGCAGAAGCACTTGTTAAAATGCAGATTAATTGCCGTCTCTTTTGTAAGGAGTAAATTATTTGGATTATAACACTTGTAGCACCATTGCTTATAATAATATTAATGAAATCCTTTGCTTCAGTGCACAAGGAACAAATATATTTTCCCTGCATAAAGTATTGCACCTCTGACTAAGTGCATTATGTGGGAGTGGAATTCACTTCTCTGCAGCATCTGGAATTGGCTACTGCTGAAAGCAGGTTATGAGGTTAGAGGGACTGATGCAACATGACTAGCCACTTGTCCACATAACAAGTGGACAATCTTGGAGAAACTAAAATATGGAATTGCAGAACTACCAATTGTATATAACCTGTTACTTAAGTCATTCTTTGCACTGGTGGATTGTAGGATAGCTAAAGTAACACCTATTTTTAAAAAAAGGTTCTAGAAGTGAATCTGCGAATTACAGGCCAATAAGCCTAACTTCAGTACCAGGAAAATTGATTGAATTTTCAGGCACATAGATTAACATGATATGATGGGAAAGAGTTAAGACAGTTTTTTAAAAGGTAAATCATGCCTCACCAATCTATTAGACTTGTTAAAGGGAGTCAACAAGCTTGTGGACAAGAGTGATCCAGTTGATATAGCACACTTGGATTTTCAGAAAGCCTTTGACAAGTTCCCTCACCAAGGGATCTTACGTAAAATAAGCAGTCAAGGGGTATGAGGGAAGGTCCTCTCATGGGTCAGTAACTGGTTTGAAAGATAGGAAACAACGGTAAGAATATATGGTCAGTTTTCACAAGGGAGAGGGGTAAACAGCGGGGTGCCCCGGGGATTTGTCCTGGAACCAGTGCTGTTCAAAGTGTTCATAAATAATCTGGGGAAAGTATTAGAGTGAGGTGGCAAATTATGCAAATGTTAAGTTAAAAGCTGACTGCGAAGAGTTACAAAGGGACCTCACAAAATTGGGTGACTGGGTAACAAAACGGCAGATGAAATTCAGAGTTTGGTAAGTGCAAAGTAATGGACATTTTGGGGAAAAAATCCCAATTATGCACACAATTATAGTTTCTAAATTAACTGTTAACACACAAGAAAGATACCTTGGTTAAGTATAACTTGGATCAAAAAAAAACGAGATAAGTTCACGGAGGAGAAATCCATTAATGACTATTAGCCAAGATGGCCAGGGATGCAACCCATGCACTGAGTGCCCCTAAACTTCCAACTGCCAGGAGCAGGGACTGGATGTGGCAGGGGATGGATCTTTTGAAATTGTCAGACCCAGAATGTTGGGATAGATGGATCATTGGTCTGACCCAACATAGCTATTCTTGTGTACATAACTTTCCTTTCAGGATTTTACCTAAAATATAAAAGCAATACAAATATATTAAAATTACAAATAAACTATCTTAAAATCAGTTTTTCTTTGGTTTACCTGCTAGATCGTGTTTGGTTTTTCTTTCCCTGTCAACTGATGCTCAACAGAGTGCGGAGCTGTGCTCTACCTTGTCATAGTGTGCTGCTTGTCCTATCAGTATCACCAGGTGGTTCTGCAGTCTCTACTTGTGTTGAATCTCATGACTCTCTTTCCATGCTTTCACTGGACAGGGAAGGAGATCATGGTTATGCTGAGACTGAGAGCAGGGGATGAGAAGACAAATGTCAGGAAATCTGCGCTCCAGGTATATTCTCTAGTGAGCACTGTGCTATTAATATAAACATGTAGGCTAACATCCTGCAATGAATTCATGCAGTGATCTGCCCACAAGGAGCTCATTGAAGGATCGTGGCCTCATTTTGCTGCTCCTGCAGCATACAGGCAGGTCTTTCAAAATGCCTTCTCCACTTGTTCCTGATAAATGATGAGTGAATAATGCAAGCACAATGATGATGAAGAATTCTACCAGTACTCTCATTAAAGTTCACTTATTCCATCATTTAGAAATAGGGCTTCTTTTCAAATGTCAGTAGGCTTTTAATTTAAGCAACTTCCTTATATAAATTGAGGCATGTTAGTTGAATAGTTAGTCAAGAATTCATGAACTCATTTACAAAGGAACTGGATTTTATCCAGCCTTGATGTTGGAGTGTGCTGTTTTAGTTAAAAAAACAAAACAAAACAAAAAAAACATAAAAATCTTAAAATACCGGGCAGTTGGTCTTGAAAGAGACTGTCCTCTGAAATCTAGTCAGTTAAAAAAGAAAGTGAAAATAGTTAGTCATATAATCCCTGCCCCACAGTTCTCCTGCTGATTGATTTATGCTTTTACAAACATATTGTTTTGGGTCTTTAGAATGTTTTCCTTTCCCTTGTTACTATGTGATGTCCCATGCAAGGGGAAACTGACTGTGACTGTAAAGGGAGAAAGGTGAATCTAACTTTACCTAAATGCTGTAACAAAGCCTGTTCACTTTCAGTTTTTGTGTCCCACAATGTATCTCTAACTATGTCTTGGTATTTACTGTCATTGGGACCAGTTCTTCTCCCACTGAAATCGATGGGAAGTGGATTGGATTTTTCATTGGCAACCAAATGTGCACCCATTATATTCCTATCAGTGTTGTCATGGTGTTTGATTTCTAGGTCCTCATGAGTATCTTGAAGCACAATGTGATCCCATGTACCCCAGAAGACTTGTTCACTCTTCAAGATCGCTGCCGGGACCCTGCCATCTCTGTTCGGAAGCAGGCACTAGAGTCTATTACAGAGCTCCTTATGGTGAGGGGAAAGAACACGCAATATTTATCAAGACTGGCAGGGTACAATTTTATTTGAATGGGAAAAAGGAGGGAAAAGACCACATATATTATTAGCCACTTATTTCTCCACTGAATTTCTTTAGATTGATTTAACTTTGTTGCCTTTGACATGTAAAACATATCTTACTCTTAGGCATAGTTGTGAATAACATTAGACTTTTCCTATTGTTCAAACATCTCTTTTTGGCTCTGATACAGCTCTCCTTTAGTAAATTGGTATGTTTGTTGTTCACCTTGTAAGGTTAAAAAAAACGGAATCACTCTACTGAGATTGCAATATGCAGATGGTATCATTGAAAGATTTTTCTTGCTTTGATATTTATTTACAAAAGGCTAGTAAAGTAGGATAAGAGCACAAGTATTTTTTAGGCACAGCACATTACTGCTCGTTTTAAGTGGCCTGTTGCTTTACTGGGACACTATTGACTAATTTTAGTTAATAAATATTACAAACCTCAGGTCAGTAGGCATAACTAATATCTTGATCATGAATATAATATTCAGCAATTCCATAGTGACGTGGCAATTTAAGGCCACTGGTCCCATATACTGTAAGACTTCAATACTACTTTATCGGTGCCTTAGAAACTAAAATTTCTTGAGACTGTCACCATGTCTTGGCTCTTATTAATCCCACCATAGCATCTGAATGTGTAGAATCTGAATTACTGGCTTCAAAATATTTCTAATATGGAATTTTCTTCTCTTTAGACTCAGCACAATAATGTTATGATACAGAAGGCCTGGTTAACAGGTGTGGTCCCTGTTGTGATGGACAGTGAGAACTCTGTGCAGGAAAAGGCCTTGGATTGCCTTGTTCAGCTTTTGTTGAAGCACATTAAACACTATAGTAAGTTCACGCATGAAGACGGAAACCAGACACTGGCCTGGGATCTCCTTGCCCTCATCACTGCAGAAAACCAGGAATTGAGGTAGGTCAGTTGTACTGCCAGTTCCAGTCAATAAAGTTTAGACTTGTATGTCGGCCCCTTCCAACTCCATGTTTCTCTAGGCAGGTATTGCTGTTATAATGCTTGTACTCATATAAAAAAAACTTGTGAACTGTGTCCAGCTAAACCCTGTGTCAGGAGATTATTGACTGTACTGTAGAACAATAGTATCTTGTGTCCCAGTCCTCTACTTTAACCGCCAAACAAGTTCAAGGTTCTCTTCCCATCTCTGCCACTCACTTTCTGTATGATTCCAACCTTCGTGCATCTCTTTTGTGGCCTAATTAAGTTTTGGTAAAAGCACTTTGAGATCCCCAGGTGAAAGATGTAGTACAAGTACATGTTGCTATTAAGTGATACTGTCAGTGCTAATATGGGAATTGTTATATTCTAAGCTTCTTGTGTTGCTCTACCGGTTTAATGGGCAGGATATAGCAGGTCTGAAAATCAACAGCCAATTATTTCCATGTTGGCAATTGGTGGGCACAGCACAATTCTCCTGTATATTGGATGGTTTAACTTTGTTGTCATTCATGCCTTTCCCCTGAACTCCAGTCTTTGAATGGGAGAATGTCACATGTGGTGTGTCTTTTTGGTGTCTTGCTAGGAACTTGGACTGTTAAAGTTAATTGAGGGTGTGGTGATGAGAAAAATAACCATCTATATATTTATAAAGATCAGAGTACATGGTGGTTTTTCCCCCCTCTTATTCTGGTGTACAATATGTTACTTGTCTTATGACTAATAGTATCTTACTGCCTTTTGCAGAACACTGTGGGAAGTAGCAAAAGCAATGAGGTGACACCCACTATGACAGAGACAAAACACTGATTAAAAGCAACCTTATGTTTATTAGTCAACAGCATGTAATAGATCTTAAATAGAAAACTGATCTGTCAGTCGTGCTACATTTCTGGCTTGCAAAATTATCTTACCAGTCTAATTTTGGCCCTTGTATATCATACTTTTCACATCATAACACTTCCCAACTGAGAATTTCAAAGCACTTGATAAACATTGAGTTTCAGAATTTCCCCAGCATGAGGAAGGCAAGTATCATGGTCCTTGTTTGACAAAAGAGGAAACTTTGACCCAGAGAGGTAAAGTGAATTGCCTAGTGGCATAGAATGAGCTTCCTCAGAGATGGGGGCAAACCCACACCCATAAATCCCAGTCCTGTATGTCAATAACACATTTATCTTCCTCTTGGCTTTTGGATGTTGGCTAACAAAAAAACCTTCCCTTGCTGGAGTCTTCTAGTTAACTTTTCTTGGCTATAAGCATATCAGACATTGGGCGCAATTTAGCAGTGACCTGTAATGTATAGTGTTACATCCATGACTATGTGGCAGAAGCTTTGTGTGCACCTGAATTATGAATTTGAATATGGAAGAGAGAATGTAAATATTTGGGGGTTAAATGGAAATCCTGATTTGTTCAGAGCACTGAGAAGTAAAAGTTTTTTCATAAATAGCCACCAGCCGGCGATGTCACCCACTTCATTGTGTTGCCTGCTTTGTGAAGGGTGGACTGGTTGAAATTGCTGGCCCTTAATATAGATCCTGGGACTAGCTGTTTTCTCTGTAGTGTGCTTAGCTCTTTTCTCCTTTCTGTCTTCCTTGCAGCCGTTATTTAAACAAAGCTTTTTACATATGGTCCCAGAAGGAGAAATTCTCCTCCACTTTCATAAATAATGTAATATCACATGTGGGAACGGAGCATGCTGAATCAGCCTGGATGCTGCTCGCAAAGATAGCAGGTTCCTCACCCAAGCTGGATTACTCCAAGATAATCGAATCCTGGGACAGTGTCAGCAGGTGTGTTCCTCTATTTTAATCATTTAGCAATAAAGAGACATGCATGATCGCCTCTTTCTACCTCTCCACAGATAGAGTGCTGTTTGGAGATTTCTTAGATCAAAGTGCTTAATTTAAACTAATGGTGCTTCCATCTAGGAGATAAGCAGTGTCCTGCAGCCTTGTGCTAGAGCCCAATCATCCAGTACCTTAAAGTTGCCTTCAAGCTCTATCATGTTTTCATTCAACCTGACAGTTCTGTCCTCAGCATGCATAATCCAAATGACTCTAGTCAGTTTTTCTTCTTGGATTAATATTTCTATTTGTCCCCTTTACGGCCTTTCAGGCAGCAGAATACCAGCACTGATACTGCAGGTCACATCCTGTGTGTAATTGGACATGTAGCAAAGCATCTCCCCAGAAACACCCAGGGCAGACTGATTGGTGAGTGCCTTGGTATGGGTCAATGTTCAGCTTTGCCTCCCAGCTCCACTGTATCTTTGTCTTTCTGTTAATAGTCAGTTAGCATGAGCATTCACCTCAGCTAGGTGTTTGACCTTCTTTTCAGATGATATCAAGTGCTGGCTGAAGGAGTTTAAGTGTCCCCTGGAGGTGATTAGCCCAGCTGTTGAAGCTCTGCAGAAGCTCTGCCATGCGTACACAGATGTCCCTGAGGAGGCACAGGTGGGGCTTCGAATAGACTGTTTAAAAAGTGTATTTCACATGTCCCTTGAAGACGGAGATGTTTTCCTCTCCTGTAAATGCTGATTTCTTCAGCCCACAAAGGAAAGAGACTTCTGACTCCAGAAAATTGCACTTCTCTTCTGTTTAACCACCTTCATTGATATATCATACCAGCACTGGCATACACCTAGTGTTAAGGATGGGTTTGAGAGAGCTGCTTCTTTTTTTTTCAAGAGGATGTTTTGCAATTGAAATCCCCTGAATTCACATCCTTAAGGGACCTAGTAGTAGTGACTATTTTGATACAGGGTTTGGTATTGGATGCTTTTTCCAGTAGATTATGTTGAGGCTACAGACACATTCCATTTATGCCACCCATAGATGAAGTTGGTCACTACCAACCTGCTGTGGACTCAAACAAGTGAAAGTAGGTGACAATGTTTCTCAGACTTTGTTAATGGAACAATTTGTGACAAAGCCAAGGCAAGATGTGAAGGGGAGCAGGTTTGTGTAAAGATCTTTCTTTTATAATGAGGTCTGCAGAATGGGGAAAGCTAGGGACATTCTAACTTACTGGTGGAAAATTCTGCATCCCTTTTAATTTTGTCACCTGGTTTCCCTTCCTTTTTGTCTGCTCCATCTCAGTAGCTGGGAAGTGGGCTATCTTCAGTAGCTAAGCTCTGGAGCTCACCCTACGCTGTTTTTTGTTTTGTTTGTTTGTTTTTTAAAGGCTAAATTGACGTGTGTGTTTTCCCTCAATATTAGACTCTTCCTACATATAGTTTAATTTCTTTTCCCAACATTAATCACATCTCCTCATAATGGTGTCTTGGACATCTACCACGGGTAGCTAAGTAAATAGCTTGAGAAAATGCTATTACACTAGCTGCTGTAGGAACCAATGTGCTTTGCTGAGATGCTGTTTAGTAAATTCCTATACCAATGTGCTAAAGAGGGTTCTTCTGTTTCTATCACTGGGAGAGTGTAAGGTTCATAAAGCAATGCCAAATGAAGATAATTGGCCCTTTCTGCTTAGATACGAACAACCACTGCATTTAAAGTTAAAATCTAAAGAGGAAAATAACTGTTCAGATCAGATGTTCTTTTGTAGATTTTACCCCGTTTTTGTTTGCAGCTGATTCCTGCAGCTATGTTACTAAATAAAGACTGCGACAAGTTTTTAGCTGTAGAGAAACTGCTTAGTGTGAGAGGGCTGAGAGAGAGAGATATTATTCATTTCGAATTCTAGAAAAAGGTTTTCGTTTACCGATTCAGGACTAATGCATGGAGGATGTTTTACCCATGATGCATTTCTTTAACAAGCACTGTATTGACTTGCCTTCATCTTGAAACAGAATCTGCTCAACCAGGTATGTGGAGATCTAGTATCTGTCTGTGAGTGCTACATCTCCAGTATAGTCCTCAAAGAGGATGGAGCAGAGCAGCTTCAAGAAGACCTCCTGGTAAGCTTTGTTTCCTTTCTGTACTGATTGATCAAAGAATTCATCTGTTCCCTCTTTAAAATGATGATTCCATGATTGTCCAGACAAGCTGTGTTCTCTGGAGTACTGTGCCCTGTGAAGAGAACAGCAGGCCTGGGCCAGTCACAATGAATTTGCACGGTATTGCACACAATAAGAAGTAGGGCTTGGAAAGTAGACTACAAGTGGAAAGCTTTCCTTAGTGAGTGGGACAGCCAAGGTCATCAATTTCTACAAAATCTAGCCTTTCCTTAAACAAAATAAATAAATAAAAACCTCTTTCCAGCCCTTATGGTAATGAAGACAGCACTCCAAATGTGATCAGTGTGATGGCCTTTTCTTTAATCTCAGTGGTTCTACATCAGATGTGCTTTTATTCTTTGTAAGCAAATTTCAAGTCTGTGGGTTGAAAGTAAAAATAGGTTCCTTCTGATTCATGTATTGCCACCACAGTAAAGCATTCTGTAGACAAAAGGTTGCCCTCATTCAGACCTGTGCAACCCCATTATCTTAAAATTGTAACATCAGTTAGATCTGTGCAGCTTTATTGCTTTCACTTGGGATGCACAAATGTAGCTGAGCTCTCTAATTTGAAGGCAAAGTGGTATTGCATGGGTAATCCTTTCAATTGGAATATGATTGAGTGTCCTGTTGATGCACAATCCAGAACAGAATCCATATCATTTTCCCAGAGTTGTTCTGGTTTGGCAGGAGTGTCAGTAGTTAGAAGTAGTAAAAACTTTGTCAACTCAAGTCAGCAGATATGACTTGAATACACAGGGAGCTGCTTTGAGTAAGAAATTCTCCCTTCACATATTCACTTGTTAGAGCAGTCCATTCTTAAAGGGATCAAGTCCTCATTTGCTTCCTTTGGAGGCTGGAGAAGCATATCTCCTCTATTGCTTTGCCACTCTTACTTTCTCAAATCTGGAGGTTTCTAGAGAGGGGAAAGTATCATTAGTTTAGTTATAGGGGAAAATACTAAATCCCTGTAGTATTTCTGTGAGTACATGTCTATAGACTCTTGTGCATCAGTGACTTGATATCATTCATAATGGAAATTTTGAGTGATGTGCCAGTAAGCTATGGAATTGACTTGATTTCCAGAGTTTTGGGGGAGTTGCCGTGATTGTGCTAATGCAAAATGCATCATGTCATTGCCTTCATTTTTGTTTTTTGGGAAAGGTAGGAATTTAATTGCCCGTTTGCAACTTGGAAATAATAAATGTCACCATGGAAATTCACCATGTAGTAGGAATGGATCTAAAGGAACTTGGCTCTCTGCAGTTAAATAGTAATGACTTAGATTTAACTGAGCCTCATACAGGTCTATATCACAAGTGATGCCTTCCCTTTTAATGGGCAAAGGGAATTGGAAGCTGTTTTGGAAGCTGTAGCACTTCTGTGGAAGCTTGTTGATTTAATTATCAGCCCTGCTGTTATCTTTTGACAGCGTTGCTTTTCTCTTTAGGTGAGACATCTCTTCACCTTGGGTGAGACTGCGCAGCTATGTCCAGCCAAAGTGGAGAAACGCATCTTTCTTTTGATTCAGTCCATTCTGGCTTGTCCTGTCAATGTAGATCAATGTGAGGCCCTCCCTTTACTCTTAAATTTGTATTTATGAACTAAAACTCTCTGGTTTTGAGGGTATTTTAATTCTTAGTCTGTTGTTTCCCAGTGTCTAGTCCTCCAGATGGTGAAGAACTCCCAGTTTCTCAGCCATTGTCCCAAATGAGAGGATCTGCTATGCCCTCAGTGGTCAGAGCCCATGCATTCATTACACTGGGTAAGAGCTGTCCTGCTATGGGAATAGATGCTGTGTAACATTGATTTCTGCCCTTTTCTCTTTCCCCTGGTTACCGTTGCTACAGCTCTTTTGCATGAGCTTAGACAGAGACATGAACTGTATTTGTAGTATTTCTAGTGCTATAACTCCAAGCTTTCAAGTAATTCCCTGAAGTGACCATATGCACACACCGATAAAAATAACAGAGTGGGCGAGAATATGTACTAAATCTATTAATGCACTGGCTTTATATAACTTTACCAAACCTAACCAGTGACTAGCACAGTTAGCAGGACCTTAAGAACCCTGCAGACTTGTACCATCTTGTGAGCTTGGTGGCATCTGATTATGGAACTACATGATGCACAAGAGCTCAACAGAGGGATGGAGGGAATTCAGTGTTTTCCTCAGCAGGCTGTGCTAGAAAGGCTGTCTGACCACAGTTCATATATTTTACTTACGTGAATGAAGAGCCAGAGCCTCAGTGTCAAAGGCTGGGTAGAATGTTTGTCTCCTGTATGAGGAAGCATGTTAGAACTAGGTTCTGTTCCCAGCTCTGCTTTATACTTCCTGGGTGGCTGTGGACATATCACTTCTCTAGTATGGGAATAATATTGATTCCTCACTTCTGTACCTCGTGACACTCAATCCTTTGTTCTTAAGGATTTTAGAAACGTTTAGAGGTGCAAAATATTTGTGTTATTTTTAAAAGGTTTCTAGTAGTGTTATTGGAGTGGCTCTTTTCTCGTTATGCATAGGATATTAGGCTGCACTCTGAGCTCCCTATGGCCCTTTGGAAAAGAGGAAACGGGGGTTACTAGACCCATGATATAAGTCTCATGTTTTCTCAGGAGAGGGATGGGACAATCCTCCTCCTTGATTACCTTTCCCTTGAGATGCGCTCCACTTAGACTTTCTTGTTTTTTACTCCCTTGTTTACTTCTTGCTCTCGCTTTTTTCTGCTTTCATTTCGCCTTGGCCTTATTTCTCTGTCCATGTGTTTTGACTGGTATGCCACCAAGGGGAGGTGGAAAGAGAGCCCTGAGGAGGTGAGGAACTGTAACATTCACAGCCCCAATTCTCTCCTTTCTGTGTGACAGGTAAGCTGTGTCTGCAGCATGAGGATCTAGCAAAGAAATGTGTCGCAGCCTTAGCTCGTGAGCTAGAGGTGTCTGAGGATGTGGCCATTCGCAATAACGTTGTCATAGTTATGTGTGACCTGTGTATCCGCTACACCACCATGGTGGACAGGTACATTCCCAACATCTCCATGTGCCTGAAGGACCCGAACCCCTTCATCCGCAAGCAGACACTGATCCTGCTTACCAACCTTCTGCAGGTGACTAGTGGGCATAGGCTAGTTCTCACTACTCCATTCTAACAGCCTCTATCATACAGAATCTTAGCTACTTGCACAGTGGATATGCTGCTTCCAGATTGACCCTAAACTATCTTTGCAATCTACCCAAACTTTAAGATGCACTTAACAGTAAACTGTTACTGCCATAGTTTAACTAGGATGAATACATAGACTTCCAGCATGGTAATTCAGCAGGCTATCCAAATGATTTTAGTTCAAGGTTTGTCTATCTTGTGTTTTCTTGTTTTCTTGAATTTGCAGTTTCATCCCCACTAGATGCGTGTAACAGGTGTCCAGCAAGCAGAAGCAGAGCAGAGCACTAACCTTTTCTGGTGATCTGTCAGTTGTGGTGTGGACGTCAGTATATGAGAGGCAGAAGACAGTCGTCCCCCGGCTCCCCGTTCAATAATGTATTAGGATACATGAGGGGCAGGCAGACTACCAATGTGTTAATTCATGAGAACAGTGTAGAGGCACCTCAGCATTTGAGTTCAGATTTTCTCTCTTCTCTTGTTCTGCTAACATTTAATGGTAAATCAGGACACTTGCTGCTGTGGCAAATAAATCAATGTACTATTTTGAGAATTAAGGAATCTTGAGCTTTATTTTGTGTGCCTCCTCTTATGACCCAGAGGGTGTCTCAGGGTGCAATCTGAAGAATCAAGTGGGGTCATTCATTCCTAGTTCATGCTGTTGTTTCACTGTCTACTTTTTTCCTGTAGGAGGAGTTTGTGAAGTGGAGGGAGTCCCTGTTCTTCAGATTTGTCAGTTCTCTGGTGGATCCCAACCCAGATATTGCCAGGTAGGATATCAGTTCTGTAAAGTATCTGGAGAGCAAAGCAAACTGAATCCCTGCCCCCTTTCTCCCTAGTTATGCCTTAATAAAGTTTTGAAAGTGGGAATGGAGGAGTGTGAAACTTCACTCTGAGCCTGACCTCACCTGAAAGTACAAGAGTAACAGGAGGGAGAACAGTGAGTGATATAATCTGTTCCCTCTTTCATGTGTGCATGGAACTGGGTACTGGCCTCTAGGTCAGAGGACATGGCTGGGGAGGCCAGTTACTTATTCCGTATGTCCAGGGAAATCAGATGCGGGCCAGGAAAATAATGGAAGTAGTCATTGGGAGCGAGGAAGAGGGTCCAGGGAAGCAGTTAATGTCTAGGAGGGGGAAGATGTGGAGTTATTCCAGACCATTATTCATTTAAAGCCCCAAGTCTGCTTTATAGATCAGGCAAGGCAAGACTCCACTCTTTCCCAAGCCAGTGTTGACAGGTGTTTGGGGTTATTAGGCCCACTTGGGGTGGATCAAGAGACTGAGTTGATTGATTGGTGGCTCAAAAGTAGGTTCTAGGCCCAGTCAAAGAGTTGCTGCTGGAAAGAGCTGCTCAGAGGATGGATTCAATCAGCACACAGGCCCCATGAAGGAGGGCTGTGCCACCCCTGAACTGGCGGGGAGGAGAGTTCACAGGCCATAGAGGCCAGGATTTAAAATACAGCCCCCCTAGAGGTAGCGCTGTGAAACCTGGAGCCTAAAGGGAGCCCAAAATGGTTCTTTAGGGAACCAGGTGACATTTAATATCCCCTCTCTCCTGGAGTTTAATTTATTAAAGATTGCTGGTTGTAAACTAGAAGAAAACTGAGGTAGGGTACTAGAAGGGCCACCTCAGGCCACAAGGGAATGCCCTAGGGTGGCACTGCCTACAGGGCAGCTCTGCCCTTTTATCTTGCCCTGATTTACATACATATGGGAATGGGAACTTTGAAACAGGAGTTCTAAAAACTGCCCTCCTGCTTTACATAGTAGACTTTGGTTACAGTTCAATACTCAAACTTGTTTTTGCATGTTGTTATTCATTTTCCTTTTAAACATCATACCATGGCTTGAAGATCTCCTGCCATAGCGAGATACACCAGGGATCTTGCAGAATTAGTCTGAAATCTGAATTGCTTGGATTCTGTGGGCTTCTAGATCTTGATTTTACCCAAATGTAATTCTAAAGATACCCTAAATTATTACTGCCTGACACCCGTTTTGGCCTTGGTGTAGGAACTTTGTGATTCTGGTCTAGTTCTTAATGGATGGGTGTTAACATCGAGCTTCACCGTATTTGGGACTGACCAGTACCCTTGTTGTCCGTCTCGAAGGAAAGGTGGTGACTGAGTGGGACATGGGGAGATGAGCTCCCTTGCAGGTTACTTCTCTAGGGAATGGATGGGTAGATGATGCGTGCAGCAGAAGCTTGCCCAATTGCTGCCAGTGTTCCTGCCTACTCTAAATAAATAAATACTCCAGCTGTGGAGGATTACAGCCAGGGCTATCAGTCTGGGGCTGTGCATGAGCACTTTGATAATGTTCTGTCCTGGCTCTTTTCAGTAGGTGGCAGCATTGCTGCGTCGTATTCGCAACGCTTTAGATATGGAACAATAACCGTTTCTGTTGGGAGCCTGTTTCTGGGCATTTATATTCAGCAGGTGCACACAGACAAAAACCCTTTATTCCAGGCTGGGAGTGACATACAGCTCTTGGCCTTGCAATGACTAACTTAGCAAAATATATAAAATTGGATTTTTGTTTAGTTTTCTTCCCTCTCGGAGTTCTGGGAAGTAGAGCATATACATGCTTTGATTTTCAGCTGCTGCTTTATACTCTCTTTCCAATTAAACTAGTTTGTCAGATGCTTATTCTCTTGCACATAACTGGTGACTTTTTATATGGGGGAAAGGAGAGGGGGATGACCTTAGATACATCTTAGGCATAGCCACGTCAGAAGGTAACTACTGCTCCTCTACATTAACTGCTTCTCCTGTTGTTTTATTATACAGGAGATTGAATTCAGTTTGAATCCTTGAAACAAATACCACTTGAATCAGCACAATTAATGATTCTCTTGAGATCAGTACTAATTATTAACTTTTTGGGAGGGAAGACAACGTACTGTCCTGATAAATACTCCTTTTTAAAACAGTTAACGTTTTCTTTTCCAATGACCAATTTAAAGTACTAGAATGAAAAGGTTTTGCTTGGGCAATGATCTGCGTTGTTTCAATGCCAACATAGCTATTTACATTTGAAATTGTAAACTTAACCCCACAAACCTAGGTTCAAATAGGGTTAGTGGTCTGACTTCCAGTAGGCTCCCAAAGCACAGTGATTCATAGCAAAGGTTCAAGCTTTCTTCTTACCTCACCATAACATGCTTGGGTTTGGCCTGCATGTGGTCAATGAATGTTCTCACTAACTACATAAGCTGCAATTGCTAGGCATGGCCTGCTGAACTTCTAACTGAATGATTTGGCCTTCATTTTAGCTCTCAAATTCTTGCCTTAATTCACATCTGTAACAATTGCATGTCAAGCTTATTAATTTGGGAAGCCTGCTCAAACGGGGATGAGCTTTATGAGGCCCTTAAGACTTGCTCAGGGAATGTTTTTAAAGGTGAGCTGCAAGGGAATTTTTTTTTAAATGGCTTCTGTCCTCTTATGATTTAATAAGGCATGGAAAAATGTGTTTGGGAGAGTTGAAAAAAGTTTCTGCTTGCTTTCTAACTTTGAAACAGCAAGCCTGGTCTTCCCTGGTTTGGCAGGTGTTTCTCCTGGATGTTGGAGAACATGTTTGTGAGTTCTCACTCTTTCTATGTGGAATAGGAGTATCTGAATCTTTAACAAATGTCTAAAATGTTAATAACTGGATTTAAAGAGCTGATCATAAAAATCCATCCCCTTAAATAGCTCAGGTTTCACTCTAACTCTTGCAATGCTAGAGACAAGGTAGGTGAGGTAATAGAAATTATTGCATTTTTTTTATTGGTCATATCTTTTCTTCCAGTTCTGGCATTTCTCTAGTTCTCAAGACGAACTAAGGGAGACAAGACCTGAAATTCATATGTAAAAAAGCAGCCCCTTCTTTTTTCCCCTTCCCAAAAAAACAGGCCTTATAGATGTATCATAAATAAAGCCAAAGTAGTTTTTTAATTTTAACTTTTTTAAAATCCTTTGTAGATCCCCTTTAAACATAGGTCTAGACAAAATGAGTTTCTAACAATTTTTGTTGGTAGGATTCCCACTCCCACCCTCGTGCCCAAGCTCTGATGAACCATGTTCAAAAATCATGTTCCAACTAGATGCTTTTTGGTTCATTCTGTCCCTCCCCTATCTTTTCCCTTGGCTTAACCTCATGCAAGTTTTTCTCATTAAAGTAATCTGTAGTTCTGACCCCTGGATTAGTGCAAGGTTCGATCTCAAACCCTTTGCATTTCACACTACACATATAGAGAAATACCATTTTCCTTTCCATAGAAGTCAGAGAACTCAGGTGATACCTAAAGCCAGGTATGTCTGGGTAAATGACTTTGAACTTTCTTCAGTGAACATGTTTCTGATCTCCCAGAATAGCAAAGGGCAGTCTGCAAACTACTATAAAATGACAGATTACATGGTGAAGGCATGACCTAGGAAAGTAAGTGATGCATAAGAGTTCCCTGCACCAAAACCTTTTCCAGGCCAGAGGGGTTTTTTTATAATCCATTCCCCTTGTGAATGCTTTAACACTGTGCAAACATGTGTCGTCTCCACCTGTTGGCATCTTTTGTGCCTCAGGCCAGGCCTCAGCTGCTGTCCGATGATAACTGAGTCCAGGAAACTCCCTGAATATTTTCCCAGTACACAGGTGTTTCCTGAGTGAGCATCATCCTTTGTATTTTTTGATAGGAAGTAAAATCAGTTAAGCGTTGCTTATGACTTTTCCATGCACAACCCATGCAGCAGCTACTGAAAATTCTGCCCAGACCTCTAGTGTAGAAACCAAAAAGTGGACCTGCAAAGTTAATGGCATTCATAAGTTAAAGTGCGTTTCAAGGACATGGGACAGCTTGTTGCAAAGTTGAATGTCTCATGGAATGTACCATTTTGCCCCTCAACTTGGCTTGCTGTAGATAACCAGCAACATTGGCAAGAGCCCAATCTATGCGAGTAAGCACTATGCAAGCTTTCATATACAGCTGTGCTTGTGCACTTCACTCTAGCCGAGACCTTCCAGTTCAGTATTTTAGCTTTCCTGGTCCTGTGTCCTCTGCCAAAATACCTTTATCTGAGCAGGCTTTCATATCTTTTCCAGCATTTGAGTCCTGTTGTTTCAATTTAGAATCCTCTCCCTAGCAGCAGCTGCCATTTGGGTGATAACTTTGAAACAAGATAGTAGTTACACGTTCTCATAGTGCTTATCACTGTTGTATCTGAGCACGATACAAGCACGACTGTATTTATACTCTCAGTCCCCTTGTGAAGTAGGAGAAACTCTTCTTTCCATTTTATAGATGGGAAACCTAAGCTCAGAGTGTCTAAGTGATTTGCACAACGTTTATGGCAAAACCGGGTATTAAATCTAGTTGTTCTAAGTTCTAGTTGAGTGCCTTAACCACAAGGCCATTTTCCTCTTCCTTCTTTTGTGTGTGGCCAAATCTGAATCTCAACAGTCAACATAATCCAAGGTCACTGAGCTTGCAAAACCTTTGTCATTGTTTGTTTAGACTACTGTCTTGATCCACAACAGTGTGTTCCAGGCTGAGAGGAATGAAGAAACCTTCTGTTTGTAACAGAATTTTATATTATAAACTCAACTAACCATTGTCCAGGCTAAAGCTGTAACTACTCTAAATGCTTAAATCCCTTTTCAAAATGTGATGTAGGTTCCTAAATCAGCTAGGCGTTGTGATGCTCGGTGCAGCAGTGCCTCAGTACCTTTAAAAATCTGGGCCTTAGACTCCTAAGTGTCTAAATCACTTAGGAATCTCAAACTCAAATCATCACGAGGGCCACATGAGAAGTAGTACATTGGCCCGAGGGCCGCATCACTGAAACCTTTTCATAAAGGATACAAAAGCATAGTCAAAAAAGGAAAAAAACGAAGAGTAATATAGTATGCTATTAAAAGTCAATGTATTAACTTTTTTAAAACCGTAATGCGATGAGGGGTTTTAATAAAATATAAACAGTAACGCACCTCACTAAAATGACAAAACATGCATTTACTTTTAGAATTATTTCAGTTAAAGCCCTCACCCCTTCCATGAGGCCCCACTCCTGCCCTATCCCCATTCCAAACCCTTCCCCAAAGTCTCCGCCCCCTCCCTGCCCCGACTCTTCTCCGCCTCCTCCCCTGAGCGTGCCACATCCAGAATGAAAGGTTTTCTGGTGGTTCTAATTTTTCAACCTTGTATCCAGGTTTGGGGAGTTCTGCCTGGTACACTTGTTACTGAAGAGGAATCCACTCATGTTCTCCCAACACTTCATCGAGTGCATTTTCCACTTCAACAGCTATGAGAAACACGAGAAGTACAACAAGTTCCCCCAGAGTGAGCGGTCAGTGAATATTTGGCCACCTCTCTATTAATGTTAATGGGAATTGCATGTGAATATCGATGTGCTGCTGGGCATTCAGTCTTGGGCCTGGAGCATAGCTTGCATGATCACTTTTTGTAGTGCGTGGCAATGAAAGATAAAATCCTAAGAATAATTCATATTGAGGGAACAATATTCTGCCTCTCCCCTGGCTACTTCCATGAGAGACTTCTGAATAGAATGTGTGTGTGTGTATGTTATGCAATAGGTTTCTAGACCTTTAAGGTGGCATTCAAATGTTTCTTACCAGATTTTAAAGTCTTGTTACTTCTATAATTCCATGTACATGTGTTGGCCCGAGGTAAAATGTCTTTACCTACACAGGGAGAAGAATGTCTTTTCTCTGAAGGGGAAAGATAACAAAGGGAAAAGAATGCAGATCTACAGGTTCCTGCTAGAGCATTTTACAGATGAGCAAAGATTCAACATCACTTCAAAAATCAGCCTGAATATCCTCGGTAGGGGCATCATTTCTGGCACAGAATGAGTATTGTAAAAATAAATCTGTGATGAGCCAGTTGCATCTGTTTAGCCTCTGGGTGCGGCACAGAGACCTTCCTGCCCTGACTTATATTTAGCAGCATGGTTCTGGGAATAAAAATCTTCCTCCCCCTGATCTCTTACAGCATGCTTTGTGGATGGCATCCTCCCAATGGACATGGAAGCCAATGAGTTGCTCTCAGATACATTTGAAGTCCTTAGCTGCAAAGAGATCAAACTGTCTGCTATGAGATCTAAATCAGATGAAGATATCCAGCCAGCTGAGGATGAAATGGCCATGGCCAATGCTGTTATGCAGGCAGCACAAAAGAAACTCATCTCACAAGTGAGTACCACTTGGCCTGCAGTGGGAAGAGCGGGCACAGCACTGAATGAAATCTAAACCTTCAGCTCGGGACAATCTTGAGTAAAGTCATTGTTCTATAGTAGGGACTGCCACCCATCTCCCCGGATTATATGATCATACAGTCCTTGTGATCTGGGGACAGCTGGCGATTCTGTGCAAGCAGCATGTGTTGCAAAATGAAAATGTCCTGTAAAGGTGTGCTGATTTCTGGAGGTTACCTACACTTGAACAGTCAATTTGCATTAGAATTTGGCAACTAACTGGTTTAAAATGATTCCTCCCTAATTCAAGAGCCCAGTTAAGACTTGCTATAAACAGACAGGACTCCACTAAAGTCAATGGAATTATGCTATGGCTCAGTTTGGCTCTAAGAGACACTGATGGGTGAAGTGTTTGAAGTTAATGATAGGTTTTGATGCAGCTGTCAGCAACTTGCCATTAGAATGAGTGATGTGGACCTGCGTAAAAGGCAGATGACGTAGTGGGATAAAGTGTGTTCTTGTGGGGTGTATGCACATTAAGCTGTTACTTGTTGATTGTTTAGGGGCCATTTATCTACATAAGAATGAAATGAATCATCCCTTGTTCCGTCATGTTAAGTGTTTGTGTGTTGTTTAAACTACAGGTTCAGAAGAAGAACTTCATAGAAAACATCATTCCAATAATCACTTCATTGAAGTCTTTGTTGGAACAGACTAGGATTCCAGCTCTCAGAGATCTCATGAACTATCTCCGGGTAAAGAAAGACTTGTGATTTTTCTCTCAGGTTGCGAATTTAGAAGTGTGGCCAGAAGTAGAACCCAAGGTTGGGGCCTGTGTGGGCTGTTTTTTTAATCCCGCTCCCATCCTTCCCCGCAGTATCCCCCCTCACCTGCTCCTGCACTGTTTCTTGCATTTTTATCTCACTCCCTCTGCAAAAACCTTAGATCTCAAAAATCTCACAAGAAAGACAGATTCCCACATGCCACTAAAAAAATAGACAAAAAATTGTCCATTTAAAAAATATTTTTACATACGCACACATGGAATTCAGACACAATTTTTATCCCTTGCTTAAATTTAAGTATTAAAACCCTTTATTTTAACAAACTTACTTCACATTACTGAAATTCTATTTATGACAAACTGGCAAGTGATTTAGAGCAAATTACCACCCACCCAATCCAACCCACAACAAAGTATGTTTTTCCTGTTCCCGCTATTATTTCCAGTCCCGCTGCAGGGCTCTAACACCATATGAGGAGGTTTTGAAGCCCAGTGAAATATACTGTACAGCTTTGTAGGGTAAACCATTCCTTTCCTATAGCCAGGTTGTCAGGTTGCTCATGTGGTGATGAGAATACAGATGAGGGCTGTCTACATTAAGTAAAAGGCTTCCCTCTGGAGTGGGCAGAAACCTTCAGTGTTCATAACAATGAGTAGCATTATAAAGTCATGAATCCGCAGCAGACCTCTTTGATAGACTCCTCTTTCATTTAAACAGAAACAGTTCTTCTGTCCCAACTAGCGTTTTCTTTTGAACTTTCAGAGCTATGATGTGAACATGGGCAGTAAATGCGGTCAGAAAAGATTTTAAGATAGGGAAGTAAGATAAATTGACTGTTGTGCCTTCCAGGAAATGATGCAAGATTATCGGAATGAAATCAAAGACTTCTTTGCGGTAGACAAGCAGCTGGCAGCTGAGCTGGAGTATGACATGAAGAAATATGAAGAGCAATTGGCCAGGGAGAGAGAGATGGGAGAAGGTCAGACAGAGGTCATGAACACAATACAGGTACTGGCTTCCACCAGAGTAAGGTGTATGCTGCAATAGCACCCAGTGGCTTATAGCTTATAGCTATAGATATAAACTTATAAAAAAAACCTTATAAAACCTTAAAAAAACCTTATAGCTATAAATCATTCTATAGGACCGGTGAATAATACCTGACTGGTTTTCCAGTATCTTTCTTACAACTATAGTTGATAAGTTTTAAAAAACCCGTACCTCTCTCTCATCCATAAATTCAAACAGATCTTACAATCTCATCTACTATGTGCATTGCTCTGTACTTCCACAGTGGAAAATATCACCAGTCAGATTCAACTTCACTTTCTAGGCAATTTCAATTCCTGGTCCTCTTGTACTAGAACAGTCCTGCAACGTTTGTTTGCAAGCTGTTCTCAGATATGTAAATCCAAACCATGCACAGTGTTCATAAAATCAGAAAACTCATGAAAACCTTTGTCTACACAGCCTGAAAAAAAAAAGTAGAATATTTTTGTACAAAAACCAAAACTGCAGGTCTAACTTGAGAGCAGTATCCATTTGAACTCGCTAGCTGTGGCCAGTCTTAAGTTCTTTGTCTCTTTAAGTTCTCAATGGGTGTTGAGGAGCTGGTAGCTGTATTTCTTACAGCTCCTTCTGTGATAGGGACCTCTCTCCCTCCATTACACCTCGTGAACAGAACTGTCTCTACTGCAGTAACTCGCCCTTGACTAGAAATAACTACATTATATATATCTGCTAATGTCTCAGGTCAAGACTTTCAAAAGTGATCAGTGATCCTTAGCACCTCCATTTTTGGCTACATAACATGACATTTTAAAGGTGCTTGACTTTCAGCTCCTTCTTTCGAAACGGAGACCTCTTTTAAGATGTGTCAGGGTGGGCACCCAGATTCAGTGATTTTTAAAAAAAATCTTGGCATGTAGATACTGCTCCTTGGCACTTGTTAAGCAGACAAAGTGTATACATAATATGGTGTGTGTGTGACAGTCCTATAAAATTACATGCATAAAACAATGGAATTACGGCAAACCCTTTCTTGTCCCTAGCAGTCCCCAAGTTCAGACACAGTCGTACCTCCTAGTCGTCAGAACAACAAAGCCCTGTCACCTCTTGTTGAGAGACGGTCTTCGTCATCTGGGTCTCCTGCTTCCCCTGCTCCATTTGGGTTTACTACACCCAGAGCTGGCGCTTTGAAACAACAGCCATTAAGACCCAGGTATGGATTTCAAATTTTACAATGGACTAGAATGGTGCTCTGCAGATGGGCCTTAAATAGTGTGTCAAGGATCCAGAGCCATTACATTGCCTGTCATCTTCTCTTTGCTCAGCTCAACAATGTGAATACCAGCAGTAGTTAGACCTTCTATTTCACCATAGCCTTATCTGTTTTGTTCTGTGTGTGTGTGAGTATTAGAGAGAGAGGTTGCTGAGGGTTTAAAAGTGAGTTGAGCAAGATCTTCCCTACATCTCATCTGGAGTGACTTATAGAAGGAAACCCCTTAGAGTGTTTGTGGCTTCTTTTGCCCAATAGGCAGATGTCCCTGAGTACACTTGCCATCCTGAATTCTGCCAAGAAAGCCATGGAAGCCAGTAACAAGCAGCGCAGCAAGAGTGTAGGAGGAAGGCTGCCTTCTCCTCCAGCAAGCACAAGTGACAGCAAACAAGGTAAGCAGCCAACAACAGGCTTTTGCCCATTATAGAGCAGGTTTAATGTGGAGGCCCTTGGTTGTTTAGACCTCTGAACAAGAGGTGTGGTTGTAAAATTGTCTTGGGGAGCAGCTTTCTGTCCTTAACTGGTTTTTTTTTTTTTCTTTTCTTGTTACTTTTAGTATCTTTGTGTAGCCTAAACCAACAGTCTACCGGAGCAAACATTTCCCTGGTGGGCCGAGCCATCAGCACGCCTGAACGTAAGTAACCCAACTGCACATGTTCCAAGCAGCCCAAGAACTCCCTTCTTTGCACAGATGCACCAATGTAGCCCCTGCTGTGGTTCAGCAGTCGTCAAGCTTTCATTACTGGAGAGCCACTTCTCTCTGGATTATTATATATCTATATTGCAGTGGTGGCCAAGTGAGAGTCTTTGGGAGCCACAGCATGACATTCTAGTGTAGTCAGTGTACAATAGGGCTTGTACTCCTGGCTGCTGAGTGGAGGGAACGGTGCATCCTTTTTGTTCCCAACTTTTAGGTTGCTGAGGACAGGAGTTTCCCCTAGTTTTTCCTGCCTCATCATCTGATTGGAGAGTTCCCTAGGCTGACCTACATCTCCCAGAATGCCTGTGCTATTTTTCAGCACTGCTTTCTGTGAGCATCTTGCTTTGCTCAGAGCTGTAGACTCTGAAGCATGAACGGAGTACCGCCACACTAGAAAAGATACCTGCTAGGTATTTGCCTTCTCTTTGATGGAGCGTCCAGCTCAGGGCCTGGACGAGACCTCTTCTATCATTGAAGGAGTTGACAAGCTGCGATAGCAGAAAGATCTTTGTACAATTGGCTTGGATCTGATAAAGTGGTATTAGTAACCTATGAAGTGTTCTCAGAGCGAGAGCTCTTCTCTAAATAAGAGCTGAAGTGAGTGTTGGGGAAGCAGTAATTGTTTTGTTCTCAGCTGTGGAAACAAGCTATGTAAACTGCAGCAGCAATGAATGAGGAGAACTTATACACAGGTCACTCGTAAGTGTGTCTGCCCATTATGTCGGTGGCAGCTAAATTAGAGCCTCACAAAACCTGACCTTGAAAAATTTCCATTTATTGGATCCATCTCTGATCGAGTTCCTGCGTTTTCCACAATATCCCTTTTGTGGTGATAGGACATTTAACTATTCATTTCTTAGGACTTCAGAAGTATCTGAATGACTTGTGGCAATAATCCAAATCCCTCTGGTCATCTAAATGAGGCATGTGCAGAGGTAGAGGGAGATGTGGCAGCCCAACTCCTGTTATCCTTTTGGAGGAGACGGCTGGGGTAGTTCCTGAGCAGGCAGTACAGTTCCAGAGCCCCATTTTGTACTGTTCATAGGTAAAGGAAACTCCATCTCAACTGTAGCAATGACAGGTCGGCTGTCATTAAATATCAGGCCAAAACTGTTTAAAGTTAGTCTGTACCTCAGTTGTGTAGAAATACCTAGCATGCACACAAAGTGGGTATTCACATATGTGCATGGCCATTTAGGCAGCGGACAGGCTGCTTACGTGTACAAATATCTGATCTCCATGTGCAAAAAGAAGCCAAACACAGACAACCGGTGGCATTTATTGGACAATCTGACCCTTATCTTTGTGTATTCCCCACTCTCTTATGCTAGTTCCGTCTGTCTAGTTATATACATCACACCAGTCCACTGTGCTATCTGAGCACTTAATGCCTTTTGCAGATAAGAGGATGACTACTGGGGTGCTACACAGAGTAGTAATCTTTCCTTCATCTACTGCATGTCTGTCTCAGGGGCTTGCACTGCTGCTCCACTTAAGAGCCATATGCTATAAAATGGGGAGAATGTTAATCCCCAGTGGCACCAGCTTTAAAATTCTGCTTTGTTTCCTGGCAGCCTGTGTTTTGAGCATTGACAAGCTGTATCGTGCATTATCGCTGCTTCAGTTAATCTGTACTGAGGTGTCTGCATGACGGCACTGGACCTTGTTGGTTGTTAGAAGATCAGAGGAGAACATTTTTCTTTCTCTGGTCTAACATTTGTAAACCTCCTACAGATGCAGTTCTTTGTAAATCACTTCTGACTTCACATGTTGAGAGGTGGCTCTCATCCCTGTATCTTGTAAGACTCGTCTGGCTAGTAGATCAGTCTCTGCCACCCGGGGGTCTTTCTCTCATCTATTGCTTGCTCTTGACAGTGAAAATGGGTAAGAGGGCCTGGGAGAGAATAGATTACTTCACTATGGAATGTAAATGCAAACACCCGGGTAACACTAAATGATCTACAGAGGGCTTTAATAAAAACAGGGAGTGTGGAAAGAGGAGTTAGTGGTAATTCTGTTTGCCATTTCTTTCTCTCCCTCTTGTACTAAAAAGCTGTAGCCTGCAGTAAAATGAGGCAGGTGTAGTCATTTACCATATGTGGGGAAAAAATTATCTTAAGATAAGGCTTTCACTGCATAAAGTCAAGAAATTCAGAGGCCAGTCTCACAAGGGTCAAAAGCCAATCCAGACCAGATGAATAATGAGGCTGAACAGCAATGGCATGCCTTGGTGATTCCCCATTATGGCCAAATGTAGCTGGATTGTGGACTCCTCAGGGTACCAGGCAGCAAGTCGGTACCTTGAGAGGCCAGAGACAATGTCTGTATACTCAATGCAGTGGGATTAGGAAGCATTCAGGAGCCTGTGTTTGGATTCAAACACAGCAGTTTGGTGAGTGTCCACCAGGGGGAACTCGACCAGGTGTGAATGAGATGGTGTGAGCAAGCAGTTGTAGATTTAAGGAAATGAGAACTCTCCAATAGCCCCTAAAGAATGTAGATTCCTTCAAGTCTAATAGTGAAAAACAGATTATCATGAACAAGAGCATGTGTGTTACCTTGAAGATTGAGGCACAGGCTTGTTCTCTATACTTCCAAGACAAGAGGGCAGCTGGTGCTTTTAGTGGCCTTGAGTGACTAGTTCTTTGGCTTCCTGCAAGATAGAATTCCAAGACTTACTGTAGAGATCTACTGTAGGAAATTGAGGTGTTTTGCTAATGCTGCTAGCTTCCTATTAACTATTCACACCAACTTGATAAAGAACCAGTTTTATGGGGTAGTTAGGCTTTTAGCTAAACATCTACGGAGTTTTATTAGTTCACTTGGCAATATGCGCCTCTATCCTCCTGAAGCACATGTAAAGCTAAAACTATTAACACAGGCTATGACTTTACTACCTGGAAGGGATAGGGATTTACCTTGTTTATGGTCATTGATGCAGTTCCTATTCCAGGCACACCGTGTGAAGGAAATTTTTGCAGAAGTGCTATCAGTATTAGGTATAAACTTGACTGTGGGCAGTGAGGATGTTCAATCTCATTGCATTGCCTTTATCCTGTGTAACAGATGAGCTGATACCCGGTTCAGTGGGCCAGAAAGACGCATGCTCCCTTGTTTGAGTTGAGTATAAAGGGATTGTCTTGCCCTGGGCCTGTATTACAAGCTGACTACTGATCTGTGTTGTTTTTCAGAGACCGTTGGTAACTTGACCTTTGGGGCTGGGGTCAGTTTCATCAGCCTGACGCGCACACCTGCTTCAGCTCAAGGCAAGTTATTTTCATGCTCTTAACTTTTAAAATAAAACCAACTCCCTCCCCCCCCCCCAAAAAAAAGAGGACCACATGTTTAACTTGTAAATGTCGCTTGCAGAAAAAAAAGGATCCCAAGATCAACAAAAAGATGTTCTCTGTCTGATGTCACCTGATAAGCCGTAAGTTCAACCCTGGCCTTAGTTACCAGTGGCTATAGGTAACACTAGTGTCTTTTTTTAAAAAAATAAAATAAACCAAGAATCATTGTTTCCTTTCCGTAGAGGGCCCCTGCCTCGTCAGTGGAAGGTAGAATCTCCATCCAGGAGAGAAAACAACCCAACTGCAAGTCTAAGGAGATCCTCGCGGAAAGCTCCCCTGAAACCAGCCAACTGATTCTTTCCCATCCACGAACTGTGTAGTTTCGAAACACTCTTGTATAGAACCTTTATCATGTTGACCATGAACTATTCCTCTTCCCTTTACAGTTATAATTATGGATCACTGTGTGTACAACTGTCCCTCCTTCCCCCCTCCATTTTATTTGTTTTTATATATAATATATATATATATATATATTCACACACACACACACACGTTTGCCTTGATTTATAAACTGGAGCAGTTAATGACATTCTTTGCTGTAGGTGTAGGACAACTGGGAGTGCCAGGAAGCTGCAGTATCTAAGGATGGCTGACTATTCACTGCACAGGTCTTATGGCGTGTCCATTTTGAAACATAAGTCTGTCTTGGCCATAAGCTTTAGCCCATTGTAAGAGCAGCCATTAGGAATACTGGCTTGGTTGAACCTGGGATGTTTGTCACAGCTTGTTACCTTACATGATTGGAACGGCTATTGACTTAAATCATTCCCTTGGTGTTATGCTGTCCTCTGTTCATAATATACTAGTTTCCATATTTTCTACAAATCTAAACTAGCTTGACACAGTCATACCTACAAATCTGATATAATTGCAAATTATTAAGGATTTTTGTGTAGTGAAAGGTCCATTCTATTTGTATACATAGCCTTCCTTTTCTTTCCTAAATGGAATATTTCCACTCTTGGACCATGTTCTTATTTCTTCCAGCTGTTGCAATTTTATGAAAAATAAATATTTAGAGAAAAAATTCCACCCACCTTTCAGCTTTTCTTGCTTTGATACAACCAAATTATTTTCTTGTAAATCTCCAGCCTTACCGCATTCACCTTATTTCTTGCCCACTGCTTTTGTTTCTTCCAAGCTTACATTGAAGCTCTACTTTTCTGACAGTCACTCCAACAGCCGGTGTGCTCATCCATATAAATACTTGAATTCCTGTGGGATCCCCACCCAGCAGAGCAGCTGCTTGCAGTGTCCCAGTCCTTACTTTCACCCGTTCTTAGGGCTGGTGTATGTGACAGCCAAATAAAGCCTCTACCACCAGCCAGCTGGTGTGACTTATGCATGCATTCAATGTGGCTGTTGGAACAGCAAATTTTGAACATGATCTTATTCATTTCACTGAAAGCGGGTTCTGAGTATTTTACTGAGGATGGTAAGTCGTGTTGGATTTTAATGCTCAGTACAAAATCGCTACTTGGTTCTAGGCAAAGTTCAGGTTGAAAGCCCAGCCTTCTTGGTGCCCAGACATATGTGACTGAGATCTTCCAATGCTCAGCCTCAAAACTACTGCACAACCCTTGCATTCCATCACTTGTTCTGTAGATCCCAAACTCTAAAACTTGTGACAATGCATTTCACTGCAACCCTCCATAAGCATTTACTTCTGTGCTAATAAGACAAGGGCAGCTCCAGCACAAAAGGAAATTGAACAACTCAAAAGGGAGAGGGACAAAATTCAACTTCCATTTTAACCTTACCAATATAGTGGTCACTCCTAGGATTCTTTTTAAAGAACTTCAAATGGGGTCAAATGTTAATCTCAGAATGAATGTAGCAAGATGTACAGGGTTAGTTGAAGTGGTTTGGAATGGAGGAATAGCTAACTATGACCTTTTTCATTCCATCCTACTTACATCCCTCCACCCCAACTAACTAGGCAGATTACACAGTAAGGCAGCAGTGAGTTGGTAATTATACTAAGTCTAGTTCAAGTATAAAGCTCTTCAGAGGTTTTCTTGAATTGTCTTGTCCTTGAATAGAAACAGGTATAGACCATCAGACAAGGATCCATCTCTTCTCAAGAAGAAATGGGGGTGGCAGAACTTCCCACAATAAACTGATTTGATGTAAGTATTTACAGATCTTTTGTAATACCAGTTTAGTTCTTTGTAAGTGAACAAGCAATCTGTCAGAAAACCGAAGGAATCTTTCACCTGTTACATTGAATTCAAAGCAACCACAGATTAGGAGAAATATGAATTAAAAAAACAACAACACAGGATGCTTTAATACCTTGATATGTATGTAAAACATTCTTGGCAAAGGTAAATGTAATACATTAGTACTAAATTATTTACAGCGAGTTCTGTAAATCAAATCTGATGAGTTATGTCTTGGGGAAAGGGCCCTTTGTCCGGGTAGAGATGCCACTGTCACATTTTTAGATCTGAAAAATAAATCTCTAGTCTTCACCATGCAAGGAGTCTGCAAACTGAGAAATGCTGCCTTCGGCAGAAGGTCAAGTGTCAGACAGTGTTCCCCACAGTGCCAGAAGCTAGCTTGACTCTGTAAGCTTTTTCCTCTCTCCCCATCTTAATGTTCTATAAGCAGCATAGAAAAGGAGTAGTGGATAAAACTGGAGGGTAAAGGAGTGTCTTAAAGTACCCTGTTGTCATGTTGACTACAGGACAATATGCAGCCAGTGGAAAGGAATACCTAGTTTTGGGTGAAGAGCACATCTTAAAGGTAACCATAGAACAATTGCAAGGTGTCACTACCCTCTGGAGAGCACACAGGTATTGCTACCCCATCTTTACCTCCATCTATGATAGCAAAAGGAGAAAGTGGTGGGACTATGCTTAAATAAATGCAGCAATGGCATGTCCAACAAGGCCCCAAAATCACTCAATAGGTGGTGAAAAGTCCAAGGCAGATTAATACAGAACACGAAAAAAATAACACTGACAGTCCAAATTGTCCGGTATTCAAAATACTGTATGCATCAAAAGTTAAGACAACTCAATTTATATTTGAAATACAAGAACACTAAATTATGCTACATTAAAAACCATTCTTTAACCACAGCAGGGAACTGCTCTAATGTTGCATCTAGGTATTTCGTATTTAACATTTGCCCAATGCCATAAGTACATTTCTGAAGAACAAGGAATTCTAAATGATCCCTGAAAGCCAAGAAGGTGGTAGCATCTACCAGCTGAAGAAAAGTTGCGGCTAACATCTTGAAAGCACTTTTGTGTCAAGCTTTTTGCTTTCACAGCTCCAGCAATGTTTTCCCCGCTTGCTATGCAATCTCAAAACTGAAGCGATGGTGTAGCTGCCACAGTTAGAATGAATTTAGAGAACTTGCAGAGATGTCATCTTCAGCAACCATTAGTCACTCTGTCACCTCATCAAAACTTAATTCAAAAACCTTCACACGGTATTTCTTGCAAATAAGCATTGGTCTTTTGCAAGAAAATAGTAATTTGAAATATAAAATTGAATAGCTCTTGCCTTAAACTTACAAAAAGGATCCCTGAGTGACTCTATGTTCTATGTCCTATAAGACCTCTCTTGGGAAGGAAAATGTTGAAGCTAGCTTAGGAGAAAGGCTGCTCTGTCCACGGTTTGTGAAGTTGCTTGTGCTGTACTCTGCAATAATACTGATATGCTCTGACAGTGGCATGCTGTACCAGCATTTGAGCTCCTGGCTGCAGTTTAAAAAGGACTTGTTTTTAAAAAAATAGCTACATTTAACACTGTTGGCATAACAACATATTTACATTTTAAATAGAAATGTTACCTTCGCTGAAGTAATCAAAATACATCTTTGCAAAAATTTAGAATGCAGAATTCTACAAAATCAACGGGGTCTGTAGAAAAGCTTGAATTCATCTCAGTACCAGTGTGAGAATCCGTTCACAAGAGTGGTTTTGGCTTTAAATTTCACATAAGGGATATCTTAATACTAAGATTCTCCACCTCCAGTATAAGAAACTTAAAAATATTTAAATAGCTACACAACAGGCAAGCCTGCTTTGTGCAAATTAGAGTGAAAAGCTGCCTGTATAGAGTGAGTATTATGTGTAAAACTAAACAAAAGCAATCCTTTTGGATTGATTCTGTACACGTGGAAAAAACATAATTCACCACTGCTGGCAGAAGGGCTGCGAAATTTAAACCGGTTAGTTGCTTGTACAATATCTCCACCCACCACTGTGGGTTTGACTCAGATTCTGGCACTGCACCTGCAGAACCAGATCCTGATTGGGATTCCTAAAGTCCGAAAAATTAAACTTTTGAGGCCAATGCTACATGTTCAACGGGGGGGGGGGGGGGGGGGGGCGAGCCGGGGAGATCCGTAGCCTGCACGGCTCATGCTCAGGAGGGGCTCTTCAGGATTGATGTGACAGCAGTTCTGTCAGCTCGTCCTAGGAGACCCTTAAAGAGAAAACGATTCAAAGAAGGGCATGAAACCCTCACTTGCGTAGCTGGCAAGAGCCCACAGTCACACCTGTAAAGGCTACCAGCCAGGCTCAGGCATTGCGCAGCTAAGCAGAAAGTTCTCCCATTTGGTGGATAAATCTTATTTAGAATCTATTGCCACATTACCGCCTTTTGCCTATCAGGTCAAGAGGCCCATTTACCTAAAGCTTCTCCCCTGTTTGGCTCGGACATTCTGTCTGGGTTTCTGACCACAGGGAGAAGGCAGTTGCATGAGCATCTGCAGCTCAGAAGGCTATGGCTGTGGAGAGGAATGCTCAGTCTTGGAAAGGGTTACAGCTCCTCCTTAATACGAGGAGAGATGTAAGTGGTCCAGGAGACATCTCTAGGGGAGGAAAAGGACTGGTTTGGAGTGAGTGTTAACTTTGGCAAAAGAAAGTCAAGTTTGTGTGTTTCTAAACTCTTCCAAGCGCACTTTGTTCATCTTTTTGCTCTTGCTCTGAGTTCCTGGAGGAGGTATTTCCATACTTGTCCTGGCTGCTTTGCAAGATCCTTTTGGCATCTCAGATAACAAATGACGATTTGTGTCTGAAGTCACCCTGCAATGAAAGAGTGATGTGTGTAGCAACATTCCCCAACAATGTCCCGGCACCTCTTCTTACCCACTCTCCTCAACCCAAATATACCCTGCTAAACAGGTGCCATTTGTGTAATTCTTCCCCCACCCCAGAGTTCTGCCTGAGCCCTGCTGTCTCATTCCATCCCATAGAAGCTGGTAAGGACAAGTGTCCACCAGTAATACCCAGCTCCTAACATCTCACAGATGATCCCATCCAGTGGAATGAGGAAGATTTTACACACACACACACACACACACCTTCTTCGTGGTCTCTCTGCTGATAAGAAGTTAAGGAGACGCCTCTCCCTGATTAACGAATAGTTCAACACCTGAGATGTAAATATGCTGATCTCTTATATCATCAATATGGATTGTCTACTTAATCCAGGAACCCATCCCATCCCAAGGGAGCAGCCAGTTAAGCAGTTTAAGGTAGAGCAGAGCTGTATTGATACTTTGGGGGGGTCAGTCCCCGAAGACAGGCACTCCTCCTGGACAGACGACCAACCGAATGTAAGTGATTGATAAAGCCCTAACCCATTCTCAGGAGGGTGCCTAACTCTCTAGAGAGTGTGAAAGCACTAAGGTTTTCCCAAGGACATGACTCAGCTGTTCTCCTTTCTCTTAGTCCTAGGTCCTCACTTCATGAGTTGTGTTCAACCCACACTTGAAGAAAATTCTGCTCTGGAGAGTGACAATAGGCCCTAGCTGGTGGGTGATTCCTGAGCTGGGCGGCCCTTCACCAGTCTCTTCCGAGAGCTAACAGGAAAGATGTAATGTGCTCATAGTTTCCCTTCCCTTAGCTTACCTCGTCGTCTGTCTGGATATAGTTAACACCGTCTGGTTTTGCTGGAGTCTTGAAGCTGAAATAAGGGGAAAGAGATCTGATTCCTGTGATGAGAGGACTTCAGGTGGCAAAGCAGTACTGTTTATTATTATTTTATTAATGGTTTATTAATATTTGGGGAGGACAACTAAAGATATTTTTTGTCAAAATGAGAGCTGAGCGGGCCACAGCAAGCTCTGCTTAAAGCCAGGCCTGGACCTTTCCCCCACTCAAAGCAGCTGGGTTTTCCTCATTAACTACAAACTCCTACAGGAGCCCTTCTTCAGGGAGGGGAGGGGAAGGTGCAAAATGTATCCACCCACGCTATGCTTCTGACCACAGCAACTGTGAAGAGAGTTCAATAGTTTTCCAGCCTCTCTCCCTCCAGTCACTGTAACATGTTTCTTTGCCACTGTAGCATCATTTCCTCTGATAATTACTATGCAGTTAATTTTAAACCCTTGATTGCTTGCTGGCAGGTTTATTGATAATCCTTTCTGAGTGCACAGGGTTATAAGAAAGCTCCACTTGCTTTATCCAGCAGAGGAATCTAAACATTCATATTTAAAGTCCTGCTTCCCCAGCATGCGTCCACTTAGAATCATATTTAAATGGAGGGGTTGGGGCCTCTAGCAGACTGGGAGGAGGCTCTTGCTGAAATGTGACACTGAACTAGGCCAATCCCGCTTCCATCTGAGGTTACACAATCCCCGAAAGCTCAATATTTGACTAAAATGTCATTCTGTTTCTGATCTTGGAAGCTATTTATAGCCTGACCCTTTGGCTCCCATAATGCTGCAGTCTTAAATGAGCCGCAGTCTTAAATGCACTGCACTGTTCAGGAACACAAGTCCTCACTGATGGGATCAACTCAGAAATGGTCGTTTTAATCCCAAATGTAAGTGCTGGAATGTACCCAGTAAGATGTGCTTTCCAGCCTGGGACTACTCTCCTCACACATTTTCTGAGTATGTCGGGATGCTTGTAATGATTACACAATGAGCTGTGCTCGGTAAATCCCTGCCTTCTAAATGCCAGCAGCATGTGACCACAGGAAGCATCTGCTAAGCTACTGCATAAATACAACTGTGGGATGGTTGGGAATTAGAAGGGCTAAGCCCCTGTCTCTGTGCAAAGCACCAGAATGTTAGAGCAAGGCTTCTTCCTCTAGCCGTTCTTGTCACAGGAGACCCCTGTGTGGCAGTTGTGCGTAGAGACTTGCCAAGGTGAGCACACCGACTTGTGTGCAAATCGGCGTTCAAAGTGCACGTGGGGAGCTGGGTGGAATTGGGCAGGTCTAGAGAGTTAATTGGGGAAATAGGAAGTAGTCTTTAAAAGTCTCACCCATGCTCACACCCATGATCTAGCCAGCAGGTGCCCTGTTATGAAAGCTGTATGCCAGGAAAGGCAGAGGACTATGGGAAAGAAGGTTGCAAACCTACCCTTACCTTTTCCCAGTCTGTTTGGTGTTCACGAAGTAACCCTTTCTGTAGGCACAGCAGATACCAAGCGTTATCAGCACCAGAACCACCACGACTACTAGGACTCCACCGACAATCCCACCAATGTTAAGATCATCTGGAGAGGAGAGAAGGCATCAGTCACTGATCCCCACAGGTATCCCCAGCCTTCCAACCACACACAGACATGCTGGCATGAAACCTTCCCCCCTGAGATTCCACCCACCCTGTGGCATGAGGGTGAGTTGCTCGAATATGATCCCTAGGTCTGTACCTGTCTTCCTTTAGCGATTCTTTTTTGCTAGCCCTTGCCCACATTTTGTCACTGTGTTTTTCTGCGTTGTTATTTAGACTTTCACATGCCAGGTGCCAAGGCTCTGTCTCGTCCGCCTGTACAGCACCATGCTACGTCTGCGGGGCTCCAGAAATCATTAGGGATTTTGGAAGAGCCAAGAACATACCTGACACTGCGTGAGACACAAAGAAAAACCAATCCCCAATACTGCAAAGCTTCTGATCTACAAGCTACCACTTTCTACAGGTAGGCAGAGTCACTCACAGATTTCCATCTCCTGCTCCTCGCACTTGGCGGAGCCAGCATCGTTTGTAGCTATGCAGTAGTAACGGCCAGTGTCACTCTTGTGCACAGCAGCGAAGGCCTGTTTCAGAGGAAGCATAATGTGTCAGAGTCAGGAGTCGGAATCACAGCTTTTCACAAACAGCCAACCAACATGTTAAATGATTCACCCAGAGATCTAGGCCTTATGGACCTGCAAGAGGACTAAATAAATATACACGCATTTCTTTGTTTGGCTTTGGATCACACCGAAGACCTGCAGGGAGTAGAACATGTCCCCAAGCCTGCAGCCTGGAGATATTCTAGTTGCATGGACTCCAGAGAGACCCAGAAATTAACTAGAGGTTCATCGTTTTTAGAGCATAGCACAAGAGCTCACTGCAAAAGACCTCCCTCAGTAACACAGACTGCAAAGTGGACCCGGGACATTTCTCCCTGGGGAAGACAGCAATCAAGAGAGACCTTTCAGGGCCAGAAATGATGCTTCTCTTCCTTTACTACAGCACTGAGTTTTAACGCTGATTAGAAATGGGGGGGGGAGGGTTATGCCATTCCTCCCCCCTCACAACAGCGTGCTCTGCCCACTCTAGAGCCAGAGGCAAAGACTACAATATGGGGGTCATTTCTTCTGGTCCCTTGGAGTTCTTCTTCCCATACATCCCGCTGCTGGACTCTGCCAGCCCCTCAGGGGGCTAGAACCCCAACCTGTTCCAATTGTTCCCGCCTCTTCAGTCCACTCATAATCTGGGTGTTTGCAAAGAGCAACAGCATTGTCCGTCATTTTCATAAGAGCATTACCAAAGTGCCTGTTGCGGGATTCAAGATGAAGGAGGAGTTGTGGAATTTGGGGTTAGATTTGGAGTCGGTCGGTAAGGGTTCACTGTTGCGGTACCAGCTGTAGGTGGACTCTGGGTAGCCTTCGTTCTCGTGGCAGTGAAGGGTCGCTGTTTTGCCCACTGGCACAGCTCTAGGGACTCTGCACCTGGGAGTGACTGGCTTCACTGGGAGGAGAGAGAAAATGTGAATCGCATGGCCCAGCACCCTGTTGCCCCCCCTCCCCCCCCCAGCTATCCCAGTGCCCCCACGGAGCACAGAGCAGCGATTCAGCTGCACCGCAGCCCAACATAACCAAGGCTGCTTCCCCCTCCAGAGGTGATGCCCACCACAAAAATCCGATTGTCTTAGGAAACCAACAACGCACACTGTGGGGCCCCGAGCTGACGCAATACCTTGCACTGTAAGCTGGATGTTTATCTCATCTACTATGTTTGCATCGTCGGGCGCTGCCACTTCGCAGCGGTAGGTGGCACTATCCATGCGGGTGGTGTTTTTGATCACCAGCGATGTCCGGCTGAGAATTTCTGCACGAGTTACGAAGTCTCCTGGAGAAGGGAGGAGAGAAAAGGGACTCGTGATGAACAGGAGAGACCATATTTCTAATTGTGTCCTCCACCAATGCATGTTAAAGGCTACACCTCTATAGTTCTGAAGGAGGGGGAAAATCTGAAGGGGAAAGTGTAACACCTGCTGCAAATCATAAAGCCAGAGAATGAATTTCCAATCCCAACGACTCTCCAAATCCCAGGGCTGGCAGTGCTGGGATAGGCAGCCTGCTCCACTTTTAACAGTAACCCTCTCCAAGTGAGTGGGAAGTGGCACTGCAGTGACTACCCCAGAGAGCAGCTCTTTTCTGGAATGATGGTAGATCTTCAAAGTTTCATATGTGACAGTCAGAGACTGCATGCAAGGACCATGGGTCCAGGATTACAGGGGCTGCACCAATTGCATCTGCACAGCATCCAATAAATAGTCCCATAGAAAGGATGCAAAGTTCCCCTTCTTTATTGTTTCTGTGGTTACAAAGGCGAGAGGGGGGAAAAAGGGCAACAGATCTTCATACCCTGCATTTTATTGTCAAAAAACACATAGGACGTTTCGCCGCCTCTGATTTTCTTCCACTCGATCCTGGGATTGGGTGTTGTGGTGGATTTAATGATGCAGGATAGCTCCACACCTAGCAGCAGAAATAAAACAAATACAGATTCACAGGGAGCAGCTGTGTTTTCACTCTGCTCCACATTGTTTTACTGGGAGATGTCGCCCATAAAGCAAAGGCCCCGTCTTTCATCTGCCTCCCAAACAGAAATGCCACTGGGTTCCAGGAACCTTTGGGGAAGATGGACCTGGGCCAGCGAAAACAATAGCAATGCAGATAGCGACCTCTGAGAGAAAAGAACACACTCGGCATGAGGGTGTCTGATTTATAGCAAACAATCCTTCACCGTGCAGGCACCCGGCATCGGCTTCGTTGCTAACAAGCATGCAAGATGGAGTGAAAGTCATTATTATCTCCTGGAGCAATGACTGAATTATAGCTGCCACGCTGGCATTTACAATTGAATGCTTTAATCTCCTCCACCATCTCCCACCTCCGTGAATCCAGTCACCTAGTCCCCTCTGCGGGAGGCATTTTCATCTCCCTTTTACAGAAGAGGAACCTGGCGCTCAGAGAGGGGGTGACTCCCCAGTGTGGCTCTAGACATCTTTCTGGCCCTACTGCGGCTGTATCAATGTCAGCACTACAGCACTGTCACTGTAGCGCTTCTTGTGTAGACTTACCTTTAGGCATATGCTTAAGTGCCAATAAGTTCAATGGGACTTCAGTAAAACATGTTAAGCATGGGCTTAAGTACCAGTGGCACTTCAGCAGAGCCTTTACGTTTCAGTACTTTGCTAAACAGGGAGAGATGTAAGCACTTTGCTGTAACTCACGGCCTTGCCCTATGCAGCACAGACCCTAAGACACCTGTCCAATCTTCCCGAGTGCGGGGATTGATGCAAATCTACAGCTACAAGAAAGTGTCATGATCGTATTACAGAGCCGACAAGCACTTACGCTGGAATTCCTGCACCACGGGCTTTGTGTTGCTGGAGGCCAGCTCCACGGCCAAGATTCGATAGCCTATAAAAACAAACAAAAGGGAATAAGAACAGCCCAGCCCATCAATCCTACAGTTACAAACTTACTCCCTGGTGAGAAATCCTCCAAGCCAGTTTCAATAAGGACCAGCTTCCCTACAACAAAATCTCTCCCTGGCCTCAAATGCTGGGCCGGCCAGCCAGCCATTAGCCTTGTGTTTATTTAGAAATCAATCTCAGTGCAAATACCAAAGGTTAAAAGCAACAATTAAAGAGCATTGACAGACTGGCACCATATCAGCAAAAGACTCTTCCTCCAGCCATGCGCTCCTGTTTATAGGATGGACAAACACCCACTCAAAAAATGGCCCAAAGTGGCTTGCAAAATAAGGACACTGGGGTTCAAATGAATTTCACAGATGAGGTAAAGGGAAGGGGAAAGCACATCTCAAGAGTTTAATTCACTTTCTAAACTCTGCAATTTGTTAGCTCTGTCCATAGTCGGCACATAGATTATATACTTTGGAGATCCCTCCGATTCAGAGGCGCTACAGAAATGTACAATAATAATAATAATTAATAAGCCATGAATGGCTGTTTCAAGAGGAAGCTGGACAAAAAGGGAAAGGGCAGATTTAGGGCTCAAACTGAGCACAGTGAGGGGATTGGAATTAAGCAGGTTAGGTGAATTCCTGGCCTGACAGAGGTCAATGACAAATTTCCTATTGGCTTCCGTTTGGCCAGGACTTCCCCCTTTGAGGGGAATGTTCAAAAGTTCTCAGCATCAGCTCAATTCTGCTCCCATCATCCAAAGCTTTTCCACTGGCTTCTAGGAGAGCAGGGATAAGCCAGTGCAGAGTGCTCTAGAAAACACCACCCACCATATGCAGCAAGCCCTCCGTCCGCCAAGGCCTGTTTCCCCCTTCTTGCTGCTTCTATTCCAGCCTCTTGAATGTTCCTAATTTGTGCTGTGAGCTTTACCTGCTTACAGCGTTTTCCTGCTTGAGACCCAGCCTTTTATGGCTTTCCAAGCATCATAACGCCTTTCATCCTGGCAGGGCTCAAAGGGGAGATATCTGCCCATCAGGAACAAACCTCCTCTCTCATCATCAGTCCTGGCCTGGGGTCTCCGCTCTATTATTCAAACCTCTGCATTACCTGAATTCCTTCCTTGTCGCCCAGCATGAGATACACAGGGACAAGGAAGGGATTCAGGTAATGGAGAGGTTCAGATAATAGGGCTTGGGACAAAATATCCTGTATATCAATGGTTTCATAGGAAGGTGGAGGTAATAACTCCAGTTACTAGTGGTGGTACACTATTCCAAGTGAGCTGAGATCCTACAGGCATTCCCAGGCAATAGGATTACATCATAACTCTGGCCCCTTCTCAGCTCTTGGAAGCATTAAAAACAAGAGATTTATGTTGCCCCATCAGGCTCAAAGCAGGCCAACAACAGGTTTAAAACATAGAAGCTGGGTGCTTGAAGCCCTCCGGAGAGGTTCCCAGATTATTTGGTTTATTGATTGTGGGCACAGTGGAGCTGTGGTGCCTTAAATCAACACGAAGGCAGATTTATTGTTCACAGTGCAGCAGAAGAGGGCTACAGCCAGGGAGCTCTAACCCACAGCGTGGAAGGGAAAGCCATGCAGGGAGCAGTAAACTGAGCAGAGAGGCTGCAAACTAGCAGCAAATGAGCTTCTTACCTCTTGTCAATACTACTGCCATGAGCTCCACCAGCATCAGTCTTACTGGGACTGCAGAAGCCATTAAAAATCAAAGATCCTAGCAGCTGTTCCCACACTCTGCTGTTTAAGTAGAGGGGAAGGCAGTGGTAAGTCAGGTACCACTGCTGCTGGAAAATGTTGACTATTTTAATGGCAACCACAGAGTTTGCATCGTTTGGTGTGTTACATGATCATTAGGTACAACCCCCTCTTTAGAGGAGCCTGTGTATACTCATCTGGGGAGAAATTCCCCCCAGCACAAAGACAATGTGCTATTGAAATCTCACCTAAGCCTTCAAACCAAGGCTTGGTGTAACAAGGTTTGTGCTGGAACTCTTGTTGGCAAGCATTCTGCTCCCAAAGCCCTCTGCATGCCTCATGCTGACCACCTGCAATAATACCAACAGGTGCAGTGCTGGCTGGGTATATCACTGACCCGGAGGGCCCAGAGAGACCCAAGGCTGAATCTCAAAAGCCACTAAAAGTCTATAGAGGATGATGCAAAAGCATCTGCAGTGTTTTTCTGCTCTTATTTTGGCTAAGGAGATCCAGCCCATATAAATATAGCCTTGCATGAATACAAAATGTGTATCCTACAAGCGATCCGTGAGTTTTCATTTGAAATCTCACGGGACATTTTCTGATGAACCAGATGAATGTACCTACCAGACGCAGGAGATATCTGGACTCCTTTCTGAGCTGGCACTAAGAGGTTCTTCGGTTACAGGCACTGTAGGCGAACTACTCTCAGACTTAAACAAAATGGCTGGTAAAGATTCCATTCAAGTTGCCTCAAACTGAGCTTTGATGCAAGATGGCTGAAGAGGGGAGTCCAATAGAATGACTGTTACCAACTTTATAGTTACCTGATACATTTATTTATCTTTTTTTTTATAAAGGGCACTGTGATGGGATATGTACCCCGTGCAGGCAACAAAGGGTTAATGAGGGCCAGAGAGGCCAATTAACACACCCGGTTGCATGTGGAGGGCCATGCCAGGCCTAATTAAAGATGAGACCCAGCTGGGGAAGGAGCTGGCTGGGTTCTATAAAGAGAAGGAAGCCCAGCGCAGCAGGTAGGGGCAGGGATTCTGTAGTCTCTCTCTGAGTAGGAAGGAGTTGACACCTTTGGCCCTAATGGGAGAAAGTAACAGGGGTGAAGGAGACTCCTGCAGTGGGCCTGAGAGATAGCAACCCAGAGGCTGATAGTCATGAGGGCAGAAGGGAGATGAGGTTTCCGAGTAGGGACACAACTTCCCAGTGCTAGCCTGTGAGAGTCAGTGTCCTGCAGCCGCAGAGACCTGGGGAGGCCCCAGCATGGATTAAAAGTTTAAGCCCAAAGAAGGGGGCAGAAGCTGCTTTTGCTGTGGTTTGCGTTTCACTTTGGAGTCTGGTTGAAAGACTGCAGGGAGAAGCCCTGAGTCCACTGTTCTGACAGGAGAGTGGGACAGGGGAGGAGCCATGGAGGGGTGCAAGATGGCAGACTGATGACCACTGTTGTGGGTGACACAGTCCGTTTGGGACACGGGACACCCTGGGAGGGGAGAAACTTGAGAGAGACCTGGCTGGTGGGCTGAGTCGTGAGAAGAGAGACTACTAAAGGCCAACGGGGAATTACACAAGGAAAGAGCTGCTCTACACCACACCCTTCCATGAGGAGATGCCCCAGGGGTGAGTTAACTCTTTCTTATACATACACCCCAAAATCAAGAGGGAGGTCCATTGTCCATTATACTGGGCTCTGTCCATCGTCACGAAATCTTTGGTGGTTGTGCAATTCGGCATGCATCTGAGAATCCTATTACAAACCACACACTTACTGTGCCTCATTCCTCTCCCGGCTGTTACTTCATGTAGCAAGAGTGCTGCTGAGTGAGTGAATGCGACACTTTTAGACGCACGGCACCTGAATGCTGTGTATGTCAACATGGACTGTCACACCTATGTCAACCTCCTGCAAAGAGCCACAGCTAGGGCAGCCCAGCCAGAACTCTGTGCTGATCCCCGTCACGCCAAAAACATGCTAACTGGGTGCTTGCAAGAAATGTAACCGTTCCCATTTTTGTTGGTCAACTTGTCTGGTAGGGGAGAGAATAGGGAAAGCAGCAATGACTAGTGGACAGGGGAAGGGCACAAGACTTTGGAGAGCTGCTTTCTGTTCCTAGCTGATCTGGAGTGAATCATCTAGGGCCTAATTTTCAAAGGAATTTGACTTTCTGCACCTCTAAAAATCAGGCCCTTTGTGTTTGTGTTTCCATCTGGAAAACGGGGATAGTGAAACGCAGTCAGCTTTGTAAAAGGCTTTGGGAACTATAGACAGGAAGTGCTAAATAAGTGCAAAATAATCAAAAGGCCGGGACATCATTAGATGGCTCCAAAGATCTGTGTTCCTTTTGCCTTTCCCAGAAGTTCAAAGGAACTCAAGCATGGACAGAGCTGGGTTTATTAAAGGAAGTCTAAGCATCCCATTGGAATCTTATCCTACATCCGGAATAGCCAAGATTAGACATTCCTCCCACCTGGTGTCGGTTGTCAGTTCTCAACAGCCCTGCTTTTCACAACCCGATTGTGGCTTTCAGTTACACCTACGTCATCAATGCATTAGGAATGTGGGGTGCTCTGTCTCCCTCTCCCGGCTGGTCCACACCAGCGGTTTGTGAGCCTGCTACTGCTTCTGACTAATGGCCTTAGGCTGGAATTCTGAATGAGCTCAAGAGAGGTGCTAGCTCCCATTCAGAGATAGAGAGAGACAGGCCAAATTTACAAAGGTGCAGACTTGTGGCTACTGGGTTTACAAGTGACTTAGGCATGTAGCACCTGATGTCTTCAATTGTATTTAGGTACCTAATTCACTTAGCTTTTAAAAATCCCACTAAGTGCCTATCAGCATCTTTAGAAGCTGGTGCCTTTGGTGCCTAACTCCTGTAGGCGCATCTGAAAATCCCATCCTCAATCCATTAGCTCCTTTGTGCTTTTAGCATTGAAGGTCTAAGGTTCAAATCCCGCTGCTGGCCCAACTGGGGTCAGTGATACATTCACTGTGGCATCCCCATGGCAGGCGCACAGCTGTGTGGAGGGTTAGCCGGAAAAGGTGGCTGTCCAAGGGCCCAGCGGAGCCATGTGTCTATCGCCAGGTCCAGGGCTCTGTGTCGGCTCTTGGCCGAGGACACAGTCAAGAGTGGCTCTGGGGCAGGCTGGGGAACAATGAAGATGTGTAGCCAGAGATTAACAAACAAAAGCCTCTCTGCGTTCATGTCCAAATTAAGCAACAGTCTGGACGCGGGGCCTGGTCTGTGTGGGAGCCGATAAGAGTTATAAAAGGCTCTCCTCCCACGGGCAGCCAAGTGGCACTGGAAAACACTCCAACCAGCCATAAATCCTCTCGGCTGTCATAGATGCCTACGCTGGGAGGCTTTTATTTTTACCAGCTACATAAAACATTGCGACTTATTTTAGATGCACACTTGTGCTACTTGTTAAAAAAGGAAGCCAAGTCCCCGACAGACTCCTACGAACAAAGGAGACATGTTGGCACAGGCAGGAAACATGAAGAGTAATTAACAAGAGGGATGGCAAATGGAGTGGTGCAGAGAGGTCTAATGGGCTTTCCCCACCTGGTGTGATGCTTTTTTCCCCCCTTCCTTCTCCCTACCCTTGTGCTGCCTTCCCTCTCATTCGCCACATGATTTGTGCTGTTCTACAAGCATTGTCTCTTTATGGGCTTATGATCCGTGCTCTCCTTCTGTATCCAGTCATCAGATGTCATCAATTTATTATTACTGAACATTTGTGTTATAGTAGTGCATAGACACGGAGCCCATTGCGCTATGCTGTACAAACATAACGTAAGTGGTGGTACCCATCCCAAGGAGTTTACACTCTAGAATTGTCACAGGATTGCCTACTGAAAACAAGGAAAGACAGCCCGGTCCAAGAGGGTTCTACCCCGAGCCCTGCTGCAGGGCTGGGGCAAGTCACTTCACCTCCTTGGGCCTCCTTTTACCCATCTGTAAAATGGTGACAATACTGGCCCATCTTTGGGATCCTTCAATGCAGGATCAGGGCCTACATTTGCAATTTAAAAAAACAAACACAAAATCCTTAAATGCGGGATCGGGGCTACATTTGCATTTAAAAAAACACCATAAACAACGCAACAAATGCAAGAGTTCAGGTTCTCATTCATCAATAATGCAACAAGTGCTCATTGCTAAACTAACAGAAATGAATGTTAATATATAGATATAGATAAGTATGTGAAACCAAACGGTGCTACAGACACCTTAAACCTGCAAGTTTCCTGGTTTAAATCTGCACTCTGAAGACCTTTTGTGTACTTTGCGCAGAGAAAGCCCATTAACAACCAACCCACGCACACAGCCTGCTCTGACAGGGAGATTTACTGTTCTATTTCAATCAGACAGCAAAGCTGTTCCCGCACAATAGAAAAACAGCTCGCTGGAGAGGTGTAGCCGGTCACATACCCATCGACTGCAGGCTCCTGTTTGAGCACCTCGCCAACTTTTAACATGTTTATGCTCGCAGCAGAGCACTGCCGTTATCCCCATTTCACAGATGGGTATTTGGGACACAGAGACTTGCCGAAGGTCGCACCAGGAGTCCATGGGAGAGCAGGGAATTAAACGTGGACCTCCCGAGTCCCACCACAGAGGGGTCAGGCCTTTCTTCAGTGGATTGCAAGCTCTGTGGGATAGGCACTATCTTTTCACTGCACGTGCTCACAGCCAGTGGCACCACAGGGCTTAGAGTGGGATTGCTAGGTACTGCTACAGTACCTACAAAAACCCACCACTATCTCTGAGGGAAAGTTGCCTGTGGAAGTGAGGGATGACATGTGGCTGGGGAGAACGTTGAAACTGCACAGGGGGCAAGTGAGTACAGAGGACCTAGGACCAGCATCCACGGAACTTCTGGGTTCCAAAATTCCTGTTCCCTTCCTGCAAAGGGAACGTTGCCCAGGATGTGTTTACTTCCCATGCGACTGGCTTGGAGGAGGGAGCACAGAATATGTTGAATAGTGGATCTGTCTCATTCGGTTACTGCGTGGATGAGTTTGGGGGTCTCTATCATCATTGACCTCGAGGATCAACTCCCCTCACCTCTGCAACAATTCTAGGTTCGCAACATCACAGCGGTTTGTGGGAAATCAGACACTGGGCCCATTGTACCACTGCATGACTCAGAAGAGAGGCAGACAGATGAGCAAGCTTCCATTTATGTGCACGCTGAGTCTTTGGCAATGGCCAGAAAGAAAAGAAGGAAACAAAAACAGGTCCCTTGTCTAGGAATTTGATAAGACAGTCCTATTGACCACTGTTCTCGATGTTCTAATTAGCAAAACAGACACAGAGCTATCAGATCTTAGAAATGCTCCAGCTCCCAACCAATACTGCTTGAGATTTTCAAAGCTACCTAAAGGATTTCAACAACTATCTTCCATTATTAAAATTAGTAGCGGGAGGTGTCTAAGTCCCCAAGACCACTCTGCAACTCTCAATCACCGTATTCTTCTACAGCAACTTTCCCTGGACAGTCACTGCACTTTGCAATTGTTAGTTGAGCCTCAAACACACATGATGTGGTACATGTAGGTTTACCAATGAGGAAACTGAGGCACAAAGAGCTACAGGGACTCAGCGAAGAAGACCCAGCAATTCAGTGGCAGAGCCAGAAATCTATGTTTGAGAGTCCTGTGCTCTAATTACTTGGCAAGCTGCCTCGCGCAGCATGGGAGGAGGCCAGGAAGAGGAAGGGCGAAAGGGGACAGAATGGGTTAGTGGGAGGGAACAGAGAGATGGCAGTGACAAGAGGCCAGCAGGATGCCCTTAGATCATCTCTGTCCAAGCCCTTCCTCCCAGACCGCCCCTCTGCAGAGGCCCTGTTGCATTCTCTCTCTGGACATGGCAGAGAAAGCTGCAGATTAGAACCCGGGGATGGCCCTGCCATTCAGTGACACTTGACAGGGATTCAGGGCAAGGAGGGGAAGGGGACAGCGAACAATATTTGGGTTTATATTGGTGGGAGTTTTGCTTTGAGTTTGGGGAGAACCCAACACGCTGGAGCAAACTAAGTCCCCACCGCCCCCTCACCCAGTATGGGTCAAGTTTCAGGTTAGGATCAGATCCTAAATCAAGGCAAAGATATTACCCAAGGACAGCCATGCCGCTCTGGGCCACACTTGGCACCCACAGCAGCATCCTGCAAGTTAGGTGTTTTTCTGCACTAGGTGTGATGACAAACCACACACACAAACTCGATCTTGCGAGGTGCTTCTCTCCCACCGGAGTCAGGATGTTCAGTGCCTCCCTGAATCAGGCCCAGGATGAGGAAGAATATCACCAGCTGCCTGTAGGTCCAAGAATAGAAAGAAGCGGATATGCTCCCAGCATGGCCCTTTACAATATTCATGGATGTCGGGCTGAGTGCCAAGCTGCAATACAGCAACTCTGGGACCTTTAGCCTATAATTCCCGTACTCCGTTCTCTCACCCTAATCCCTTGAGTTCTTAGTTCTTCTCCATCATGCAGCGTGACCAACACAACGTAAGCAGCACTTCAGAGCGGGCCTAGGAGTGAGTCGGTACGTCATCTTCCTGTGGGAAAAACAGGAGTTGGGAAAAGGCCCACAATCCGCGAAGCCAACAGCCCAAAGGGGGCACGTGAAGAGAGGGTTGGAAACAGCTTCCCTTCTTGGACTGCCTCTCCAGACTTTACAGTATCATTTCTTTATCTTGCTGGATGCTTTTAGCCGAAAGTATCAGCGGCAAGTGACCAACTCACAAGTGCACAGGAACGTTTACGAATGAACTTTGCAAGTGACAGATTGCAGGTACTGAGGGAATGCTAACATCTGCCTTACAAGCTCACCGCTAAAAGCCTGCCAAGTGTTACTGGGATCATTCCACATGGGCGAGCTACGGCCCCCTTCCCTACTGCAGCTTTGAGGTCCTGCCGTGTGCCTGCCGGAGCAAAGGGGGCAGACCCAAGAGAAGAGCAAGGAAGCTGCATGGTAAAATGCAAGTTAGCAGAAACTCTCCTGGAGGGAGTCATAATTCATCGTAACAATCTGACCGGATTTACCAGACTAAAACCAACCCCGGTGCAAGCCTCAGACCTTCCGGAGCTCCCTCTCTCTGTGCCAGGGTTGAATTTGGCCTCTTGACTCAGGAACAGAATCAGGAACTAGGGAGATACAAAGAGCCTGTGAGTGAGACATGAAGGATGCAAAGAACAGCACTGGGACAAGGCTGGTTTAATTATCCTTGGGAAAGGAAAGTATTTTGAACTTCCCTGCATTTATACCCAAGACAGTGCCTAGCCCTCTGGGGTTCCAGACTGTGCCTAGGGGCCCCATAGCTCTCTGGCAAGACTAATAATAATTCTGGTCCTTCCCAGCCTGGATTTCTGCGTGCTGTCATCAAACATAATATATACACCGCCTGTGACTCTTGGCATGAAAGAAGTTACAAGATTCTGTGTATCCGGAGGAGTCAAACTTGCCACTTGGCTGGAAACGAATGTTTCCTAAGTGCCTGGTTTTGTTTTATTTTTTTTAATTTCTCTTATTGCTATTTTTAGCCAAATGCTACCCTGAGTGTCCTGCTCAGAGGCACTTTTCCCCTGGAGGCTCCAGCAGCAGGAGGCTTGCTGTGTGCGTGGAGGAATTTTATCGGACGTGCAGCTCCTGTGTATCTCAGGACAGTTTTATTCTATTGCCCTGGCAGGTTCATGGGTCTAAATATGAAGAGAGCAGCATCCGCTTGATGAAGCCTTTGGGGCTACACTCCCTGGTGACAGGGACTGCAAAATGAGACAGCAGGCTTTATGTTTTTTCTGTTTGCATTGTGGTACCGCCTGGAAGCCACAGTGACAGGCACAGTGTCACTGTGGCTTCCAGGCGCTATCACAGTGCACAGTGACAGCAGGAAGTGACAGCAGGAAGACCGATTCTGCAATCTGAACACAGCTGGCATCGTCAGCACGGTGCAAGGCGGAGGAGAATTCCACTTGCAATCCCATCACTTCTTTAACCTGACCCAAAGCCTGTTGACTTCAGTGAGGTTCTGGATCGGAGCCTGGGTACATAAGTCAGCAAATATAAAGATGCTGAACTACTTTGCCTTTTCAAAGCAACACACGCAACGCCCCGGTTAAAAGGTAATAGTCGCCTATGATGGGAAACTGAGGCAACAAAGAGCTAAAGGGAATTCCCCAAGATCACACAGCAAGTCAGTGGCTAAGCAGGAGGGCAGGTCTCAGAAGTTCCCTGCTCCCAGTTGCCACACAAAATTAAGCCATGTAGGAACAGGGAGAGCAAAAATGTGGACTAAAAAGCCCTTTTTCCATCTTGCTGGTACAAATCAACTGGAGTCACTGGCACTCATGTGCCTACCTCAGTTGAGTCATCCGCTGCTGAGCCCAGAATCCAGCATTTTGCCCTATGCAGTCACTGCAGTAGCAACATCTAACTCCTTTCTCGTAATAAAGCCTCTTTACATTTCTTAAGCACGAGAGGCAGCAAATGAAACCCAATTCTGCTTTATTCTCTCTGGGGCAGAAGCTCCCTTTATTTAACAGGCCGCTGCTAATAGCTCGGTCTCATCAGCCAGTACTGAGGGAGCAAGGCTGCAATTGTTTGGAAGTCTGGCACTGCCGAACGAGCTGGGATAATAAGGTCTAAAGGAGAAGATTCCTCATGACAGCCCCACAATAATCTAGTAATCCTAGTTAAGTCCCTGACAATGGAAAGTGCTGAACGGCAGTAAGGCAATGAGGCACCAGGGTCCCATTCGACATGGAGGCTCCTGCTGCAGGCAATGATGGGAGGCCCCTGGCTAATGCAGCCAGCTCTGCTCAGCCACAGAATAGCTCCCGAGATAACGCAAACGTGGAACCTGCTGGGATTTATACTGGAATATTGATGGCCTAATTCTTCCATGACTTACTACCGCCTACAGAGCCTGCATTACTCACTGTGGAACTATTAGCAGGCTCGGGCCTTTAGAGAGCAACCCAGTAGATCTCCCTTTCTCGTGCACCCATCAACGTGGCATCTGGACTTGGCTCTCCACGGTAAGATGGGATTGCCTGCCTGGGCTCCCCCCTGCTCACAAACTGACTCTCTCAGGCTGTACGGCACTCAGGGCCTGTTCTGAAAATAACGGAAAAGTATTATTGTTGGTCATGTGTGTTGTGGTCATTCCAAAGAGTCATAGTCATGGGCCAGAGCCCCATCAGGTCTTGTGCAATCAGAACAAAAAGATGGTTTGCCCCCATGCTATTGCTGCAAATTGAGGGGACTTGAACTCAGGACTGAGGGGAAGAAAACAGGGGAGGGAAGAGGGAAAGGAGAAGAGATATTGCAATAGTAGGATTAGCTATTGCGTCACATCGGGAGCACGAGGCTGATGGACAGAGGTGAGAAGCAGGACACCTCTCTCTCTCCAAAGTGACGGAGGATGAGCCAGGAATTGAAAAGCTCGTGGTAGACATTCAAGCGGCTGCAGTCATTACGTTGTTGTCGCTCAATTGCAAGGCATTTCCGACAATGCTCACTCCAAGCAATTTCACAGCATTACAGCCAGATAGCCATTCGATTACATTAGCACAGTCCTTTATAGAGCTGCACGATGCAGGGGGAGATCGCGCTGGGACTGAGTTTGTAACATTGTGGTTCAGCGCACTGAGTACGTGCTCCGAAGAGCCATCCATGTGGATCAATTCGCCCCACCAAGGTTCCCCAGCAACAGGCTACTTTCAGAGGGCAGGTGCAAGTGGGCGTAAAGGAGACTAAGTCTTTGGCTGCATCTGCACTAGAGTTTGAACCACTGGTAACTCACCAAGCTGGTGCAATCAGCAACGGACCAGCTCTGGTGCAAACCCCACCCCCAATTCGTTCCAGACAACCGTCAACCCACACACTCCAATCTAGACAGTACCTGCTCCAGGTATGTATGTTATGTCCAGTTGTTAACGTGCAACTCACAGCACCATCATCCATATCACTTCCGGCTTTGGATCTATGTCTTCTGTACCTGGCAGAGTTGCTTGTCATCAAGGTAAACCCTACTTCATCAAATCGGTGCACATGCCCTTGTCTGAACTTAGCCGTCAGCCGCTATCCTGGCCAGCAGCTGCAAAAATGAGGCAAACAAGGCCTGAGAGGGAAAAGGAGTGTTTTAAAGGGGAGTGTGGGCCAGCAGTTGGATTGCTGGGAAGCCCTGTAATTCATGTGAACAATAAATCCCACTGATGAGAGGGCAGGACCTCCCTTTCACTGCTGGCTAACAGCCAGTAACAGCCGCATGGTATTTCCAGGAGCGGGCCACAGGGTTGTGCCATGGACGCAAGCCCCCATAAATGCCCCCTAGAACGTGAATGGAGCTCCCTGTGCCCAGTAAAATGCCCACGTACTCCCACGCCCCGGAGATGCCAGCTCAAATCCCAGAACAGCTGTCCGGGCTGGGGCCCGAAGCACAGTCAGTTCTGTACTGGAAGACGGGGGCGGGGCAGTGGACTGGTTTAGAAGCCATTCCCAGTGAAAAAAAACAAGACTTCAAAGGACTTTTCCTCCCCTGAGTGGGAGGGGAAGCTTATTAAATCACGCAGTGCAGCAGGGTGAGGACAGCTGTCCTCTGGCCGGGCTGATCAGAGATTCACTACGGAGACAGTCAGTAGCAGATTTCACAACCCGGCTCCAACACTGGCCCACACAACGCTACCTCAGCGGGCAGAGCTACAATGCCCCCTTATTCCTGGACTCCTCGCAGTTGGTCAATGGAAAGTGGACGCTCCTTCAGGGAACAAGCAACAGGCAGCACTGAGCTCTGATTGCCACGGAGGGAGCAGTGGAGAATCAGGATCCATAGTTCCCCTCCCCTCTTGCTTTGGCTAAATCACTGGTACTTTCCTAGAGCTGTGTATCACACCCTTCCTTCACTGTGCTTGTGAGTGCTCAATGGTAGGCACCTCAATAAACATGAACTGATTCTGAAAAGTGCTGGGTACCCAAAAGACCCAGTGAAGTCAATGAGAGCTGCAGGTGCTCAGAGTAATGCGCTGGTGTGTGTTTCACAGGTCCCGCTCTGCCAATCTGCAGAGGATATGACTGACAGCTCCCTGCTACATAGCAATGACTTAGTGCAATCATTTGCAACTTATGCTTTTAGCGCTGGAGATCAGTTCCTGGTGGCTCCGCTATCACTCAGCACCTCTGAAAATCAGCCCACGCATTTAGGGGCCCAAATACAGATGTAAGAGCCCAACTTTAGGCAGCTAAGTTTGAAATATTCAGACATTAACCTCTCTTTCTGCAAATGGGAATACTACCCACCCCACTGGGAAGCAGTAATTTATTTACATTTGCAGCGTGGTGATTTCCTCACCTACAGGATGCTATCGAAGCAAAGTGCCGCTATTGTTACAACAAAAAGAAAATAAACCCAAGAATTGTATGTGGCACAAAATAAACAATATCAACAGGGCTGCTGCAAACAGAGACCTGCTGAAAAAATAAACAACTAAACAAACCACTGGGAGGAAGAAATGTTTATCTTAGAGCTTTTGCAGGGCTTGGTATGAAAAAAGAAATGGAGGTTAACTCAAGGATTGCAAAGTGTATAAAAAGGAGCAACTGACAAGATCCTTCGAAGGGATAAAATAAATCTCAGAGGAGCTATGCTATTGGGCTTCACGTTCTCATTCGAGTCGTTAACAGCATAAACCCTGAAAAGGTTCCTCTGCCGGAAATGATTCAAGAAGAGGGTTAGCAGCCAATGCCCCTGTGGAAAAGTCCATTCACCACGTGCCACATGAGCAGGGTGTAGTGTCATTAATAGCCGCCGGGGCATAAGGGTGAAGACTTGGCAGTTGGCCCATGGAGACCTCCCCTTCCACTACTGTTACTTGGCTCTGCAAAGGCCACCATTACCGGGAGGATCCCAATCCCTGCAAATACTTAGGCACAAGTGTAGCTTTCATTACATGATATGTTCCAATGGGTTTGGACTGTAAGATCCTCAGGACAGGGACTGTCTCTCTGTTCTGTGTTTGTACACCCCGCGGCATCCCGAAGTCCTGCTCCATGACTAAGGCCCTTCGTACTACTGTAATACAACAACAGGGTTAGGGCCTTTACTTTCCAGGGATTAATAACCTGGCTATGCTATTTTCCACTCCACTCCACCCCACCCACCAGTGTTAATCTTGGTCTAAAAGAACAGAGCCTTGTACAGCTCCGTCTGTTTGCCCAAGGGATCTGTTTGCAGTTCTGTTGTAGACAAGTAAAGATTTCTCATCATTGTGCTAAAGATGGATGAGCAAACTGTGTGCCTTGGTTTTAACCGTGCCTTTGCAAAACTGGTCTAGTATTTTAAACAAAACCTGCTCAGCCAATTCTAAATTACAGGTTTGCGGGGGGGGGGGTGTGCAAAGAATGCACTATTTTATACACATGCATTTATGCCTACATAGTTTGGAGGAGCAGTACGTGGTGTGTGTATACATGTATGCAAATGTTACTTGGAATTGGCTGAACTTTTGGGCTAATTATATTATATTTTAGTTCAACATTATATACTTTATAAAGTTAGCATGATGTTATTCCAAAATACAGACTAGATGACTTTTGCACTGGAAAGTGGAGGGGTTTGTTTCTTTGTATTTAAATGCGTGCACACACACACACACACACACACACACACACACACACACACACACACACACACACACACACACACACACACACACACAATGATGAAGGCCTCGATCCTGCAACTGGCTATGCTTGAATGCACCCTAGAGACAGAACAGGGTTTCACTGATGTCAAATCTGTGTGGCTGCAGGGATCTGCCCACATGGAGCGGGTAGCAGGATCGGGACCTGAATATGAAATTGTAGCCACTTTTATAAAACATTTTTAAAGATGTGTGTCTGTAGTAAAGGCGCAATTGGCGCAGGACGACTGGAACAGGGGAAAGAAGATTAGGTTTCAGGACGGACCTAATTCAGTCTGACCCCTGGAGCTCAGCAATGCAAGCTGGTGCCTACACTGCTACCAGATATGCAAAGGCCTCTTGGCATGCAACCCTTGGCCTCTCTCAAAATCTCTTTCTTACAACTCTGTCTGCCTGTCTGCCCCATCACTAACGAAACAACCACCAGCCTGTCATATTTTGGAGATCCAGCATACGGTGTGCTATCTATTTAGCAACCTCAGAGTATTTTCAAATCAAACACCTCTAGTTTATTTCATTAGACCCCTGTAGACATACTGGCCAAGACTGGTGATTTTGAGTGCCTCCATTTTTTTAGGGCCCAAACCAAGACACTTTTAAGGGAGCTGATTTTTACAGAGTGCTGAAATTCGACCCTCTGAAAACCAGATCTCTTTCACAGTGTATAAAAATGGGCATCTAAGAAATTAAACCCACAAAATCACTAGCCACTTTTAAATACTGTCTGTTTATGCAATGGATCTGAATTGTTCCAAACATTTGTTACGGCTGTGATTTTCCAAGGAGGCTATGGGAGTTAGGAACAAAAGTCCCATTGCTTTTCAATGGGAGTTAGGTGCCCAACTGTCTCAGGCTCCTTTGAAAATCTCACCCTAGGTGAATAATAGTCACTTTAAAATATGTCAGTGCAGATCTGCTTGAAATAAGGCTGAACAGTTAGCCTTTCACACATACACACCAGAGATATGACAAATCCCTGAAGGAGCACAGAACTCAATTTTTAAGCTGGAAAAGTCTTTAAATGGGCCAACTGTACCTAAATAATTGGTGAGGTTCCTAAGCTGGAAAAGTCTTTAAATGGGCCAACTGTACCTAAATAATTGGTGAGGTTCCTAAGCTGGAAAAGTCTTTAAATGGGCCAACTGTACCTAAATAATTGGTGAGGTCCCTATGCTTCTGGTTGATCTTACATTTGTGTTCTAATAATCAGGCACACTGATATGATAAGGCTAGAGAAAGAGAATTCCCTTCACTCTGAAATCCCTGGGGTTTAGGAGTTTAAAAAAAAAAAAAAAACCACGGGGCAACCCAGAACCTTCTCTGAATGCAATTTAATTTTATCTACCACATCCATTATTGCTTCAAAACCTTTATTTCCTCTTCAACTTGTAACCTGCTCTCTATAGCACTTTGCAATATCCTGCATGGAGAACACTACACAACCCAATCAATTCTATTATTGTCACCTATGAAGCAACTTATGCATCACAAGGTGACTCAGATTAATATTTCAAATTTACACGAAGGACCTGTGGACCAAGTCTGACAGTTAAGATTTCAGCTGTAGGGAACTGTGTAGACCTTGATTTGCTCTTATAAAACCTGCACCTATATCTGTTGCCAACAAAATTCAGGAGATATTGTTCCAGTCAATTGCTAAATTTGGATCTGGACTCCTCCTGTTTCAACCCGAATGAAATTTACCTTGAAGGCCCAACAGCTGTGAGAAAGCAACTTAGACCAGGTGCTTCAGAAGATGGAAGAGCAACCTCTCCAGAGCTTGCACTTCTCAGAGTGCTGGGCTGCTTCTAAAGATTTCCGGGGCTATTCTGCAGCTGTCTTAATGTTTTCGCACTACCAAGCTATGTGCTAGACAGCTGTACTTTATCAGTGGAGCTACACAAAGCTTCCTTACAGCATGAAAATCAAAGGAAGAGACTGCGAAAGAAGAGGTGATAACAGAACTTCAGAAGACGATTCTCTTGCCGGAAACATCTTTAATACTACCTCCCCCATAGTTTATCCCCGGAGGACGCCTGCTCGACCTCCATTTATCTAAAATGAGAAAGAGAACTTTGCCAGGATCCGACTATCCTAAAGGTCAACACAGCAACAGCTCAGGGAGCTGGGAGCTGCCCCGTGCCAAATGGACACAGACAAACAATAATCTTTCATTGTTAAATCACTGGAAAAGAATGCACTGTTAAATAATTGAACTCCAAGACAGCCCTTCTCACTCCATCTTACTGGAGTGGGGGAAATTCTATGCATATGGGGGTTTAAGTAGGTCAAAGGGTGTGAAGGAAACAAAGACCTTCGAAGTTCGCAATGCCAGTTGCCCAATTTCCAGTTAGACTCTTAGAGAGTCTGGACAGTGTAATCCAACAGGCACTTCTTGTCATGAGCAGAACTATTGAATTACAACTAGAGAGCAGGCGAAAAACTACAGATGAAATTCAGCCTGCATACTGCTTAAATACAGTTTAACCATCAAATGGTGCTTAGGTCATGGGCCGACTCTGCAAAGGAGTGCCCTTCACCTGATGACATGTGTCCATATTGCTACATGACACACGTTTTTGATGTTTATTGGTTTGCTTTTGTCCTTGAGCAAAACACAATACACCCAACTAAGTGCACATGGGGCAGTAAACGGCCTTTATCAACAGGGACATATTTGGCAGGGTTTATCTGCCTGTTGACAGAGGAAACAGATTGGAAATGTAATTACACTCATTAATTTTATAACTTTAATTCATCTGTTTTTATAGGCTGCAATTTCAAAACAAGCCTCCAGGCACTAGTAAAACGATGATGCAAAGAAAGCAGTTTAAATTTAAAGTTATTTTATCCTACCACGAGGAGGGTTTGCACTAAATGCTTGCATATTGCATACAGGGAGTTAGGCCTCCTGGGATTCTGAACACAGCACATTGCGCTCTCTGGAAATTCCCCCGCCCCCCGGCCTGGATTCTGTGTTATAAAAAGTTCGCACACTTTCCCAGAATCATCAGGGTTTGATGCAATCAGCTTTGAAGCATTAACTCTAACTATACGACAGAGAGGCCCGTTCTGTCTCAGTCCCGCCACCCCCATTCTAACTGTCAAGAATGCCAAAGCAGAGAACACAACTTGGAAGAGTAAAACTCTCCCCAACACCCTCCCCCCACCCCACCCCCAAAAAATCTCTCTCCTAAGCCAAATGAGCTTCCGGAACAACAGGAGCTAGCGGTCAGGGCTGACCAACATTCTGTGTTTTGGGGGGAGCAGAGAAAGAGCACGTTGGCAGGAAATGAAGGAATCCTAACTACCCACAGACATCACGTAAAGCAGCTACTGTCCTTGTTTGCTAAAGTGGGGCTGCGAAAGAAGATTCTGCTTTGTAAACTTGTTTAAGTGATTGTTGACCATTCAAGTCATATACATGGTTCATATCCAAAGCACACCAAGAGATAACTAAAAAAAGTTATGTTCAGTCCAAGAGACACAAAATTCAACCTCCACAAGGGAGGTACACTGGTCTGTGAAGACAGCCCAAGTTCACAGCTAGGTCATTAGTGCTCAATAAACACATTTTCTTTGCACAATAAACACATTTTCTTCCTTCAGCCCACTTGTGCTTAAGGAACAAAAAAATCATCCAAAGCATGTAGAGCAAGAGGGAATTTGCTGGTATCACATTCTCTGTTAACAGCTGTAAAGTGGATGTGCATGAAATTTGCAGCCCCTTTTGTTACACGTTGGTAGCAATGACGCTTCCTAAGATATTTTTTTTTTAACCTATCATTAAGCATCCACTTTTGGTCCAGCTCACCTAGCTGTTTCTCCTGTTTTTTAATTGCCTGTTGAAAATAGAGCAACACTGCAACTACATGCAGGCAGAAAATCCTTACAAGCAACTCGCACACCAGTTTAGCACTCTAGAGATTAAAAAAAACTGCCTTGAAGAAGCCATTTTTGGCACCAACAGCTGACTCTGAGCACTTGTTTGCTTCTAGGACAGGTGGACTGTAAAGTAAACAAAAATCAGGAGACTTTTACCATATAGTTTAAAAATATAAATGATTGTAGAATCAAACATACCAGCGAACCAACAAACTTAACCCAAGTCAAAATAAGTTAAGTTAAATGCCAGTTGATTACAATAAAGCATCCATACATATATTTTCATGCGTGACGGGTACATATCTAACCTCTGGGTCCAAATGCCTCAGAATTTTCAGAGAGTCAAGGCGGGTCATTCAAAATCCAAACTTGAATCTGAATTCCAGAAAGGGTTGCTATAAACCATGGAATGTGCAAACTCCAGCTAGAGGCCTGTCTATATTAGCTGTTTGCAGCGTTGTCGTCCCAGGACATGAGCGAGCAGATCTGACGAAGAACACTATGCAGCACTGTGTCTCTTCCACCAACAGAAGTTGGTCTATTAAGATATTACCTTACCCATCTTGTCTCTATATTAGAGAAGTTTACACTAGGGTAGCAAATTTCATGTAACTGTATTGCACTGATGTAAAACAGGGCTTGCATCGACACAACTTATTTCACTGGTGTAGTTGCATTAGTGCACATTTCCCTAATGTAGACAGGCTCTTCAGATTTTCAACAGAGCCCATAATGTATTACTACTATTTATTTGGATTATGGCAGCACTTCAAGGCCACAGTCGCAACCAAGGCCCCTCTGTGCTAAGTGCTGCATGTACACAGACTAAGAGGCAGTCCCTGCCTCAAAAAGTTTACAGACTAAGGCCTGGTCTACACTTAAAAATTAGATCAACCGGGCTACGTCGCTCAGAGCTGTGACAAATTTCGTGCCCTAAGCACCAAAGTTAAGTGGACCTAACCTCCCGTAAATGCGGCTAGGCCAATGACAGGATTCGTCCGGCATCCTAGCTGCTGCCTCTCGGAAAGGTGGATTAACTACATCCAAGGGAAAACCCTGCCGGTTGATATATGAAACGGCTACACTACAGTGCTTCCAGGGCACAGCTGCAGTGCCATAGCTCTGCCCCTGTGGTGTAGACATCATCTCAACATGGCTGCGAGTACCCAAATGCTCCAAAGCAATTTGGCAGTCTGGGGCCTCAGCGTGTTTGCAGAAGGGCATTTTAACAATCAGCCGGGTGTCCAAGCCATTGCCAATGACTGGGATGGACTATCCATTATTCTGCTTGTTGCATTTAGCCATTTCGTAGGCCTTTGCAGAAACTTAGCATAATTAAGGCAAGCAGGTGGGGAGGGGGGCAACGCTTTAGCTATCACAAGAAATGGGCTTGACAGTACAGCCTCCCTGATAAGCTGGGGTAAGCATCTGTGAAAAACAGGAAGCCTGTATATATTTCCCAACTGCTGTTCCAGGGAAATCCGACTCCCTGACTGACTGCTCGCTTAACTCTTATTTTTTTAATAATGTATTTTTGTGACACCTGCTTTTTGCCTACTGACTGATTCTGTTTGATCAGCCATGTAACATTTTCTTGACTGACATGTCTTGTAACTTTTCAGGCATAAGAGGGGAACTGTGGGTTTGGATTAAGCAGATCGTCTCGTAGACTCATCAAGACCTACAACCCTTCACCGGAAACCTGTGGTTGAGTCCCCTGAATACCGCTCCAAACTCCTGAGAGGTAATTATCTGCTTAGGGTTTTATATAACTTATTGTGTTTGTATGTGCTTGAGACTAAACAAGGCAGTGACTCTGAGCAAAGCCATTCCAATGGGAATACTGGAGACTAGTAAAGTGTCCAGCTTTAAAGTGAAAGCACATGGTTTAGGTTTGTTTGTGTTAGCCATACAGCAGACGGAAGCGCTGCATCTTCCTTGCTTTGTCCTGGGAGCACCATGCATAGATAAAAGTTACCAAGAGCTTTGGGCTCAGGGGAACCTCAGGTAACGTGTTGACAAGTTTTAGAGGTAGGATTTTCCATCCAAATCTCCTCTTCTATTTGGTTTTCAAATACTCAATTGGCATCAAACATGTCCTGAACGCCTCAGAATCAGCTGCCCCCTTTCTCTGGGGCATCAATGCCAGAGCCGTGCCAAGACTTATGTACTACCTTAACTTTATGCCTCGCGAGGAATTCTCTTGACTTTGACAGGGCTGCAGGCAGCACATCAAGTTAAGCGTAAGTCTGTTCGGACTCAGGGCCTATGTGATAGTACCGTAGTAAGCATTCCGCACCCACCCATGTCCACAGATACTGATTTCTCCTTCAGTGTGCTAGCGGAGCGGTGGGGGATTGAAGGAGGGGGGGGCACTCAGACGCACTGGCTGCCACCCCACCCTGTCCTGCCTTTATTCATAGCCAGACACTGAGTCCAAACTCATTCCTGAACTGCAATAACAAATGTTTCTGCAATTAAAGCTGCCAGGATTCACATGGGGCCCCCTAAACAATAGGGGCCTGTGCCCGGGATTGAATAGGCTCTACTGTCCGGCCGGCCTGCAGAGGCTGCGCATTCCTGACACCCTCTGGGAGGAGGGCTGCCTGAGATATAGTCTTAAAAGCATCTTGCTCCCAAGGCCACAGACACTGACACTCCCTGTCGCCCTGCCCTGGTCGCTGCAGGCCGGGGCATCTCGCAGCCCAGCCCTCCTGAACAGCAACCCCAGCGGGTGCCTGCACGCCCCTCCCTGGCCCCCAAAGGGGTGGGGGTGACTAGAAATGGGGGTGCACAGGCAGCCTCTGGAGAGTACTCTCTGCCCTCGGGGGGGCTGCTCTATTGGCGCCCAGCCCAGCCAGGCACCCGAGCAGGGGGCAGCCGGGATGTTCCTCCCCCTGCCCGAGGACCCCTCCCCTGCTACCCCATGTACTGGGGGGGCAGCTGGTCCCCCCCCTCCCCAGACCCTGTGCACAAGAAAGTCCTCCCCCCTTCCTTGCCCTCCTCCTGCACTGGGGTGCGGCAGGTCCCCCCCTCCTCTGCTACAGCCCCCCCCCCCCCGCTTCCCTGCCCTCCTCATGCACCAGGGCAGGGAAGGTCTTTCCCCTCCTCTGCTACCCCGTGCAGCGGGCGCGGCGCCTCCATCCCCGTGCGCGGGAGATCCGCGTCTCCTGCGCCCCCGCGCAGCGCGGCCGCTCCCCGTCCCCCGGGGCACGATCACCCCCCAGCCTCCCTCCCCGGCCGGGACTCACCGAGCATCGGCAGCAGCAGCAGCAGCGCCCGCCGCCTCAGCGCCATGATGGGGATGTGCAGAGCCCCTGCTGGCTGCCGGGGCCGGAGATTGCGCACTCCCGGGCTGGCCGGGTCCCAGCACGGGGGTGGGGAGCCGAGGAGGAGGGAGGGAGGGAAGGAAGCGGATCCCGGGGCAACTGTATCTAGGAGACCGCGGGGATGCCGGAGTTCCGTTGTCGGGGCAACAGTATCCATGACACAAGTCGGTCGGAGCCTGGGTATCCGGGGTGCTCCATCTGGAGATGCTGGAGCGGGGTCACCATGGCAACAAAATAATAAGACCATAGCAGTCATACTGGTCAGACCAAAGGTGTGTCTAGCCCAGTATCCTGTCCTCTGACAGTGGCCAATGTCAGGTGCCCCAGAGGGAATGAATAGACCAGGGAATCATCAGCTTAACCCTCCCCTGTTGCCCATTCCCAGCTTCTGGCAAACAGAGGCTGGGAGTAGTGAGTAGTTCTGACTCAGGATGCCCATAGGGAGTAGGTTTGGGGCTTGGAAAATTTCCATTGACTTCAATGGACCTTGGATCAGGCCTAAGTTGAGTAAGGACCATTTGGACATAGCAGAGGTAACAAAGTCCTGTGGCACCTTAAAGACTAACTATAAAGTTTTGAAGCATAAGCTAAGCATTTGGACATAGTCACTTTTCATGTATCACTGCAGCTTTGATGAAAGTCCTAATAGTGCTTCATTGTGCGCTGGCTCAAGTGTCTCTGCAAAGGACCCTACTCCTGTTTCTAGTAGCGGTGGGAGAAGAGAGGAGAAGGGAAGGAAGGAAAGAAGAGGAGTAGGAGAGACAGGAGGAAAGAAGAATAAGAGGGCCAAGGGATCATTACTTATGCCTATGAACTGCCTGGTGTCTATTAGAGGATAACATCAATGCATGACACCTTAAACATGCCCTTGAATGTAGCATCCTTGCACTAGAAATGAGGCACATGAGAACATTAAAAGAGAACTGGATAAATTCATGGAGGGTAAGTCCATTAATGGCTTAGGTTCACTCCCTCTAGGGCACCTGGTATTGGCCACTGTCAGTAGACAGGCTACTGGGCTGGATGGACCTTTGGTCTGACTCAGTCTGGCCATTCTTATGTTCTTAAGTGCAGATCTCATAGAATTTTCACTAATCCTGGCCTCCTACTTTACCTTGCCTCCACCCTGTTTGCATTTAGAGCAACGTTCTGCCTTTTAATCTGCCGTCACCACTAAGGAGTCATTTGAAATGTGAAACCAGACAAGCAAACCTAGTCACAATAAATAGTATACAAGGGCCACAGCTCCCATCAAGCCGGGATGGCAAAGCGCTGCAGTGTAAAACATTGATTTTTCACACACAAACGGAGCTCATGTTTTATTATTTAACGCTGAAACAAGTGAGTAGAATAAAATATGGGCTAAGAGTTGGTCTGTGCAGGATAGAGCTGAATTCCGCTGCAGTGGGGGGCAGCATAAACCTGTCTCTCTCTGTGTGATTTCATTGCTCTCTGAAGAGCTCTCTGACCATGACTGGAATGAAAAGAGATGCAGGAGGTGTCAGAAGAGAAAGGGTATGTGACGCGGAGGAGCTCGGCCAAGTCTGCAGCTAATGTCTGCAATGAGGAGTGATGGGGGCGAAGCAAGTGAATGCACAATTTGCCCTAGTACAAACAGCTTTGTTGTCAGGGGTTCTGGGGAAAAAATGCGAAACAAGACAATGTGGCCTAAATCCTGACTCGAGTGCCTGTTACCTGGGTCAGAACTAACTAAAGATGACAAGAGAATGACAGAGAAGAGAAACCTGTTGGGATTTATGGGGGGGGGGGGGAGGGCATGTGGCAGGTTTGGGATTTGAATGCAGCCTAAGGAAACAGGAAGACAGTTATGATTATAATATTATTTGTTGTGCCTAGTGGAGACCACCCTACGTGACTAACAATCTGGATTTAGACAAGGGAGATTGCGCACAGATATTTTCACCTGAGATGGATTATTGAGAACACAATGGGATTCCAAGGCAGTCTTGCCATCAATTTTGTGGACTTTCAAAAGGCATTTGATAGTGTAAACAGAGAAACAATGTGGAAAATTGTGGAACAATGTGGAATTCCAACAAAATGAATTAACATTATGATGGCATTCTACGCCAACTCAAAATGCTGCATTAAAATGGTAAATGGATTGAGTAAGCCATTCAGCATCAAGACAGGTGTAAGACAGGGGTGTGTCCTGTCTCCTTTTTGTTTATGCTAGTCATCGACTATGGATTAAAACAATGCAACAGTGATACATATGGCCTAAAATGGAACGATTCAAGGCCATTTGAGCTAGACGTTGCTGACACCATCGCTTTTATCAGTGAAGATGCCAATGGACTATAAAAATGCACAAACCAAGTAAAAGAAGGAATGAAGAAGATTAGGTTTGAGATACAATGCAAAGAAATGTAAAGTCATATTAATGGGGACTATAGGGACAGAAATCAAAACTGAAGAAGAGAACCTGGAGAAGGTGGTCAATTTTATGTATCTTGGAAGTACCATCAGCCAGAATGGTACTAGTTCTGAAGAAATGAGAAGAATCGTGAAGCCAAACGCTGCATTTGGAAGACTTAAAACCGTCTCCCAACTCAAAAACATCTCCCTAAAGCCAAAACTGAATGTGCACAAAGCAATTGTTGTCGCCATCACAACATAGAGCAGTGAGACATGGCGACTTACCAAGAAAGAGACGCAAAGGCTGGATGTTCATCACAAATGTCAGAAGAGTATTGGGAATAACATAGAGAGGTAGGAAGACGAATGAAGAAGTCAGAAAAATTACTGGAAATAATCACAAAGAATCACAAAGAAGACATCAGTGGCTGGGACATGTGCTGGGAATGGAAAAAAATCTGAAACACCAGGGACTCCTCAGATTTCCTGCCTGACACACCAGAGCCATGCTGCACCTGTTGTGTGCATAACCAGACATCTCCGCCTCCAGGGCTGTCCGCTTGGCACCTTTCGCCGGCATTAGAGTCACTACAGATTGTTTTTAAAGATCTTCTAGCTGTGACACGTTTCTGTTCTGCAGCCCATGTCTGGGACTGAGGTCCTGTCAGAAGAGCACTCAGAGGCTGGGAGCTTTGTGTACGCTCGGTGGTGGATAAAACACCAGCCCTGAAGTTAGACCATTTCATTTGAGACAATGGGAAATTCCTCTTAACAACAGGAGGCTCGTGGCAATGCTGTTCAGTCAAGGGACAAATTCCAAGAGACAGACTGGTGTTGCAAGGCCTGGATCCTTTCCCAGTCTCAGCCACTCTTGCGTGCCTAATTGGTGACACTGTCAAATCATCAGGGAGCGATGGTATCTCTCTCAGCTGTATTAGGAATAGCCCAGTGAGCAGGACTCTGCACTGCCAGGTGAGAGGGAACCCACTGCACTTGGGCACGGCTTTTACCCACATTGGCCAAATCACATGGCCCTCCCTACTCATCACTTCATCACTGAAACCGATGGCAGATTTGCCTGAGTAAGGACTGCACTGGGACTTCTGGATCGCACCCACTATGAGGCTATTTGAAAGCAAAATCTCGCCTTCCATTGGTGAGTTTCCCAGACAACTTTTGGCCTCTGCACCTTGTATAGCACCTTTCATCTGAGCATCTCCGAGAATGTCACTGTAGTTGGTTGGTCATCCATCGCTGACAATCATGCTGATGATATTATCGCAGTTCCCGTCTATGGATACGCATATGACTCCGAAGTCCCTACCCTGATGCACAGAGTCAGCTGCGCTGAGGGCATGGGAAGTCCATATCTGTGATGTTTGATGATGCCTAGAGATGATTATGTTGATCCTGCTCAAACCTGTTACATGCTGATCTTGTCAGAGACCACCAGTGAGTCCTGTTCTCAGCCATTTGCTCAAGTTCTTTGAGACTGATGCCAGCCTATTGGGACTGCTCTTCAGGTTATCTTTGAAGCTCTTATATGGATGACGCTTCTTTCTTTTGGCCTGCCTCAGCAACCCATACAAGATCTGTTTTGGGAGACAGTGGTCTGCCATTCTGATGACATGTCCGGTCCACCTAATTTGTGCTTCAGTAGCATTTCCTCAATGCTTGTTGCGTTATATTATTCAGGAATATTCAGATCGTTTCTTGTTGTGTTGTGCCAAGCTGCTCTGCTCCTAAGCCTGGCTGCCCACCTCTGTTTATAGATGTTGGGTATTCTTAACCCAGCCCTCCAATCTGAAACTGTTTCTCTGTTCAGACTGCTCCCCACCCACCTCCTGTCTGGGATCAGCGGGAGTGGCAGAGGGCCTCAGTCTTCACCCATTGGGGATTCATTGGGCATTGAAACCTAACCCAAGACTAAACGCCATTCCACTCTCTCCACTGGTGCCGGCCCTGGAGGCCTGGATGTGGTAAGTCACCCAGAGGTGAGTCCATGCTCCCTGAGCGTCCAGACACAGGAGCTTTCAGCAGCATGGCTGGTGGAACCACAACTACATGGGGTCACCAGCTAACCCCCCTATGGAGAAGGGACACAGCTGCTTTAGAGCTCTAGCAGTGGCCATTGCAGCCCAGAGGAGGAAGCAGCTGGCATTGAGCAGCACGACTAGAATGCCCCAGCCTGGAGGGGTCTGACCCCCATGGGGCATCCCTGAGTGAAAACTCATTAACACAGGCTTGGTGCGGTGGGGGGAGGATTCAGCCCTTGGGGTCACACTTAGAGATGGCCTCAAAACGGGTGCTCTGAACTGGACTCCCTGCACTTTGGATTTCCTTTGGCAACAACAAAAGCCAGCGGGTAAGGTTTTGCAAAAGTACAACCCGCATCATCCTTTGTTTTGCCTGCTTGACCCATAGTGCCCTCCCCAGCCCCAGAAAAGCCCAGGTGAGGTGAGGAAGCTGCAGCTTGCACATGGTGTATGTAATGGATACCTTCCCCCCACCCAAAAATCCAGCATCTGTTTTGAGAGATCATGCCCCACAGGCTGGCAGCACAGCGCTGCAGCGTTCCTTTGCCTCAGTTCACAGCCAGCTCCTCTCTCACCCACCCCTTTCCCCAGCAAACCACAGAGTTGCAAATTACAAGGCCAGCTGGTCATTATCACATTGGGCAGCTCAGTTCCCAGGGCCATGAAGCGCCTGGCAGAGGGCACTGATTCTCTAAAGCCATATCCTGAGTGCCAGGCTAGCCAGCAAGCAGGGGCTCTCAGTCCATCCGGATTCCAGAGGCCCCCAAGGTTCCTTTTCCTTTCTCAGGGGCGTGGAATCAGACAAGAAAGGGTTAAGTGTTTGGGGAGCAGCTGCCCCAGGGCTCCATACCCTGCTGAGTAAACAGGTATAAAAACTAGCCTTAGGGGGAAGGTTTGGGGGGGAAGGGTCACTGGTTGTATCCCAAAATAACAATCATAACCAAAATATTAATAATATTCCGGCTGTTTGCTCTAAGGCCCCAAACCTGCAATTTTTTCCCCAGGCTAATTAAACTCTGCTTCCTGACTCTGAGTCCTGTGTGTGGAGTGCACATCTTGCATGGCAACCCTGATTCTACAGCATAACTTCTAGCAGGACCCTGTGTCTTGGCCCTTCTTGGCTTCTTCTGTGGGTAAGTGTCAACAGCTGCTGTGTTATCTGCTCATTGCCCCGCATTGTATCACTGCCTGGTTCTCTTCCTGTCTCCCGCACTCCACTGTTTTCACTGCTTCCCCAGCTAGGGGCTGTTTATCCTGGCACAAGATGAGACAGAGAGTCATTTTGGTTTTCCAAAAATAACCATGTACCTTTCCAAGCTGTCTGTTGCAATTGTCTAAAGATGCTTGAATAGTGATCTACCATGTCAGCCAAGGGCCTTTCCGTCCCCCCACCAGGCTTCACTAGCCAACTCACACACACCCTGGTATGGTTCATCACTTGAACACCCTTCTCTTCCCAAGGGCGGTGGTTTACTGCTCAGCCACCATCTTGCGTTTACCCACTGTAGCCCTCCTTTGAGTTCCCTGCTAGTGAACAAGTCCATCCCCTGTCCCCCCAGCGAGCTGCCCTGGAACTTCTCCATGTGCCAAACTCCCCATAGATGTCAATGGGCGCAACAATCCCAGGCTGGTTGCTGCTCTACTAAGCAGTAGGCTGGAGTCCCCGTCCTTAGACATGGGCCTGCAGGTTGTGAAGAACAGCCTCTCTGGGGTAGTGTGATCTAGTGGGTAGGGCACTCCGCTGGGAGGCAGGAGGCCTGGATTCTGTTCCTGGCTCTGCCAGTGACTTCTCTTTCCTCACCTGTCTGAGGATACACACCTAGCTGTATAAAGTGCATTGAGAGCTAGGCATGGCATGCTCTGGGTGTGCATTGTTACGTTAAGGGAAATACCCATCCCATACGTGGAGCCCCTGGAAGGTGTGGGACTGAGTGTGGACTTTGCTATTAGCCCCTGAATGAACGTGGCAACTGTACTTCCTTTGTGCCCTGCATGGGTGGAGCAGGTCCACTCACCATAGGCAGATGTAGAAGGATTTGAACTTAGAGCCATTGCCCCAGTATGGGGTTAAACTAAAGGGGACATATCTGCCCCTCGCTTTCATGCAGTGTTTTCAGACTGGTTTGGAGGAGAAATCCCCCTGGAGAAAATAACGGTGGGAGTAATTAGTCACTGGAACACTGTACCAAATATCATAGTGGATTCTCCATCACTGACCGTTTTGCCCTCAGGATGGGATCCTTTTCTAAAAGCTCTCGATAACTCCTGGCTCCTAGCCCTGTGCTCAGACCATCAGGCCAGGCTGCCTCCCTGCAACTGGCTCAGTAATTGTGTCATGGCTTTGGGTGTATCTTAGTGGGGGAGATGGGAAGGAACAATAGCTTGGTCCAAGTGCATTTACCCTTTGCCATTCCCAGATTTTTTTCCTCCCAGGTTGGAGGAGGGACCAGGAAGGGGTCTCTTGCTTCCTTTCCCCCCACCCCAACGTCACCCCTTGTGCACTGCCTCTGCTCTTAGCGAGTGCGTGTGGCCTCGGTGACACCATTTAAAAGTTGTCTTGAGATTAGCTCTCTGAGGGGATTAAACAAGCCAACAAGGAGCTGTGAGCTCTTTGCAGCAGGTCCCCCTCTGCCTTATGTCCATGCAACTCCACTAGCACCTGGATCATACCGAGGGTAGGTGCTGGCAGATTTTGGCCCAGTGGTTCTGTGCTAATCTGTTCCCAGCAGCAAATCTGGGACCTCCTTGCACTGCTTTGCCAGTCAGGAAGCAGCCCTGCTAGATCACCCCCTTACCTGGGGGACAGAGGTCTGCTCTAACTCTGCTGGCATCAGAGTTAAAAAGCAAAATCCCCCCCGAGGGCCTGGGAAGAGGGGTGGGTGTGGGACTGCAGTACAGAATGCTGCAGAGACTCTGATAGAGATGAGCTAGGCTGATCATATTTCCTTGAGACAAAAACGGGACATTGGGATGGCAAAAACGGGACGGGGTTGGGGGGGGGTCTCACCAGATGAAATCGGTGCAGTGGCTGCAGAACCTGGGCTGAGGGGCGCTGGGGGGGTGGTTGGGGGCTCTAGGGGGGCTCTGGGCAGTCTGGGGGGGCTCTAGGGCCCAGGGGGGTCTCACCAGATGAATCCCAATTTTGGATAGTTACAGGACAAAATTCTAGACCACCTGGCCTGGTAACTTGCATCCAGCCCAGACCAATGCCTGACACTGCTGCCGAGCCTGGAAAACATTCCAGGATGTTTGGCAAACTGCAATGCTGCCCCTTACTGGGTGGGAGTCCTTCCTGGGTACCCCCAACCTAACCTCCAGCTCCACATGTGAATTAGCCCTTGTTGGCAGAGCACAGCAGAGAGCATTGTCCAGTGATCAGAATAAGGATCCCTGGGGTCTATGCCCAACTCCCCCTGTGAGCTGCAGCTGGGTACCATTTGTCCAAAACAACGTCAGGATACCTAGAGCTTGGCAGCGCCTGGAGTTTTCCATTCCCCAGGATATTCCACCATTTAAAAAAAAAATTCCAAAATGGAACAAAAACAGGTTGAAACTTCCTGCAAAACAAAACTCAGAAGAAAGTTTTGTTTTGGGTCAAACAAAACATTTTTATTTTGGCAATCAAAATATTTTGTTCCAATGTCAGCCTTCCTTAACCTTTCTCTAAAAAAAAGAGATTGAGACCAATGAATTTCACTTAGAAATGAAAAATAAATACTTTTTCATTCAAAAAACGTTGAAATTGGAGGTTTCTACATAATTGGAATGCTTCCTTTGGGGCTTTTAAAATGAAATGTTAAAATAGACACCTCTTTGCAACATTTCAATGTAGACAGAAACTGCAGGTTTTGTTTTCAAAAAAATATTATTATTATTATTATTTAGAGGTACCAGATGGGTGAGGTAACATCTTTTATTGGCTAAACAGGTCTGTGTCTGGCATAAGCCAGGGTGTATAGAGAGGAGAATGCAGCCAAAGCTCCTTCTGGTTTTGATTTTCCAGAGGAAGGTGGGAGCCATGAGGATTGTGTGTTTTGAGAGAGAAATTCTGACCCTGGCTGTGTCCCGCCTGCGAACTCCCAGCTCTCCCCTTTCAAAGGTTTGGCACAGTATGTTGTGTATCAGCAGTCCCAAAAATGAAGGGAGAGCTCTAAAGGTGAGGGCCGGAATGGAAAGTAAAACACACGGCAAGGTGTTTTGGTTGGCTGTGCTACTCCCCAAACAATGTGATGGCTACAAGCTAAGACTCTCCAAGGCTTTGTTAATAAACAGGCGCTCCTTAGTACCTCTGACCCAAAGGCGTTCCACACATGGGAACATGTCTTGAATCATAAATAGCCCCCTCAGAGTCCTGTGCAAGCTCAGGGTGCGTTTTAGTAGCCTCTGTGCCCATCACTTAGGGGAGGTAAAGGGGCCAGGGTGAGATTCGACCCCCTTCTGTAGCAAGAGCCAAATGTAGCCAGGGATCCCTGCAGCCACCATCATGAGTCTGCACGACCCTGGCCGTGCCTGTACAGACCAGACCAGCACCCTCATTGCCTGGTGAAAGGGACTTGCAAGATGAGTGCAACAGGGAGGGCTGGGCCCTGCAAAATGGGCACCCAACACCCTCCAGGATTAGCCCCTGAAACAGGAACCATCCCGTCGTCAACAGGATCCTAGTAGATGGAGATTGTCCCCTGCAAGAGCGGGATCTTCTCATCCCCCTGACAAAGGGTGCATTGGATACGGGACAAGGCTTTGGCTTTGTGTCCGGCTGGTGAGGAGCTAGGCTGGCTTTGCTGCAGGGGTTTTAGTGCCAGGCTGTCTAGCTCCCTCAGAAAGAATTTCTTCCAGCTCAGGGGCTCCCTCTTGTGCCAATAACAAGTTGTTATACTCAGCTCCCCCAGCTGGCATTCCCCCAGTGAAACCGAACTGTTGCATGTATTGATTCATAGGGGGCCGGGGGGGGAAGGGATTCCAGGATAGCCAACTCCAGCCTGTTGGGGATGGAAATAATAGTGCTGCCTTCTAAATGAGACCAGAGGGCCGTTTAAGATGCTAGCGTACATACACAAGCAGCAGTATTCCAGTAGTGTCCAGAGGCCCCAGGGTATACACGTGGTAAGGGACAGTTTCTGTTCTGAAGAGCTTAAGAGACACAGTTGTCCCCCCTCCCACAGGATCACGTTTCCTCTGCACACTGCTGTACAGTAGTGTCGTGTCTCCCCCGCCCCATGGTTTACAATACACTGTGCAGAGTACGCAGAGCCATTGCTACAGAATGTCATGCTAGTGGTCTAAGGTCACCTGCCTGTTGTAGGGTTAGTGTGTAAAGCGCATTGAATATCTACAGGGGTAAAGTCCTGATTTATTATCTGAATGGAACTCCTGCTTCCAAGGGGGAGGTCACAGAGGGGTCAGCGGGGTTAGGCTAAAGGAGCTTGGCTTAAATCATCCCCCCGTTGCTCCCTGCGTATGGCGTGGCTGGGGAAAGCACTAGGTCAGACAGGGCTCCAGGCAATGGCTAACTCCAAGCAGGTGTCTGTGACTCTGTGTCACTGGTGCTTGCCCAGCGGACCCCAAAAGTGGGCTGGGGGTAGTGCCATAAACAGGAAAGTGCAAGTTCCCTGCACCCTTTGATGTGTCAGCAGATTTTCCCCATAATCATGAATACCGTCTCCAAGCTGCAGGTGGGTGTCGTGCCCCCCCCCCCCCCCGGGGGATCAGGTTTATTAATGACTACGCGGGTGATGATGTTAGTCACTGCTCCCACAGAGCCTAAACAGCAGCCTCTCCTCTTGCCACGGGGACAGAAGGATCCTTCGAGCGCGTGAAGTGTCCTCAGAATACTTCAGAGGCGTTGAGGCAGCAGCTCCCTGTTAGTCACACTTGGCACGAGGGCTGCGTTCCAGCGCCCACCGCAGGAGCCGGTGTTCCACGGGGAGCCGTGCGACAGGAGCTGCGAGGGCTGCCAGAGCACGATGCCCACTGCTGGCCAAGGACTGTGGGATCGAAACTCCTCCAGCTGGCCCCACCACTTCAGCACTCTGCCCGTCTGCCTTGTCTGGAACTCAACCAACTTACAGCCGGGGGCGAGGGGGGCGGGAAGTCGGCATCATTACCTGCAGGTGGGGGAAACTGAGGCAGAGGGAGAGCGCAACCTGGCCAAGGACCCATGGTGGGTTTGTGGCAGGACCCAGCTCTGCTGATGTCTAAGTGTTCAGGCAGTGCAGTGCATGTCTACATAGCCCGTGGCAGTGAGCCTCCAAGCCTGGGTCGACAGACTAGGGCTCATGCTACCGCGCGGAAAATAACTACACAGCTGTTGTGGGTTGGTCTCTGATACCCCTGCCTTGGCTTTACCTTCGCTCCAGCCTACACGGCCACCATGAGCCTGAGTCTTCCAATCTGGGCTCGGAGACTCTACTGCTCGCCATGTAGACATACCCTGCCGGAGTAGGTTGTTTGCCTAGCTGGTCTGGAAGAACTCTTTAGAATGACAGAGCTGGGCAGCATTAGCTTTCTGTCAGTAATGGTCAATTTCACCATACACAGACAAAGTGCCGGACAACACAGGTACAGCCAGGCAAGGTAAGAAACATGCAGCTCGAGAACTTAGGGTTGGATTGAAGGATATTTTACTCTGTCTGTTTTGATGTGTAATGTTGACAGCTTGTGCTTCAATGAAGCTTTACCTTTTTGAATCTTTCTCTCCCCCTCCCCATAACTTTCCTTAGCTGTGAAATTTTAAATCAATAAAAACGGATACGAGCGCCATACACTGATATTATTTGTAAAAGTTATTTTTTAAAAATAATCCAACCTGCTCCAGTCTGTCTATGATCATGCTGGCGCTTTACCTCGGATGAATAGGATGCAGCTGAGCAAAGGGACTGTAATGGTTAGGAATGGGGCAGTGCTCCTTGGAATAACGCTGAACCTATGAGTGGTGCTCTTTGTGTTTTGGAAGCAGCCGGAGCACCAGGCTATACATCGTTATCTCGGGCATGTTTGTAGGTCATTTGGTAAACACGGTGACTACTTGGGATTCAGCTGTGCCCCTATGGTTCCTTCAGGCTAAAGAGCAAAAGTTCCAACAAGGATAATTTGGTCTGGGCAGTAGGGAAGGTCTAGGATTGGAGGACAAAATTGTACCTGGGGAGCCCTGGATTGTGTGTGTGGGCCAGGGGCTGTCTACCTGACAATGGGCCACCTGTGCACTGGGGATTATATTTACCCACCTTGACGGTGCAAAGGCTCACTTCAGTGCCGAATGCCATTGGTAGCCCCTCTAATGGGACTTCTCTGGGTCCAACATCTGCAAGTCCATGACATTTCAATGAGGTTTAAGATGAGATGTTTTTAAGGACTGTTTTACACAATACAAAAAACCTGATCGTCTGTGTCTGAAGGGGGTGGCTTAGCAGCCTCAGCAGTGGGGGCCAAACAAATGGGGTGCCGGTGTGGTGCCCCCTCAGGTTTGAACGCTGAAGGGCTCATCAAGATTGGAGGGGTTCCATGCAGCTTAATGTCTGAGTTCCTCCGCCAATGGCCTGGTTTCAGGGACAACTGAAGGCCCACGGGGAGTCAATGGGAGCTGTATTTACTCACCACCCCTGAAAGCCTGCACTGCACGGACCCTCTGCTCCTTGTCTGAAGAAACACAGGGGATGATGGATCACATTTTTGTCCCCAGTTCCCCATCCTTTCCCTTGCACTGCAGCCCACTGGAGCGTGAGTGGCGCCCAGTGCACAGCTACAGTCTTGTCTTAAAGCTGTGACTTGTGTCTTCCCAGATAGCAACACCCCCTGGTCCAGGGAGAATAGCATCTACCCTCTCTGCCCAAAGCTCTTCACAGACTGCTGGAGCAGCCACCTTTGGGATGAGGGGAAGCAGCCAGCCAATGAATGGCAAGGGGACAATTTTGGGCAAAGACACTTTGTCTAATCCCTGCTCTGGTGGAGCTTTAATGTCCATGCTCAGCAGACAGGATGATGGGATGCAAGGCCTCCTGTGAATAAGCCTTATAGTAAATTGCTTGGTACTTGGTTTATCTGATCAACTGTGGAGGGTTCCTTGAACCCTGCTGGGTTTGAACCTTTGCCCCTAAGGCATCCTAGGAGACAATCCGGGAGAGGTGCGTCTGGTACAGTTCTATGGGCTTCTCATGGATTAGGGCTGCTTACGCCCGGGCTGAAGCTGGCCCCTTGATGTATCGGCTCAGCTATTGAGCCCAGGCTATCTGCTCCTTCCCCGCAGCGCTCCTGATGTCCCTGCTATGGCCACCATTGAGAAAGGGCCATCTCCTCTCTGGTTCCCATAGCAATCGGGCAGCAGCTGTCTCTGCTCTTCAGTTAGATTTCCTGTCCTAGGCACTTGTCAGGGAAGGAGCTGAAATCTTGACTTGGCCTGAGCCACAAGAGGGAGCCCTGGCTCATTGCGTGGAAACGCGGCTAAGGAGACCGGCGCCCTAGGGTAAGGGTGAGCTAGTAATAATGGGTCAGCAGCAGGGAGCCATTGAACCAAACTTTAACCCCTGTATGTGATGGGAAACGCTGCTGGCTTGAAGGACTGTCCAGTGATGGGAGCCAGTGGAGGAGGCTGGGTGAGCTCAGGTGTCAAGGTGAAATCATCTCCCCCAGGGAACATGGGAGCAAGTGGTAATATCTGGATTTGCACATGGGGTTGGATCAGACAGAGCTCCTTGGTTCTATTCCCAGCTTTCCCCTTGACTTTCTGTGGGACTCTGGGCAAGTCTCCGTGCCTCAGTTTCCCTACATGTGAATCGGGATAGTGTTCCTGATCTACCTCACTGGGGAGTTGAGAGTTGGTTCAGGTTTCCAAACTGCTTCCAAAGAGGGAGGTTAAAGACGTGCAGGGAATTATCCCAGGTGTAACTGACCCTCCACCCTGCCATATCATGTGTTTCTCTGACCAGACCTGCCCTGGGCTTTGCTCAGCCCCTCCTGAAGGACACGGCAAGGTTTAGACTCTGTTAAATATCTCGAGCTCTCTCTCTTCTCCTTTCTCCTGCGTGAAAACTGCTCCCGATCCCCTGAGGGGCAGGGGTAACTTTGCTGCGGAGGGAGGCTGCTGTGGAGTTTGCACGGCTAAGGTCTGACCTGATGGAGCAGAAGAGGAGACAGCTGTGTGTGAGTGAGCGAGCGTGCATGTAGGTGTCCCTGTGTGTGAAGGCGTGTGCAAGCATGCTGCGTGAGCACAGTCGTGCGCTGGGAGGGGATTCTCTGCCGTGGGTCATGTCATTTCTCTCTCCGGTCCTCTCCTTGGGGAGGGAATAGCAGGGTGGCCATTCCTCTCCACCCCGGCGGGCGGGGACACTTACCCAAGCTGATCTGCTGACAGCCCGGCTGCGTATCTCCCACCCACCTTTGTACCGGCGAGAACACGACTTCGGGAGCGCCTGCCCCCTCTTCTCTCTCCCAGCTGGTGCTCAGCAGGCAGGGAAACAGGCTGTCCACAGCCCCCTCTCATCAGTCTCCCACTCCTTGCCGGAGGCTGGGCTCCAGGCCAGCATTGCCGCAGTTCACTGGGGGAGCGTGACCTCAATGACCCATGGCACCGGTGTGGAGCCCACCAAAGCACTTTCTCCCCAAGGCCAGGCTGGGCAGAGGAGCGGTCATTTCTCTCATGGTCTGAGTGCCCTCTATAATAAGTGCCAGGAATAATAGTAATAGTACCACCTAGCTCTTCTATAGAGCCATTCTGCCATAGATCTCAAAGCACTTTAGAAAGGTCAGTAGCATTATCCCCATTTTACAGGAGTCCTGGGTTCTAGTCTTCGCACTGAGGGAGTGCAGGGTAGTGGTTGGAGCCCTGGGCTCTACTATCAGCACAGGGAAGGTGGGCAGGGTAGTGGGTAATGTGGGATGAACTGGGAGTCAGGACTACTGTTCCACAGCTGATTTGCTGAGTGGCCTTGGGCAAGTCACTGCACCTCCCTGTGCCTCAGTTCCCCCTGTGTAAAATGGGGATAATGCTCCAGTGGACATGGAGAATCTGAATGTAGGCAATTCTCTCCCCCCTCCCCCATGCTATGCTGAGGTCTGAGAGTCATCTCATCAGCACCTTAAAAACTCATCTCACACCGGCCTTCACCAAAGTTTCCGAATTCTCATTATATGCCCGTATTATACCACTCCCCCGCTTGAGGAGGGAAGTGGATAACGGCGCTCACAGAAATCGCCTCCCTTCAGAGATGATAAAGCCAAGGAGACGGAGAGGAGGGAATCTGGCAGCCGTTCAGGGAATTTATTAACAAAAGTCACAGCCCCAGGAACGAAGGCCCAGATTCAATTAACTCAACAGTGCAGGCCGGATCCTGCTGTCAGTGCCCCTGCTGGGAATCCTGAGTACGTCTGATGTACGAGGAGTTTGACTGCAGGATCTGGCCCAGGGATTTCACCACATACAGGGGCAGGCTCTTAAAGTACAGGTGACCCCCTCCTCCCCCCAGCTTTGCTTCTTGTCCCTCAGATCCCCAGTTCCACCGGCCTGAACCACTCAGGGTTTGATGCTGAAGAAGCTGCCCCCAACGGGCCAGTGTTGGGGACCAGCATGACCTGCTGGGATCAGAGAGGGTATGAAATGTCACTTGGTGGTTTTAAAATGTAACAGTGATGAAACCAGCCCCGTGTCCTACAGATGGAGCAGAAAGGGTTCCAGGGAGCCCTTGTAGCCGCAGGGAGAATCCCTGGCCTGTGCCGATCTGATAACCTTGCTTAGGATGCTGTCTGCTCTCATGGGGACCCCACTAGCTGATCCCTCCTGTGTGTATGTGGCCACGGGTCAGTGGCACTATAGAAATGCTCCAGGGGCTGAGGGATTAAAACTACCCCTCACACTGCTGTTCCTGGGCATGACGTCCATCCTCATCCCCTGAGCTGGAGTCTGTGGCTAGTGGAGCGGTGAAAACCCCGCTCTGCAGGGCTGCACAATATGGTTCTGTTCTTCCTTTGCCTTTTTTACCTGTCCCCCATGGAAGTGTCAGGACCCCAGCTGTGGCCTCATTCAGGGAGAAGCCCCAGAGAGTGCTGGGTGCATCAGCAGCAGGATTGGGGCCCTCCGGGGAAGGGGGCTCGCTTGCTAGCTGTCAGATTTGGAGGAAGAGGAGTTGTGATGGGGAAGGGCCCCGCCTCAATCAGGAAGAGGCCAATGAGCTTTGGGCCCAGCCAGGACAGCGTAGACACACCTGGTGCCTGCCCCACTTACAGGAAGTCCGTTTAAGAGGGAGTTTGTCAGTGTACCGATGACAACCAGGGGAAGGACTGCTGTGCCTCAGAGTTAGCTCATGTCTCAAAAGGGCTGCTGGGAGGCCACAACTTGAGGGTCTCTGCCATCCAGAAGGACCCACCAGGCCAGGTATGAGCCAATTGCAGCAGGGCAGGGTTGAAGCTGAGCCCTGACCTGCTATCTAGCTGTACTTACCTTACAAACAAGCCTCTAGACCTCTGAGCTGCTTGGTTGCTAGGTGTGCCCATCGTTGGAAGGGATTTTAATGGGGAAAGGTCTCTGAAAATACCCAGATGTGACCTGAAAAAGCCCAGGCTATCCCTGGGGTGAAAACTTAAGAATCTACCTGGTTTAGGGTTTTGCTGTGCTGTCCACCTCTGTGGAAGCTGGGTTGGTTCTGTGTGAGTTAGACTGCCCATAGCCCAGTCCTTAAGGGAGTTCATGGAGCTTCTGGCTCTTCCCCCTGCAGCACGGTGCAGAGAGGTCTGCTGGTGTCTGCTTTTTGGGGGCCGGTGGGCAATCTCTTTTTCTTCTTTTCTTCTTCTTCTGCCCATCAGTAGAGGTGGTGAATCTCATTCCTGGGGGGAGGGAGGAGCTGTTAGCAGAGAGGAAGGGATGTGGCATCCCATTCACTATCTAAGCCTCTCCACATCCCTCTGAACACGTGCAGGGATAATAAATAGTAGCAGTGCCTTTTGTTTTGAGCGATTCCCATTTGATTCGCGTAAACAATGTCTTGTCTTTGCCCAGTCTCGGCTCAACGTGACGTTTTAGAGATGGTGCCAGAAATCTCTCCCCAGAGGCTGCCGTGATTAGCCCTGAGTGGGGATCTCTCACCAGCTGTGCCGATGCCATCTCTCCCCAACTCCACCCTCACAGGAATTGTTGGGCATTTGCATATTTGCTCTCCCTTGCACTTTGCACTCGGTGGTGTGTGTGTGTGTGTGTGTGTGTGCACATGCGCGCACACACACACCACCAACTGGTTTTGCAGTCATCCCAAGAGGTCCCAGCCCCATGGTGCTAGGAGCTGTACATACATAGAGTGAGGGCCAGATCATGCTGCCAGATGAAGGAGTCAAGACACATGAAGGATGGTTCCATTTTACAGATGAAGTGATTTACCCCAGGATGTAGGGGCAGAGCTGAGAATTGAATCCAAATCTCTGGGGTGCTTGCTCACAAGGTGATCCTTCCTCTTGTGCTCAGCTGTGCACACACGGTCATGGGGGCCCAGCAGGGGTTAGTGCAATAACACTGCAGTCTCCTCCTCTGCTGCCTGCCGCCTATTACTCCAGGTATGGAAACACGCATGGAAAAAACTCATTTAAAAATGAGTCTCTAGTAGGGAGATTAGCATAGGAGAGTGGGTGCCAGGACTCCTGGGTTCTATTTCTAGCTCTACCACTAATGGCCTTAAGCAAGTCAGGTCTCTCTGTGCCTCAGTTTCCCCCATTGGTAACATGAGGACAATGAGAGTTTGCTGAGCCCCTGAGCCCCGTTAAATGGAGGGAAGTAAAACTGGCCTCGAAGCAGGGGAACCGCTGAGCTGACGGGGGCTGGAATGTAGCAGGGGAGCATGGGGGCGAGGGATGGAGGAGGGGGAGTTATCTAGGGCGGTGACTTAAGCACAAGTAAAGGGCAATTCAGCAGTGCTGGCATCCAAAGTGAGGGATCCAAGCAGCTGCGTGTCTGGGAGAGCAAGCCTTGCTTTCCAATTACAACGCCAGACAAAGAGCCTGTATTCAGCGCCCGCAGTGCCTCTCTCCAACCCAAACCCACCTGCCAAAATAGAAAGAGAGGCGAGTCCGCATCAGCGGAGGGGATAAAAATAGCCCGGCTGGGTTTTTGGTGAGTCAGTGCTTTCGGGGGCGTGTTCACACACACGCACCCCAGCAGCTGGGCCGTGAGTAATGGGGGAGCCGGCGAGGCGGCATGTAGGCCCAAAGGGCGCACAGCTACCTTCCCCTCCGCTGTCCACGCTCCCCTTTTCCCTCAGATCTGCCTAGTTATCTCCTGAGTCCTCTCCTTCCACCTCTGCTCGGGTGCGGGCAGCTGCAGCCACAGAGTGTTCCTGTCCTGCAGGGCTCCATTACCAGGCACTGCTGCAGAAGGCCGGTGAGGGCCAGGCCCCCTGTGAGGATGGGGAGCAGGGTTTGGCCCTAGCAAATGCCAGTGTCCATCCCCACCCAGCTATCAGTCAGAGCCCAGGTGTGCTGAGCCCAGCAGGTGGCCTGGGGAATCCTCTGTGGGGCAGGCCCTGAGCCCAGTGCAGGCACAGAAGCCCATGCAAGATTCGGGAGTGTGCTCTCTTAATAGCATTAGGCGAGGGACTTGGCAGAGGGGTGGGCTCTGCTATTGGCTCCTTGCATGACCTTGGGCAGGCACATCCCTGCACGGTGCCTCAGTCTCCCCATCTGGTGCTCACCGGCTGCCCCAGGTAGGTTTTGAAGTTTCGCATTTGTGAAGTGCTTTGAGATCCCCAGATGGGAGGCACTGTGCAACGACTTGATTATTGTGAAACGGGGTAGGGCCATAATTTAGATTTGTGGTGTATAATTAATGTCACCCCCGCGGGAGCAGCACAGCTCTTGGAATGATAATAAGTGAAGCAGCTTTCCATGGGGGGTAACGAGCAATTTGCGACGTGTATGGGCGCCAGCTGTGTCGTAGCCCTCTACAATATCTCCGTAATCTCCCAGAGCAGACATAGGATTACGCACGCCAACCCAGTGGGGGCCCCCGAGATGGAGAGATCTAGCCGCGTGTGTGTTAATCAAAGTGCGAGCAAGAAAAACAAGAAGCTGCCGGTTGCCATAAGAAATGCTTCCCCCAGGAAATGGAAGCAACAGCTTCTGGGAAGTGATGTGTCCCTCTGCATAAGGCTGGAGTATTGCATGCAGACCTCTGGCCTCCCTCCCCAAAAGATATTGGCCCGTTGGGATGGAAATGGTCCATCCCAGCCCTGTAGGATTCCATGCAACGGTCTAAGCAGTGCTGCATATGCCCACCTGTGTCCATGCGGCCTGGCAGGGTGTGGGGCCGTTCGCACTGGATAAGAGTTTGGAAGGCGTTTCTGCAGTGCAGGGACTAGGGACAGAGAGGTCCTGCACTAATCAACAGCCGGGATCCAGGCGAGCTTGGGCAGCAATGCGGCTTGTTCAGGGTAATCCCAGAGGCTACTGCAGAGAGGGGAGAGGTTTGCCCCATCCAGGGCGTGCGGTGTTAGGAGCAGGATGGGATCAGCCGCAGTCTAGGTGCTAGACGTGGATTGGTTTATTTTTAGAAAGATGTGCCCTGCTGTTCACCTCTCCCCCTCCCATGGGAACAGCACCGTGTAACTCATGGTTCCCATAACGGAACCAAATGAACTGAAAATGCTACGGTGCAAATGGAGACGTGATCGTAGCGGGGGCAGACATACCTGTGCTGGCTTTCATCCAGCTAGCACTGCTAACAACCTTAGCAAAGAGGTGGCAGCACAGACTTCCACCTGGTGCCCGGTACAAACCTGACCAGGATCCTGGGTACATTTGTGGGGTTGCCTGCCCAGCTGGTGTCCAGGCTGACCTGTCTTTGCTAGCGTTAAAGCGATGCCTACTTTGCTACAGTCCCCCCTTCATTTGCGGTGTAGACGTACAGTAAATGACACCCCCCACCCGCAACAACCTTCCTTTTCCAATGGCCCCCAAATTCTGCTGCATCTCTGTGCTGCCAACACTGTGACAAAGAGCTGGATGGCACCAACGCCTTGTCCGCGACCCTCCCTTGTCCCAGTGTCACTTACAAAGGCCAGGGTTGTGGGGGAGAGTCGGCCTGTATTCTCTGTGAGACTGTCTGGATTCTCCCAGAGCCTTACAGTCCTATTCTGTCCTTCAGCATGAGTCTCCACTGCCCGGCGCTATGGGGAGTCATTTATACCAATGCAAAGAGGGCATCAGATGCTTACAAGGGGCTCAGCTACTCATGGAAGTTACTGGAGTGATGTAAGGTGTGAATTAACTATTCTGGATTAGCTCTATGTGTGGACACTGTTATTCCAAGTGGATTTAGCGAACTTGGACTAAGGCTCTCTTACTCCAGAATAACCGCATCCGCGGGTGGAGTTGAGCCGGCACAGATACCCCAGAGCACCTCTGCACGTAGACAAGCGCTGAATCACATCATCAGCCTTTCATGCTCCTTTTGCGTTGGTGTAGCTGCTGTAGGGCCCACGGGTCGCCAGACCCTGGGTGCCCATCAGTCCGGACTTGTGCTGCGCCCCATCACCCTGCTCCTTGCTGAAGCCTCGTGCCGATCTGCGGTGTATGTTCCTGGGGGAGGCAACTGCCTGGTGTGTATTTCTGCCTGGTAGCAGCCTGGCTTCCCTGGCCTTTATTAATCTCCAAGGTGCACTCGCTCTCCTGGACAAGCTGCACGCCATGGAAAATGGGCTCTTTACACGCAGAAACAAATCACTCTCCACAGACAGCCGGTCCCGGAGGAGTGTTTCCCAGAGCCCAAGAAGTCTGATAACGTCAGGCCCCAGGTGGCTCTGGCATAGGAGACTCAGCTCTCTGGGGTGGAGCTGGAAGGAATACGCTGCTGGCAAAAGCAATACCCTCCATCCTGAGATCTGTGTGTTGTTGTTTTTCTAGGGGATTCCCTTTCGTCTGTGCTCTGAGGATCTCCAAGCATTTACCCACAGGAGGTTTTGCAAGGTGCTTGGAAGGTAGGTGGGTATTATCTCCATCTTACTGCTGGGGGAAAAGGGAGGAGCGGTTCAGTTATCGTTTTTATTTCTATTACCGTGGCGCTGAGGTGCCCCAGCCAAGGCTCAGGACCCCTCTGTGCGAGGCTCTGAGCAAACAGAACAAAAAGATGGTTCTTGCCCCAACGAACTTATAAGTTGAGACGACAGGTGGCTGCAGGCAGATGAGGCAGCACGTGGGTGACTGGTTAAGCAGCGAGAGCGTGGTGCAGTAGACAGGGACCCAGAAGACTTGGTTTCTCTCACTGACTCACTAGGTGGTGGTGATGATGTCCCGTGCCTCAGTTTCCCCATCTCTATAATGATCTAGACCTGCCTCTGGAGCTCTGTGTTTGACTTAAGGTCACATGGTGAGTCAGTGGCAGAGCTGGCAATAGAACCTGGGAGTCCTGATCCTCAGCGTTGCCCCTTGTCGGGGCAAACTTTGCTCAGAGCTGTGGCCCTCTTCGTGTGGATGGGGCTGTGGCTGGGTGAGTCAAAGCCTAATGTCTTTCTGCCTCTTTCAGGAGGGACAAAGGAAGGGCTGGCAGACTTGATGGGCACTGGTAACACATGTAGTTAGCTGGCAGACTGAAATGGGTGATCAGAGGCCATGAATCTGAGTTTTAGCTGATCAGCTGCTATAGGCGTCAGGAAGGAAACTTGCCCCCTATCTCGTACCTCCGGCCACCGCCCCTGGAAAAGCCTTGCACTCTGGGTTTGGTGCATTACTGGCTATTTCCTTTAAAGCATCTGCTATTGGTGGCTCTGGAAAGCAGGATCCAGGACTTGATGGGCCAATGGTCTGATCCGATCTGACAAATCCTGCGTTCCTCCATCCGTGGCCACATCTCAGTGTAATGGAAGGGGGAGGGTGGGAGAGGACATACAACCCAACCTCCAACCCTGATCCCTCTATAGCTTCCTGAGGGAACGAGAGAGACAGCAACGACCTGCTGGCAGAGAGAGGGGAAACTGCCAGAGTGGAGAGGCCGCCAGGGTGGGGATCCATTAAACAGGGAGCTGCTCTCTTGCTAAGAATAACTTGCTGCCCTGGCTGTCTTTCATTCACCGGAGCTTCTCCTTGGCCGTGTTATCGGCTTGTAACCAGGCTTCTTGAAAACCTGATAGGACACAAGTGACATGAGCCTGGCCCAGTCTCAGCCTTGTTCAGGTTTTTACACATCTCAACCCACCCCAAGATTGGCAGTTCGTGTTCGGGGGTGGCCCAGGAATGAAGGAGCAAGGGGAGGCCGCAGGGCAGGAGCGTGCTGCATTCACAGAGCTGGGGGGCTGCAGATCGGAACTGGGCTATGCCGACGGGGCTGCATGTGGGAGCCCTGGACTGCAGTCTTGGGGGGGCGCTGCGGGCGTGCATTGAAATGCATGGGCAGAGCTGTGGGTGGCTGCCCTGGAAGGGGGTAGCAGGAGGTGCTGTGGGTCAGGAGGATTAAGCGGCTTTGGCACAGCCGTGTAGGCCGAGTGGCTGTGAGCCTCTGCCGTGCTCGGCTGCGGAGCTGGTAGCATCTCAATAGGTGTCAACAGACACACACCAGCTCTATTTATAACTCTGACAACCGGCCAAAGCCACTTGGCTGGGGCAGCTAATCCCTTACACTGCTCGTCTTTGTCTCCTGCTCCCCGGCTGCTTCCTCCGAGCGGATGCACGCGCTTCCCATTCTAGCGCAGCGACTGGAGGCAGCGCCCAGCACGGAGGGCACTTGTGGGGCAATAGCTGGGTTTGTCAGCCATACTGGCCACGCACCGGGCAAGCTGTCCCCTTTCCTTAGTGTCCTGCCCCTGACGTTGTGACCTGTGGGGCTGCCTAGGCAGTAAAACCGTGTGGCAAAGGTGCAGGAGGAGGGTGGCCTGGTGGATGGAGTGCGTGCTGGGGATGTGGGAGACGAGCGTTTTACCAGTGCTGCCTTGTGTGACTTTGGGCAAATTAATTAACCTCTCTGTGCCTCTCTTACTTATCTGCCCAGTGGGGATAACAGCACTACCCTGCTTCCCAGGGGTGTTGGGAGGCTACGGGCATTAGACAGGGAGGGGCTCGGAGGCCAGATAAGTACCATAGATGGATGTGTTGCATGCACGTACAAGGGGGTAGGTGGACAGGCGTTTGCATGGCTAGACTAGGGTCCAGGAGCCGGCCTGCCCCCTCCCCTCGGTGGGTCTGAGAGCCAAGCCGCTGCCTTCTGTTGCAGTGCTTCATTCCTAAGGAAAGAGGTGCGGGGCTCAAGCGGTTCTTTTGCATCCAGAACTGATGCAGCAAGCCCAGCGGTGCCGGGGCTCCCAAGTGCCAAGCCGAGAAGTGCCCGGGCACAGCCCGACAAGGCCTGGCAGAAATTAAGCACTGGATAGATCTGAACCCTGACCCGGGGCTGGTGATTTGGAAGGGGTGAGCGGACGCTCATGGGACGTGTCCGTGCTCCACTCCTTGGGGACAGGATTGGGTCTCTTTCTCCCCTCCCCCCTCCCCCCCAGCCGTCCTGCCTGTGCGGAAACACAGGTTGTTCCTGGCAACCGTTAGGAATGCATTGGCCTCTGCGGGAGATGCTGCCATTGAAGAGGCATGTACTTGTGTAATGGGGCGGCTGCAGGGGAACAAGGCGAGAGGTGTGAGGCCCCCCGCTGCCCCTGGAAGGCCTCCAGGGATCAGGCATACATGCTTCTGGGGCAGGGTGGGTCTTTCAGGGCACGCAAGGCTATGCTGCTGATTTAACAGCCTCCGGGCACACCGTCCTGAGCAGTTAATCTGGGTCATGACATTGGTCGAGCAAACGGGAGGGCCGGGGTCTCGTTAGAACCAGGGCTAACGCCGCCAGGGAAATGCACCGTGCAGCTCCCTGCTTCCCGCCTGCTTATTATTCCGGGCAAGTAGAGCACAGAGCGCAAGTTATGAACACTGCGGCACTGGAAAGTTCCCCTCCGAACGCAGCCCCCTCCACGGCCCTGCACCCAGCAGCTCTGCCGGCTTGGGGCGCGTTCATGGCTGGGAGGGTGTGCGGGGAGATGCCAGAAGGCTTGCGGGGTGGATATACAGGGGGCCAGGCAAGATAAGGTTAGGTACGCAGGTGAGCTAGGGTGGGCTAACAGCCCAGCTGGTTGGGACTGGGGAGACCCCGTGGGCTCCATGCCCAGCTGGTGAGGAGTTCAGAGCTGGGGGGCGGGGGGGGGGAGAGCTGGGGGGCTCAGAGCCCTTGGCTAGGGCCCAGGGTAGCTGGTGGCCGAGTGCCCAGCTGGCAGAGCAGTGAGTGGCTGTTCGTGCCCCACCCCACTAGAGCAGCATGGCTCTGTTTTTAAACCCCATATTCCCCATGCAAGTAAAAGACACCGACACACACACAACACAACACACACCCTGGCGTGATTTGGAAACCGTACCCAGCTCCGGTGCTCTTATTCCGTTCCGAGCCCACGTCAGAGGCACCAGCTGGGCTGGGGAACGGGGCTGGAGAGGCAAGGCAGGTGTGAAATCAAGAAAGGATGGTGTCAGCGCTTGCATCCCATCCGCCAGCTCATCTCTCCCCCGCCCCTCCCCGTCAGCCCATCTTAGGGATGACATCACAGCTAGAAGGGGCTCGGAACTGGAGTTTTCTAATTAGCAGGGAAGCGCTGCATTGCATGATTCAAGGACTTTTGAGGGTCTCAGCCGCTCTGAGCTTTTTTTCCCTCTTCCCTTTAGCATCCGCTGCCTGAGTCCTCAGTGATGACCTATATCTGTAGCCAGCCCAGTCACACAAGGAAGCAGGGTAATAACTTTACCCTTCTAGCCAAGGATCTACAACCCCCCTTCACACATGCTAATGATGAAGCCTTGAATCTCCACACCAGGCAAAAACGAACTGAGCCCCGGGGGAGGTGAAGTGACTTGCCCAAGGTAGCACAGTGAGCCAGTGCCGGAACTGAACATTGAACAGGAATCCTGATTCCCATCCCCCTGCTCTAACCACTAATGAACGCTCCCTCCTTGAGCTGAGACTCCATCCCAGCAATCCTGACTCTCCCCTCCTCTACACTAAGCGCCAGACTGGTTTCACAGCGAAGCTCCAGACTGGGTCAGCTTTGCCCCAAGGCCATTACTCAGCCATGCGGTGAGGGGGGAGTCTGGGACAAAACCCTCAACCAGGCAAATACCTGCCCACCCCCCAGCAAAGCTGATGCTGCTGAAGCGGGCTCTGCGGGCCAGGCTCGGGCCAGGTTCCAGGAACCATGGGAGGGACCCCGTGGCTCCTGCCTATTAAAAGCAGACACTGGGCTTCCACCCAGCTCAGGGGTCCGGGTTCCCCACTGCAGCAGAGGTAGACGGAGCAGCCAGTAGTGGGGATCCTCCCTGCGCTTGGCTTTATGTACAGGAGCATATGTGTGCCTATCTGCTCCATGCCTGCTGTTTATCCGCTTCCTTCCAGTTAACGTATGTTTCCATTGCTGTCCATCTGTCTCGCCTGCTCTCTCCATCTCTTACTTTCTCTTTGCTTCGCTCTCTTCCATGCACCGGCAGGAGTCTCTGGGCCAGATTCCACCGCTGCCGTCAATGGCAGTCACTAGCACCCCGAGGCGGCAGAACTGGGAGCCCCCGGCTTGCTGTAATGTATCAAGCTGCTCAGCTGGTAATAGCCTTGAATCTATTGCTGGCCTTCCCCGTGCGGACTCTCTCTGGCACAGGGCAGGTGCGGAGAGCCCATGGCCCAGAGAGGAAGGGAACTCGGATGAATGGGGATGTCAGACATGTGGTTTCGGGTGGGGGGAAGAGCGTAGAAAGGTATTTTTTCTTCTGCTGAATGTTGATGGGTTTCTCCTGTTGCTCTGGGCTGAGTGATTTGGATTAGGGCTGAGAAGCTTAATTTTTTTTTTGGGGGGGGGGGGAGTCTGGGGTTGACTTGACTTTTGGGGAGTGGAGGGGGGAAGGTTGGGGGTGAGGTTTGATTTTTGGCCTTCAGCTTTGAGGCAGGGGTCCTGGATGTGGGGTCTGCTTTTGGGCCCAGGTGAAAGGACAAGGGCCTTAGTTCTTGGGGTGGGGCTTTGGCTCTGAATTCGGGGTGACTGTTTGGTTTGCCTGGATCTAAACCAGCTCAGCCCTTCTTGAGAACTAACTCCAAAGCACGGTTCCCTCTCTGCTTGCTCCGGGCACAGCTGCTGTCTGCCCTCTCCTGACCAGGTTGCAGTGAGGTGGCATCTCCGGGCCTTCCCCACTCCAGAGCTGTGGGCTTAGCTTTCCTTTCACCAATCAGCCTTCTAGGCTTCGTGAAGGGGTTTGCCATCCTCTCTCCGATGCAGACGCTGTGGTTAGTGGTGTTCTCTGCTGCTAGCAGCGTTAGACTGGAGAGAGTTGTAGCCTGAGCTAGGAGAATTAACACATCCGTGAGGAAGCCGCTGATGCAGAGGCGGATGGGGTAACATGTTCCCAACTGGGATCCTGCTCTTTTTCACCCTTGACAGAGGTGAACCAAAGACTGGTTGCAGTAGGTTATAAGTCACAACGGTGTCTAGTTTTCTCTGGGTACGTCAATATATAGGTGTGAATAGTTAGACAGATATATCAGCTTCTTGCCCATTATTGAAATGCGGCTACTTCTGGGCTGCAAGGGAGCAGCCACGTTACCCAGGCAGGGATTTGCCTCCTGTTAAAAGTGCCATGGGACCATTAATGATCTCAGGTGGTCAAAACATCATTTTCCTGTCCCTTCTGCAAGGCCTGGTAGAGCAGCACCTCCCAGCAGCATGCTGAGGAATTGGCTGTCTCCTAACTCTGCGGGAAGTTTCCCATTTCCGGAGTCCATGTCGTCACCTCCGAGGATGCCACTGCAAGGTGGCTGCTCCTGGCCTGCCACACAAATATGGCCCATGTGTTTAGGCATGGCATGCCTGGGCATCCCAGGGGGAGGATGGGGAGTGGCCAGTGGCCAGTCACTCCTCTGGCCAGATGCAAGCCCTAAGGCAGGCCAGGGAGAGACAGCAGCCAGGCTGTGGGTCTGTGACACGGGTGGCCGGGAGAGGTGGATCCACATACAAGGCTGTTTCTCTCTGGCTGGCGGTTGGGTCCCGGGCTAGCAGGCGCTGCCTCTGGGTGACAGAGAGCACTGTAAGTCTCTTGGCATGTGTCGGAACAGCTTTCCCTGCACCCCCATCAATTACACAGCAGCATCTCAGCAAGCGGCTTCACTGCCGGGGGAGAGGAGTTTCCCAGCAGCCTCGCTTTCGGGGAGCGATGACTGCCACTCTTCCCGCTGTCCCCTCCTCCATCTGGGACTTCTCTTGCTCCCCCCGCCTCCTCCATCTGATCTGTCGTCTTCTGCTTCCCTTTGCCTCTCCTCTCCATTTCTCTCTCTCTCCTCCATTCTGTCCCTTTCCCTGCTGAGCTAGGAGGCTGCAGCCCTCCGGGTCAGACAAGGTTGCTGGTCTAATTCTCTCCCGGTGTGGGGCCTGGCTGCTTGTTCCAGAGGCAGGTGCACAGTTCCTCTGGCTCTCCGCTCTAATTGTGCGGACTGGAAAGGGTCGTGTCAGTCAGCGCTGCAGGAACGGGGTCACCCGACTCTCTCTCGGCTGCAGGGCAGAGCTGGCCCCTTGCTGTGAATAGCACCGACCGTGGCCCATTCCTTAGAGCCAGCTCCTCAGTCAGCCTGGCCCTCCCTGAACGTTAATCCAGCCAACGAACTCATTTGCTTCTGGTCCTTCAGTGCACGTGCTGTGCTACCAGCATCCATTAGCCAAGCGGGAAGGAGCTGGGGAAATCCAAACACTCTCAGCTATGCAGCAGGGTATTTCTCCTGGCTGATTCCAGTACTTTGAGTGCAAGCTCCTCTGGGCAGGGACCATCTCTTTGTTCTGTCTTTGTACAGCACCCGGCACGCTGGAGTTCTAGGCATTTTGGTAACACTACTCGTGATGATGCAGCCAGCTGCGCAGTATGGACCTTTCCCTCGGCACACCTTTGCATGGGCGGCAGCCCAGGGGAGAAGGAAAACCCGCCACAGGGAAGAGGACCTCAGGTCTGTCCCCTCCTCTCCTGTCAGATGTCTGGGGCTTTGCTCCATCTGTTGGGCTTGCAAAAAACCCCGAGGAGCCCCCTTGAGAGAGGGATGCCGGTGTCCAGCTCTGTTGGGACCCACCAGCGCGACTGACTGGACCAAACACCTCCATCTGGGTTGGCTGGAATATCCCTCTCTATCCAGCGAGCTGTGCTGAATTCACTCCTCACTCTCTTTGGCTCCCTGTCCCCAGGGCCTGCTGCTGCACCGAGCTAATATTGACATTTTCCAGTCCTTACGTTTGCTCCAGCCTGATGGGTTTGTTAAATGTTTCAGGAGCCCCTGAGCTCTCCCTCCTCCTCCTCCTCCTTCCATTCTCTTGATGTTGTCACTCTCCTGTCTCTTCCGCACAGGATTTGCTTTCGGGAGTGATTTTAACCATCAAAGGGGGGGGGGGAAATACCCCGTCTTCCCGCAGCTCCTGTGCCGCTCCGCCCCGAATGCAGCACCGAGGGTTGCCCTGACGTCTCCATGAGGTACAAAGGCTCAGAACGCCTTATCCAAAAGACACCTGCTTTCCTTGCAGGCTCACAATGCCCTTTGTGGCTGCTGCCTCCCACTTCTCAAGGTTTTATTTATAGTCTGTCTTGCTCTCGCTTTTTCTCCAGCACAGCTGAGCGGCTGAACTCTTAGTATCTTGGAGATGCTGCTAGGTCAGCTCAGCCAGGCTCAGGCACTGGAAAGGTAGCAGCTAAAAGGGGGCAAAAAAATCACCTGAGGAACTGCCAAGGGTCCTCACTAGCACTGCTGATGACTTCAGCTGCCTGCCCAGCGCTTGTGGGAGCTGGGGGGGGGGGGGGAGGGAGAGGGAGTCTCGTCCCTGCTGTTTTCTCATCGCAGGTCACCTCTCTGATCCCACTCGAGCTGCAATGCATCTCTGCTGAGCTCAGGAGTGGCATCATCTGTGGCACCGGGATGGGGACCGATTCTCTTCAGGAGACTGGCCCGGATCCTTCACACTATTTAGGTGCCTAATTCTCACTGATGTCAGTGGGAATTAGGCACCTTGGTATCTTTGAGGCTCTGCGCCAGTGTGGGGGGTGCTAGGTTGATGGTTCCACTGAGCGAGTCCACTTATCACCTGATGGGCTGGAGTGGGGATTGAAGCCTGGATCTCCCTCCCCACCATCACGGTGAGTCTTCCAGGCACAGGACAGTGGCTACATGGCAGAAGAGGCTCTGTCTCCCTTGGGTGCTTCTGCCTCCTTTTTACCCTCCTGTAGGTTGACACAGTGCCCCTGAAGCCCACTGTGCAGTCATCAGTCTCTGCTAGGGTGACCAGATGTCCTGATTTTATAGGGACAGTCCTGATATTCAGGGCTTTTTCTTATATTAGCTCCTATTACCCCCACCCGCTGTCCCGATTTTTCACACTTTCTATCTGGTCACCCTAGTCTCTGCCGCGAGGGCAGAGTTCAGCCCAGGACTCCCGCAGTGGAGACACGAGGCAGCACAGGCTGCGTGGTTCGGTTTGCCAGGCAGAGACACCCTCCGGCTCTGGCTGTGTCCAGCAGCTTCATTAAGACACGTGTATGATTCACGTTGGCTGTGCCCCCTCTTCTCTAGCCCAAGCATGAGGGCGGGGTCTGCAGGGCCTCCCCTGAGGCTGGTATGTATCTCCCCGGGCTTCCTCCCATGCAATCGATTCCCCACAGGGGCTACTCACGCCTCCTGCCTGGAGAGGACTGAATGCTCCTCCCCCAAGAAGTCTGGGCCAGTCCATCCCTAGTGGGTGGAAGGGAGGAGCTCCTGGAGGGAAGCAGCAATGGGTGCTCAGGGCTTGCCCTAGCCAAACCAGAAGGGGGTCAGGATGTTGCAGGGGAGAAAGGGAAACTGGGGAGCCAGGGAATCTGGCAGGGACAGTGTGGAAAGAGCAAATCAGAGGTACAGGAGCAGAGGGGGTGAAATGTGGGAGTGTGATGAACTGAATGGGATACAGTAACACCTGGAGAAATGACCCCAGTAGACAGTGGGTTGAGTAAATTGATTGGAATTGAATAACACCTAGTTCTTAACCATAGATCTCAAAGAACTTCACAAAGGAGGCCAGTATCATTATGCCTATGTTACAGATGGGAAAGCTGAGACAGAGGCAGGTGAAAGACATGCCCAAGGTCACCCAGCAAACCAATGGCAGAGCCAGGACTTTAATCCAACGCTCCTGGGTCCCAGTCCAGTGATCTATCCACTGGGCCACACTGCCTCCCTTTGGTACAAACGCTTTGTGGTCCTGAGTACTAAAGGCTCATGGGAATATGTGTTGCTCATTCATTCCTTTTTCCTGAGGACGCCATAGCTAGCGGCTGCAGGAGCATTGCTTTGGGGTCGACACGGACACTCAGCCACTGCGTCTAAGAGAACACGAAAGCCTCGGACGCTGCAGCTCAGCCAATTTTCCTTGGCTTCCTTTCAAGCATATTAATGACTTCATTAGGCGCTGTCATAGAAATTCCTGTGGGCCTATTGCCCACCTATTGTTTGAGAGGCCTCAGTATTCACTGTTGCCTGGGTCCCTTGGTACTTCTCACCTTGCTGGTCGGTTTCCTTGTGCTGCAAAGTCAAAGCTGAACAAAAGCGTATCTGGGCTGGCCCTAATCCTCACGCACAGCAGGCTGCCACGGGCCAGCGCTGGGATCTCAGATTGTTTGTCATCTTTAAAGGTGTAAGTCACCTTCGTGGGAGTCAGCCACGTGCAAAGAGCCAGCTCAAGTCCTATTTAAACCCGATTGTCAGGATTGAAGAGAGCACTGGCCATGTTCTGGTCCCACTGCAGAGGGGCACTTCACCCCACAAGGGAACGGCACAGTGGGAAAGGATGAGGGCTTGGCAGCAATTCAGGTGGAAGCCCTCTGTTGTCCCACAGATGAGGGACAGCATGGGCAGTGACCAAAATAGCTCCTCACTGCCCCATCTGCTCTACCAGTGCACCCCAACCTTGACCTAGAAGGATCACCTTTAAGATGGAGATGGGAGATCAGACTTTGTGCTTCAATGCTACGGTGACTGGTCCTACAATACAGAAATATAGTTCTACCTTAGAGAGAAGGCTAGGTGGACAGGTAGATGGCATGTATGGTGGTTGGCAGGTAGGTAGAATAGTGGCATGCCTGGTGAAAGGTAAGTAGGTAGACAGCAGGCATACTGGTGATTGGTTGATAGGCAGATAGCTGGCATTCCTGGTGATTGGTTGGTAAGTAGGCAGATACCTGGCATCGTTGGTGATTGGTTGATAGGCAGATAGCTGGCATTCATGGTGATTGGTTGGTAAGTAGACAGGTAGCTGTCATGTGGTGAGAGGTGATCAGTCATTTCTTGGTCTCCAACTGACACAGACCCCCAATCAATGTGTGGCCAATCAATGCCAGTTGGTTGGGTGATGTCATCTGTCCACAGGGAATTTGACTGAGACCCACCAAGCCCATGGGTCTAAACAGCCCTCAGGCAATGCTGGCTTTCAATCTCTCTTCTGCTGGGGTCTGGGCTGCATCACAGAACAGCTGGGAGTGACAGTCCATGGTGAGGTGGTTTGTGGGGAATAAAGTACCTAGATTGTTTTACCCTTTGGAGACCCATTAACCAATGGGGTAGGATATGCACATGGAGGTGCTGCAGCTCTTCTCTGATTATTTTTTTCCCCCATCTCATGCACCCAGAGCAGGAAAACGACTTGAACCTACAGCTGCTTGGCGGGCTCGCCCCAGGGCTCCATCTCTGAGGTAATGAGAAGTCCGGTGGTACCTTAAAGACTAACCGCTTTACTTGGGCATAAACTTTTAAAAAACCCACAACAGATGCATGGAGTGAAAATGACAGATGCAGTGTATTTATACCTTCATCTGGCATTGTCACTCCGTGCATCTGAAGAAGTGGGGATTTACCCATGAAAGCTTAGACCCAAATAAATCCCTTAGTCTTTAAGGTCCCACTCGACTCCTTGTTTTTGTTTTGGATACAGATTAACAGGGCTATCCCTATGATCTCGGAGATGGGTCACTGGAGGAGGCATTGAAGTGTGGCCCTTCTTGAGGGCACTGCCTGTGACTTTAAGCTGAAGACAGCAGACCTGAGCCAAGGCGATGAATGTCCCAGGAGTGAGGAGCAGAATATAGGGTTAGGGATGGAGCAATGTGAGGGGAGCCCAGTGATCAGTGGGGGGACTAGGGTGTCTTTCAGCTCGCAGTCCGGGGACTGAATTCTTTCTGGAGCAGGGGTCCCTCCCTGGCAGGCTCGGTGGAGCGTGCACACAGAGCAAAGAAAGAGGTATGGCCAATATTTCCCAAAGGGGACTACTGATTGGGGTGGGGGGAAAGGTTCCGGGGCTGAGAACCCAAATCGAAACACCTCAAAGGGTGTCTAGAAATAGCTGAGTTCCTGTTGGCTTCTATTAGCTCAGTGTGCATGGGCCTGCAGAGGTGTCCCAAGTTGCTTCCCTTCCCAAAAGAAGCTGCCCACGTCTATGGAAAGTTGAGGATAAAACTAAGCAGTAAGCACCCTCCTTGTCCCTCTGATTCAGCAGGAGGTGAGGGGACGCAGGCTCTGGGACAGAAAGGGGGCTAATACGAGAGGCTGTTGTCTCCTCAACTTTCTGTGCTACCAGCCTGAATCCCCCCCGCCTTCCACCCTCCCCAGCTCGTCCTATCACAACCCTGTCCTCTTGCCGGGGCCCGCGGGAGGGGAATTCATAAAAATAACCACTGAAAGCTAAACATGAGCGCCAAGCGCGAGGCTGCCATCTGCGGTGTGGGCGGGAGAGCACGAGACGGGCTGCTGGCGCCCGGCGAGGCAGCTTGGCGAGTGGCGATGCCAAGTGTAAGGGCAGGAATACACCGCGTTCCCCTGGGATTCCTCAGCAATTGGCTCCCTGCGGTTCCTGTTCCTTCGCCCGTCCTTTCCGCAGCGTGATGGGGCTGAAAGATGGCCCTGCCCCCTTCTCTGCCCGTATGTCACGGAGTGCCCGGGTGATGGTCTGGAACTGCTCCCTATGAAGCCAGATAGGATGCCGGGTGAAGTGTCCCCTCTCCGTACGCAGCCTGTTTCCAAGGCTAGGAGCTTCACGGGGACCCACCTTCCTGGGTCTGACCTTGGAGCATTCAGCACCTTCTGCCCCTCTGTGCGCTTCCCCCAGTGCACTTGCCCAGGTGGGGTCCTGAGGGAGCCTGTGGCTTCTGCACCCCAATTCCACAGTCAGATGTGACTCAGCCAGCCAGTTAAACAGAGGTTGATTCAATGACCTCTACCTGGTCTAACACAGACCAAGCAGTGAGCGTCAGCCCTCAGCTGGCTCCATTTTGGGGGCCAGAGAGCCAGCTAGCTCCTCTGCCTTCCCTGCCTGACTCCAGCTAGCTTCAGACTCCCAAAACTGAAACTCACTCTCTCCAGCTCCTCCTCCCGCCTGGCTCAACCAGGTCAGGTGACCTCCCTCCCCTACTTGCAGTCAGATTACAGCTTCAGGTATGGACACTTGCAGGGAAGCTCTGCTTTGCATCAGCTACATATCCTTATCCCTTCACATAGACACTCAAGAAATGCATAGGGGAAACTGAGGCACGCACACACAGTATTCCTACTCCGTCACACTGTAGGATGCTGGGAAACAGGGGGTGATCACAGCCCTGGTGCAGGTTGCTGAGGGTCAAAGGGCAGGATTGGAGGTATGGACAGGCAGATGGGGTGAGCTTGGGCTGTGCCTAGGGAGAGATGAAGACGTGAGCCCACGCAGCTCCAAGTGGAGGCAAGAGACACTTCAGATCTGCGCCTCTCTCTGTACCCTGCCCCTGACTCCCTGTCCCTTGCCCTCCCCTGCTGTGTATTTCATTTCCTCTGCTCTCCCTCTCTCTCTGGCACTGGCACACGCTTTGATCCAGCAAAGCTCTTCCTTTTCCTCCTCGAAGCACAAAGCAAACCCCAGGATGTCACTGTCCAGGCAGCTCCGGTGCCTGTCACAATTACCCAGCCTCCCCTGCTTCTCCGCTAGCTGGCTCACAGGGAATACATTCGGGCTAGTGTCAAACCCTTCACTCCTCAATTAGTTGCTGTAAAAAAAAAAAGTGTTATTGAATATTTTCGAAGGAACGGTGTTTCCATGGTACCCAGTCAGGAGGTGCGTTGCCGTAGGTTTGCTGCTTCACAGGGATCAGTGAGCACCGGAGATTGGCCTGAATTGACTCTCCTCCTGCTCTACCACTTGCGCGCGTGCACACACACACACACAGGTGTACACATGCTGAGACACACACAAGCAATCACACATGTGTGTGCATGCTCATAGACATACCTACTAAGACACAGACATGTGCATACTTGTACATTCGCGGCCACTCGCGCTCTGTCCCCGACCTCTTGACAAAAAAAGTTCCCTTTAATAATTCACTAGTGGGGGGGGGGGGATAATTGATCCTCATTTAATTAAGACATGAGGAGAAGGGGAATTTGACACAGTCTTGCTCTTGAGCAAGGAGGAATTAAAGCAATGGGCCCAGCAAATGAGAGCATCCCAGGGATTATGGCACAGAGCTGCGGGTTGCTGGGGGAAGGTGCCCGCCCAGCACTCAGGAAGGTCCGGGAGTTAGCCAGCCCAGTGACTCGGGGACAATCTTGCTGGACACCCTGTCTGAGTAGTCACTAAGGTCTGTTATAACTGGACACCGCTCCATCGGAGTCAAGGAAGTTGCGCCTGCTTATGCCCGCAGTGACTTTGGCCCACAATGATTGCAATTTGAGACCCTCTAGCCCAGCGACTGGTGTCAGGACTCCTGGGCACTGTTCCTACTCTGCCACTGGCTCACTGTGTGCCCTTGAACAAGTCACTTCCCCTAGTGCTTCGAGCGCTGGATTGGGACTGGGGAGACCTGGATTCAGTTCCTGACTCTGCTGCAGGGTGAACTTGGGCAAGTCACATCCCCGCCAGGTGCCTCTGTTTCCCCATCTGTAAAATGGGCGTGATTCTAATCTCCTTTGCAAAAACGCAGTGAGATCTATGGATGAAAATTTGTTACGTACGAGGTAGGGGCCGTTATTACGATGGGCTGGGAATATTAGGCTGACCTATGCTCGGGAGGGTTGCCAGGCTAAAATGTTAAGGCATCTTTGCAGCGGCTAGGTGGAAGCAGCTACGGAAGGGCAAGGTCCTTGGGAGGGAAGCCAGCCTGTGTGCTGGGGCCCAGCAGCTGTGGAAGATGGTTGACCAATGTCAGTGATGCAGCATTGAGGGTCCTGCGCTGTGTTGCATGGGTGCACGGGGGAAGGCTGGCACAGGGGTGCTCTTCTTGCGCAGCAGAGTGGGGTTCTGCTGTAGCGTTTCAGTGGCCCAGAGGAGCAAGGGCCTGGCCTGCCAGCAAAAGGGCGTTGCCGGGTTCCTGGTGGCTAGTTCATGGGCTGTCCTGGCAGCTGGGAGCCGAGCACTGTTCTTTTTGAATGGTCCAGCCCAATGCACCCTGCGACTGAGGTGTGCCCAGCCCCTGCCCCGGGTGTGAGGGCTGTCGGAGCGGGTCCACATGCCCTCTGGTCCCCTCTCCCACGTTAACGCTTCCCCTGGTCAGGGCAGGATTTTGTCCTCAATCTCGAAAGCTGCTGCTGCTGCTTGGCCCCTCCCCGTGGAAATCCCCTGTTCGTTCTGTGAGCAGAGCAGAGGGGCTGGTGCTAGAGTTCATGGCCCAAATTTTTATGGCCAGGACCCTCCTTTCACGCACACACCGTCCACCCCACATCCCCACCAGCTGGCGACGGACCCCGCCGCAGCAGCGTTCTCTCTCAGCTGTGGCCTACTCCGCTGGGCCGTAGAGTTGGCAGCACCATACAGAGCCCCACGGAGGGGCCAGGTGAAGCAGTTTATTCCCTGTGGCCAGAAGTAGAAGGGGCAGCTACTCCCCTGCTTGCTGTGTCGATGTGCTGGCACCGGAGCGATGCATCATCTGGAATCTCTCCCTCCAGCACCATTGTCCTTCTTAACCCCGAGAGTCCGAGCCAGCGTGAGCCTGACCTCAAAGGCCCCGCGTTCTCCTGCAGAAGGCAGGGGCTGTAACCCCTCTCTGCTGGGGGGAGGGGGGGACAAAAGCCTTGCTACTCACTGCCGGAGAGGAACAGAACAGCACATCGCTCCGTGGCCTTGGCGAGAGGCGTGTTCTTCTGTGTGCATCAACATGGGGGAATGAGATTTTTTGATTGCTGACAGCCCACCTACCCCATCCTCCTTCTCCCCTCCCCGAGCCCCGGTACATGTGACGAAGAGCTCTGCTGCGCTGAACAGATGGGGGAAAGCAGGCTGAGCTGAGTGATGAGCGTTCCCGAGCCCACGGGCAAGGTAAGGTGGCCCTGAGTCACAGCGCTGTGATGGTGCAAACCCCTTGCTCACGGGAAGAGGGGCAGGGCTGTGGGAGGGGTGGGGGGCGAGTGCGTCAGAAAGAGGACTGCGGATGGGGGGGGGGCAAGGGCTGGACAATAGAAGAGAGGGGTGGAACGCACTCATTACAGGCACTAATTGGAGGTGATTAAGCTGAGGAGGAGATCCTGGAGTCAGCACCGACACCCGTGGCAGGCAGCGCCAGGTCCTTGCAATGTGGCTCTGGCTCATTCCTGCGTCACCCTGCTCCGCTTCTCTGCAAAACTTTCTCGCCTGTGGGCTGAGTTCTAGGGAGAAATGATGCATATGGCAGGACGGGGGGGAGGGGAGGCGGGACGCAGCACTAGGCGCTGCTACGCAGGGCCCAGGCCTCCTCCTCGTCAGCCCCTGTTAAACTTTAAGCCCTATTGACCTCAATGGGAGGAGGGGGGGGGACCTGCTTAACTTTCAGCCCACACAGAAGAGCTTTGCTGGCTAAGGAAGGACTCAAGCACCTGTTTCAGTGCTCTGCTGAATCCGGGCCCCCGGGGACAGGGAGAGGGTGGGGTCCACAGGGCCATGGATTTGTCTCAGCCCCTCACCCGGCGAGCTGCGAGGGGATCCCGGTTTACTGACCCCAGGAGGATGCAGGGCTCTGGGGCTGGAATCTGGCAGCGCAGGGAGGGAAGAGCGCTACTTCTGGCCTGCCGCTTAGGCCACCAAGCCGTCCCCTCTCGGGAGTGGGTCACCCCGTGAAGCTCTGTGGGTTTGGCTGCGCTTCTCTGCCTCTCTCCTCTCCTGTGGGCTCCCCCTCTTCCTCGCTTGGTTTCCCAGCTCAATTTGGCGGCACATGTGACCGCAGCCTGCATTGTTCCAAGCGCCTCTCTCTCCAGTCCCAGCACCTGCCTCCCAGGGCCCCTTGGAGGGCAGAGACATGTGTAGGAGGTGGTTCTACTGCAGCAGCAGCACCAGGAACATCTGCATCCCCCTGTCTCTGCTCCATCGTCAGCTCGACAGGGCTCAGGTGCCAGGAGCTGTCAGGCGGAACTAATGACGCGGGGAGGAGATCCCCAGCAGAGCCAGCGTGGAACGTGCCTGTCAGTGAGAGCCGAGGGAGCCGGAACGTGGACCTGACGGCTGACTGTGGTCCAGGAGCCTGTACCAGAGCATGCCTGATCGGAGAGAGGGCTTGTGAGCATGGGGGGAGGTGGTGTGCACAGTAACACTGCACCGGCTTGAGCACCCAGAGTTAAAGCAGCAGTGACACTGGGGTTAGCCACTCCAATTAAGCGCTAACTGTATGCCAGTTAATCCGGTGCCATTCCCCCTCCCCCGTGTGGATGCTCCGGTTTTGGTTTAAGAGGGGTTAAGCTTGACTCAGTTGGGAACCAGAATCAGAGTGTCCGCACCGGGCTTTGCATTGGGTTCACCTCACTGTTCGCGACGCTGATTCAAGTTAAGCCAGAGCGACGTTCCCATGTAGACAACACCTGTCATCTCCTGCTCCCCCATAGTACTGTGCAGGGACTCAGCCACAGCTGAGCACTGGGCCTCACCTGAGCCCTGGGTGGGGACGTAGACCCCTCTCTGTCAGGACTCCCCCCTCGAATCAGAAGAGGCATTAGGCTGCATGGTGCGAATCCAAGAGTAACTGGCAGTTTTCCTTCTGTAATCACCCAGGGTAGGGAGACCACTGGAGTTCTGCAGCCATTAAAATGCAGTAAAACAGAACCACTTAGGTGACCTCATACTACTTAAGGGTTATTTTAAGGAGGAGGAACGGAGGAAACCTCTGTAGTCCCTCTGTTTTTAAAGCCCAACTCTGCTGGCCTGCTCCCCATCCCCGCTCTGGGTTTAATGGTTTCTTCAACAAGCTCCTTGTGAGCCTAATCCATGGAAATGCACCACCATCAGCATATAGATTGAAGTGCTAATAGAACAGGGCTAGAGATGATGGGAGCAGCTCCCAGACAGACAGCTGATGAGGAATGGAGTGAAATAAGTTGCAGACAGTCCAACTTGGGAAGGGGAGCTGGCCCTTGGAAGGTGAAGTCCCTCCTTTGTTACTAAGAGATGGTGCTCCGTGTGTAGAGGATGAATGGTGAAGGCATTTCCCTGGCTACCTGGCTGGCGGGAGCTGTGGTAGGTGGGGGACATTGTAGAGGGATCCAGGAGGGGCCCAAACTCATTTATTCATCTAAGCATTTGCTCTTCTACCAATTTGCCACACACTGTCTTTCATCAGCAGGGGGTGTAGAGGGGGGGGGGCGTTTGGTGAAAGATGAGGTGGCCCCGTGACTGCTGTTTATCCACCAAGCAGGAATAAACTCTCTCTCTCCCCCCCCCCCCACCCCAGTCCAACACACTCCACACACACACACCCCCCGACCCAAAGGGCCATTGTTCCTCATGGTGGCCTGGCCAGGCCCTGGCCTCAGCTAAGCTGGAAACCAAGGAGTCTGCTTGGGATGGCAGTTTCCATGCTGGGGATATTCCTCCCCCAGGAACAGGACAGAGACCCCACAGCTCATTTCACACAGGCCGGCTGTCAGGTGTCTGGAGCTGGCTTAGACTCAAACCGGTTGCCTAGCGGCAAGACTCGGTCCCGTATTCCCAGTTATTCTTTGAAGGAGGCCTCCTTGCACAAATAGCTGCTGCTGAAAGGGGATGCAGAGATTTGCTGTCCGGGGTGCATTCCGATGACGGAGGGGCTGCTTGTGAGTCAAGTCTGTTGCTCAGACGTCCCCTCCATGTGGGCCTTGCTCCTAAGCAATGAGGTAATGGGACACCACACTATGAAGGTGCAACACCATCTCATTGTAACACTGTAAAGTTGTGCTCCAAATAAACACAGGCATCCTCCTTTGTTCCAGGGCCCCGGGGGCACAGGAGATACAGAGGGACGGGTAGGGTGGTGGCACCGAATAAGTGCCAGGAGTAGTTGATACCACACCAACAACACAGGGCCAAACTCCCTGCTGCGGTGATTCCATGAGCTTCAGGGGTGTTGTCCCACAAGAGGATAAAGCCCCAGATTTTTATCGTGGAAACAAGACATCAAAGGGGAGAATGTGATGGGACGTCTACCCCATCCTGGCCCTGAAGGGGTTAATGGAGCCAGCTGGGCTAATTACCCTAGTCAGCTGAAGGCTGAGAGGAAAGCCCTAATTAGGGGAAGCTCACGGGTGTGGGAACAGGTAGTTGCCCCCACCCAGGGGGCTGGGGAGTGGTATCCTGCAGCCATTTCCTGGGAAGAAGAGGGGGTGCCTGTAGCAGTAAGTAGCTCCAGTTACTTGTTGGGAGGTGGAAGTAGAGCAGCTGGTAAAGCCCAGAAAGGAGGAAGTGCTGGGGAGTAAGCAAGAAGGTTGGGGACTGAGCAGATTGGCTGCATGTTGTAGGGTCCCTGGGTTAAAACCTGGAGTAGAGGGCAGACCTGGGTCCTTCTCCCTGCCCCTGGGGAAGGGGTACTTGTGGGGCAGTGAACTGGAAGCTAGTCTGGGTTGCTGTGGGAGTAACAGAGGCTGGGAAGGGCTGTCCCTGAGTGGGGGATGCTGAGTGGCCTGGCCAGAGAACTGAGTTCCCAAGAGGCTCTGCTGCTCTGGAGTGAGAGAGAGAGAGAGGCAGCAGACCAGAGAAGGAGGGATGGTGTGCAAACTGCAGAAGAGGGTGTTGACCTTGTAAACTAGTCACCGGAGTGCTCATGAGGCAGCATCAGACAAGGGGTAAGTGGAGTGCTTTGTCAGAAACAAAGAGGCAGACTTGCCTCCAAAGCATTAGTCCTCTACCAGTGGTGTTCAACCAGGGTGCCCTGGGAGTAGGCAGAGGTCTTCCAAGGGTATGTTAACTCATCTAGATATTTGCCTAGTTTTACAACAAGCTACACAGAAAGCAGTAACAAAGTTGTAACAAACTAAAAAGTCCTGTAGACCATGACTTTTTATACTGCTCTTTATAGTAGACCCAGAAATGCAAGTATTTGTTACAGTTGATTTATTTTTGTATGGTGAAAATCAGCAACTTTTCAGTAACACTGCGCTGTGGCAGTTTTGTATTCTGTCTGATTTTTTTGTAAGCAAGTAGTTTTTAAGTAAGGTCAAATCTGGGGGGGATGCAAGACAAATCCCCCTTCTGAGAGGGGTACAGTTGTCTGGGAAGGTTGAGAACTGCTGATTGCATAGGAAATGTCCCCCAGAGCACTGGGCTTCGCAGGGGTAGGAACTCAATCCTACTGCCCCCAGCTGTTTCCTCATTGCCTGCCTGCCTGCCCTATCCTCCGCTCTGGCTTCCCTTTCTCATAGGCACCCCTCCCAGTATGCTCTTGTGTGGATTGGCCCTTTAAATGGGAGAAGGATAGCAGCAGCCACCCTAAGTGATCTGGTTGCTGTGGGTCGCATCTTTCCCACCCTTCTAGCTGGTGAGTGTTTTTTTTTTTTACTCTGTCTAGTTCTCTCCATCTAGGGTTTATATGTCCACTCCCCTGGGCTGTGATCCTGCTGGGTCCATGTGCTAAGTAAGGTTGTATCTCGCCAGTCCCTGCAATGGAGACAGGTGAGAAATGTGCAGGAAGTGGTTTAAGCAGGTGCTTGGGACTGACTCCATGTGATTGTGCCGTGTTGCTACAGGTGCTCTCTAATAATGAGTTGTAATAGGGTGGTGCATCATCTAGGAAAAGGACCTGTTGACAGTGGCTGTCAGCAACAGAGGGTAGCTGTATTGTTTTTACTGCGGAGTAAACAGGACTGAGGTTCAGTGTTGTCTCATTGTATCAAGTGGTTGATTTAGAAAGCATCCTTTTAAGCCAGGTGCCCAATTTATGGCCTGTGGGCTATATGTGGCCCATCAGAGGGTTTCATAAGACCCAGGGCCTGCTTCCCCACAATATAGTAATGGCCAATTCATTAGTGCTTTATGTTTACATTTTAGTTTATACAAGTGTGTAAATAGGCTGTTTCTAAATATTGTTTAGCTAAATATACAACAAGCTGAACTTAACATTGTCACCTGTCGTGATTTATATTTTATTAAAATATGCAGAATCTGTGGGGCCCATTTAAGGTTATGCTTAGATTTATGTGACTCTCCTGTATAATAAGGTTGGGCCCCATTGACTAAGCTGTGAGTAATTCAGCCCTGGACAAGGAGCCCTGAGCTCTCTTACTTCAGAGCTCCTTTCTGATCCAGCCATGTAATTTGGGTCTGGAGTGGGGTAACTAGCATCCCAAAGTTGGCAGCATTTGGCTCTGTCTGTAACTCTGGCTCTAGAGTAAATGATCATTCTGCTAATGTAGTGAACAGCTGGTTCTCCATGGACTTTGGATTGGCTCTTAGCAATGGTTATGGGCAATGGACTCTGGCTTCGCCATTCAGACTGCCAGAGACAGTTCGTGTGAAATGGTGCTGAGTCTCACTGTGGTATTGGGATGTGGCTCTAGACTGGAGCTTTCCCAAAACCTAAGGAGTTCTAGTCTGGCATACCAGTTCTGGCTAATCTTTTACATTTATATATTCGTCCCTTTTCATCTGCAGCTCTCTAATGCTTTACAAACATTAATGAAAAGCCAGACCACACGGCTGCCTAGAAGATAGGGAAGTCTGATTACTCCGGACAGGAAAACTGAGACATTGGACAGAAAAACTGGCCTAAAGCTGATATGACTTGTTGGGGGTTCATCCAGACCCGTCGGGCTCTGTCACTGCCTGGCCTGTAAGCCTGGGTACCTCTGTGCTCTACAGCTTTGGCTCCGAGCCCTATCTAGCTCACAGCACAGTGGTCTCACCCTGGCTTCCATCAGTCGGGTTCCTCCTTGCAAGGAGTCCCCAGCCACCCTTCTGCTCCAGAATCTCTCCAAATCGGTCTCCCCTGCACTGTGCAGTCTGTCTTACTGCACACTCCGTTTGCTGCCAGTGAACTCAACAGCTTATTAGCTCAGCTGGGGTTAAACACTTCACCTTCTACACAGCACTGAGATGGCTTGTCAGAGCAATAAGAATAAATTTATTAACACAGACCATGGATTAAAGCCCTTTTAAGCAAGAGTAAAATAAGAAAAGGTTACCAGCAAAACACAAATAACAGGTTTTTTAATGTCTAAAAGTTAATTCTAGCAAGATGCACCTTTGCCTACCGCAGTTTCTTACCGCCCACGTTCTCCAGTCTGTAACAAGATGACCCGTCATTCATAGATATAAAGAGCTGGCTGCTTTGTTTTCTCAAGTGATACATACCCCAAAATTTACCCTCGTCTTCAAATTCAGCAAGCCCTCCTGTGGGGAGGGGAGGGGGGTCAGCTTTCCTTGTCCAGCAGGGAGTTGCTGCCATGTTAACTTTGCAGTCTCCTGTGATTCACAATGCATGTGATCTTTTCCCTGCAACTTTGGATGCAAATGAATAGCACATTGTCTCTGGTTGCAATGGAGCCTGAGGCATTGGCCTCTGTCAAGAAGAAAAAAAACTGTTTTGCTTCTTAGGTTTTGGAGCCTGCAAACAGACCAACCACCACAACATGTCCATAAGTTCACATACAGCACTGGGACACATTTCACAGGGATAGTAATGGCTTGTAATAGATCATTTGGAAACCGCTACCATGCTGGTCTCCATTCCATGGCATATATTACAAAACATCTTTCGAATGAATATCATGACAAGAGGGTGTGAGCTGCATTGAGCTGGCCAGCTGAGCTTTACTGTTGCATAGCAGGGAGCCGTTTGCCACCTGGCATTGGGGAAGTGGCAGGATCACAGCCAGTGAGCTATTGGCAGGGCCAGGAATAAAGCCCAGAAGTTCTGACCACTAGGCAGCCTTCCCTCCTAGGATTAGAAGTGCCTTAAGGAGGCCTGACTCATACCCCGTTATCAGTAGACTATACTCCCTCCTGCAGCCAGCTGTAGAACCCAGGAGTCCTCACTCCGAATTCCTTGTGTGCCTGTAACACTTAACACCCCTGCTCCCCCCCCCCAACCCTCAGAGCAATTAAAAAGCAAATTATCCATAACAATACAATGGCCCATGTAATGCTGATCTTTCACCAATAAGCATGTTGCCAACCTGCACAAGCTGGTGAACCTCCTGTTCTCTAAGCCAATCAGAGTGGAGCATGATGTATCATTTTAAATGGTTGCCTAAGCAACTGTCACTCTTGCAGCAGCATCCATCATGCTGAGCATCTCGGAGCCATTATCATTCCTTCAGTACAGCAAAGCTGCAGTAAGCAGCATTCATTTAGGTGCCTTAAGGGATAAATGTGACTCGCATCACCTTGCAATTTATCTAGCAAGGGGCATAAAAACCCCATGGCATAAGTATAATTGCACTGACATAATCTCCTTACCTAGCAGAGCTAGCTGTGCCAAGAACGACCCATCCGGAGACTCAAGACCAAGGAAGATTTCAGCGGGAAAACAAATTACATTTTTAGAAACCAGTGAGTTCTGCTAATGGAGTTTATCCTTCTAAATGAATAAAGGGTGATCTTGTTTTACTGTGAATGCGTGTGTGAATTTAGCTAGGGTCTATTTAAATTTTGGGTGGGTGGGCAGACCAAAGCAATGGAAGACCCCAGACCCTTAGAGGAGGGAGGGTCCACAGAAGGCAGAGCATAACTGATTATAGGGGATGGCAGGTGACACTAAGCACAGAACCCCAGATGGCATTCACGCTCCTGGGAAGGAGTTCAGTGTCAGTGAAGCCCTCCCCAGAGGAATTCTGCCGGGATGAGGGACCAGGAAAAAACTCCCCCGTCAGAACTTGCTTCTTCCTCCTGGACTTGTGGTCTATTTGAAATCCTGGAAGGGTGGGCAGAGCCCACCAGGAAAGTAGGTCCACCATCTCCAAGAGGGGAGGGGTCTCCGAGCCAAGAATTGACTGTGCTCAGAGAATAACAAGAGTGGGAGTGAGGTTGAAGGTGTAAAACACTGGAGCTGAGCAGAGAATCCAGACAATGCCCCTGGGTCATAGAACTCATCCCTGCTAAGTTTTGTATCCCTGGGCGGGTGGATGGACTGCCATGGAGACTCAAGTCCTCTGTCTATCCACAGAGCAGAGCTGCAATGCAGGCATCAGCAGGATGAAATTCCTCAACTCTCTCCCCAGCAGTCCCCAGCCAGGGTGCTTCCTTCTTTCGTGGAGGGGCTGTTTCCAAGTGTCCTACTCCCCAGCTTGCTCAGACCTTGGCTTCTGAGTGTGTCACAAAGTCACCAGTGAGTGAATAGTACAGTGACTCCTAACCATGACACATGCTGGGCTCTGAGCATTGAACTCAATTCCCACAGGCCACTGAAATAAACACCCAGTTGTGCCAACTTTTGGTTACTACTCATGTGGCTGGCAGCCTCATGGTGAAAGGTTCTACTGCCTCCCACATCACCCCTGGAGCTAAGTAACCCCACTGGCTTATTTTCTCAAGTGCCCCTCAGGTTGTGCCCTTCTGGAACAAAACATAGGGCTTGTCTATAGGGGGACACTCGGGAAAGCTAATCCCAATGAACCAGAAGTGTGAATTTAAAGGGAATTAGTTAAGCTTCACTAAACCCCTTCGTGGGCACTTGTTCAGAGTTCATGGGGCTTTCACTTAGTTTATCTTAATTCACTTCCACAGGGACTGAAGTCCACGGCACTGTGGCAATTTACACTAGTAGACAGTTCAACCCTGCCTGTGACCTTCAAGACCTAATAGCCCCGTGGGCGTTCATGACCCACTGAGGGTAAATTCAGAAGGTCTGGGGGGTCCAGATTGTTTGCTCCCCTGCACTTTTTGCACCAGTGCAAAATGCTCCCGACTCCAACGGGGGTTCATTGCCTCCCTGTGGCGCTCCATGCTCAGGCAAGGTGCAGAGGTGTGGAGTGAGAGATTATTTTAGTAGCATGGATTGTGTGCTCAGCATGGTACAGGCGAACAGGGAGAAGAATAGCTCTGTCATTAATACAACGGTTCCCTGGGAATAACACCTACTACAGCAGCATTGTCAAATGTCAGCCTCTAGTGAATATACATACGCAGGGCAACAGGGGGCTGGCAGGGAAGGTGATAAATACAGGACCATCTGGTGCTGTTCCAAAAGCAGACTGGAGGGAGGGGTGCGTGGTGGTAGTGGTGGTTTTAAAGGGGCAGGACAGGCTGGAAGAGGGAGGGAGTTCCATGCTACAGCATCCACCATAACAAAAGGGCGTTGGCTGGTTGACACCAGAGGCGGTGCATGGATTGAGTGCAGGTGCGAGTGCAGGATAAGACTCAAGGAGCAGGGCTTCACCTGCCTCAAGCACCTTGCAGATTAAATCTGGGCTCCCACCAAGAATTCCGAGCCACACCCCTTCTCTGAGATCTAGGGAGAATCCCGGCTGGATTCAGGGCTGGGCAGCATCTCTGCAGTCAAGTGAACCCAACCCCCCCTGTATTTATTATTTATATTATGGTAGCACCTTGAGGTCCCAAATTGAATTGGAGGCCCTGCTGTGCTGGGTGCTGTACAGACAAAATTACCCTGCCCCAAAGGAGGGGAGGGGAACAGAGGTGAAGTGACCTTCCCAGGGTTAGTGGCAGAGCCAGGAAAGGATGCCAGGTCTCCTTACCTGAGGCTAGTCCCTCAACCAAGCTGCTTCCCTAACCATGTGGGCAGGCTGGCTCTGGGTTTGTCTTGCCCTTCTTTTATCTCAAGTCACTTTGAGCACATACTGTTGCCCTCTGCTCTAAGTTGGTCTTGCATTAGTTACCCCCTGCTGTTGTAAGGGGGGCCTGACACCCCAGTGAGTGGCTGGTAGAGCGGACCCTCTAGGGAATAGGTAGGCCCATGCAGAAGGCTCACGCTCAGGCAATGAATGTTGTTATATTGTTATACTGAGTTGTTATATTGTGAAGTCATAGAGCTGAAGTCCCGAGAAAGAGGAGGGGCTGGAGCAGACTATGAGACGGGCGTTAGTCATCTCTGGGTTTATGCTCGCTGAGTGCATCTAGCAGGAAGTGGGGTCACACACGGCATGAATAGGACATATTATGCCAAGGGGATCAATGAACAAAGCAATAGCTCCTGCCTTGCCCGGAACACCAGCAGGTTCTGCTCCAGTGTATACAAGGTGGTGACACCCTATGCCCCATGTCACGGAGCGCCCGGGCGATGGTCGGGAACCGCTCCCTAGGAAGCCAGACCGGACTCCGGGTGGAGGGCCCCTTCTCCGTACACAGCCTGTTTCCCAGGCCAGGAGCTTCAGGGGTCCCCACTTCCACCTTCCTGGGTCTGACCTCGGAGCATTCAGCACCTTCTGCCCCTCCGTGTGCTTCCCCCAGCAAGCCCGCCTGGGCGGGGTCCTGGGGGAGCCCATGGGTTCTGCACCCCAAATCCACAGTCAAACGTGACTCTCAGCCAGCCAGCAGAATAGACGGTTTATTTGAGATGTCAGGAACACCATCCAACTCACAGCTTCTCAGTCTCAACAGGGCCCATCCAGTCAGGCAGGTCGTTCTGGGGTGCTAGGAGAATGAAACCCAGATTCTGGGCTCCTGCTTCTTCCCCAGGTTTATTCGATGACTTCCATCTGGTCTAACACAGACCATGCAGCGAGAGAGCGTGAGCCCTCAGCTGGATCCATCTTGGGGCTAGAGAGCGAGAATGGCTTCTCTCCCCTTCCCAGCTAGACCCAGACTGACCACTCCCCCACCTCCAGTCCCTCTGTCCTTTGTTTGGTTTCCCGGGCTTCAGGTATCACCTGACCTTCCTCCAACAGGTTCAGCTGACCTCCCTCCCCCACTTGGGGTCAGGTTACAGCTTCACCTTTTAACACCTGCAGTGGCTTGGCTTTGCATCAGCTTCACGTTCCTTTCCCTCCACATAGACGCTCAAGAAATGCATAGGGGAAACTGAGGCACACACACACAGTACTCCCACTTCGTCACACCCCATCCCTTCGGCTGCCACAAGGGCATTTCATAAGAGGGCAGAGACGTGAGCCGCCAACCCAACGTGGCATCATTCTCACAGTGTGGCAGGAAAAGGCTCATCCCTGCTAACTGTAGTGCAGCTGCTGCTACTTGGAGCAGAGACGGGGCAGGTCAGTTGGGGGAAAGGCAGGGAGGGGGCTGGAATGTCAGCAGCACGTGGGGCTCAGGGCATCAGCTCTGGAAGCGCCATGGCCAATGTTTACAAAAGCACTTAAGAGGAGCCTCCTTAACCCTCTAAATTTTCTGGTGAGTAGCACAATGCTGCAGAGCCAATAGCTTCTTAACTCCCTGGCCTCAGATGAGTGGGAGGTAGCGGGAGGAGGCGGGAGCCGGGGCTGTTGATTGTTGTTTTTTTCATATTATCTTCTTAGGTTGGTTTGTTGGAATGTTTTTTTTAGTGGCTTTAAAAATAACCTGGCATGTCTCCCTGAGGTCTGCCAATGCGCTAAATGCCCAGCTGCGTTGTAGGCACCTGTTGCATCCGCCTTTACACCTGGCACCATGGATGGGCAGCCTGAGGCTGCCTGTCTTATCCTGATGACGGGACAGTCCCAGGCTAGGTGGGCTCCTTTCACCGCCTTTGCTTAGAAAAGGACCATCTTCCTGGCGAGTGGTGCCCTGGATTAGAATGCTCCGCTTTGCCGCTATAACAACCATGGAGTTGAATTGACACCGCAGCCCAAAGACCTCGCCGGGCCGAGACACCGGTTCAGTGCTAATGCCAAGAAAAGATGACCCCTCCCCATCATCTTTGCCAGGTCTCCCATCCGACTAGCTTGCTTCCCTTATGAACCGCAGCAAGGTCGTATCGGACCAAGGTTAACAACGTCATGATACGGGGTCAACTCTGTGTTCCAGCAGATCTCCCATGGGCTTCAGCGGGAGGTTGGCCTGAGTAAGAACTGCAGGGCGGTTCCCCTGTTGGTGTTAGAAGTTATTGGCCAAGCCCATACTGCTGGCCTAAAGGCTGTGAGTGAGGTCCCATGTGTTTTTTGCCAAGTGATTTTTGCTTTCTAAGCTGTTATCTTCTGCATTCGTTGGATGGATGCAGCAATGCGTGGGCAGCTGGGCTGTTTGCATACTAGGTATTTTACAGTAACAGTTTCATTTCTTTTTTAAAAAAATCTTGCACGACATGGCTGGTTGGAATACATCAAGAATCGGCTGTGAACAACTCCTTGCCAAACAGGAGTCCAAGGTCGCACTGTCTGTCCTCTCAAAGTGATATGCCCCCCACTCTCCCCAATCCGCCAGATTTGCAGTAAGATTTTGGATCTCACCTATTGCCTTGTGAGCAGCTAAGATACCGTGGAGAGGAGTCAGGCTGGTGGATGTATGGAAGGAGAGGGAGATAGTTGTAAGCATTGATGGTCTCCATACTGTTGTTTTCCATACCCTTAATAAGAGGCTGTTTTTAGTGTTCGTGGAGGTGCCCAACTCATTGTTACTCTGTACAAGGTAAGGGGCCTTAAATCTGCCCCAAGTCTCTTGTAAGGACCACCTTTGGCATAGGGAGTCCCGGGCACAAAGGGAATCATTCCAGGGCTGAGGTACGGCATTGCCAGGCTGGAGGAGAGATGGGTGAGAGGGGGCAGGGTCAAAGAACATCTGGTGATTCTGCAGCCCTGCAAAGCCCCATAGGGCTCTTAGAAGCAGGGGCACAAATTAGGGCAGCTCTGGCCTATGCCAGCAGTGTGCCCAGTCCCACGGTCTGTGCAGTGTAGGGGTGACTGTCCCACAGCCATGACAATGGGCCAACTCCGAAGCTGTTACCCTGTGCGTACTCGAGTAGAGATCCCATGGACATGGGTGGGAGCTGGGATTCAAATGTACGTGAGGACCTGCGGATCGGGCCCACTGCTGTCCTTTTACCAGAAGGGACTCAGCAGAAGTCACTAATTCCTAGTGGGCCATAGATGTGAGGTAGACGCAAGGGCCATCAGTACTGTGCATTTCCAGCTGATGGTGTCTCTGATGTAAAGATCCCTTGAAGCCCCAAAACGAGAGGGTGAGAGGAAGGCCTTCAGCTCACTTCTTTGAGGGTTTCATCCACATAGTTTGGCATTAGGTAGAGTCACCATGGGACTGTTTGACCTCTGCTTGTCCTGCTGCTGTTGCAGCCTTGCAGTGCAATATGCTACACAACCCGTGTTGAGCAGAGAGGACGCTCTCACACAGCCAAAGCAAACAGGCTACACCCAGAGGGCTGGAGAGAGAAAGGTGCCGTGGCAGTGCTTGGGCTGGGAGAAGACTGGTCAGCTACTGCCATCACCTCGTAACGTTGAAGGCCGGGTCTCAAGGTCGGATTGAGGGTGTATGGAGCTCTGGGAAATCATAGTGAAGCACGGCTGTACTGGGGCACTGATGTACCAGAGCCAGGAGCCCAAAGCCCGGTGACACAATAGCGTACCCTCCCACTGTGGTACGGCACAGCCACGGAAAGGCGTTGCACCTTACCGGAAATGGCCCAGGCTTGCACTGCTGCAGTGCTGCGTAGTCATTTAGCTGATATTTACTGGGGACGTTACTACTCGATATTAAGTCCTGCTATTGGAAGGCTGCTGTGCCTGACAGCTCTCACCTCATGTATCTTGTAATGAATCCAGCGCGGCTTAGTGAGCTCAAACAGCAGCTGTAAATATGGTTGTTTCTCTTCACATCCGATCGAACGATGTGACAGTTCAACGTGTCCCGGTGATCCTGTACGACTTGGTTTGTTTGAGCAGCAGCAAGCTCTGGAGCCCTTTCTGAAATCATGCTTGTAGTCGAATCGGGTAGTGCGAGAACTACTTCCACCTGCTTTCAGGAGCATAAATCTGGGCCTGGGTTTGGGTGTTTTTTTTTTTGCTCAGCATTAATGGGCGTTGTTTACAAGGTGCTCTACAAGTTCTTTCCTCCGTCCCATGAAATATTTGCATATTCAAATACCCTTTTCTGCCAGCGCTGAAAGGCACCGCTTGGTTTGTTTGTTTCAATTTAAAATATTTCCTATGCGCCTCATGCTAATGCGGAGCGGCGCCCACCTGGCAAAGGCAAATGGAAATGCGTTAGAAAAGGCAGGGCTGATGGCGCTGGAGACAGAAACCCGACAGGGTCGCTGCCGCGTCTCAACCCTCGCTTGGAAATTAGACCCGACTATGGGTAAGAAAGGAGCCCGCTGGCCTGTTCAGTCCTTGGCCTGTCTACTGAGGTGGCCGGCAATGGGGCCAATTAGTCTCAGTTGTGGTAATGTTGAGTTTGTGATGCTGGCACCTGTGTCAGTGGGGAACTGGAGATGCAGCTTTCCTATTAGCAGCTAGAGCCTTCAGCTCAGGTGTTGGCCCCGTTGTGCTCAGAGCTGTACATCCATGTAGTAAAAGACAAACCTGATGAGCTTGCAGCCTGGCAAGACAGAGTTGGAGAAAAAAAAATACCGTTGTCCCCATTTTAAAGATGAACTGAGGCCCGAAGATGATGTGACTTGCCCGTGGTCACACAAGGCATCTATGGCAGAGCTGGGAATGAACCCAGATTACCAGAATCCCAGTGCCGTGTGCACCAAAACATCCTTCCTCCAATTCCTTCCCTATCCTGTCCGTGATCACTGAACCGTCACGCACCTGCCTTGCCAACCCAGAGCTGAGAGGCCCCTGGCTAAAACTCCCCACTTTCCAGTGCTTTTCAGTCGGTCCTCGAAACTGTTCCTTGAGCGTGTGCCTTTGCGGTCGTCATTCCGCATTGAGCAATGCACCTTCTGTAAGCATTGGGCAGGAAGAGAGATGGTAGAGAGGGAATCATGGCTCAAGTCTGACGGAAGCTACAGCAGCAGTAAAACAATATTTGTTTTTGCTGCAACAGCTTTCTAACAGATTCTTTTGGCGGAGCTGACTGCAAACTGCAATCTTAAACTGTAGGACAGCTCCCGTTTCCAGCCTTTGGAATGTGAGAGACAAATTGTTTGGGTTACAAAACCATATGAAAAGCAACACATTTTGTTTTTGCAATATACAGAGCTCTTCATGCCAATTTTTTAGGGATGAATTTCTAATCTACTTTGCAGATGCGTTTTAATAACTCTTTGTGTAGCTCATTGCTAGGGTGCATTTCAAAGCACTCCCGCTTACGTGACCTCCTGCTGGCTTTCACATGTCTCACAGACACAATCAAACGCAATGATAGGAAATCTAGGGTGGATATGTCCCAACACAGGAACAGAGGGGTTGCCACGTTGAGCCAACCAGTCCTGTATCCTGGCTCTAATAGGAGCCAGTACCAGCTACTTCAGAAGCAAAGAACCCCATAATCAGAATTATGGAATAACCTTCAGACTTTTCTTCCTAGCCAGTTAATCTTATGCCTTTATATCGTTATCTAATGTAATTGTTTTCATTATTCATATAAATATTTGTGACGCTTTAGGGTATATGTTGTGTTTAAAACCAAAGGTTTTCTCTGATCCATTTAAAATGTTGTGTCTTCCTCTTCCATGGAAGGTCACTTTGCTCTCTTGAGGGAGTGTCTGGTTTCCTGTCTCTGTTCCGCTCCTTCTTCAATATACCGTTCTCGCATCTCTCTTCATCTCCTTGCTCAATGGTCCTTATGTTCACCATCTCCCGAAGGCTCTTAGGCACATCTCTGAGCCTTTTCTAGTTCTGCCATTTGTTTTTCGGAAATGAGGGGATCCGAATGGAACCCAGCATGTTTCTGGCAACGTGTTTGTCCAAGCTGGCATCAGCCGCTCTTTACCTAAAGAAAAATGCTCCCAGACTAATTTAAAAAAACCTGGTTTGTAATTAATGTTCTTCTTTGGTACTTAGAGAAGTACCAAAGGACCCTGGTAAGTTGACTATTTTTTCTATATTTCCCTCCATTGCTTGTGTTTTCCTCAGTGACTGGCGTTCCAATTAAAACAACCTCCTTATTAAACAGTCAGCTCTTCAATAAAAGCAGGAGCTAAAAATACAGCAACCCAACTTTTTGCCCCCTTCTCCTACATCTATGGCTCTGTATCCATCTGAGTCCTGATCGGAGGGATACCTGCGTCTGCTTTTCTGCCTCCTTTGCTTTAGCTCAGACTCCGGTGTGTAACCTCAGTTGAGCAGCATGAGTGTTTGCCACTCTTGTAGCTGCTGCTTGTGGTCACTACGTAAGCCTGGCAGTCAGGACTCCTGAGATCTATCCTCATCACTCTGCATGAGGCAGGGCAAGTCACTTACTCAGCACTTTCCATCCAGATGCATCCTAAAGCTCATTGCAGATTGCAGGTGAAATCCTGGCTCTGTTGAAACCAATGGCAAGATTCCCCTTGACCACCCTAGGACCAGGATTTCTCCCTGTGTACACAGGGAACGTTCCCGATGATGTGCAGCCACTTCTGGGGTGGAACCGCGGCGGCTGTTGTACATCATGCAGCAGTTGGGGATGGGAAGCGAAGAACGGGACTAATTTTGCCCTCTGAAGTTGCTGGGAGTTGGGAGTGGAATTTATGGGGGGAAGAATGTAGTGATCCAGGCCAGAAGGTGTCCAGGAGACTGGACTTAACACTCTGTTCTTACAAGCACAATGATATAGTAGCCACAGATGGTCAGGATCTCCATTTTACATCTCATCTGACAGGCAGATCAAATCTCACTAAAGATCAAGCCAGAGCATGTGCAAGCAGCTGTCTGTAAATTACGTGACACATTCTTTGATGACTTTTCAAGACTCCCTCCCCTCTTGTTACAGTGAAATACACTGTCATGCAGAATGGAGGACCCCCCCCCCCCGCCACCTCCAATGTGTTATGTAATATACGGACAGACCCCCAATTGCAAAACAAGACACTGAATCTTCTAGCGAGAGAGAGAGAGAGAAAGACGGGGAATGACTCGCTTTCATTACTGCACAATACACTCGATGATTCCTCCTATCTTGCCATTAATCTGCCTGTAACGTTAAAATGCAGCAGTTCTCAGCTGACCCCGGGAGCTGTTGTTAAACTTCCCCTTATAAACATATGTCTAGGGACTTGGCAGGTAAATAGCCATTAACTAATAACCAGAGTCAAGCCCACCTGGCAAAGCGAAACATGTGAATGCAGTTGAAAAATAGGCAATTGAAAGACCATGAAAATGGCTTAGATTTACAGTCAGAGCAATTCATCGTCAGACCCTTCAGCCCTGCTTGGCATTACCCAACTCTTGCAAATAAAATAAAGCCCAGGGAATTATATGCAGAGAACCAGCTTTGCCTTTGTAATTGAGGCAGAGGGTGGCCTGCCCAGAAAAGTGGCTCAGAGCAGCTTAATAACAATGATTGTATACTTGTGCGTAGGGCCTGCGTCCCGCAGGATGCCGAAGAGGCTGTCCGTCTCTGCCTGCCTGGCTCAGATGAGGGCCTGCGGACGGAAATGGGGAAATCATCACCGAGAGGGTGTGATTCCTGTGGGGCCCGGCGGAGATGGCTTCTTGGCCCTACGCCATTTACATTTTTATCAGTGACCTGGAAGAAAACACAACCTCATTTCTGACAAAGTTTGCTGGCGACACAAATTGGGAGAGTGGTAAATAATGAAGAGGGCAGGTCACTGATACAGAGAGATCCACATTGCTTGGTAAGCTGAGTGCAGTCAAACTATGCGTTTTAATATGGCAAAATGTAAATGTGTATATCTAGGAGCAAAGAACATAGGCCGTTCTTACAGGATGGGGAGGGACTCTGTCCTGGGGAGGCAGGGACTGAAAAAGATTTGGAGGCCGTGGTTGATGAACATGAACTCCCAGTGCGATGCTGGAGCCAAAAAAAAGCTAATGGGATCTTGGTTGTATAAACAGGAAGCTCTTAAGTTGGAGTAGAGAAGTTATTTAATGTCTGTTTGGCACTGGTCTGGCCAATGCTGGATTCCTGTGGAGTCCCGGTTCAAGAGGGAGGCTGATGAGAAAATAGGTGTTAGTGGCGAACTCAGTACAACTAGTAGTGCTGTCAGCATGGCGTGGGGGGGAACCATTCGCAGCAGTAAGCGCCTGAAGGGAATTGTGAGTGTAGCGCCATTTCTTGTAACCAGCCTCTAGGCCCAATCTTGATACCCCTCCCGGGGGATAAAGTTATGCTCAAGTGTTCAAAGTAATACAGGGCCACCCTACAATCAGGCTGTGTTTGGTGTGTGTCAAGTGGAGCTGGGACTGGAAGGGTTTGTCTACACTGCATTGTAACCCCAGGTCTGTGGGGCTTGGGGACTTTGTGTCAGTTTGGTTCGTTGATTTCTGGTCCCTCACTGTTCTTGTTTACCAAGTGTGATTTTCACGTGGTTCTTGAGTTACATCCATCAGCCTCTTTGCTTTGACTAATTCGGTGTTTGTCTTGCTTTTGAACCTTCTCCCATCAACATTTGTCCTTGCGCCATTGTGATATTTCATGAACTTTCACACTTTTCACAGTTGAACTCACAATTAAGGTCAATTTATAGGCCCAGTTATTACAAGTGGCCGTGTCTAAGCTCAGGCCCCCATTGTGCTAGGTGCTGTACAAATATATAATACAAGACCAGCCCTATTCTGAAGAACTTGCAAGAGAGAAACTGAGGCACAGACCAGGGACTTGACTTGCCTGAGGTTACCCAGGAGACCCGGGGCAAAGCTGTGATGAGAACTCAGGACTCTGGGGGCCTAGCTGCAACCTCTCAGCTACCTTTCTTGATCACTAAGGTACAGTAGACTCTCGATTATCCAGGATGAGAGGGAAAAAAATAATTCTGGTTAATAAAATCCTGGATAATCACCAGCCATCCAGTGCCGGGGGGAAAGGGTGTTGGTTCACTGGCTGCCCTGTGCCCTGGTAGGGGTTTTTTGTGTGTACTTGGGGCCGCAGCAAAGCCAGAGACGGCCGTGCGAGTTGTGTGTATTTTTTTTGACATTCTGGATAATCAAGAGTCTACTGTACCTTTGGAAGAGGGATGTATGGGACATTGGATTGCTGTGAGCTGGATTGGGACCGATGACTTGGCTCCATCTCTCACGTCCACTCTTCTGAGCCATCCTGTGCTCTTCTCGTGGTTTTGTTTGTAGCCTCACTGCAGAGCCAGTGCGGGACGGGTTCCCACCTTGCACCCAGGAGAACCCACTTACTACTTCCGCAGCCTGTGCCCGCCCACCCACACCCCAGGGTTGCCACCAATGAGCAGGGAGACACCTGGGACATTCCCGAGCCTATTAAACCAGACAGCGGGCAATGCGTAGTGCGCACTCTGACAGGTTTCCTGGGACAGTCTCCTCAAAGAGGGAGGATCCTGGGACAACTTGGACAGGTGGTAATCCTTGCGCATGCACGCACAGCAGCACCCGCTGCTGTCTCTGGTTTTGGGTCGGAAATGCCGGACTGTGCCGCTAGCAGCTGATAAGTTAACGGCGACGACGGGCCTGGGAAGAGGGGAATCTGTCACTGTCATGTCCAGAGCTGCTGAGGGATCCTTCTTAATGTCGCCCGGGCCCAACTCTGCAGCTGCTGAGGCCAGGGAGAAACAAGGCAGTGGGGAAATAAACAGGGAAAGTCACTGTGGCCCATGTATTCCTCCTTGTCTCTCATCATTTTCACTCAGGTGGAGAATTCCTCCCCCCACACACGTACCTGCTGCAGTTCTCCCTGATGAGCCATTTGTTCCTCTGCAATTCTTTCCTGAGATCTTTCTCCCCTCCTCCGTTTCTCAGCCCTGGATTTGATCTCGCCTTCCGTCTCCAGGGTTACCCAAGCTGCCAGACCCTGGGAGAGAGATGCTTCTGACTGAATCCGAAGCCGGGGAGACACCATTTGTTTGTTTCATAGCCACGAATACTCACTGACCTCTCTCGGGGTGGGGGTGGGGAGGCTGCAGGTCAGGCCAGGGGGGTGTCGGCAGGACTGGAGGGGTCAGGAATTGGCTGCAGGTTGGGTTTGTGGTGCATCATCCGAGCAGGGTGGGGTTGAAACCTCCACACAGTAGCCCAGGCCCCAGTCTCATTGACAGGCACTGCCAACCCAGCCTGGGCCGGCTTTCCTGGGGGAGCTTAAATCCACCAAGGGATGCCCCCTGTTATGTTCCTGTCCAGGGGACAAGGGGATCCCAAGCGTAAAGGAAGCAAAAAGTCAGCGCGCACTTGGGCCGTGCTGCTACCTGCTTCTGTGGTGTGTGCCAATGCTCTGTAGGTCTCAGTGCGAATTTGGGAGTGAGGAACGCCTGAGAGCTAATCCTAACTCTATGACTGACTGGCTGGGTGACACCTGTCCCCTCTGGGCCTCGATTTTCCCTGCTGTACAATGGGAATATCCGCTTCCTATTTTCTAGCAGGAGTGGGACAGTTAATCGCTCAGAAGATGAAAAGTACCAGGCAGTGTCAGTGGTGCAGCTGATTTCACTTGGAGTATTTCTCCTTAACTCCCCCACCTGCGCTGAGCAGACCTTGGGGCTTTAACCCACTCAGCCGTGACACAAACTCTGCAGGCCAGGTCGCTGATGGTATGTAGGCATCTAAAGATGCAGAGGGGCCTTGTGGGATTTCCAAAAGCACTGCCTGGGAGTTAGGCACCTAATGGGGTTAACAAAGTGCCAATCTTCTCCACACATGGTTTAGTGTCGCTTTGGCTTATCTGTACCAAATGCTCTAGATCGCTAAGTTACTCTGCCTCATGAGCACCCAGCTAGGTAGGGGCTGATCCCCTTCGCTCTAAAGCCAGTGGGAATTTTGCTAGGGACTTTGCTGAAGGTAGGTGTGACGGAGTAGGAATACTGGGTGGGTGCCTCAGTTTCCCCTATGCATTTCTTGATGCAAAGCAGAGAAAGTATAAGAAAGCAGGCAACACCCTGACCCTTCCCCCACCTCTCTACCTTTGAACCTGTTGGAGAGAGGTCAGCAGACCTCCTGCCGGGAAGGAGACAAAGAGAAAGGAATGCAGTGGAGGGGCGGATGAGGAAGTCTCAGTCTGGAGCTGGAGTCGGGAAGGGCAGAGGGGCTAGCTAGCTCTCTGGCCCCCAAAATGGATCCAGCTGAGGGCTCACGTTCACTGTATGGTCTGTGTTAGACCAGGTACCGGTCATCGAATAAACCTCTGTTTTACTGGCTGGCTGAGAGTCACGTCTGACTGTGGATTTGGGGTGCAGAATCCACGGGCTCCCCCAGGACCTCCCCCAGGACCGGGCTCGCTGGGGGAAGCACATGGAGGGGCAGAAGGTGCTGAATGCTCCGAGGTTAGACCCAGGAAGGTGTAAATGGGGACCTCTAAAGCTCCTAGCCTTGGAGATAGGCTGTGTACGGAGAGAGGACGTTTTCCCTTGGCGTCCCAACTGGCTTCATAGGGAGCAAGTTCCAGACCATCGCCCGGGCACTCCGTGATAGTAGGATTGGACCCAAGAGAGCCATTGTGTTTCCCGTCTTGATTGTAATTCAGACCCAACTCCCAGGCAGGGCCTGTTGACTTGGGATTACCCCTGCCTGCCCTGGGGTTAGTTCAAGCAGGAGTTTCATTGTGTTGGTTTTCTAAACAGCCTGTGTGGCTGATAATCTCCCGCCCCCCTTTCCTTTCTCTCTGATGGAAAGAAGCCAGTTTTGGGGTGCGGGTGTGTATGTGCCTGTAGCGAGCCTGGTGGATGCTGAGTACTGAGTATTATTCTCTGCTCTTCCATGTCCCACAGAGCGCTGTGTCAAGCAATGCAGCCAGTCAGCACCTGTGTGGCCCTAGCGTTCCAGTGTGTTGGTGACAAGTGGGGGCGTGTGTGGCGATTGTATCATAGGGACAAGAGTAGGACGATGCCATATGTATTGTGCTAAGTCTGGATAGTGAAATACCCCGGTCGCTTGTACAAAGGGAGCTGCCGCAGGCTAATCTGTTATAATTCTTTGCATTCGTATGGTGAGGACCTCAGTGCTTTGCCAACATGCATTAATCCAAGTCAGAGGGATCTCCATCTTATAGACGAGGAAACGGAGGGGAAATAAGGGGCTTTGCCCAAGCTGACACAGCGGAACGGGGCAGGACCAGGAAAAGAGCCCAGGAGTCCTGGCTCCTACTCTCTTTGCCCTACCCAGTAGCTTGCACACTTCTTCCTTTCGTTGCATCCCCCCATAATACTAGCTTGGTGAAGGGTAGGTGCCGGATGTACTTGTTAGATTGCTGTGATTACGGCACATGCTGAAGTCTGAGCTCTCCATAAAATCCAGCAATTTCCAATTAACTGTTGCTTAATTAGCTTCATGAATATTCAGAAGCCTCTCGCCTTCTCACCAGCTCCTCATATGACTGCGCTCTCCCCTGGACTCTCTTCCATTAGCCATGCCCTGTCTGATCAGGAGGGATTGTAAGAGACTCCCATTCTCCCTCTGCCAAAGTCCCAGGCAAAGATGGCTGCAATTTGCCACCTCAGTGAACACTGCTGGGCTGCTAGGGGCTTGTGGGTGTTTGGAGGAAGTGGTGTAACTGCACGTGTGAGACTAAAGGTTTTTCTACATGGACCGCTAGTGCACAGGAGCATCTCTGAGCACACTGTGTGGCCAGCCATTGCGCTCTAGATTCACACCCTGACTCGCTGCGCAGAACTGCCCTGGGTAGACAAGCTGTAAGGAATCCAGGGGCATCACTTGGCATCTGAGAGGTGGTTAGAACAGGCAGAGCCGCCTGATGTCGTGTGTTTTTTAGTTGTATGTTTTCTGTGTGTGAATCAGTGCTGCTGAGAGGTGTCAGATTCAGCACAGGTGAAGCGGGCTTGTGGCCTCTATCGGTCCACGGACAACGGCACTGCAGGCCTGGTCTCCATCTTGTCTCTGCCAGAGTGGCCCAGCCCTGCCCTGCCGGCTCTGCTAGCACTAAGACGAGAGTGGAAAGCTCCATTCGGCCTTTGGCCTCACCACGGAGGCTGCCACGTTTTCCAGCCCGTGCCAGCGGTTTGTCGTGCTCTGGATTCCTCTAGGAAACCCAGCCTCATTTCGCAAGGGTCACTGAATACCAACAACTTTCTCTCGCCGCCAGCCTGACGTGGATTTCCCACCAGTACTTCGGCCTTGTTTGGAGCCGGTGGTCCGCTCTCAAGGGCGTAGAATTGGGTCTGGTGCGGCTAAGTGTAGACGAGGTGGAAGTGATTTGTACCAGCCGGGTTTAGTGCTGTGTGAAAACAGACGTAGCTCAACCAGCATCAATCGTGGCTTAGCTGGGCAGGACACACTGTGCCATGCCGAGAGACGCCATCTCAGACCGGTGTCCATCTTGTGATGGTTGCTCCACAAACATACATTGAGAGGTGGTGCTTTCCCAGAGGACTCCGAGGGGGAGCCGTGTTAGTCAGTATCCACAAAAACAATGAGGAGTCCGGTGGCACCTTAAAGACTAACAGATTTATTTGGGCATAAGCTTTCATGGGCTTTCCAGCCCCACTTCTTCAGATGCACGGAGTAATTGAACTTGAGTCTCCCGCGCTGCGGTCCAGCCTCTTACCCACAAGACACTCCCTGTAGACAAGCCCCCAGGCCAATGGCTGTGGAGCCCCTTCCCAGTCTCTTAAGCCATCCTGCCACGCTCCTAGCACTGCGGCCTTGAGCCTGCATTTCCAGATCCCACTCTCTGTATTGACGTGCAGGCTCCCAGTTCTGCCCCGAGGGCTTCCCAGTTCTGCCCCTGGCGCGGCGTCCCTGCCCTTAAAGAAGGTGACAGACTTAGACAGACTGTCTCTTGCCTCCGAGGTGTTTCACTAACTGCGATCTCTGTTTAACTGGGAGGTGATTTCCCAGAGGTGCCCGCGGTTGCCTTAATGCGAGCTGTCAAAATGATGTAAAATTGCACCGTGCAGCCTGCACTGCTCCCTTTATTCCGATGCATCGAATGTGACAATTTTGTCAAAGCTCGTTTTAAAAAGCTGTTTTGACTGGGTGCTAATGGCTTCTTCCTAATCAGCCATTTGCCGACACTCAGCAGTTGGGAAGTGATTTTACCAGAGAGTAAGTTCTCCCTCCCCGGGGATGGCGCTGGGCCAAGTGCCGGTACCCCGATGGCCCCGCTAAGGCCACGTGACCTGCAGACCTGTGATGAAGGCTGGGCACTTCTCCTCGCGCACTTACTGTTGGTGTGCAGGGTTGTGAACCCCGGCACCCACGTCTCTGCAGCTCGGGTCCCGAGGAATTGGAGGAAAAGCCTGGGAGGGTCAAGCAGGGAGTTATTGCATCAGCCTCTCCTCTCTGCAGATCAGGGTGGAGGTTCACTGCCAAGGGCTTGGATGGGGGTGTGTTGGCGGAGCTGCACGGACACATCTAGGGGTCCATTGCTGAGGGTCAGGACTGAGGCGCATTGGGGGCGGAGGGCGCAGGGGAAGGCTGGAATGCAGGGGATACTGCAGGTTTGGGACTGAGGTGTGCTGTGAGCGGGGCAGGTAAGCGTGGCCCGGGACTGAAGCCGCAGGTTAGGCTCAGGATGCGTTGACCGGGGAAGCTTTGAATAGCGAGAAAGTCCAGGCTGAGATGTATTGGCCGGGCCACTCGTCAGAAGCTTGTACAGTCCCTGGTTGCCTCAGGCCTCCAGAGTTAGGAGCAGGAATCTCTCCCGTCTGACCTCCAGAGCCAGGCTGAGAGCTGTAACAGACCCACATCGATGGGATACAGTGCTCACCCGGGCCAATGGGTTCCATTCTGTCAGATCCCGTTCAGGCCAGTGAGGGCCATAAAGGGTCAGCATGACCGAGTGTGGGCAGGTCTCCAACCACCCCAAACCACTGGGAGACTAGCCAGGACCCCAGGTGGCCCGCGGGCCACAAGAACGGGGCTAGTGCCTGTGCTTGCCTTAATACCAGGAGAGTTAGAAATACAAATCAATAAATGTCAGATTACCAAGATGGGATTAATATAACATTTTAAAAAACCCAGCTAATGGGATTTGGAGGTTCCCTAATCAAAGCAGAGGATTAGAGATGATCAAAATAAATCCCAACTGATGAGGGACGTTTCCAGTGTATCTCCGTAAAACGCATCTCAGCCATGCTGAACCTGGCTGTCAGGGTGGGTCTGCGAGCTCCGCGTGGCCTCCTCTGCAAATGCCCGGTTGCCGGGGCCGGAGGCGGCGGGTGATGTGATGACTGCGGGTGGGGACTCTCGCCTGTACGGTCGCCGCACCGTTTGTGCTAGGCGTGCTACAAGCACAGGTAAGGGTGCGGCTGTAATCGCACAAGCGAGCAGCTGCCTTTCGGCAAGTGTGAGAGCTTTACGGCGTGGTCAGCCGAAAGAGCCAACAGTCGCTTCCGTGGCCTGGCAGTAATTAACACGAACGGCTGTTGAGAAGCCATGGTTTCTGAGGGATGCCGAACAGGAATGCCCTTCGATACTGAACCAGCCTGTTCCTACTGAATGACCGCTTGAGAGGCTGGGTGCATGGGGACCTGGTTGGGTTGTTCAGCACCCCTTATACAGAAGGCAGCAGACGACACCATTGCTAGATGCAACCCAGACGCATGGAAAATTGGTATTAGAACCCTCCTCCTCCAGTAATGCAGGCCTTGGCCACCTGAGCCAAAGAACAGCAGTGCCAGGTGGTAGTAGTAGGTCTTATATTCTCTGTCTTTAGAAGGAGACATCCCATAGAAGCCCGCACCTCCTCGTTCTCCTCTTGCATCACAGCCCTTGGCTACCTGTAGCCACATCCTCCATCCCATCCCATCTTGGCTTCTAATACTTCTCTTCCTTTCCAATTTCCGGCTTAACACCCTTGTGTGTGTGTGAATGGCTCTGCATCGCTCTAGGCCCTTCTGTGCCCAGAAGCCAAATGCTCCTTGAGGACTGGGTCTCTCTCCTCGGTGGATGAGACATGAGAGCTGAAAAAGTGGAGGGTGATTCTCCTGGAGATTTCTGAAGAGCGGGGGGTGGGGAAGAGGATCTGTGCACATTTCCCATCTGTGCAGTAATCGGCTGGGAATGAGGTTTAGCGAACGGTCTCTCACAGTCACAGATTCAATTATTCCCCCGTTGCAGATTCGTTTGTGGTTACCCAGGAAAATAACCCCAGGACTGGACTCAATTTCCCACTTGCCACATCATCAGTTCCCTAGGGAAAGGGAAGAAGAACAGAGGGGATGCTGGGCTCTGCAAAGGCAGGCCTTGGATCTCAGCTGAGGCTCCCTCGCTGCACAGCGAAAGGTCTGGGCTGGGCTGGGCTGGGGGAGACAGGCTCAGGCCATAGCCAGGGCCCCAGGAAGATTTCAGGCTAGGGGATGCTGAGGGCATCTGACTGCTTTGGGGCCTTGTGTGCTTTGTCCTCTGCTCCTCCTGCCAGAGGTGGTGGTTGATTGCAGCAGGGACCCCATGGGGCTCTGCAGGTGCAGAATGAGTGAGTTTGCCGCCTAGGTTCCAGGAGACAGGCTTGCACCTTGTGGTGGGCTCCATAGTGATTTTCCTCCTTCCCTCTCAGCAGCTAGGACCTCTGTGCTCTCGAGTAGCTGAGCTGCGTTTGGCCCATGACATGGGGCTGCTCTGTGTAGTGGCCTCGGCCATGAGCCTGCCCAGGAGCTAGACAGAGAATCCCGTGGTCGGTCTGTGTCCAGCAGCCTCGGTAAAGAATCCCCATTTTGTTCGCCACAGTCGGGTCTTGGCTCTTCACTAGCCTGAGGGACACAGCACGGCCCATTCCTCAAAGCTCAGAGGCGGATCAACTTGTTTGGATCTGGGGTCTGGCTTGGACCATCCTTACTCGCTGCACAAACCTAAAGGCTGCTGCTGCTTTAAATCCCATTCCCCCCACCAAGCGGTAACTGCACGTCTCCCTGTTCCTCTGGCAGCTGCTTTCCCCCAGGCCTCACCCCAACTTCCTTCTCAGTGGGAGCAGCAGAGCCTATGGAAGGCAGAGAGGAAAGCTCTCCGGAGAATGACATTTCTCCCTTCACAGCTGGGCTCTTGTTCTGATCCCCTGCCGTGGGGAAGTAGCCAATGCGCGTTCTCAGGTCAATCCTCTCCAGTATTGATTCCAGCAGGAGATTCCTTCGGGCATTGGCGTGTTAAATTAATTACTTGAGGAGAGGAGCTCTCGCTGTGTCCTTCTCAGGCTGAAGATCTCCGGAAAGCTCCTCCTTTCTCCAGGAGGGAGCCAAAAGGCTCCTTGGTGCCCTGACCCTGGAAAGGGGTTTTACACTTCCAGCAAGTCTTGTTCTTCCACTAAGGATGGGGGGATGCGGTGTAATCTGATGGTCCCAGCGGTTGGGATGCACTGGGATTCCTCAGAATGATACTGGTTGACAGCGAACGGCCCTGGGCTAAGGCAGAGGGATTGCTAGGCAGGCTGAGGTGCCGTGCTTCTCTGAAAGGGGACTTGGGATAAGCCTTCCCCAGCTAGTCTCTCTTGCCCATTGCAGATCTGACTGGCCGGCTTTACCACACAGGAGCTGTGTCTTTTTCCTATCTGCCCACACCTTGGAAACGGAGGGTGCAGCTGGGCTCTTTTTGACTGACGCAGCTTCACCAGCTGGACCAATGCTGCTCAGAGTGATGCCCAGGTATCCCCGTTGGGCCTCTCTCCTGTGCCATGGGCAGCCACTTACCCTCGTGACAATGGGTACAAAAGACGACCCAGTCGGAGCGCTGCAATGCATGACTAGGCGAGAGGCAGAGCAAGGGGGAACAGGCTCCCAGCATTCACTGAAAGGTGGGGGAGGTGCAAGCGAGAGGAAGGATGGCTCAGTGGTGAGGGTGCTAGCTTGGGACACTTGGTTCAGTATCTTGCTTTACCTCGGAGTCCGTGGGTGACCCTGAGGAAGTGACCTAGTCGCTCTGAGCTTGAAAAGGGTTGTTTAGTAGACGTGAAGCTCAGAAAACAACGTTAGGTTCACGTAGCCTGTTCTCCTGCCTACCCCAGGTTATGAGAATGCGCCAAGTCACTTCGACATTATTTTGTGTCAGTGGGCGAGAGACCCCTTATTAGCAAGCTCCCCTTTCCTCCTCCTGGTGCAATAAAGTGTCCGTGTCTTTGGAGGGGCTCTGGCCGAAATGAAACACTTATATTTTGGTGATTGGAAAACTTTGACCGAAATGAAAAAACAAACATTTCTTCCGGCTTCTCTTCATGCAATATATGCAGCTCCAGTAGCGAATTCTCTGTCAACACCATCTCCTTGGGCTGGGATGCAGTTTGAAGGCTTTTAATGCATCGTCTGGCTCTGAGCATCCTGGTAGCTGTTTCGCCCTCTCTGGCTCTTTCTTAATTCCCTCCTTACTCCCCCATCTAGCAGAACTGTCATCCTGCTTAATCAGTTGCCCTCCCTATTAAGTAGCATTAAGACTTAATTCAGTTCCCTTGGAGGTGTCTTGATTATTAAGTGGACTTGCTGATGAAGCGGGTTTGGCGTAAGGGCGGAATCCTTCCTTTACGGATGGGCGCAGAGGCACTAGGTGTTGGGCCGGGGGCAAGCATGGAAGCAGGGAGTTTCCTGGGTACTGGGGGTTTCAGCAGGACGTTGTGTTGTGTAGGGAGGATCCTGACCCAGTCATGTCCAGAGGAGCTGGGTTATTGACTTCAGTTGGGGCAGGGCTCCAACCCAGGGTGCAGAATGTGCCCATGCAGCAGGCCACGTCTCGGTGATCACCTAATGCCCCCCCTTCCCTTCCACTTGCCCTGGCCTGGCCTCCCCGAGACCTGCAGTTCCGAGCCTTGCTGGTGAGCCTCCTCCTTGCCCCGCAGGGCTCTCGGTCTCCCAGGCTGGCAGCGGGAGAACTAATGAGCTAAGCGGTGCCGCAGAGCATGCTGAAGCTTCCCGATGTGTTTCCTCACCTCGTAGATTTACTCAACATTTGCCCTATAAATAAAAGCCAATTAGGTTGTTTGCTTGTACAGTAAATAAGGGGCCGGTGACCTCGGAATCGCCCATTCATCTTGGCCAGTGACAGCCAGCAGGCGTTGTCAAGGGACAGTACGTGGCCAGGGGACCAGCCAGCCTGTCAACAGAGAGAGCTGGATTCATGTCATGCCTCGGCGGCACCTGAGCCGGGCTGCTTTCTGCCTCCGTGTGATGGCAGCGGCTGTCAGAGTCTTCTGGTGAGGATCTCCCCTCCTCCTTGGGGCCCGTTGAATGAGGGGTGGCCAATCTGCGTCCTCAGTCCCATTCACAGCCAAAAGCATCATGTGCTCATGACTGGGCACTGGGCTGCGATCCAGGACAACCTGGTTCTGTTCCCGCTGTGTGATTTTGGGGCAAGCCTGTCTCTGTCTCCCCTCGGACACCTGCCATCGTAATCGTCCCTTTGCTACCCGGTGAGCAGAGCAGCTAGATCAGGTCCTGCAACTGTGCCGTTCAGAAATACCCATGGCTGGGCCTGTCTCCCATCCCATCTCTGCCTGGACTTTTCCCAGGGCACCACATGAACCACTGGAAGAATCTCAAAGCTGTCTGTGTGTGTCTGTGTCTGTGTGGCTATTGGAAGGAGGGGTTGAAGTAGGGAGGACTGGGGTATATTGAAGCAGGCGGGGTTTGGATATATCTACAGGTGTTCCTGTGTGTGTCTCCCCGTATGTGTTGGATTATTTCTAGAGTGCTCTAGATGTCACATCCCTCCTGCGAGAGCTGATGGCAGCGCTGACACCTAAGGCAGTGTAGGTGTTGCTGTGTGATCTGCTATGGGCGGAGAAACAGAGGGAAAGGCAAGAGGGGAAGGAGGAAGAGATGGAGGTTCAGGGAAGGGAGTCGAGCAGTGTCTTTGCAAATAAAGCACTGAGGAGGCCATGTTGCTTGACGTTTAGTGGACACAAAGGGGAGGCAGGACTCCTGGGTTCTGTTCCTGTTCTGCCCATACGACTTTAGCCAAGTCACTTTTCCCATCTGTAAAATGGGGCTAATAAAACTTGCCTTTCCTGTGAGTGAGTTAAGTGCCATCGCAGCGAGGCTCTGATGGCTGCCGAGTGCTCTGAGCAGCTCCGATGAAAGGGGCTGGAGGAAGGCAAAGTATAAATTCAACAGGCTTTTCAAAATCTATCCAGAGAAGGCCAGATTCTCAAGGTCCAGCACCCATAATGGGTCTGGGCTCTCAGAAAAACCTAGCTACATAAAAGGCCCATTTTCAACCCACTCAGCATCTAATAGGCCACGTTCTTCTGACCACAAGTGACTATATCAAACAAATACAGCCTCGAGATTCGTGTTCTTGAGCACCAGTGGAGTGTGCTTGGTGCCTTTTACCTATAACCACTTGTCTCTGGAGAAATTGTCATGGGCCCTATCTCGCTGGCTAGAGTGGGCAGGCTGGGTTGGGGTGGGCAGCCCTGGTTCCGGATCCCCACTCACCCGGAACATCAATATCCTCGCCACACAGTTGCACTCCATCGTGGGAGGAGTGTTTGTGCAGAAAATCCCGCTTGGGACACGGGTGGGCCACAAAGCCAGCATGGTGCCTGCAGGGAGGAGGGGCGGCGAGAGCAGAATGACATGTAACCTCGCGCTGCCCTGGTTCCCGTGCTGCTCTGCCGCTCCTTGGCACAGTGCAGAGTGGGCCCTTGGTGGCTAGTGATTAGGGTCTTGATCCGGCTCTTGTCGATGTCCACGCAAAGTCTCCTCTTAACTCCCGTGCTGTGGGCTCAGCGCGTGGCTGTTACTTCGCCCATTAGCTGCTCACAAGCTGCTGCCCTGAATGGATCCGGACTCCCGCTCCTTTGGCACGGCCGCGTGAAACACACAGGGCCGGCTGGGGCAGCCGCTTGGGTGGGAAGCGGCTGCACCGTGTGGCCCGAAGGAGCCGAGGCTGCCGGCTCCTTAAAGAGGTGTGGGCTCGGATCTGTCTTTCTGATGCGCTGGTCGATGCCATCGATCGGGTAGGAGTGAGGAATCAATTGTAATTTGGTTGAAGGCCCCACTGCAGGAGCGTGAGGGGAGTAATTAGAAGGGCAGAGAGCGTGCGCGCCGAGGCCTACACGAGACATGGGCGTCAGGGGCTGCTTAATGGAGTCTGCAGCCAATTGGATAGTTATTAAGGTGAGGATGGGGTGTCGGGGGCAGGACAGCTACCAGCCTCTTCAAGGGCCAGATTCTTAGTTGAAATAAAGGGGGTTGATTTACCCCAGGGGAGGCCCCGGGAAATGCAAGAACTAAGTGTAGTTTTTGGAATGCTTTTCCCTGCCGTAGCACATGCAATGAGCAGATCTCAAAGCACGTCAGGAACATCCGTGACCTACGTCTCCTCACCTCCCCCCCCCCCCAGCTAGGGAACTGGTATTTGCTATTGATGGGGGAAACTGAGGCAGTGAGCGGGGACGTTATTTACCCAAAATCACCCAGTGATTCAGCAGCAGGGTTGAGAATCCTGCCGCCCAGTTCTGCGCCTCGATCACAACCTTCCTCCCCTAGCCAATGCCATCTTTCTACCCCTTCCCCCCACCCTAAAAACCCCAAAGAAGTGGACATTTTGCAGATGCCACCGAACATATTGCCAAGGAAAACCACTATTGAAATGACAGCAAAATCCCAGAATTCCAGTGGCACTTAACTCTTGGCAGCATGCAGGGAGGAGGGGAGGGGGGGGAGAGACCTTTCATTGAAGCACTAAACTACAGTGCAAGAAACCAACTTGTGTGTTTCAAATCCCATTTCCCCTGCCCTCCCCACAACTGCCTGGCAAGTTCCTCCCACGCAGCGGCTGGTTCCCAAAGCCCTGACTTTAGAGGCGCTCCGATGAAAAGGCCTTTCTGACACTCCCCGGCAAGAATTACAGACCATCTGGAATTTGAAAGAGCAGGGAGGCAGACCAGCTAATTGTAAGCTCCTTCTCCTAGATGTCAGGAGCACTTGTACCCAAGGGAGAGCTCCTCTTTGGGGGGTGGGAAGAACACTAGTGAGTGGGGGGGGGAGCTTTGGTGGGAGGGTGTCTGGAGCTGTGGGTATAGGGGAGGAAGACGGAGTACGTGATCTCGGGAAAAGGTCATGGAGGCTATAAATAAAGGGGATCCGGGGAAGGAAATGTCGTTGCGAAGCATGAGTAACACGGTGCCTGGGTTAAGGAGGGAGAGGAGGCGGCCCACCGGGATGTGTGGGGAGAATCAGGTGGGTTTATGGGCTATAAAGTTTGTATCGATGCACAAAGAGCAGGTGTAACAGAGAAGAAATACTGTGTGTGCCTCAGTTTCCCCTATGCATTTCTTGAGCGTCTATGTGAAGGGATAAGGATGTGTAGCTGATGCAAAGCACAACCTCTCTGCAGGTGTCCATACCTAAAGCTGTAATCTGACTCCAAGTGGGGGAGGGAGGTCACCTAACCTGGCTGAGCCAGGGGGGAGAAGGGGCTAAAGAGAGTAACTTTCAGTTTTGGAAGTCTAAAGCTGGCTGGGGAGAAGGGAGGCCAGGCCCAAACAGGGTCTGGCCTCCCTGTGCCCCCAAAATGAACCCAGCGAAGGGGTTGTGTTCACTTTACCTAAATTACGTTCCTATCATCAAATAAACCTCTGTTTTACTGGCTGGCTAAAAGTCACGTCTAACTGTAAAATTGGGGTGCAAAATCCACGGGCTCCCTCAGAACCCCGCCCGGGCGGGCTCTCTGGGAAAAGCGCACGGAGGGGCAAAAGGTGCTAAACGCTCCAAGGTCAAACCCAGGAAGGTGTAAACGGGAACCTCTACACTCCTAGCCTTAAAAACAGGCTGTGTATGAAAAAAGAAGGTTTACCTCAAAGTCCCAACTGGCTTCATAGCTTCATAGGCTCCAAACCATCGCCTGGACACTCCGTAGCAACTGGTGGCAGCGGTGGGATGTACTGCACCCCGTGAATGGCGCATCCAGCAGTAAGTAACTGGGGGATCGCTGGGAACCAGGTGTGCTGAAGGCCCAAAAAAGGCCGGTTACAGGGGGTGAAAAAGCTGCAGCTTAACTCTTAAGAGTGTGTAATCAGCAAAAAGAAATGTTGCGGAACCAGGGTCCCCCTAAGAACTGCAGGGAGCAGTCAGGGGCGGAGAAGCATGCGGCTTGGCCCTAGAAGGGATTTTTGCAGTATCAGGGTTCCCCTGGGGTTTGCAGTGAGCGGTCCCAGGGGTGGAGAAGCTGGCTGCTCAACCCTGGCAAAGAGGCGGTAACCACGAGAAGGGTTGGCACACAAAGGGTTCCTCCTAAAAACCGTGGGGCACTGAGAGCACACAGGCCTGCGAGTCCAGAACAAGTTGGGAACAGCGGAGTAAGTGTGCAAATACAGGGGGTTGTGCGTTAAAAAGCACAAGTTAATCATGCAGCAAAAGCTGGAGAATTATGGCTGCTTGAAAACAAATGCAAAATTCCTGATCCAGGATGGGGTTAAAAAAATTTTTGGGATGAACAGAGCTGCAGGACTGGCCCCCGACTGTCTTCCCTCAGAGCATCTGGAACTGGCCAGGCTGGGAGGCCTGAGCAAACAGCCCAGTGGTGTGAGCCACTGTGTTTCATGAAACCAGGGAGGGAGGGTCCTGTGGGATACAGGCTGTAGGCCCGTGTCAGGACCCATGGCTCGTCTCAGGGACCTGCCTCAGCAAAGGAGAGCGAGGGAGGTGGAAGGGGAACAAACGAGGGGAGAGAAGTCAGGGGAGGACGGTCTTCCTAGGAGAGCTAATAGAGACAGATTGGTACCGTTCCCGATTAAAGACCCGTATCCAGTCTGCTTGTGTCCGGTGAGTGCGGTGAATAAGCCAGCCTGGCAATGAATTAATTGTCTGGGCATATGGCCGTCCTATTTCTTGTGGTGGTGTTAAAGGTACCCCTCAAGGTGAGACTCTGTTACTTCTGGAAAAGCAGGTCGTGGGGTCTTTACCCCTGTGCTGTGTGAGATCTGACAGGCCGTCGCGGCCTGTGGACGTACAGTGTGTGCGTTTGGACCCCAGCCCCCTGGCTGACTTTAACAGCTCTTGGCAGCTTCAACTAATATATTCTCAGCAGCTTCTTGATCTGTCACAGCGTCTCCCAGGGTTGGGGTGAACGGTCCCATGGCAGCGTTGGTGGCAGAGCTGGGGGCGGGGGGAGCGGGTGAGACCTTGAAGGGCCAAATCGCACTCTGAGCTGGCTCCGCAGCTCGCGCCCCTGTATTTCTGTGGCACCTGGTTTTTAGGTCACAGGAGCCTGGGGGGTGGGAAGGAGGAAGATGGAAAGAGGCAAATGACAGAGCTGCTGCTAGGCCATGTCAGGGAGAACTACTCTGGCGCTCAGCAGCTGGGTGGAGAATCAGGCAGGCCCCAGGCCTGAGTACCAGGGAGGGTGTGTGTGTGTGTGTAACAGCTCCATGCACAGGAACAGAAGGAAGACTGCAACCTGCAGCCTGCCTGCGAATTGGCCCAGCCCGTGGTAATCTCTTGCACAGCTCTGAAGGGGGGTTATGCGCTGTACAGGCAGGGCTCTAGTTGATGCACTGTGAACTGTCCGTGGTCCTGCGGCTCCCAGGACAAGGAGGGGAGCGGATGGCTTGGACTGGCCAGGATCTGGTCCTGGAAGAGGTATAAATAATACACTCCAGCCTGGCTGTGCCGTGAATCAACTGCTGCTTTTTCCGAAATCCCTCCTCCACCTGCCTTGTAAAGGGTCCCTCCCCCAGGCTATCCAGAGAAGGGTCTGGAGTCGCACCTCAGTGTCTGGAGCGCATTCGAGGGATGCAGAGGATGCTGATTGCCCCATGGGGCAGAGCACCACCCGGTTCAGTTTGAGGAGGAGTTTTTCCTCCCAGTGTGCAGGGACTAGGGACTTGTTGCAGCTTCTGGGGCACTGAATGGGGATATCCCACAGGATCAATCCCAATCCAGCCCATTTCCCACTTGCCTGACACACCCTGCCAGGAGAAACTGCAGCTATTGCAATGTTCTTCCTCCTTCACTCGTGCCAAAATGTACAACCATCCTCTCTCCCTGGTGTGTTTCCTTTTGTGGGCTGGAGGGGAACCATAGCACTGATGGGTAGGGTGTCTCCTTCCAGGTCCTGGCCTTCTCCTCCTGCAGCTGCTGCCCTAGCTAGAGATGCAGTTACAGGCTCAGCTCTGAGAGTAAGGGGTGCTCTGGCACCACCGCCTACTCGGTCCATGGCCTCTCCTGTCCCAGTGAATGGCGGGGCTCTGGCCACCTGGGCTGAGACCCACCCAGCTCATCTCACCCTCCAGAACCAGGTCTTTTTGCTGGTGAACATCACCTGACAGTCTGTTGCTTGGAGGCATTTGCAGGGTGAATTTGCCAGCTTGTCTTGCTCTTTATATTAAGAGCATTGGGTCCCACCAGTGGAGCCAGTCTGAGGGGGAGGGGCAGGGCACATAGTGGGGGGATGCCCATGAAAAGCAAGAGACTGGAACATGAAAGGAAAAAGTCTTTGGGCAGTGAGATAGCTGACCCTACCGTCAGGAGGCCCTTCGCTTCCTGCCATCCCCCATACACCTGTCTTGCAGCAGCTGGCAAGCGATGGATAAGCAAAGGCTCATGTTGCACTGTGCACATCTAGACCAGGGACTGGGGAGGGGTGCTCTGGGCTCCGAGACTGGCTATTTTCCTCTTGAGGGGGCATCCCCCCCTCCTTTGTTTTTCATTTGACTTTCTTCCTAAGCCAGAGTCTTTCTGCTCGGAAGTCAAGGCCACACCCCATACAGAGGGGCTCCCCAGCAGGCCAGACAAAACCACCCCCATGCCTGACATGTACTAGCCGTGCCAGTAGAAAGTGCCAAGACCGAACAGTTCCCCACAGCCCTTGGGGCTTCTGGTGCATCCCCTGCAATAGAAACAGGGGCTCTCAACCTTCCAGGCCACTGTACCCCTTTCAGGAGTCTGATTTGTCTTGCGTCCCCCCCAAGTTTCACCTCCTTTAAAAACCACTTGCTTACAAAATCAGACCTACAAATACAAAAGTGTCACAACAGGCTATTACTGACAAATTGCTGACTTTCTCATCTTTACCCTATAATTCCAAAATAAATCAATTGGAATATAAATATTGTACTTACATTTCAGTGTACTGTAGACAGCAGTATAAACAAGTCATTCTGTATGAAATTGTAGTTTGTACTGACTTTGCTAGAGCTTTTTATGTAACCTGTTTTAAAACTAGGCAATTATCTAGATTAGTTGACGTACCCCCTGGAAAACCTCTGCATACCCCCAGGGTACACATACCCAGTGGCGCTGGACCAGTTTTCAGAGTGGGGGTGCTGAGCTGTGCCCCCACATGTGTGCCCCTCACTGCCCCCTAGATCTGGGGCCAGGAGCAGGGCCATGGCTCCAGAAGGGAGGAACACGGACAAGTATAAGGTGGCTGAGCCTCGGGCCACAGATGGGGGTGGGGGTGGAGCCCCTAGGCACGGGACTGGCAGCCGGAACTCTGCCCCAAACCTGGTGGTGCTGCCGCACCTCCCACACCCCTCGTTCCTGCGCCTGTGCAGGTCCCCCTGGCTGAGAACCACCAACAGAGAAGAGTGAATGTCTGTGCTAGTGGCCACGTCCTGCCTGGTTTCCCATCCGGAGGGAAAGGCGAGACGTGTGCTCCCCGGCAGAAGTAGTCCGGCTCGGTCCTCTTTGTTCCTTGCCCGAGCTGGGATGCCTCTGAGCAGGCACTATGCCGCGGGAGGTCTGCAGGGGTCCCGTCTCTCTTTCTGCCCTGCGGCGCAATCTCTGTCCTTGGACTCCAGGGCTTTTCATCTCCTCACGTGGACTCGTGCTTGTCCCGACGCTGAGACCTGCAGAGGGAACAAACCCCTGGCTTAGTCCTACCGACGTAAGGAACAGGCTGTGTGGCCTAGTAGGTCTGCCCCATTCCCTTCCCAGTCATGCCATCTGCTGAATCTATCCAGAACCTCTTGCTTCTGTCCCTGCCTGGTATGAGGGGTTTCTGCTCCAGTTCACTCCCTCCTGGATCCTCTCTGCCCGGCCGCTTGAGAAATGCGACCATGGGATGATCCCGAAGTGGAAGGGGAGGATAAAGGCCAGTGCCACAGAATCCCTGAGCATGATTTATGGATTTGGTTTTATCATTATTGCAGCGATTAGCTAGATATGATTCCCCCTGGTGCCACCTGCTGGCCAATGACCTTTGGTGCCGGCAAAGTGCTACATGAGTCCCTGGTGAAAACCGGTGAAAGTCCATAGACTACACCACCTTTGGGCCAAGGTGCTGGGTAATAGTTTGGCATAAAGAAAAGCAAGATCTTGAAGGACCATTGGGCACCTGTTGAGTCCCTTAGCAGTATAACAGTCCTGGAAGATTGGGCTGTGTCTAATCTTCCATTTAGACATCCTACTCACAGTCTATGCTCTTTCTACCTGCACATTTTGATGTAGACTGTAACGGAGTTTTTAAAAAATTGTTTCTCTAAAGAAAATGACTCAGCTAATTAGAGAGAGGTGGCATCTTCTGGAGATGTCGCATGGCAGGTAGATTTGTGGGTTGGAAGACAAACATGTGACCAATGACACTTTAAAACATGGATTTTAGAGAGAAGAAAATGTGATTCAGTGACTGGTGAATAGGCTGGAGTCTATTTCCCACTCTACCACAGATTCACTGCGGAATACCTCGCTCTGTGCCTCTGTTTCCCCATCTGTGAAATGGGAATAAGTGGAGGGTTAGGGTTCAGTGTTTGGAAAGAACGTTGAAGATGATCAGAGCTGAGCATTGTTTCATTTAAAAGGGGCAAGGTGAATATCCTGTAAACGCTCCCCATTTAGAGAAGATTCAAAAAACCAACTGTGTTACTGTCTTCCGTGAGCAGATTTTCTCTCTCTCTGGGGAGCTCCGTTAGCTGATTCAATTGGATTGTAGTTCTTGTAATGCCCCACTTGTGACCTCTGAGCATCAAGAATAGACTGTCACTTGAGGTTTCCTCTCCATTCGCCATCACCCCCAAAGGGGGAGAGGTTATTTGTATGCGTTTCCTTTTCCCCTTTGGTGGCTCAGGTAGTGCTGACAGCTTGGGCATGCTGTGAGCTCAGAGTAATCCTGTTACAGGTGGATTTCCTCATCGCCAGACAATCCTTGCAAAGGGAGAAGATATTGTCATGGAACATTGCTGCGGGGAATCGACTGGCATGTCTCGGGATTGCACTGCAGAGGATGGGGCGGGGGTGAGCAGAGAAGGGACAGAGGGCGAGTGAGGGTCTTTCAAGAGCCCTTTTCTTTAAAGGAAATGGGGAGGGAGGGTGCATGATGCTGGTGAATGGCCCTTAGAGACTGATGTCCTGTTTGCCAGCAGCCTAGGTTCGGTGTGGGGAAGGGGCGCACCTCAAACTGTCCCGCCAAGGGGGTCTCCGCTCTGTTCTAAGTGATCCGTTCCAGCAGTAACAAGGGATGTCTGTCTCTGTGGACCAGGCACGGCTTGGCATCTCTACCACAGCAGCCACTGGGTTCATGCCCATTGCATTGGGGAGTTGGGAAACTTCATCTCATGACTGAGACCCAGAAAACTCTGTGTCACGGAGTGTGAGGGAGTTGAGGCCCTTAACCCCCATTTTGTGGGATTCACAGTGACTCTCAGCCAGCCAGTGGATTAGAAGGTTTATTAGGGATGACAGGAACTCAGTCCAACTCAGAGCTTGTCAGTACAAACAGGACCCCTCAGTCAGGCCCTTCTTGGGGGGCAGGGAGATAAGACCCCAGATTAGGGCTCCCTCCTCTTCCCCAGCCAGCTCCTAAAACCCAACCCCCCCACAGAAACTGTCTCTCACCTCCCCCCAGCCACTCCCCCAGCCTTTGTCCAGCTTCCAGGGCTCAGGGTGGTGTCAGCTCCCCCTCCCTGTTCTCATCTCAAGTTACAGTCTCAGAGAAACCTTCCATCTCCAGTGACACTCCCAGGTCCCATCCACCCTCTCCCTGCTGCGTCACACTCTGCCCCGCAGCTGCCACGGGGGACCAGGCTGAGACCCAGCAAACTCAGCTCACCCAGCCTCGCAGCAGCCATGCAGGGGATCAGGCTGAGACCCAGCAAACTCGACCCACACAGCAGTCACCTCAGGCTGTTTTTACGTGCTGACCTGAATGCAACCTGCAGGGCCCTCATCAGTGCCCCTGGGCCCTCATCAGTGGCTGTCCCTGGACACCTTAACAAAGGCTGCTCTGAGCTTCCCAGAGTCTCTTGGCCAGTCTCCAGAGAGCCCTTCTGTGCGGCAGCCAGCACGGCCTCCCAGCTCGAGCAGAGCAACGAACGGCTTTGTTGGTTTGGTAGCTGACCCCAACAGGCCCGGCTAAACCTGGGTCCCTTTGAACCAAATCACAGCTCTTGTGGGGAGTCCCTGACCAAAACGACACGAACCCAGCACTGGTGTTTGTTTGACATCCCAACCCTGCCCTGGGGAATGTGTCTTGAACCATCTCTGTCCCCTGAGTAACCTTGGGTGCTGGCCAGGAAAGGTGAGGGGCTGTTCCCAGCCAGACCCATCCCCCGCTCTGCTGGCTCCCTCCCCCAGTTCGGCACAGGGGAGTGCCTGGCCTAGGCCTTGCGCGGCCATCTCTGACCCAGGCCTACCGGGATACCTCATTTGAGGGGCATTGGTACCAGCACCCCTGAACAGCTTGTCCCTGCTTGCCTGCCCTGTCTCTTCCCCTTGGGGGTGGGGGGACCCTGCTCTCCGCTCCCACGTGAGCAGGGGGCACCTCGGGTTCCCAGACGTGCCCTGGAATCTGCTCGGTGCAAAGGCTTCGGAGTGCGGCAGAGAGACTGTGGCACCCGCTGCATAGCAGGGTGGGTGCAAGGTGGGCTGGCCGCTTGGCTAACTGGCAGGAGCTGGTCAATGGAGGACATCTTCCCCCCTTCCAGGGGATTGATTATTCGCCCCATTTAACAGAGCGGGAGAGCGACCTGCAGGTTGGGGAGTTACTTGCCCAAGGTCCCAGAGCCAGGAGCAGTCCCGGTTCCCAGCCCCCTCCCCTGCACTAACCACTAGGCTGCATTTCCTTTGTATGTGCTTTATAGTCCCCGGAAAGGCTGAAAGGCGGCCAAGGGAAGGAAAGATGAAGGAAGAGCGAGGCAGGAATGTGGCTGCATTGATCCAGAGCCTGCTGTTTATCCCGTGCCCCCTCCAAGCAGGGCGATCCCATCTGTCTGTCTGGCATCCGTCCCCCTGGACTCCTCGTCTGCCCCATTTCCTGCCCCCCCAGGGAGGTGCCCCTAGAGGCTGGGAAGCCCTTTGAATAACGATCAGCTTGGCAGCCTACTTGTCATTCAATGACGCCCTTGTGCTCCTTGTCTGCAGGATGGAGCTGGAGATGCCAAGCCGGGGGTGAACCGGAGGCCAAGCACAGACCATAAATAACCCCTTCTACAGTCAGCCCATCTTCCATAGCAGAGCCCTGGCCTGGTGCGTGGGCTCCCCTCCCAGCTCCAGCACACTCGGAGGGGTCTGGATGGAGACAGATACTCACTCTCCCTGCTTGCTTGCCACGTTCTCGCCATTCCCTCCCCTCGCTGTCACGCCCTTCTCCTTGTCTCTCTCTCCATCCATCTCTTCCTTTGATTTCCCCATGTCTTCTGCCGCTTCCCACTTCCCCTGGGCTCCTCCTCCTTGCTCGCCATCCATCTCTGTCTCTTTCTCCCTTGTCTGTTTAGCTTTCCCTCTCCACCCCTTGCCCTTCACTCCATCACCTGCTCCAACCCACGCGCCTTGTTCCTTTAAACCCTTTGATGGCTTCCTCCCTGATGTCGTTGGGAATGCTAGAGACAGAGGGCAGGCTGGGTTAGATCCACCAGCTCTCACTTCCCCGTGGGAACGCGTGGGACACCAGCCCCACTAGAAGGGCTCTTTGAGCGACGCTCTGCTTCTCTCCTCCCTGCAGCTGTGGGATCAGGGCATCAGCTGGTGAGCACATGAGTCCGTAGGCTCTTTCCCTGCAGTCTGTCTGTTGGCCTCGGAGTGACACAGCAGTGGGAGCCGTGCCTTTGCTTCCTCCAAACTGAACGTTCTCTCTAATGAAGCCGTTCAGCCCGCGGAAGTGGCGCTGGATCTGGGAGAGACAGCCATCAAGAGGATCCGCGTCAAGTGCCGTCCATTCCTCCAGCCCATGTGCCATGAAGGCCGGGCAGGGAAGCAGTCGTGTTTAAAGCTCAGCTGGGCTGCTTTTGTCAGCAAAGGAGAGAGATGATTGCGGAGCGAATCTCAGCCGTTTTCCCTGATTTCGATGTGGCGGGGAGAGGAGAACCAGCCCAGGAGAGATCAAGGAGCTAGCCTCCAGGAAAATGGACAGGAATGAAAGGAAGAGAAGTTGGCTTGTGGCCTTTCTCTCCCCTGGATTTAGCCGCTCACGATGCAGATGAAAGCGCTACCCTGCATTTGAATGCCCAGGAGTGGGATTGTGGTGGTGCCTCTGATACCATGTGGATTAGTAGCTCCTGCTTCCCCCAGCCGCACAGAGATCGCCCCTGTGACTGGCAGGTCTGGGGAGAGGCAGCAAAAAGAGGCGAGGCCTCGAAGGCCGCAACTAGAGGATGTCAGGGCCCGAATGTCTACATTGCAATATTTAGACCTGGGCCAGCTGCAGTACTGGGGCGGGTCTTTCGTTGCAATGTAGACGTCCCCTAAAGGCCCCGTTCCCGCTTGGGATGATGTTTGCTGCTCCCTCGGCCCGATATGCCTGTGCTGTCTTTCCCTAAGCGTGGTGACTTGTCACATGGTGGCCCAGAGAGTCAAAGGTGTTACAGGACCCACCTGACCCTGTCACTCTCCACCATTAAACAGTTTTAAACAAGGTTCAGGGATTGGGATACAGAGCGCTGAGCCTGCTCCGTCCCATGGCAAACACACCACTAGCCATCCTTTGAACCTTTCATTAAAGATACCAAAAAGAAGGGAAAGTAGTGAAAGCGTCTGAAATGTAAAGCATTAAAGAAGCCAATCGTTTTAACAATTTCCCTTTAACTGGAGTGAGTTTTTAGAGGGGAAACCCCCCCCTTGTTTCTTAGCTGGTATCCAAGATGGCGGTAACTGTCAGGTTGTGGCTTGTTGTGACTTGAAATGGGCTGGAGTCATTCCTGCCGTTGTTCAAGTCTGACCCCGTTTCCTAGCAGGCAAAGCCAGACAAACACGCGCAAAAGCAGGGGGGAGACAAACAGCAGAGGCAGAAAAGGCAAGTTCCGTCTCTGAGGTCGCCTTGGATGTGTCACCTCATTGTTGAAAAACACAGGTCCAGCGTGTGGTCTTGTCAGCCGCACTGTGACCCGGCCCGCTTGTTCTAGCATCAGGCTGCTTGGGGCACTCCACTTAGTTGCCTTTTTCTGGTCACAGGCTTACAGCTGTGTTGAGAAATATACACTCTTGGCCAGCTAAGCCAGACTCCTTAGACAGAAGGCAAAAGGAGAGAGGTAGGAAAGAGAAGAAATATAATGAACAGGATACCCAGGGCAGGTGTGTGTGGGGAAGTGACGAAGTCTCACATCCCTGGTGGTCATTGGGATTAGCTGGAGCCAGTAGAGGTGACGATGTCCTCTTTCTCCCTCCCTCTGGTCTGGTCAGGATCTCTATCTGGATTAGGATGGAGAAGGTTTAGGGTCCCAGGAGGCAGTGGGGGTGACAGCTGTGATGGTGAAGCTAGTTCCTTCCATTTCCTCTAGTCAGCCCGTGTAGCAGTACCCGCTGTCTGTTGATCTATAGTTTCCTCCCCAAATCCTATTTTTAAGAAACCCAAAAGGGAGTGATGGGAAGAAGAGGCCCCTCCTCTCCTTGTTTTGTCTACCAATTAGGCCTGATTTCCGAGGCACCAATTTTGGTTCATTGATTTCCAGTCTCACGCTGTTCCTGTTTACCAGGCATGATCTTAGCACAGTCCTTGGATCAGTCGGCCTTTTCGTTTGGACTAATTCAGTCTTCCTGTCTCTCTTTCACAGGTTTCCTCACCAACACCTGTAGGTTATTGTGACGGTTTAGGGACGTACGCTTATGGTTACAATCAAGGTATGTTTGTAGGTCCAATTATCATAAGACTCCTCGGCTGGACCCCGTTCCCCCAGCTTTGTCCGCAGTGACCATACAGTTCACACGCGTGGAGACCGGCTCTGCTCAGCCCATGGCTTTCATTTCCTGCCGGGGGGAACGGGGCTGCACTCACAACCTCAGTTGGCTTTTCGCTTGTCCAGATGGCAGTGAAGACCTAGCTAGGTAATCTAGCCTCAAATTCTCCATCAGAACTAATCTATGTAGAAACAGATCTCACTCACTTTGCTCTGCTCTGCTCCCTACCGGGGATTGAACCCAGACTCCTTGGTCACTGCCTGGGGTGCAGCTAATTGGGCCCTAATTATTCTCCAGATGTTCTGCCAGCTGGAGATAGAACCTTCAGGAGCTGTTGGCCATGGTGCGGGGAAGTTTTGTTTTTCAGATCTTTTTTAGTCTCTCCCGCTCTAGCGGCTGGAATTACAGAGCCCGCATGAGTTGGGGAGCAAGACTCACCATTTGTGTATCCTGCAGGTCACTGTAGCTCAGGCTTGGAGCCCCGGTGATTCATAGGCAGCAGCTCCAAAAGGCAACAGGGGTCTCTCCTTCTGGGCTCATCTGTTAGAAGCGGGTCTCAGCTGGAAGCCTGACAGTCACAGTGGGGCTGGTCTCTTCACCTGCCGGCTTGTGCACGGAGGATGGGCTGTGCAGGGGGAGGACTCTTGGTGGTAGAGATCCAGGACTCGTGATTCAGGAACAGCAGTAGTTTATATTGTGGTTGATGTTTTCTGAGGTAAAGGATCAGGAAAGGAAGCAGGGTTTAGAGATTAGAGTGGGGAGCTGAGCAGCCGGCTCTGGGGCCTACTCCCCGGTCAGACACTCACTCTCTGGACGAGATTTTCTAAAATGCTCAGGGCCCAGTTTTCAAGGGCTCGGCACCTCAATTTGGAGCCAGATTCTCCAAACAGCTCAGCTCCTACTATGCTGAGCACAATGGGAAATCTGGCCATTTTATTTTGGTGCCTAGTGGGATCTTAGTGTTTTTGAAAATCTGGCCCTCGATGCCTCAGTTTCCCCAGGTGAACCCCCCCCGGAAATAATGCTACTTACCTGATAACCCGGCCTGTTGGGAGGCCTAATTCATACATCTTTAAAAACGCCTTTGAGATCCTCTGATGAGAAGTGCTGGAGAAACACAAAGTGTCGTTGTCATCGTCATAGTGAATGAAGTCTTCCCAGTCTCAGTGTGGTCTGCAAGCCGGCTAAGAGCGCTGTATTCACCCTGTGGCTCCCGTGTTTGATGACATATCATCCCAGAGAGTCATTACGTAGGTGGCAAATGTAGCTGTGCTGGGGTTGCTGTGTGAGCCCATGATCTAGATAATATTACACCACAGTTGCATCGGAGACGGGAAACAGTTACAGTGCAATTAATGTCACCGAACAGACGATGCTGCAGCTCCACCCCTCTGCTTTCAATGGAGCCCCTGGGTTTACTCATCCAATCAGAGATGCTGTACGCGTGGGTTAGAAACTTCCCGGTATGACTGTGCTGTGCTATTGCAAGCTGTAGAGGAAGGGGAGTAGCTTTGGGGCCAGCTCCTCGCTGTTGTAGGTGTAGCCACATTGTGCCCGCTTCTCCACGGCCCTTGTTTAATCATTTTGCACCAGTGCGGACTGGCGTGGTAGAGCGTTAAACTCACTTTGCACTGGTGCAGACCACTACCCAAGATGGAGGGCAACGGAGAAAGTGAACCCCACAGATGCCAATGAGTCTCTGCTTGGACCCTGCAGTCCACTTGCATGGGGCAGTGAAGGCAAGTCTGGGGTTAGACCTGGGGAAGGATCCGACAGGCAGGGATTTATTTATTTTCTGTAATGTTCTGATATTTTCTCTGACGATGAGGTTTGGATGACTTCCCTAAAGAAATAAAACAGCAAGGCCTGATCCTCCCAGTCATCTCCATTGGTAATGCAGCCTGTGACCCACGTGCCGGCTGAGTTGGAAAATTTGGGGCCTGATCTTGCATCTTTTGAAGTCAGTGGGGCTGAGCTTACTCAGCACCGCATAGTTGGGGCTCAGCACCAGCAGGAACAAACCCATTTCTGTACGACTTCAATGGGCTTTGGATCAGGCCTGTGGTATTTTATGCACAATGGGCCAGATGTTGCAGTTAACAGGAGTTTTGCTATTGACTTCAGTGCAGTGAGATCAGGTTAAATGAGTCCAAGCTTACACCCTTTACTCACCTGAGGAGGAGTCCCACAAAAGTGAATGCGACTGCTCATGTGAGGAAGGCGGTAAGGATTTATCCCAATGGGATTTTTTGCATGAGTAAATATCACACACGTGAACAAAGCTTGCAGGATCTGGCCCTGAGATGGCTTGAATCCTGCTTTTCCTCCTCCCTGAAATGTTAGGAATTTGCCTCCACCAGAAGGCGTTCTCTCCACTTCTCTCGGGCCAGGTGGAAATGCAGAGGAGAGGGGCCACTAAAATGGCTTTGTTACAAAATTGACAAGAAAAGATGGGGGTTTAGATTACCAAAGCTGGATCCTGAGAGGAGGTTAATAAGACATGACACACGATTCCTACAGCTTGATACGGTGACTGTTGTACAAGTCAGTCTACTGGTGGGATTGATGACTAACACCGTACCTTGGAAACTGGCTGATGAGAGGGAGAGTTGCAAATCTGATTCAATTGACCCTCCCTGCATGAGTTACCACGTTTCTCTTTAAATACCACAGGTGGATTGTTCCCAGACTTGGTGCCAGAGGAGGAGAGAAACGTCAGAAGAGTCGCCTGTGTGAGCCAGCTGCTACTATGAGCCAGGAACGAACAGCTGATCACCCAGGGAAAGTGAAAGGAGAAATGCGCTTAATAGAAAAGAGCCAGCCCGAGCCACATGCAAACTTGAGCCCGTTTGACCATTTGTCCTTCAAAAGCTCAGTCAAAGGGCTGTTTTGTTTTTCAGATCACAGCTTTGCGGTATTCACAGCGACACTTAGGGTTGGCTCAGCATTTCCATTTTAAGTCCTCGTTTTCGGGGGCTTGTCTGTGCTGGAAAAAAACCAACACTCTGCCCTTACCCCATCACTCTCAGGATTGCAGCGTGGATGGGGAAGTCCCCACCCAGAACTGGGGTGTGGGGCAGACACCTGTGAGATCATCGGACCTGATGCATGGGATACGGAACCCCCCGAAATGTGGGATGCTATGGGTCGCTGTGCCCCTCCCCCAAATGTGGGATACAGATCTCCCTGTGGATCAAGCCCTAAGAGATTCACAGCCTAATCGTGCAAACACTTACACGTGTGAGTGATTTTATGCAAATTCAGTGAAATCCCCCTGTTGGCACGGGGCCAGCACATTAAGCCGTCAACGGGGGCTTAAAGTGACATACTGACCGCACGCAGCCTCTGTGTAGGGGTGAATTTCACCATTGACCTGTCCCACTAGTTTCTGTGCCTAAGTGTTTGCAGGATCAGGGCCTCAGCTTGGCCCTTCGGCACATGCAAGGCCCAGCAGGCCTCTTCTGAAGTCCCACGAAAGCAGGTGATTGGGGGACTCCAGCTGGAACACACGAAGGAATGAGACCACATGCCTGCCTCTGCGGATTGCATGAGGCCAACCTCTGAGCGCCCTCCAGAAGAAGTCAGGTGTGGTGAGGGTTTAGGCAGCCAGCCCTCAGGAGCAGGCTTGTGTGGAGTGGAACTGTGTCTGTTAATAAACCAAACCTCAGAGGGGAAAATATAATTTGGAAGCCTTAGTTAGGTACCGTTTGACTCACAGAAAGGAAACTGAGTCTGGCCAGACCAGTGATGGGGGAGGGAGTAAGCTGACGCTGTTGCATCTCTCTCAGCATGTGAGAGATCAGAATCCGAGCCCAGCTGGTTTCTAAGGATCCTGGCCAGTCCTCCTCTGCTCTGTGTAATGCAGAGGGGCAGTTCGTGAGCTAGCTTAGATCAGTGCGGCTGTCCTGATGCACATGCAGCTACGTGCCTTTGCACAATTGAGTCTGCTGCTAAATCTATTCTAAGCGTTTTGGTTGTAATCTTTAAAAAAAAAACCCTCCCTTTTTTTATACTCCTTGTTATTTAAAGATGGTTTAAATTTAACTGGCCAGTTGTCAGCTGACTCATCCATAACTAGCATGACATGGTTGGGGTGTATTTTTGGTTGTGGGATAGAAGCCGCAGGGAAAGGCCAAGTTATTGAAGTTTCAAGCCTGATGTTTGGTAACTTTTTCTTCTCTCCCAATGACTTTGTATCGACGGATTTTATGGCTCCTCAGTGGTAGCCAGTGCAACAGATTAGCGGGTAGTGGTTCCAGAGGTCAGCGCTGGGAAAAGGAGAGAGAGAAAGATGAGGGCTGGGGATGCCCTTGTTTTACTGCTGAAAGCTGAAAGTTCAGTCCTTTAAAACTGCCTCGATGGAGATTTACACCCTGGAGTTCCCCCAGCTCGCTGGGCAGGGGCCATCTCTAGCTTCAGGAATGAGTGCATGTCCCCCATCAAAGCTATGATACCTTTGTCTGGCCCAACTGGTCATGTCTCCAGGGAGGATGGGGTCTAAGGTTCTCTCTTGTGGGACCAGCTGAGGGGGCTGACGTGCAGGGGGTGGATTTAAAGGATGTAGCATTGGGTGTTTTGGCCGTCTTGACACGGTGACTGCCGTGGCGTGAGGTTTGTGGGGGCGGCGGGCTGCTTATAATAGCTCACCTTAATTGATTAGTCTCTTAGAGTTGGTATGGCAACCCCCATCTTTTCATGTTCTCTCTCTGTGTGTGTATATATATATGTATATATGATATTCCTACTGTATGTTCCACTCTGAATCTGGTGAAGTGGGTTCTAGCTCATGAAAGCTTATAACAAATACATGTTAGTCTCTAACCGCAAGTACTCCTCATTCTTTTTGCATCAGGTCTCCGACCCAACCTGGAAATTCAGAGTTAAGCGTGAAACTCCATGGTCTCTGGAACGTGCGTGTGAATTACTTTCAGTCCAGTTAACTCTTGGACTGGTTCTTCGACCTAGACCTGGGGCTCATGGCCATCCTGCCCTTCTCATATAGCTAAATAGGAAGGGTCTCCTGGCTCGATCCCAGCAGGTGGTGTAGGAGCTCTGAGGCGTCCTGGTATAGTCAAGATTGAGAACCACTTACCTAAAGGATGCCACGTGCCCTCTTGTCCTCATTTGATCCCAGCTTGGTCCCCAAACTAGACACGCAGTGAAGGGACTCTCCTGTCTCTATTTAAATAAATACAGCTACAAATAGAGATGAAGTGTGAGAACAGCAGGGAAAGAATCTCATATAATTAACAAATTAGACTGGAAAAACAAGGGTGTGAACCGACTCCCGTTCTCCAAACTGATGAACATATTTTCAGTCTCTCGATGAATGATGATGGCTCCTTCTTTCTGCTGCTCAGCTCTGAAAGCCACATATCAGGAGCAAGGTTGGTCTGGCTCCATCTATCACAGGCTAACGATACTTCTGATGCCTCCCAGGGCTGGCTGAGTTGGTATATGCATAATTGGTGTTTTTCTTTTTCTTAAATGGGGGCAAAAAAAGCTGAAAACACCAGGAGTAGCTGTGTCTGGACAGGAAGTATTTTTTCAGTGCTTAAATCTGGAACCTACTATGTTGACTCTAACAACTTGTGTAAGTATAATTAAAGCACCAGAACTCCTCTTCTCCCTGTTCTTCACCACGTCTCCCTTCCTGCTCTTTGCTGTTGGTTTTCCCTTCGGAAGTGTGTCTTCTAACTCTATAGCAGGACTGGCTACAGTTGATACGAAAGATGCTCGATAAGATAATGTTATGTCCTGTTTGTTGTTGTAATGTGTCGTCCTGTCCAGTGTTCTGTGAACGTAACTGAAAACCCATGTGCTTTTGGGGCTCTGATGTGTAGAGGGATAATGGGGGCTGTAGGTATGGTGCCTTTGTAAGCAAAGAGCCTCATTTTCTTAAGTGCAGAGCATTCATATGGCTGAATGACCTGCACTTCTTGAAATCAGGACCCTGCTCCATGGTTGCTGGGAGCCCTGTGTCCACCAAGGACAGGTTCTGCTCCTGTAGAGCAGGGATACCTGCCATTCCTGCCCCCACAGCCACTGAGTTGACATTAACAGAGGTGGGAGTTAGGAAAAGACAAGAAATCGGGTTGAGGGCGAGTCACGTGAGGGCTGATCCAAGGTCCGTTGCAGTCAGTTCAGAGATCTATTTATCTCACTAGGTTTTGGATCCATCCCTTGATACCAGTGGCGCGTGTATCTGCAAGCTTTCACTTCCTACCTCGGAAGTAAGAGCTGAGTCAGACTTTTATAATGTCTCAGGTTTTGCTAGAAAAGCAAATTGCTTCGAACTTGGGCTAGGGTTGGTGGGAACCTCTGCAAGGTCTCTGCTGGCCTCAGGGTCCCTTTCCTCATAACTGCCTTCATTGGGCCCTCGAAAAGCCTGATGCTTAATGAGCATCATTAAGGAAGCAACCGGAACGGTGTTTTTTACTCCCCAGTCTTGCCCTATCCCCCATGGTGCTCAAGCTGCAGTAACAATCTGCATAAGGAAATCCACCCGCCATGTCCCTACCGCACAGCATCTCCTCAGTCACTACAGCTCACGTATTACTAGCAAGGAGGTCATTAATAGCAGGCCGCTCTCCCCCAATCTGGCTGCTCTAGAAGGCCCAGTAGAACTGGATCCTGCCAGCCAGGGAGGAGGTCCCTCAATATTTCCCTATAGGTCGGAGAAGGATGGGCCTTCTCCCCCTCCCAGGAGAGCAGATGGGACGCAGGCTCCTTGGTTATGCCGTAGAGGGGGTGTGTGTGTGAATGTTACTCAACTATGCCCCTCTTTTAGCGGTAAGAACACAGGAGATCCATCTCCAGATGACATGGAGGGAGCTGCGGGCTGATGAGGGAGGAGTGTGGGGTCCAATAGAGGTGGTGAACATGTGGCTTTGCGGTCAGGTTGTCTCCTCTGTTCTCCAGGCTGGGCCTGATGTGGGGTGGGCAGCCAAGTTGAGATCCATCTGTCCCATTGGCTCCTTGGGCAGGGTGGCTTTGTTATGGGGAGAAGCTGCCCTTGTGATTGGGTCCATGGGAAAAGGTTTTTAGTGAGGGTACAGATTCCCGGAGGGAGGGATTACCCCAAGGGTGGGGGTGGGGACAGGGGACAGAGAGGTTTCCCCTCTGTGGGAAGAGCAAGGAAAGGAGCTGGCCGGTTGCTGGGAGGGGGTTTCCACATGCCCCTCTTTGGACACAGATAAGGACGCTCATGGGGAGTGCACAAAGCAGAGGGCACAGAGAGAACAGGGCACCACCTCTTTGTGCAGAGTGGGGGAGGCAGATGATGCGGGGCGCAGAGAGATGGGCTGGGGGTAGCACAGTGGGATGGGATGGTGGGATGGAGGGGAGCAGGTGGCAGGTGACAAAAGGAAGGGGGATGCAGGGGAAAGGGTAGCACAATGGGAAAAGGGGTACCGGGGGCGGCACAGTGGGGGTGCAGGGAGAGGGTGACATAGGGGGATGAAGTACTGGGATGGGGGTGAAGGGGGGTACAGGAGAGGGGGGGAACAGGAGGATGGGGTACCAGGGATGGAGGGGGGAACAGGTGGATGGGGGTGACAGTGGGACTACCGGGATGGCACAGGGGGATGGGGGTGCAGGGGAAAGGGTGGTGCAGGGGATGGGGTACCGGGGAGGAGAGGGATGGGGTATTATGCATGGAGAGTGGCACAGGGGCTCAGAGTACCGGGGTGGGGGGTACTGTGGATGGAGGGGGAACAGGTGGATGGGGTACCGGGATGGCACAGGGGGATGAGGATGCAGGGAAAGGGTGACACAGGGGGATGGGGTACTGAGGATGGGGGGGGGACAGGAGGATGGGGTACCGGGATGGAGGGGGGAACAGGAGGAAGGGGGTGACAGTGGGAGTACAGGGATGGCAGAGGGGATGGGGATGCAGGGGAGAGGGTGGCACGGGGATGGGGTACTGCGGATGGAGGGGGGAACAGGAGGATGGAGTACCGGGATGGCAGAGGGGATGGGGGCGCAGGGAAGAGGGTGGCACGGGGATGGGGTACTGCGGATGGGGGGGGGAACAGGAGGAAGGGGGTGACAGTGGGAGTACCGGGATGGCACAGGGGGATGGGGTACTGCGGATGGGGGGGGGAACAGGGGGATGGGGTACCGGGATGGCACAGGGGATGGGGATGCAGGGGAGAGGGTGGCACAGGGGATGGGGTACTGCGGATGGAGGGGGGGAACAGGTGGATGGGGTACCGGGATGGCACAGAGGGATGGCACAGGGGGATGGGGATGCAGGGGAGAGGGTGGCACGGGGAGGGGGTACTGCGGATGGAGGGGGAACAGGGGGGAAGGGGTACCGGGATGGCAGAGGGGGATGGGGATGCAGGGGAGAGGGTGGCACGGGGATGGGGTACTGCGGATGGAGGGAGGAACAGGTGGATGGGGTACCGGGATGGCACAGGGGATGGGGATGGAGGGGAGAGGGTGGCACGGGGATGGGGTACTGCGGATGGAGGGGGGAACAGGTGGATGGGGTACCGGGATGGCACAGGGGATGGGGATGGAGGGGAGAGGGTGGCACGGGGATGGGGTACTGCGGATGGAGGGGGGAACAGGTGGATGGGGTACCGGGATGGCACAGGGGATGGGGATGGAGGGGAGAGGGTGGCACGGGGATGGGGTACTGCGGATGGAGGGGGGAACAGGGGGATGGGGATGGGGATGCAGGGGAGAGGGTGTCCCAAGGAAGAGCGGTGCAGGCTGGAGGCGCGGTGCAGGCTTGGGGGGGCCCTTCCCTCCCAGGACTATCCGCAAGCGAGGGAGAAGCGGGCGAAGTTGCGGTTCAGTGAGGGGCCCTGCCCGCCCCCTCTGCAGCCCGGGAGCCCCCTCCTGTCCTGCCGGGCCCTTGCCATGCAGTGTGAGCGGGGGGGGGGGCGAGGCGATCCCGCCGCCCTGTCCCTGGCAATGCGCATGATTCTGCGGCTCTGTGCACTGCGCGCTCCAACCCACCTTGAAACGGGGCCGGCCTCCCTCCCTCTGCCCACCGCCCCGGCACTGGCAGCGCCCCAAGCCAATCAACGCCCACTCTCTTTCCCTCCGGCCAATAGACGCCTGGCGGGGGCGGACCAGAGGAGCTAAAGAGCCCAGGCTAGGCTACGCCCTGAGACTTTGGCTGAGCTGTGCCTGAGCTACTAGTGCAGGTGTTTGGTGCATGTCAGGAGAGAGGGAGAGGGGGCTGCACCAGGGAAGGAGGGATGGGGAGAGTGGAGGGGAGGCAGCAAGATCCAGGGATGAGGGCATGAAAAGGGCACCAGGAGGATCCTTTGCACCAGCCAGGGACTCTGCCATGAATGGTCTCCAGCAAGAAGGGCACTTTTGAGATAGGATGATGCTCCTTATTGATGGTCGGTAGTACTATGATTTGGTATGTGGCCACTTTGATAGCAAGTGTAATCACCACCAGAGGACTTGCAGCTCAAGGTGAGTTGAAGTGCAGCATGTCGCTGCTGTCCCCCCCCCCCATCTCCCACTCCTGCCTCTAGCAAGTAGCTTCTCAATCTGCCCTTTCCCCCCACCTCTTTATTTTATGTATTTGCCCGCACCCCCTGAGTTGCAAGCGCTCCAGCCTTTCTGTTGTTGTTGCAAGTTTCACTCCGGCAAGGAGGAACTGTCAGGGGATTGTATAAACTTGCAAATCCAAAGCAGCTGATTTGGGTGCCGGGAAGCGAGTTGTGTGAGTATTTCAAGAGGCTGCCTGCAGGGAAACCTCTTGGTCTGACCAGTAGAAGGATGCTTGGAAGAGAGACCAGGCGAGAGAGGGAATTTTTCTTTCTCCGACTTTTCTGAAGCACCAGAAGAAGCAGGGGTTGGTATTTTATGTGTAGCTTGTCTGTCGTATTCCTTGCTACAAGAGCATCTTGAGCTTTTAAGAGCGGTGGTTTCTGTCTGTCTGTCTCTCTGTCTTTTTCCATTTTTAAGATGCGGGGAAAGCTTTCAGAGACTGTAGAAAAATTCCAGGTAGACAAATGTAGAGTTGGCAAATGCATTTTATTTTTTTATTAAAACGTTACTGTATTAGCCAACAATTGCATTAAAGTGAGCACTCCATTCATGTTATTTTAATAATGCTACTAGGGAGCCGTTGAGGGGCCATTGACTTTTTTTTTTATCCTGAAAAAAAATATCAAAAGGGGGGAGGACCCAGGTGAGCAGAGAAGGAATTTGCTTCTGCTAGTCACCGGTTAACAGCTCACCTTTTGTCTTGGGAAAGAGGTGACTTTAGAGACCTCTTCGGAAGCCCTACAATTAATGGGGGAACCCCCTGAATCCTTTTTCGTGTATTTTTTTTAACTTAAAGCTGAGCAAACTTAATGATGTGGCAAATGCCAGCCAGGAAACATTTTTTCCAATCTGTTGTGGACTTGTAGGTGCTTGCGATCAAATGACAGGTGCAAACTTCTAATAGGAGGTGTTGAAATCGATGCAGTGGGCTTGTTTGAAAGGCAGTGGAGAGGTGGGGGGAATGCGAAATCTTATTCAGAGATGTGACTTCAGCGCAAACGTCCTTGTGTTTAGCAACATGCTGAACAAAAAGGGGCTGGCTGTTCTGCTATGTGGCTACCAGTTACAGCATGAGATGTGACTCGTTTTGTGTGCATTGCTTATGGATGCTGGTTAAGTACTTTAAATGATTCCTAATAGTGCCTGGCAAAACAGGGTTGTGTTTTTTTTATTCCTTTTAAGGAATCTGCAGAAAAAGAGCTCGAAGCGCCCCGAGCATCTTATGAAAATGCTAATCATTTTAAAATGACCTCCCTGAGGGCAGTCAACCCAAACTCATGAAGTTGATGAAACATTAGCTTGCACACAGCACTGTGCATTGTGTTCTTGGGCTTGGAGTCATTTGAATGCTGCAAAAATACTCTCCGGGGCTTTGGAATTTTCTCTCTCAAGAAGCGAGCCAGCCAAGCTGTGGCTGGGAAGGCGAGGAGGCTGTGAGTGACTGAACCCTGTGAGGGAAGGAGGGGAAGTCGGGATAGCTCTCGCCCACGCCGACAGGAGGATCGCTTCCTATAGGTTTCTTTCTTCAGCTGCTTTTCACTGGGCCAAAGGGGCCCTCACCAGACCCGCCACTCAAGGTGGATGGAGCAGGATGAAGTTCCTCCTGATTAAAAGTCCCCTGCCCTGCGTGTTCCTTAGTTTATTTAGTGAAGGTGCAGAAGGATGTAGTCAGTGCAAAGTGTTCAGTGCCTTTTGGAGAGTGTATCTCATCCCCATCTTTTCCTGTAGGCATAGGCGCTTTGGAGCACTGTCATCCCTGTCCCGCTGGTCGTTAATGCCCTTTCTTCAGGGTCTTTCATGCATGGATCCCCAGGAACATTGCACTTCCTAAATAAGCCTCCCATGCTCCGTTTGGGAGGTGGGTGCTATCCTCTCCAGGTTACAGATCAGTAAACGAGATGGAGACCTGCTCAAGGTCACTAAGGCAGAACTGGGAATAGAACCCAGGAGTCCTGATTTCCCATCTCCTGCTCTGGCCACTCGATTACACTCCTTCCCATCAGTTGCACTGCCCCATTCATCTGACTGTCGCCAGCAGCCCCCTTCAGCTTCAGTGTGAGTTACGCTCTCTTGGCTCCAACAGCTGTGGATCCAGAGGTGTGTCTTTAGCCAGCCGACCCTATGACGCCTTCCAGCCAGTGGCTCCCAGTAGGTCATTTAGCTGAAGTGGTCAGATGACTGCTTTGGTTCCAGCAAATGCCTTAATCCAGGGATCCCGAGGGAAAACTTCTCGGTGAGCACTTCATGCTCAGAAGTGAGATGGGCGTCTCCACAAACGAAGCCTAGCAGTCCAGTGGGCTACTGAAAGGCCAGCGATAGTAGCCCCTTTTCCCCAACCCTCCATATAATTGTCCAATAAGCCTGTATGCTTGTTGGACAGAAAGGACATTTATCGAGAGCAGTAATTGACCGGGTTACCCCTGTCCACTGCCTGATCCTGAAGCCATAGCCCTGCAGGTACACAGTGGTTGCCACTATTATTTTCTCGTCTAAGTACAGGGGCGTCTCAGTCACATATTGCTGTTTATTCTGGGTACAAGGGTAGTGCTAGGAGTCACAGTCAGGGGGGCAGTGTGCTAGGTGCTGCGCAAACACAGAACAAAAAGACCAGACGGTCCCTGCCCCAAGGATCTTACAATCTAAGATCAAACCAGGTGGAGACAGGCCGACAGATGGGTGCACAAGGAAGAACGGTAGCTTCTGTTAGGCCGGCGTAGTCTGAGGCCCAATACTGTAATGGCCCTCAGATATGGGCCCCCGGATAGGCAACTCTACTCTCCAAGGTCTCCGTCGTTGCAGGGTCGGTTGCGCCCTAGCCTGATGGCACGTGTTGACTGAGTTAGGGATGCAGGGGGATGTCCTACACCATGGTTACTCCCTGGACGTTGGTGCTTCTCCCTTGCTGGTGATGGGCTGCGCTTGGCCTCTGTAGCTGGTTCAAAGAGTTGGCTAAACCCTTTCCATCAGCTGAAATGCGGATAATTTACAGGGGCCAGTCCAGGATGGCCACCTGGCTCACGGAGAGAAGAGGGGAAGTTCTTGTTGCTGGAGGATTGGGGACAGGGAGGGGAAGAGTTCTGGGGTAGAGTGTGTGCATTGATGGGGGTCAAGGGACTTGGTGTGGTGTGTGTGTGTGTGTGTGTGTGCGGGTACGCATGCACGTGTGCGTCGGGGGTGTGTGTGTGATGTGTGAGTAGAGTAGCCGAGCTGAGTGAGTGTACTATGAATAATGCGTGGGAGCAGACTGTGAGTAGACTGTGCGTGGGGTGGGCGAGCTGTGTGTAGTGAGTCTGCATGTCGATGAGGCTGGAGTGCCATTGTGTGTATCATAAGTGAGTCTATTGTGGAGGGTAGAGGAGTGTGTGCGTCTGCCGTGTATAGTGAGCCTGTGTGATACGAGTGAGTGTGAGGACGTTGTGCATAGTGTGTGTCCTTTATGTTGTCAGTCGGCTTGTGTGTGTTCTTTCCATGTGCTGTCCCCAAAGCTTTGCGTAGGTAGCTGGCCAAGTAGACCTAGATATTACTACAGAGGGTTACGGCAGGGTATGCCAGCATTATAAACAAAAACAAACCGGAAGAAATATTTACATTCTCCCTGACATGTTTATAACATTGGTTTCTTTTTTGTTTCTAATGGTTTGAACAAAACATCCCTTTTTATTTCCTGAAACCATCTTCTCTTGTACTAAATGAAAATGCATTGGTACCAGCTGCAGTATATTTAGGGCCTGGTATGCTAGCAAGGGCTTTACGGAGTTTGTGTATTGAACAGTGAACTTGTCAGCGTTTGCTTTAATACCTGGCCTAACTTTGGTTCTCAGCCTCTGCTTTAAGCTCAGATGTGGCATCGGCCCCGTGCTCCAAGCTCGCTCTCATGCACAGTGAGGGCTGTGGGGGGGTGTCCTCTCTGCACAATTGTCTGTGTGCAAGGGGGGCCGTGAGTGTGTGTGTATAGGTGTTGTGTGTCATGAGTGAGTATGATTGTATGTGTCACTGCATTGTGCTTAGTGTTGCCTATGCACAGCAAGGGCCCTGAGGATTTGTGCACTATGCGGTGTGTGGAGGGGTAATGGAGCACAGGAGGTCTGTAAGGATTTCCCCCGCGAGGCTCTGTCAGGACAGGCTACTGAGGCGAGCTGTCTGTGGAGGGCTGCTCCGTGAGATTCCTTAGAGCAGTGGTTTTCAACCTGTGGTCCGTGAACCTCTGGGGTCCACAGACTGTCTAAGATTTCCCAACGGGTCCACGCCTCACTTGGAAAATGATTAGGGGCCTGCAAATGAAAAAAGGTTGAAAACCACCATCTTCGAGGGACGACTAGCCTGGCCTCGGAGTCCTGGCTCTGGAGAGCTGTTGTGTATCTCCTTGGGATTCCTCCATGTGCGTCCTCTCTGCTGGTGCAACCCAGCAAGTTTGACACTTAACCTGCGGGTCTGAGGCGGGACAGAGCCGGGCAGCTGTCTGAGCCCGACGCGCTCCCTTGCGTTTCTGCAGCTCTTCGGCAAATAAATGAATGGCGCGGAGTCGTTTAGTGCAGTAAAGTTTGGAAACCAGCAGTGGTCCCCATCCGGGGGAGGGGGGGAGGAGACAGCCCAGGGTTGTGTGCTTTGTGGACATGGCTTTCCCCCTTCCCCCAGTGTGTCCCCAGGGTCTGGGGGCTCAGAAAGGGAGGGAGGCGCAGGGGTGGCTGTCCAACTGGGAATGATGGCGGAGTGTGGGGGTGATGATTTGGCTTAGTTGCCTATTGTAGAAAAACCCACCCGGTGAGGTCTGGGTCACCCCTGCTCCTCTTCGGTGCTGCAGCCACGAGAGGAAACCTCTGGATGGAAGTGGGGTTTGGGAGATCTGGGGCAGGCTGGGCTATTTCCCCATCTAGCTTTTAATCTTTGCTCAGCGCCTGAGACTTGGGGGATCTTTTCCTCCCCCACCCCTCCGACGTCTAGCACAGGGCCAGTGGGGACCAGTAATTCCCCAGCCTCCGTGGGGGAGCAAAGACCCATCTGATTCCTCTTGATTACTTCCCAGCCTCTAATCAAAGAGCAATGTAATCGCCCCGTCCCAGTGGCAGTGAGTCTCCCTGCTGGGGTCCCAGCCCTGGGAGCATCTCGCTGATTGGGGAGGGGCAGCTTGTGCCTCTTGCTGGCTCTGGGATGCCCCTTGGGATCCTCAGTGGAAGAGGCGTCACGGAAAGAAAGGCCACATCTCCCTCCGCGACCCCAGCGCCCTGCCCAGCGAGCGGCCTTGCTACTCCTCGCTTCCATGCTGGGGGCATCCCTCGGGGAGAGACCAGGGCAGGCAGGGCTCTGACAATCTGGAGCTCAGGCAATGGCCCTGGGTTCTGAGTAGGGGATTGAAGAGGCGGGTGCATGGCTGGGGGCACTGTTTGGCCTGGAGTGCCGGTGCTGGCCGAGGTTGGGAGCTGAACCAGGGGCCGCCGGCAGGTGTCTGAGCTGACAGAGGACAGAGTGTGTTTGTGGGAGTTATTAGTTTTTGGGTTGTACAATCGCCGGGTCCGGAGTGGCTGGTTTCATATGTACTGGCAATGGAAACCAGTGTCTGGCTACCGGCGTTAGCAGGAGGCGGACCGACTCTGGCTCGGGAATAGGTTTTATCACCCCCCCGCCCCCCCCGTACCTGCTCGTGCCCTCTCCTCTCCTGTTTCATCGGGGGTGCTGGGGGTTCATAGGGTCCTGATGCGCCGGGCGCGAGGGCCACCCCACTCTCCCTGTGGAGCTGTGGGATGGGGCCTGCTCCGAGTGGGGAGAAGGGTTTGTGTGAGCGCGGCGTGCAGACAGCTGGACTGGCTGGGGCGGAAGCAGGTCTCGGACCCTGGGGGTTGTTTCCACTTGACTTTCCTGCCGCAGCTGATCAGTGCGGAGTTTAGGGGTGGGAGGAGCTGGTGGAGCGGCTCTAGGGGCAGCCATGTAGGTAAGTGCGTCCACGCTTTCTGTGTGTCCCGCTGCCCAGGAGGCAAATTCCAGGGGATGCTTGTTCTGTCCGGGCTTCCCTTTGGTGGGTGTCTCGCGCTCGGTGTGCATGGCAGGTTTGGCTACCAGACTCCAGCCACCCCCCGGCACTCCTGATTATAGGGCTGACCTGCACGTGCCCAACTAACTGCTTGGCAGCTAGCACTGTCTCTCCGGCAGGACGGGGCGCTGCCTCCCTTAAAGGCACCGTGCCCACATTCAGAGGGAAGAAACTCCTCATCGCGTGCGTGCGTGTTGGAAAGTCAGTGCTGCGAGGGGACTGGGACCGATGCTGCAGCTTTGTGCCGTTGTGTTGTGCCTGGGTGGATGTTGTGGTGTTCTAGCAGGTGGGAGTGTGCCGTGGCATGGCTCAGACAGGAGAGGGCCAGGGTGTGGGTAGCCTGTGGCAGAATATCGACCCCCTTGTATGCTGCACTTGCGAGAGGCACCAGTATGTGGGGATGGACCTTTGCCAGGCGCATCTTGAACGAGGAGAGCGCTGCCCCCGGTTGTGGCTGGTGCCACGTTATCTCCTCAGGGGAGAATTGGGTCTGGGACTAATGTACAAGATGGGGGCTGGAGTTCTGGGTTCTACTCCAGCTTTGCCACTGATCCGCTCCGTGGCCGAGGGCAAGTTACCGCCCTTCTCTGTGCCTCAGTTTCCCCATCTGTGACGTGCATAATGCTGACCTCGCCAGGATGCTGTGGCTGAATTCCCAGCTGCAAAGCACTGGAGGACCCTAGCACAAACCAGCCCTCAAAGCTAATCCAGCGATATCGGCGCAGTGCCTTTGTGAGGGTTTGAAGGGGAAAGGAGGTCCCTCATGGCATAGGCAGAGCAGTGCCACAGTGTAATCTCTGACCACATTCTCTGGGCTAGAAGGTACATGGGGCATGAATCCTGCAGCAGGGCTTGCTGAGGATGTGGAGTCTGTGTTTTGGAGGGGTGATGGAATGTCCACCCCACACAATTAACTCTGCCGGCTGCACCTGGAGGAGGAGCCAGGGAGCGAATTGAAAGCCGGTACAGGAGCAGTTGGGGACCTTGAAGCCAAGTAACAGGGGCTACTGCTGGGAAGGGGCGGTCGCTCCCTGGGAGGAGGGTTTGGAGCCGGTACACCCAGAGAGAGAAGGGGAACCAGAGTGGAGGGAAGCAGTCTATGGAAGGAGCCGTGAGGGCTGGGAGAGGAAAGCCCAGAAAAGCTGGGTTGAGGGTCCCTGGTCTGGAACCCAGAGCAGAGGTTGGGCCCGGGTTCCCCTGCCAGCCACCGTAGGTGTGGCCTAGACCTGAGGCAGTGAATGGGAAGACTGCCGAGGACCGCTGACGGGAAGACTTTGCTGTCTGGAGCGAGAGAGGGGCTGCAGACCTGGGAGAGGGCATTGGAGCAGTGGCATGCAAACCACAGAAGGGGCTGTCGGCCTCGAGAGCTAATCCCCAGAGTGACCAGGCGGAGGTGCCAGCCCAGTGGTGAGTGGAGCACCCTGTGGCAGGAGGGGAGCGGTTAGAGGCTTTGTCCTTCAGGTGCTGGGTAGCCATGATCTGTTCTTCGGAGGTTGCTCCCAGAAGAAGCAAGATACCATGGCTGCTGCTTGAGATGAGGAGAGGAGATGAACTCCGGTCTCCTGACGGGCGTTCGGTGTCCAGTGGTTTCTGATCTCAAGGCTGGGTGTGTTTTGGGCGACAGGTGAACACCTAAAAATTGCAGTATTTGCCCACATGGTTTCTGGGGGAATTTAATTTTTAACAATGTCCCCGTTTCACTCAGCAGAGGCAGCGTGGTCTAGTGGGCAGGGCACTGTACTGGGAATCCGGAAACCTGCGCTCTGGACTGGCTCTGTCACTGACCAGAAGTGTAGCCTTGGGCATGTCTACTTTCATTTCCCCCTTTGTCTTGCCTAGCTAGATAGCAAGTTTTGGGAGCAGGGGCTCTCTTACTGTGGATACGTGTGTACCGTGCCTAGCGCATAGGTTCCCTGATTTCAGCTGGCACATCTATGTCCTACTGCAGTGACTCCCCCTTCCCCAGAATTAATGGTTACAATCTTAACTACAGCTTACCAAAGTTAATTCTCTAGGAATTGTCTTGATTTTATAATCCCCTTCTCTCATTCACATGGCCTGGAAGGGGAGGAGTCTCACAAAACAGCATTTTGGAAAGCGATGGTGGGTGGAGGATGAATGGCGGATGGGAAGGTCTAGAGACACTACCATGATCTTGTACTCTCTGATGGTGCCGGGGGAACTTAAATGCAGCCATAGAGGAGACATGATCTTATTTAGAGGGTCACCAATGAAAGCCATGTCCCCTCTGCTGCATGGTTCTCTGCTGCTGGAGGAGGAAAGTGGGGTTTGAACCTGAAGCTTCAGGGAGCCTGGTTACTCTGAATTTAATCCACAGAAGATTAAGCTGTCCCCTCTGCTTACTCCAGGTTTCCCCATCTCTCCTTCTCCCATTTCTGCTCTCTGTCCTTGAGGCAAGTCACTTGACCTATGTGTGTCTCAGCCAATCCATCTGGAAAATCAGGTTTAAGAAGCAGGAATCTTGCTGCAAACCCAGATGCTGCTTCTGAGCTGAGGTGGAGAAGGGAGGGGGAAGGCCCTTGGTTGCGGGACTAGTGGGGCTGTTATCCTGGGTGATGGATGCAGCCAGAGGGGCGGGTCTGGGAGGCAGGCCCCCTCGGAGATACCCCACCAGCAGTACAGCCAGCCAGCGTTTCGGTTGGGAGGGGCGGGCAGCTTACAGAGGCAGACCTTCCTCAGTAGTTCTTTAGATGACTGAGCAGCTAATTGCAGCTTTCTGTCATGTGCAGTTTCTGACTGGCTGAGCAAACCCCCACCGCTCCAGCCAAGCCACTCGCTCCTGTCATGTTCCGCTAGTGATGTGGGAGGGAGGCAGATGGACTCTAGTTCTCTGCTACCCTCCTGGTTAGCAAGGGCGGGGTCCTCGCCATCTTACTCCCCAGAGCAGATCCTCCTGCTTCCCGCCCTGCATTCTAGCGGCCTCCCCGATGAAATGCCATTGGCTTGTCCTCCCCGATCCCTGCAATATTCGGCCACCGGTGCTGTGGATGGGACGTGTCAAAGCAGATTTCATCTCTGCACCGCGGATTCTCGCACCGCTCTGCGGGGTGAGAACAGGCCTCTTTGTTACGGGTCTTTGAGAGCTTTGAGCGGGATCCTGCCACCCCGGGGTGTGTGTCTGGTGGATACATCATCACCGCCCTGGGGTTGGGTAGCAGGGCGCAGCTGGGCTCTGTGGCTTGTGCATCTTTCCTCTCTACTCTCCAGAAACTGGGCTACGATTGGTTGAGGACGGAGGGGAGAGTCGGGTCCAAATGGGTCAGTGATATCTCTATGCTGATTGGGGGAGGTGCACGCACGGTCAAGGCTTGCATGCCTCTGATTGGTGGTGGGGTGGGGAGGGGGGGGCACACATCTGTCACTGGTCTCTTGGCCCCTGATTGGTAGGGAGGCACATCTCTCAGGCTTGCTGTCCGAGTCCCAGCTGGCCCTGTGGGGTGGTAGAGTTGATCCGTGAGCCCGTTAATTACTTGTTGATGGCAGGGTCCCTGTGCGTATCATGCTCCGGCGGGATGGTGCTTTCGCATCCTCTGAGCTTTCCCGTGACCTCAGGTGAACCTGGTGATTGTGCTGGCTGAGCGCGGCGAGATTGCTCCAGCGTGCCGGGCGCTCCGGGAGCCTCCTGCTGCACCGCGTCCCGGGGCATCGGCGGCGCATGAAGGACGCAGGCAGCTCTGCGGGGCCTGGCACTGGGGGATGTCGCCATTCAGGCAGAACTGACTAGGGCAGGATGTTTGTCTGCGGCTCCTCTCTGGCTTCCCGGCACTGGTGTCTCATCCATGATCTGCCACGCGGGGCTTTCAGGGAGAAGGCTTGGCTGCCCCGAGGCAGGGCCGGGGTTCGTTTGACCCGATTGAGTGCCCGTGCCGTGGCGGTCCGTAGGCAGAACGTGTAATGAGTGTAGCAGTTGCCTGCATGGATGTGAAGAGTTTCCCAGCCCAGCCCCTCTGGCTGCCGGAGAATCCCTCAGCCTGGCCTTCTCCCTGGGAGAGGTGTGGGTTTTCTCCGGTTCCAAGGGGGATGTTGAGCACAGAGAGGGGGCAGGCCGGAGATCTCTGCACCCAGGACCAGGCACAGGACTTGGGGATCGAGGCTCCGACCCCGCCCTGCTCTGCTGGAGTGAGGCAAAGAATCCAGGCGCCCTGACTCCCAGCCCGCCTGCTCTAAACGCTGGACCCCCACTCCCCTGCCATCCTTGCACTGTTGCAGGGGCCTAGAATACGCTCTCGTATGGGATTGTTAGCGAGAGGATGGCAGGGTTGAACCTTTGGGGGTAGCAGCATCCCGCCCAATGAGCTGTCCTTCCTTTTCTTCCCCACTTGCGGTGGAGCTTTGGGGGATTCTCTGCCCATGTGCTCAGCTGGCTGTGAGGGTCTTTCCGATGGGCTTGATGCAGCTTTCTCCAGTCCTTTCTGCCTCTCTCTTTCCCCCCACCCCCCCATAGCAACTCGGCACCGACCTGAGATCAGCTGCGAGGCAGAGCTGATGACAGGGCATTAACACTCCTGTTGTTGGACACGCTGTCTGACGTGGGTGGGGCCTGGATTCACCCCACGAGCCGCAGTCAGAATCTGGCACCCTAGAAAGATCTGGGGGTTGGAGAATCTGTTGGAAGTGACCGTTGAACTGCCGGGTTGCCCCCAGGGGGAGAGGGGAGGGAGCCCCGGTGGCTCTGACCCATTGGGGTATCCAGTATCTGTAGGGCTGTGTTGTAAATGGCAAGTTTTTTGGAGTGCACCGTGGGGGTGTGTGCGTATTTTGTAGACTCAACAGGTACCAATAAAACGTGACCCCACCCTGACCGGGCAGTGTTACTGAAGAACCCTCCGCTGGTGTGAACGTCCCATTTCCATCACCTCTTTTTGCCAGATCACGGATGCAGTTAAATGCCTGCATGTCTCTTAAATGTGTGTAACACTACCATGTCCCCAAATGTACCGCTTGGGTTGCAGGTGCAGTTAGCTTTTCCCCTTCCCTGCCACAAGGGCAAGGGATGCTGGCATCTCTTGGGAGATTTCGAGCCCTGTGCTCCTCGCCCTCCTTCGGAGAGGGGAAGTTGCTAGACTGGACGGCAGAGTGAAACTTGCTAGAGAGACGGGGGCATCTAGCCAGGCATGTGAATCAGGCAGGAGAGGGAATCCAGGCCTGGGGGGTGAGAGCAGGGATCCCCCACAAGAAGGGGGTGCTTATAATTGTAATGGACGGCAGAGGGTTTTCCTCACGTGGAGGTGAAGCCCAGCCATGCATCCGGTTACCCCAGTGGCTCTTTGATTAGATACCGGCACTGCAAGCTGCCAGAAACTGACCTATTTTCCTTCCCTCACATCTCAGCACTTCCATTCCAGGGGCTACTGCAAGGCGTCTGCATGCTGCCCTCTCCCTCTGTGCCAAGCCTGTTTATGCAGCAGTGGGCACGAACCACTTGGCAACCGGTGAGGGCAAAGTTGCAGGTGTGTGTGGTGGATCCTGCTGATCCCTGGGCCCTGCAGGTGGGAGAGGACCAGGTCCCTCAGGGCGTACAGGTGGCTCTGACCTGCCTGGACTTTCCTCTCCCCGCTTGGAAAGAGGGAGTGGGATTTCAAACCCGACTCGTGTTCCTTCAGCTGCAGATGGTCTTAGCCCAGGAAACGGCTTAGAGCTGGGCCCCTAGTCACTTGGTCCTGTTGGAAACTGAGATGTTTTTGAAACACTGGTATGCACCCATGCACGCCTTTCTCTTGCTCAGGCGCCCTTGTGCATTCATTTGTTCTCTCCCCCACACTCATCTGTTCTTTCCCACTCGTTCATTCTTTCTCTCCGTTTACCGTGTTGGTTCTTGTTCTCTCTCTCTCTCTCTCTCACACACACTCACTCACACACTCACTCACACTCTCACTCACACTCTCACTCACACTCACACTCTCACTCACACTCTCACTCACACTCTCACTCACACTCTCACTCACACTCTCACTCTCACTCTCACTCTCACTCACTCACTCACTCACTCACTCACTCACTCACTCACTCACACACACTCACACACACACTCCCTCCCTCCCTTCTGGAAGCTACAATTAACCCCCTCTGCTGCTGGTGGGGGGGCTGTGAATCTTCATGCCCAGCTGACATGGGCTTCCCCCTGGCTCTCCTCTGATTTGTCCCTCGCTTTGGCCGTGCTGCCTGGAAAGGGCTTATTGCCAGGCAGGTTAGGAGGAAAGGAGCAAAAGGGAGAGTTGACCTCCGCGTGGGGGCCGTTCTCTGCTCATCTTTCCACATAGAAAAGGGGATGGTGCAGTCCGTTCCCTCCGACTTAGCTGCTGCCGCCTCATGGAAGGATTCCAGATCCCAGAGTCTTCTGCGGGGATTTGTTCCATCGCTTCCTAGCTGTCTGCCTGCCTGTTATGTGGATGATTCCGATTATACTCCTTGGTCTTAGCCCCCTCGTGGCCTGATTTCCAGAGAGGCTGCATACCTGCAGCTCCTGGTGAAGCCTTGTTGCTTCAGCAACTTGGGAAATCAGGTTGTGAGTCTTTGCTTGGGGCTGCAGGAGGGGACGGTGGTCTTCAGCCATAGATTGCCGTGTGGCGTGGACGGTGTGTCGAAGAGAACTCATCAATCACCTTAGCGTCTGGGCACAGGACAATGGCTGATGCTTATGAATCCCCTTTCAGCCGGTAGTCCCCAAACACTTTCCAAATCCCATCGCTGCTCAGTAGAGTGCCCCGGCTCTGCCTAGCCCATCAGAGAGAGACGAAGACACGCGTCCTGCTTCAGAGTTTGCAGGTAGCAGGAGGTGGCGATAGGCCAAGAAAGGGAGTTCAAGCAGCGCAGCGTAACGGATGGTGTCTTAGGAAGCAAGGGAAGCCTGGTGGATGCCAGTGGTCTAGAGAATGGGAGGGAGGTGAGGAGCACTGGGGGCTGGGCTCAAACCCCTCGTTCTCACTTGGTTCTCGGAGAGGTGGAGAGACACAAGGAGCAGGGGTTATGGGAGATGGTGGAAGAGGAAGCCTGCATTACCTGCTGGGTAGATGGGAGAGGGGAGGGTCCAGAGAGCAAGCTTGGAGATGCCATGCTGTCTAGTCCCTGGCATTGGGCCGCGAGACACATGTTGGCTCTAGGATTGGGGGGTGGGTGTGCTAGGAAGGAGGGGGAGGCTCCTGGCTGTGAGGGGTGAGGAAAGGGAGGGTCCCAGACAGCCCTGAGCTTGGGTGCCAGGGAGGATGGTGGCAGAGGAAGGGTGAATTGGGCAGAGAGGATCCGCGTTGGCCATGCACGGCTTGAGGAAGCAGCGGGGCCCCCCTGGAGGAGGCGTTGGGGAGATGGCCACAGGCTGGAGAGGGAGATGCACAGCTGCCAGTGTTGCCAGGGTAGCGCCAGCAGCCAGGGCATGGGCGGTCACTGGCATAAGTGTGGAGAGAAGGGGAGCGAGGAGGGAAGAGCGCCCCTTCCCGCACCAGCCTGGGTCAGTCCCTTTCTGAGCTGGGTACTATGCTCCTTTGCTTCCTTCTCCTCCCCTCACCTGCTCAGAGGCCTGTGTTGTGCTGGGGAGGATGGTGTTAAACTGGTGTGGGCTCTAAATTAGTCTCATTCTTCTTCTTGCTATCCTCTGTGCAGAGAAGGGGTGCCTGCAGGGCCGGGGACTCAATGGCTTCCTTCCAAACGTCACTGGGCCCTTTGTATCGGGCCTCAAAGAGGCGTACCCTGTGCTATTTCTGTCTCTCTTCTGTACCAGCCTCTTTGAAGCTGCCCCAGAGAATGGGCTCCCCTGTCCCGGCGATTCATCAAGCCCCGAACAGAAAGATTTGACGCGTCGGGGCTGGCTGTTCTTTGCGGGCTGTGCGTGCCGGCAGAGAGAGTGCCCCGCTCCCGCAGTCCCAGCCTCGCTCAGCAGGAGGCACTGTAAGGGATAGCGTTCGGGATCACGGCGCTCCTCCAGCGCTTGGCCCCCCTCCTCTCTCGACCGATGCCCTCGGCAGGGCGGGGGGAAGAGGTGGTACCGCGGCGTCGGGTGTCCATCCTGTGGAGAGCTGATGCTCCTTCTTTCCTCTCCACCAGGCCGCTGCTATTTTTTCCCCTTTTGTGCTGAGAAGATTGAATTACCGACTTCCTGCGAGGCCGGGCCGTGAAATACAATCCAGTCCTGAGCAAATTGAAGCTGCTAATTGTGCCGAGGAAGCCGGAGGCTGGCTGTGAATGGCCACGGTGGGGATCAATCAGTTGTCTGGCCTGACATGGCACTGGGGACTCTGCCTCCAGTCGAGACTCACTCATTCCCAGCTGGGGCCAGGTGGTGGGCTGGGAGCTCCTCCCTCCTCTGCCTTTGGTCCCTTGCCATCAGAGCAGCGTGGGCTGTGCTCTCCTCAGATCTAAGCTAAGCAGCATCAGGCCTGGTCGGTAGTCAGATGGGAGCCCCTGGCTGTGGCAGGAGGTAGCACTGGTCCTTCTTTGGGGTTCTTCCCTCGAGTCAGCCCCGACTCCAGTCCCCCAGCATTGTGAGGAGGAGGGTGGTGGCAGGGAGTTGTGTGCTGTGCTCCCGCCGGAGCACAAGGAGTTGGCGCAACGTGCTGTGGTCTGCACCACAAGGAGCTCAGTTCCTCGCTGCCACATTCGGACGCGATTGAGTCCTTCGAGGGAGTCCCTCCGGGGCTGGATGGGTGGAGCTGCCTCCCTCAGCGTGGACGAAGCTTGCGCTGCTGCTGCATGAATGAAAAGGACGCCCGCCTGCGGGGGAAGCCTTCTCGGAAGAGGCCCGGGGGGCATGTCAGCTGAGCCAAAGCGGCGTATGGGCTTGCCTGTCTCGGCTAGTGTGAATCCAGCGAGAATGTGCACCAGTAGTGGTGCAGACAGTGCAGCGTGGGTCTCAGAGGGAGCTAGTGCGCCGAGCCCCTTCCCAGGGTCCAGGCCAGGCTTGTGCTCCCCATGCCGAAGCCTGCGCCCTGTTTGCTGTGTGGACGTACCCTCGGGTGGGAGCCTGGGTCCTGCTGTAGCTTATGGCCGAGGTTCTGGCTTGTCTTGGCATTGGCTCACCCCATGGCCCTCCATGTGAGCGCCGTAGCTGGCGCCTTCCTGCCACTCCCCTTGAGCACGGGACCCCGGTTTGTGTAGGGTGGGAACAGCATCAGCTGGCGTGGGGTAAGATACAGTGCTGGTCCCTTCCCCTGCAGCTGGCCAAACTGCCCTGAAACCAGAGGGGTGTGAGCTGGTTGGAACCTGCCTCTGAAACAGGTTTGGCAGGCGTGGGGAGAGACTCCTTGTGAATGGGGCCTGCGCACACGCGCCCCCCTCTCCTTGCCCTTCCGCTGCTCTTGCTGGCCGTGTGGAAATCTGAATGCTCCTCAGGTGAATGGAGGGCCTGGTGCTGACTGGAGATATGAGAGCTGGGGACTGTGCCAAGGTGCATCAAGTCCTACCCGCGCTGGCGGGGTTCCAGCCGTGTGTTCGGGAGACACTGCAGCTGCTGCGTACCGGCGAAGGCTTGGATGGGCTCCGAGCTTCTGCACTGCACAAGCTGCTAGCCGGGGAACGCTGCGCTGGCGAGGACGTGGGAACCTGCTCGCTCCCTGCTGGGCGGGGGGCCGGATGGATGCAAGTCCTCGGTACCCTGAGCCTTTGGGGCATGGGAAAGAGGCCTTGCAGGTTCTCCTGTGGGGCAGAAGGGTTAACACCCTCTGCCCCCAGACTGGGGCGGCTGGGGAGTCTTGGGAGACCCAAATCCTGCAGTTCTTGCTCAGCCAATCGTCCTCCCCTCCCCTCCTCCTCCTGGGGTTGAAGGAGATGTGCAGGATTGGACCCTCATCCAGCAGAGCTGCTGTGATTAGCAGGGGAGCCTGCCCCTCCTTCCTCTGCCCCAGCTCGGCTCGCGCCAGCATCCCTCTGTCTGGTAGCTGCTGTCACGTTGAAATGGGGGGAGATGGTTCTACTGTGGAGCCAGGCAGGTGGTTGGGGGGAATCTCCGGGCAAACCCCCTGCTGGAAGGAAGGCTGGCTCGGCCCAGGCTCCTGGGCAGATTGATCTCAGAGACCGGCTGAGGCCCGAGGAACGGTTTGGCCTTCAAATGCCCTGTGCAGACCCCAGCCCCTCCCTCTTGCTGCTGCAGCGTATCTCCGCCAGGCTGTGCGGAGCCTGCTGCGGCATCTTAAAGCGGGAGCCACTCCAGAGCGGTGGGGGTGCATCTGGAGCTGGCCTGTGGCTAGTAGAGCCCTGGCTTTGGCTCCCTGCAGCATGGGGTGGTGGCATTGTGGAGGAGAGGGTAGTAGCACCCAAGGAGACGTCCCCGGGACACTGGGGTGGGAGAGGATGGATGCAGGTCCCAGGAGACCCTCACAGCTTTGCAGATTTCAGGGGTGGGGCGGCAGCTGAAGTCACCCCATCAGCTGACAGAGGTGCAAAAGCCTTGGCCTCGTTAGAAATGCAGCGCTAATGAGACCCACCGAGGTGCAAACAAATCCTGCACAGGTGGTGTGAAGGCCGGGGGTGGGATGAGGCTGGGTGGCAGAGGAGGCTGCAGCTACTTGCTGCGTGGCTCCCCTCTGTGTTTAGACATCCCCCCCCCCCATCCCGGTGGTGGTGGTCTGCAACCATGCATTGTCCCAAGGTCCCTCCGAATCCACCTGCATCCCAACCACCCCTCCGCCACGCTTCTCCCTGTGCTGTGTCCCCCCAAGTTCACTCCTCCAGCTATGGACCCTCGAGCCTTCGCCTGTCCCCGTGCCTGCCCCGGGGTGCTACTCAGGGCTGGTAGCCTTGTGCTATCAGCCTGGTGCATGTTTTTCTCTGCACTGGCGCAGCTTGTGGGAGATCGAGTCTTTGGCTGCTGCCTATGCTACCCCAGCAAGCAGCGGCTTGCCGCGGTGCGAAGGCCACCTGACTCCTGCATCCCCAAAGGGCCTTTGATTATCAGCCTGCCCAGGGGCCCCGAGGGGCCCGTGGGGGCCGTTTGCTAGTTTACGTTTGTGTCTGAGCCAAAAATAACCGGTGATCTTACTCTCCTGTTGTGGAAAAACAGTGATGTCACTATTGGCCAATCAAAGCTGGCCCTGAAGAGCAGAGCAAAGGATCTGGGAACATGCCTCCCTGAAGAATGAAGAGTCTTCGCTGGCGGAGGCAGCGGCAGCCTGAACAGCTTCCCGGCTGTATGCGGCAAGGAGCCGTTCCCCGCTATAAAAGCTCCGAAACCTGAAGCCGCGGAGCCGCGTCCCTGATTCCCCAGGCCCTGGCTTCTGCAGGATCCAGGCAGGAGCTGGGACTGAAAGTAGCTTTTAAAAACCACTGCTCCCCTGCCCCTGGGAGAATGAGGCTATAGGGGAGCTCACAGAAGCTCCAATCCCAGCCTCTTCCAGCAGGCGTCTGTGCAGGGAATGGGGCAGGACGCTGGTTGAGATGTGGCTGACGGCGTGTTAAGCCCCAGCCTTGCTTTGCAGATATCTTTTATAGGCGCGCTGGTTTGGGGGGAGCGCACCGCTACTGTAGTCCCAGCAATTCACTGTAACAGGTGCTATGGGGAGCGGCAAGGGGCTCAGAGGAACAGCAAATTAGCCTGTCCCAGCAGGGGGTGCTGTGGGGCTGGTGTAGGAGCGGCAGGGGGCTGGTAACAGCTGTTCCGGCCCTGACTGGGGCTAGTAAGATTGTGCGGAGGCTGGTGGGGTGAAGGCTGTGGGATTTCTGGGTTGCAAAGGGTTTTGAAGCTCTCCCCTACCTCCCAGCTGTTGGCGGAGAACCAGCTGTTCTCCTACTTCTCTGAAGCTGGCTCAGAGGATGGAGAAGTGGGTATGCCACAGCGAACGTCTGTGAGCCCTGCACCTTTCTCACTAATCCTGTACTTGCTAATAGCTTGCTATAGATACCCCCAGGGGACCTGGAAACCACTGCACTGCCCCCGTGATGGTGCAAAGCCCTGGAGGAGCATGTAGGAGAGGTAGTGTGGCCTAGTGGACAAAGCATTGGACTTGGATTCTGGAGAGGTGGGTTCTGTTTCTGGCTCTGCCACTAGCCTGCTGGGTGGCTGCGAGGAAGTCCCTGTGTCGCTCTGTGCCTCAGTTTCCCCATCTGGAAATTGGCCCACGACTGGTATCCAAGCCCTAGTGTGCCCTGTGAGAGCGTCGCCACATGTACCTGCAGGAATGAGGAGAGAGGCTGTTGGCAATAAAATCCACTGATTCTGCCAGGCTGATTTCTTGTTTGTTTTGTTTTCTCCCAGGTGCCCACGGTTCAAGGGAGGAACCCGAGTTTGTGACAGCTCGTGCTGGCGAGAGCGTGATCCTGGGATGCGACGTGATCCATCCGCTGACCGGGCAGCCCCCTCCCTATGTGGTGGAGTGGTTCAAATTCGGAGTCCCCATTCCCATCTTCATCAAGTTTGGGTTTTATCCTCCCCATGTGGACCCAGAGTATGCAGGTGAGTCTCCGAGCCGGGGGCTCCTGTGCTGAGAAGGGCTGGGGCAGCCGTGGCCTTTCCACGGGCGCGATGCTTCAGCATCTTCTCCTGGAGCGACCCACCTGCTGTAGACGGAGGAGGAGGTGCGCTGTGTCCTCCAGCCTTGAAGCACGCCCCACCCCCCCTGTATCCCATGCACCGTTCCCCAGCATGCTGACTGTGTGTGAGGAGCTGCCCCCGGAGCGCACTGAGAGCCGGCTGCTCCACCCAGGACTGTATCCCGTCTGCCCCTTCCAGGAAAGTCTCCCTCCCCCTCCCCCTCTCACTCCGTTCTTTCCACCCGGCTGGTTTTAATTAAGCGGCAGCGTCGGGAAACCAGCTGGGCTGTGTGGGACGGAAGGAGCCAAGGCAGCAAATCCAAGGGTGGGCGCTGCTGCTCCCTGGGAACGGCGGAGGGCCCCGGCTGCTGCTTTGCGGGACAGGAGTCTTGCTTGGTGTCCTCATGGGAGGAAGCCCCTGCCACTGATTTGCTCTCTGCAGCAAGGGGAACTAATCCTTCCGCTGCGTCTTGCCCTGCCCCACTGGCTGTTTGGTTCCAGGGGACGCCCCTGGGAGGGTGAGAGGAGAATGAATTGGGCAAGGGGGGCGGGGCTGAGCCAGGAGGTGCTGGATCCAGAGGTCCCCCAAAGTAAGGCCAGTTGTGGAGAGAGCCTGAGGTCCTCAGAGAACAGCCCCTTGCTGCCCCCTTGCGGTCATTGGGGCATTTACTGGGGTATCTGGGGCTGTAGGAGCTCAGCACCTCTGGAAAGCGGGTGGGCAGGGGAGAAATCAAATCAGCGAGGAGGCTGGCCTGACCTGGTGGAGTGACTTGGCTAAGGGGTGACTGTCCATGTGGATGGTTCCATCCCATGGGGACTGTGCTTTGGGACCTCTGCCTTGTGTAGCTTTGTGTGACCATCACTGGCTTCCTAGGGACTTGTGCTGCATCCCTTCACCACCCCATAGTCCCCTGTGGCTGCTGGGACCTGAAGAGGGTTGGGATCACACAAGGCAGATCAGGATGGGGAGTTCAGCTCAGAGATGTAGCATCAGCTGGCCATCCTCATGGGGGTGTAGATGAGATGTAGACGGGGTCGTCCCTGGTGGTGACCTGGCCTTGGTGATCAGCAGTTGGGCAAAGCCCTGGAAACTATTGCATCTTATTAAATGCCCTACCAATCCCCTCCGGCTGCTACCAATCGGCCTCTTGCAGCAGCAGGGAGCTAGAGGTACAGTGTCTGTTCCTTGCATGTGCACGGAGCTGCACGGCCGTGGTAGGGGAGGAGGGATCACTGTGGACTGAGAATTGATGCAGCACAATCCATGCCCTGGAGCATAGGATGGGGAAGGGAAGGGGCAGGGAGCCTGTTACCATGTGGGCTTTGATCCCAGGCTTGGGTGGACACAATACATACATTGGGGAGGGGGACCCCCTAAACTGAAACGGTGCAGCTGAACGATCTCCCAGTGAGATGGGGGGGGGGGAGTAACAGGCCCTAGGGGAGCAGTCACTTGGCTGGGAGACAGGGGGGCACCCCATGGCTCTAGGGTTGGCTTGTGCATGGGACTTGGCAGACGATAAAGGGGCTACTGCCAAGGAGGCATTGGCAGGCGGGGAGAGAGGGGATGGTTTCCTCCTGCAGGTAGGTACATCAGTTCCCTGCTGTACTCTCCAGGAAGGGAGGGATAAGTCCTAAGTGTGCACCCCAGGAGCAAGGGAGAGTCCCAAATACCCCAGCCCTGCCTCCGCTTCCAGCCAGCGCCATCACTCCAAGGTGGGAGTTGGCCAGGAGCCCTGGTTCCCAGCAGGCAGCGTGGTTGGGGAGCTGGCAGTCCCTGGAGGGCGTCCAGCAGGGAAACTACAGTAGCTGGCGGTTTGCTGTGCGGTTCTCTCTTCGAGCCAGGAAGAAAACGATCCGGGCCTGAGTGGCTGGGGTTTTCATCCTCTCGCCCTCGGCTGCCCTGTTCCGCCTCCGCACCGGCCGCAGGGCGCACCTGCTTTGCATTTTGCTCGTTTTCAACGTTGGGCCTCTTTGGCATGTGCCTCAAGGCAGCCCTGGAACCATCACCCCGAGGGGAGTCGGCTCTATCCAGTCAAGGGGGGGGCGGGTTAGTGCCAATGGGGCTGGTGGTTTCTGTGGTGGGAGCACTTACCCCCTGGAAGCTGGGCTGGGAGGCTCCCCTGGCACCCAGGCTGTCCCACGGCTGCAGGGGGTAGCTCCGAGTCCCTGCACACATGGAATAGACTCTGAACTAGAGGAGAGGCCGGTCCCCTGGATGCAGTGATGTATGCCAGCCCGGAACAGGGACGTGTTGGCGCTTCCTCCTGTGAGAGGGCCGAGCTGCCTTGGAGAGGGAGCAATTCTGTGCCAGTGAAAGGGCTCCGGGGCACACCTTGGCTTGAACACGGAGCTGGAGCCAGCCCCGACGTGTGTCAGAGCAGGGCCCCTCTACTGGCAGCGGCTGAGCGGGTGCTGTTAATCCTGGGCACGCTTCCTCCTTGCAGCAGGTCGTCTTCCCTTCTGAGACATGGGGAAAGCCCTGTGTCCCAGACGAGCCCTGAATCCATGGGGCCCTGACCTCCTGGTCTCTCGGCTTACCAGTGTCCCTGGGGCCTAGATCTCAGGTACTCGGTGTGCAGCGCCCCCCTTCTTTAGCACGGGGCTGGTCGTCAGCAGGGATTTTCTTGAGCATTTTCTAAAGCAGCTTCTAATTCCGGGGGCCTCGGTTCTTGGGTGCCCAGCCCGAGAGCCCTGTGGGAGGTGAGTGTCTGCAGCTGTCTTTGAAGCCAGCGCCGGGAAAATTGGGCCCTGTGGTGCATTGTGTTGGGCCCCCCAAAATGAAGAAATGGGTGACCCCTTTTGCAAAAGCCTGGCCTCAATCCCCAGTGGCAGCGAGAGCGCCCAGGCTGGTGGCAGGGTGGACTCTGTAAGTGCCATTGGAGAGGCTGGAGGTCAAGTGGTGGGGCGAGGGGTGAGGCTGATGCCGCATGTTGGCTTCAGAGCCCCCTTTCCCGGCCGCGGGCAAAGTCCCTCTGACCCTGTCCGTGTCTCTTCCAGGCCGCGCCAGCCTTCATGACAAGGCGTCCCTGCGCATCGAGCAGATTCGCTCCGAGGACCAGGGCTGGTACGAGTGCAAAGTGCTTATGCTGGATCAGCAGTACGACACCTTCCACAACGGCAGCTGGGTGCACCTCACGGTCAATGGTGAGTAGAGGCGGGGGGGGGGGGGTTCCCCACCGCAGGCGTCTCGCTGGGCAAACCTGCTGCTGGCACGTGACTGATCGGATAAGTCCCAGGGCTCCGCTGTCCACCAGTGAAGCCCTTTCCCTTCACCCAGGCATCTCCCTTCTTTGTGGAAACTGCCAGCTAAGGCCGTTCATCATCTCCGGCGTCCCCCGTCCTGTGTTACGGGAAGAGCAGCCATCTGTCAGGAATGGCCCTCTGGGCTCCATCTGCTGCCATTTCAAAGACCGTGCTCGCGGCCAGGGGCCAGGGGCGGATTAATTGCTCCTGGGGCCCTAAGCACAGCCAAGCAATGGGCCCCCCTTTCAACTCTCACCCCCATTCACAACCCAGCTTTTACTCACAAAGTGTAATCGACTCAACGTTGGGGATTTTGGGGGGCCCAAGACGTTAATTGAGACTTTTTTTAATTTAAGGCCGTGCAAACTTGTAATTCTGTAACCATTTTTTGTTGTTGCTTGGGGCCTCTTTTCTCTTGGGCACATGCTTTTATTGCTTATAGGTTAATCCACCATTGCTCACGGCAACCACTACGGCAGCCCCAGGGATCCGGGGATATCCAAGATGGAGACTTCAGGCTGGGGAGAGAGGAGTGGATCAGAGGGAGGAGGGGAGATGGTGGGAGGAGTAATACTGGAAGGGTCCCCAAACCCTTCACTGATATTGATTAAAGCCTCACAAAGACACTTGTGGGGCAGGTGAAAGATATAAAGTGAAAGGATCCCTATATGCAGCAATGAAATGCAGCCACGGTGCGATGGGTGGACGTCAGTCTGTTCACACTGGTCGATATTGACGTGGCTGACTTGAATCCGTTGCAAAGAGAGTTAAGTGTGTCCACACAGGACTTGCACCCCCGTCACTGAATTTACCTTAAAAATGGATTTTTGTTTAACTGGACCCATTTGTGTAGAGCAGCTCTGAACCGGGGAATGGATTACACTTGAATTACCAGTTTGAAAAGCTTCCTCTTTGGGGTGCGGATGGGTGCTTGGTTTGTTTGCAGAGAGCGGCACTGGCAGCCTGCAAGTTTGAGCGCACGATACATATTGCGCAGACCCTCCCTTGGGCTTCACGCTTTCAACTGGAATAATAAGCCAACCGCTGAGACTGAGAATCTGACTGAAAAGAAAAGAATTCGATAAGGAATGTGCTTCCATTCATTACTGTATTTAATCAGAGCCAGAAGGGTGCCTGGGGAAAGAGGTAGAGAGGAGTAGGAGGAGGGAGGTTACAGATTTTGATCCTCCTACTTCTACCGGATAGCACTTACTCTGTGAGTAGTCTCATTGGCTTTCATGGGACTTTTGAAGGAGTAAAAATCAGCATGTGTCTGAGGATCAGAATGTGACCCTTTCTTGCCTTGGTTTGTTATGAATTCGTTCTTCTAGTTCCTATTTAAAAATCGCTGTCTCTGTGTCTCTCTTTCCGTTTGTGCTCTCTGAACTCGTGGGTAATGCTGTGAACAGGATTTTTGAGAACAAAATGTGCCTTCTGCTGAGGCGCGTGGAGATGGCTCCACCAGACTGTATTCTAGCCTGATGCACCAGCACAGACTGGTGGATTTCAGGTTGGGTTAAGTAACAAATATAAATGAAACCCATCTCAAGCTGGCAGCTTTTGCCCACAGGCTGCTGCAGGTCAGGGCCAGCAGAGCTGTGTGTGGAGAAGCCCCATCCTGGATTAGCGGGAACAGGATCAAGGTATATTCCAAGGCCTGTGTGGGAGGCCTTGGAGTGGAATAGCAGGGAGTTCGTTGGGTCAGGATTTACAGGAGCGCGCCGATCTGGACATAGGAGATGGATAATAGCGAGGGATGCTGTCGACCAGGATAGCTGTGCACCAGCAGGAGCAAATGACAAGTTTACGCATCACCTGCCTAGTCCGTGCCACTTTGCCCTTCTGTAGCACTTCCCGTCTGAGAATTGCAAACGCTTTATACGTGTGAACTAGTTAAGCTTTGCAACACCTTGGCGAGTTAGCCAGCGGCTGTGTGAGGACTGCTTTTCCTACCTCTGGAGGGGAGCAGGGCAGTTGTTTAACAGTGCACAGCGGCACTGCACAGCAATAGGAAGGGCAGGAAATAGTCACCTGCGATCAGCTGAAACTGCAAGTTGCCAAGATGTTGTCAGCTAGCAAGGGGCTGGTGTTAACCCCTCCCTTCCACACAATGGCCTCAAGGATCTGAAAGGGACACACCTGGTGGGAATTTCAGTTTTACATCTCCTCTAGAAGCTGGCACTGCCAGCAGCAATGGGGAGGGGGGAAATGCTTGCCTGTGTCTTGGCTTTGGTTGAAAGTCCCAGGTGTGAAGACCTATGGCAAGTGTCCTAGTGACTTCTTCCAGCCCAAGGGCCCTCAGCAAGGCCCAATGGAACCTTTCTCTTTACACACTTCCATTCGGGAAGAATAAATAGCTTCTAGCTGAGGGCTGCTGCAGCTCAGATTTGAGATGCATTGTCCGAGGTGTGCATGAAGTCCACAGGGCTGCATGGTCAGAATGGAGGGGTGCAGTTGGCTGTAATTAATTAAGCTTCTCAAGATCCCGAGGGAAAGGTACCATTCTTCTTCTTCCCATTTTACAGATGAGGGGACTGAGGCAGGGAGACGTGGAAGTTAGCATTTCTCCAACATGGTCTCTGATTTTCTGGTGGCTCCAATTCTTGGGTGCATAACTTGAGATGACTAGGGCTTGCACTTGATTTTCAGAACCAGTGTGAGACTGCTCCAGCTGAAGTCACCGAGAACTGCCCATGCTCGGGTGTCTCACACTGAGCCCCTAAAAATGGAGGCAGCCGAAGTCAGACGTCACTCTTAGAAAATTCTGGGCAATGTGACTTGTCCAGGATCACACAAGTGAGTTAATGGCAGAATCAGGAATAGGTCCCCTGACTTCCTTTGCTGCACCTTAACCGCTACATCCTTTGTCTCTATTCATTTGAAAGCAAATATTTTTACCTAATTGCCTCTGTTCTCTTCCATTCCCAGTGCATTAGAACTTGGGAGTTGCTGGTAGAAAGTGGCAATCCGATTACTGGGATGTTGGCAGCTTTGTGGAGCCCCCAGGCTAAATGTTGGGGCTTTTTAAAGGGTTTTCGTGACGTTCAGTGAGACGAGAATTTGTTTCATTGAGCACTTCTCTGCATTGTTCACCGCTTAAACGCTGCAGCATCGGGGCTGGGGCACTGCAGTAGTGTGGCCAGAGAACCAGGAAGTGAAACCAATCCGTCTAGTTTCATTGTCCAAATTGAATGAAATGCAAAAAGCAAACTAACTTGTGGGCTGGCTCCCCCGCGCCAGCGGGTTGGGATTCCATCTTGTCATATTCAAGAACTAATGAAATGAGATATCCACTTGGTTGAGTGCAGATCCAAGAGCATGAAGGTCCTTTTTGCTCAATCCAGGATGTTCGGACTATGGCTGGAATTTTCCTATCTCCCTTAGGCCCCCAGTCTAATTTGCCTGTACCTCAGCAAAGAGTAGTGCTTCCCTCCAGATCGGGGTTACGTGCTCTGTATGTGCGTTTAAGTGCCCATATCTAAGCATAGGGAATGGTCCCCCCTTCACTTTTGTCAGGAGGGCTGGGAGGTCCCTTTGGGTCTCAGCTAGTCACTGGCAAACTTCGTAGAAGACGAAATCGTTCTATCCCACTCTGATGCAGGATCGCCCCCTCCAATCCATTCTCTAGGGCTTTGTCCAATCTGCTTCCCTTGAGGTGTCTGCTCCGCCGCTCAATAGATCAGGAAGATCAGGTGATACTTAAGCCTACATTTTCCTTTTCTTCTCGTTATTCTTCCCCTCCCACCCCAGTGTCTTGTGGAACAGCTCTCTTCCCTCTGCAAGCTGACTGCTTGGGTTGGCTCAGGAAGCGGGGGGAGTTTTAGAGATAGGCAGGGATGTGTCCCGAGCCTAATTAGGGAGCAACCCAGGATCCTGGTGGGTTTCAGATTGACTCGGTTATCAACTCAAGCAAGTCAGACTGAGTCACCGGGAAGCAGATGATCCAAACAGGATGGAGCTTTAATCAAAACAACCGAGTCTCCTCTCTCCCCGGCTCCCGGTACTTAATAATCCGGAGAGTCTTTGGAAGGGCCCATGAGGAGTGGAGGATGAAAAGCACACGTGTCAATGCGGGATGTGTGTGTATGAAGCCTGGTGCTCTTTCCCCTGCGTGTAGGGGGCCCTGCAGCAGCTGTGGTTGTAGCCATTGGGGAGGGGGGTTATCTCCTGCACCCCCCTGCTTTAGAGAGCCATCCCCCATCCATGCCCCTCTGGAGGGCTAGGCAGGGCAGTGGAACATATTGGGGCGGGAGTATGTCTTTGGATGCTGGTCTACCTGTCTGTGGAAACCTGTGTGGGGCAGGGCAGGTGGGATGTGCTTCCCTGAAGGCGTTTGTGTGTGTCCATATCGGCCCCTTTCTCCTGGCACAGGCTAATTCATTCTTTCCCCTGGTGTGGCTCGTTCCCGTGGCACCCTCTCCCTCCCCATTCAGTGTGGGGAGCCCTGGAAAGCTGCAGGTGAAGATGACCCATTCCTCTCCCACACCATCTGTCTCCAAGAGATCCTTCGGCCATTATTCCCGCACGCTTTCCTCAAGATGGCCCGTCTGAGTGCCCCACAGCTTTGTGTGGGTCGCATGCGCCCTGTCCCACGGAACTTGTGTTTCTCTGTAGTTGATACAGGGCTGAGCACGCAGGAGTTTAATAACAGAAATAATCATCTTAATATCCTCTGGGCCAAGCCGTACCGTATAGGCAGTATTGCTTTTAGAGGGAGGGCTTTAGTGCTTCTGGAGCGCATTAGCTCACTTAGTTTTCTTAGGAAAAAATAATCATTTGGGGGAAAACCACATATACGTCTTTTCAGCATAGATTAAATTGCCAACATGTTTCCCTCGAAAGTGGGTTTTAACTGCGCCTGATAATTAGGGGCGTGCTTGTAATTCTGCCAGCCTCTTGAATCGGAAGGAGACTCTCTCTCTGCAGTGCAGTGTTTTCATGTGTTGTGACAATAACAAGTTAATGCATAAAGGAGGGAAAGTAACTTGGAATGGTAAATGGGGAAGCGCCCGGAATGGGAGGAGGGAGCCGGAGCTCTGACACCAACCACGGCTGTGTGACCTGGAGCCGGGCACTTTACCTCACTGCGCCTCAGTTGTCTGTTTCACAGGAGGCTTAAGCGGTTAGGCCAACGCGTTCAAAGAGTGGCCTCAGTTTCTGGGTGTTCAGTGTCCCTCCCCTGGGGTGCTGCTGAGAAGGTCTAAGCTCCCCCCGTCCTCCCATTTAGCAGGAGGGAGCTGCAGGCACTCAGCACCTTCACACACCAGCCCGAACTAGAAATGGAGGCACCTGAAATCGGGGCTTGGTTTTTAATGAAGCGTTGGCCTTGCTGTTTGCGACTCGTGCTGCTATCCTCTGATGGAGGGAGCTGGGTGGCTGTTGTCTAATGAGGACAGGCAACTCCCCATTGGCTTTTGGCTTTTATTCTGAACTTCCTTCCAGCTGGGATAAACGACGAAAGACAGTGCATGCGACTGTATCGCTGACCGCTCTCTCTGGCTTCAGTCGAATGCCTCGTTCCACGTGTTTGGTACATGGCTGTTGGCCGCTGCCTGTCTGCACTGCAGGAAGGGCGCGTGCAGGTACCATCCCATGCGGCCCTGCCTGTAGCGCGCGGCCAGGATGGGTTGACGGTGTTTTTTTCTGCTGAATGCAGCGTTGTCTCTCTGTGTCTCCCCTGCAGCTCCCCCCACCTTCACGGAAACGCCCCCGCAGTACGTAGAAGCCAAGGAGGGCAGCAGCGTCACCCTGACCTGCATGGCTTTCGGGAACCCCAAACCTATTGTCGCCTGGTTGAGAGAAGGGGACCTCTTAGGTGCCAGTGGGAAATACCAGGTAAGTGCTTGGCCTGGCCTGGTGAGCTGCTGTAAATGCTTAACCCTGCCCCCTCTGGCGGGAGAGCCTGGCATGTCACCACTGCACTGAGTTGCAGGGACTCAGCTCCGATGCAGAGGAAGCTCCTTCCTGTATCAGATTTCTGACCGGTGTCAATCAATAGCCACTGGGGCTGAGAGAGCAGCTGCCCCTGCTCTCAAGGTCGGGGTGGGCTCCAGGTGTACAGAAGGTGACCGGTGGTGGTACAATCAGAGTTTCTTAAGGAGGGGTGTGGATGTTGCTGAAGCAGCTGATCTTTCTGGAGCTATTCCTGCTGCCTTAGCACTCCCCCTCTCTCCCCAGTCTGTTTCCTGGCCGCCTTTGGAGATTCAGTGTCCCATGTCTCCGAACTGCAAGTAGCATCCACAGGCAAGAGTGCTCTCCTGCCCCCTTGCCGTGACCTTCCTCCCTCCGGCCTGCCATGGCCAGGAAGGTTGGGGAGCAGCTGCTGTGCCCAGAGCCCGCTAGGCCCGGTTGCCATCCGGGCAACTGCTTTTCTGGTCATCTTTTCCCATCGCCTCCCCCATCTCTGTTCTATTCCATCTTCTTTCTGGCTGCACTTAACCCGTGCGAAGGTGCCGGGCCTCCAGAGAGCTTCCCGTGCCTCTCGGAGAAGAAGGTTTTCTCTGCCTTCCTGACTGCAGCCTGGAGGAGCTGCTCAGGATTCCTTCCCCCAGGACGGGATCACGGGAGGTTCTGGGAAGCGGCTTTGAGAGTCCTCAGTTGCTAGAAACTCCCAGCCTCGTTCTTCACCTGTAAATCAGGAGCAGCTCCCTGGGATTGCAGCCGGCCGTGGGAGGGAGGAGAGCCTTTGCCCTTATTACTTTATCTGGAATGGAGGAGCTGGCTGGGACCATGCAAATGCTTGATCCAGCCATCTATTTGTGCATCTCCACACGTCCATCGGTTCAGTTTGCTCAGTCTCCCGCCCCTCCCCTTTTTGTCTTCCAGTTCTCTATAAAATGTGGGTTTGAAATCCAGAGTCTTTTGAAATGTAGAGTAACAGTCAATGAGTCCTCCGCTCGCCTCCCCCTGCTCATCCGCCCCAGGCTGTGGGCACTATTCCTGCCCCGCAGTCTTGACCGTGTGTGCTGTTGCTTCATCTTGTCCCCCCTCTGTACCTATCAGTGCTGCTCAGTGACTCTTCCCTCGTGGGCTTGGAGAGGTTCTTGTCTACATGTAGGGATGCAAGGGCCTTGCTGGTAGAAGCTACGGGACCCATCTGAACCTGCACTGAGGGAAGGGAACGGGCCGTCCTGAACTGCAGCTGTGGACCCCACAGCTCCTGTCCGAAACCCAGGCTGGGAGGCACTGTGGGGCCTGTCCCAGTCCTGGGCGCTGTTGCCGTGCTACGCTCTCGGAGAGACGCACAAGCCAAACCCATTGGGTTCAAGCAGACAGGGCTCGTATAGTCTGTGGAGTCTACATGAGTTTTCTTACTCTCCTTGCCAGTGCTGGAGATCTTTCCGTGAGGGAGGGATGTGTGTGTGTGTGGGGGGGGGGGCGTGTTGTGGGGAGGGGGGTGCTGGCAGGCACTTGGGGATTGCTGCACTGGGGTTCCCCTGACGAGGAGAATTTGTTCCCTCCCGTGTTAGGCCCAGCCCCTAAGAGACCCCCCGGTGTCCTCGGAAGCCGCTGATCCTCAAGCCCAGCCAGGGATTCCATAGAGCTGTAATTGGCAAATCAAGCACTGGAATCAGCGCAGGCACTAATGAGAGTCATTAGGAATAATTTGTTCCTAATTGAAATAGAAGGATGAGGCAGAGTGAGTGTCGGGGAGGGGGGCACAATGGCAGTGGGGTGAGGCTCTCGCTGTGTGGGAGGGGGCGCCTTATCTCTGGGTTGCTTCCCTCCCATCCTTCTGCATAGCAGAAGCTGTATCCTTCCTCTGCTGCTTGCCCCGTACCTGGAGTGAGGAGCTGGGCCCTCCCCCCCCCGGGCCCTCCCCCCCCTCCCCCCCCAGCCCCTGCTGCCATGGGAGGCAGGAGCCCAGCCTTGCTAAGCAGAGGATGGGGAAACGGAGCCGGTCTGGTGATGGCTCTGTACAACAGTCGAGTACACCACAGCCCCTGTGGGACAGGTTTCTGCTAATGTGCCTGCCTAGAGGAAGAAGGGAGGGGGAAGTCTGAAAGGGGGATGGTAGGGCATGACCATTCTACATCTCCTCCCATGCTGAGTGCCTAGCCAGCGATCTCTCACCTGCCAGCGGTAATGGAGGGCTTGAGCAGCCCCCACTGCTGACGTGGAGGTGAGGAGGAAAGGCAGGGAAGGAAGCTGCTGCGCAGGCCGGGGAGAATGCAGTTGGTGGTAGCGAGGACCAAGCCGCAGCTGCAGATGATGTCTTGGTCTCGTGTCTCGGCCCTGCAGGGGGAAGCGTCTGTGACTGTCTTACAGTATCTTGAGTCCCTGTGTACAAGTAAGGCATGGACTTGTTGGGCTGGAGTCAGTGGAGTTACTCCTGCGGAGAACTTGGCCCCTTAAGGACTAGTGATGGGCCCTGGAGACCGACGTCCTGTTAATCCACGGGGCCAGCCCAGCCCGGGCAGGGCTATGCAGGCTCCTCAGCACTGCCCTTGCCTTACGGAGATCACCTTTGGGAACGAGAGCCAGCCTTTCTGGGAGACAGTGTGGCCCCCTGGTTAGGCAAGGGGGCTGGGAGTCAGGCGGTGTTCCCAGTTGGGTCTGCATCGCTGCGTAACCCTGAGCAACTCAGCGGGCCTCCGTTTCCCTAGTAGTGCCACGGGGTAATGAGAGTAGCCCCCCGGTGTGATGTGCTCCGGATGGAAAGGCTGATAGAAGCGTTCTAGCTGTTGTCCCTTGGCCGGGGGCAGCATGGCAACGTCAGGCCTCTAACTCGTCACTGCTCCAGCGTGAGATTGGCTTGGCAGATGGGAAGGACTCAGCGCCATGGGGTCAGAAAACCTGCTCTGAACGTGTGCAAGGCAATGGTGAGACCAGCGCTTCTAATGGCCCAGGGCGAGGGGAGATACCATTGCTCCCTCCTTACTGCTCTATCAATGGACCCTAGCCCAGTCCTTATTCAGCCTCCCGCACCCTCTCGTCACCCGTGCGCTGCTGAAGGCGGGGAAATTCAAACGAGAACATTCCGAACAGCCAACAGTGCGTGTGCAAGAGCGTGTGTGCCAGCCTGGGAATGGGTGACCGTCTGGATTAGTGTCACCGTGTGGATTAGTGTCAACCACCTGACCCCCCCCCTATCCTAGTGCTGTGAGTGGCCATTAGCATTAGTCCTCCTGTGTGCTGAAGTGTCTCCCTTGTTCTTGGTCCAGGTGAGCGATGGGAGTCTGACTGTCGTGTCGGTCAGTCGGGAAGACAGAGGCGCTTACACCTGCCGGGCTTACAGCATCCAAGGGGAGGCAGTGCACACCACTCGTCTGCTTGTACAAGGTAATTCCTCTCCTGGGAAGCTGCTCGTGGGATTCCTAGCACTGTGCTTCGACCACGCTTGGCCTTGCACCTCCAGAAAGCTGGGCAGAGGATGGAAAGCCCTGAGAATTGGCACTCGAGAGGCTTGTCAGGTCCTGACTGGCTACAGGAATTACGGGAGTTTAAACCGGCCAGTCACATGCTGCCAGGGAAAGCCCATCCGTCAGCGTTACTTGTATATGCTGTGGGGGAAATGATTGCGTTCAGCTGTGGGGAAAATGATTGCGTTCAGCTGCCTGTTGCTGATCCAGATAGAGATTCTGGTGGCAGCACATGACGTGTGTTTGTTTTTTTTTCCTAGAGGCTGAAGATGAATATAGCAGCCAGTAGGAAAGCAGGGTTTTGTTCTTGGCTTTGCATCAGTCTTTTAGGGGTATTCCAATGTACAGCAGCATGAGCTAGTGGTTAGAGCAAGGGATTGGGACCCAGGACTTCTGGGTTTTATTCCAGGATCTGTTGCTGGCTCACTAACAAGTGCAAGTCACTTTCTCTCTCAGCTTCGCTATCTATAAAACTGGGAGTTTTGACCTCACATTGGGGTTCTGAAGCTTAATGTTTGCAAAGCACTTAGATCCTACGCTTAAAGCTCCCATGGAAATGCCAAATGGTTTGGGCTCTACTGGGGAAAAGTGCTACGTAAGAGCTTAGGTATTATAATTATTTATTATCATCATCCTATGCAGTCCACTGTATTAAACTTACTATTAAACTTGTATTCCTCAGACAGCTTGGGCCTCATTGCGCTAGGTGCGGTACATACACATGATAAATGATAGCCCCTTCTCTGCTGCCTAGGCCTGTATAAAATAAGGCATGTCTTTGTACAGCCCGGTGGACTCCGTGCGTGGCGTTTGCAGCATCTTCTGCCAAAAGGCCGTGAGGGGAGTATGCTGCTCTGGTGTAGGGACTGACTTGGCAGGTTGTCCGGCCCTTGTAGCCTCTTGCAAGAGAGACGTGGCCTCCTCCCAACCATCCATTAAAAATGGCATCAATAAATAAACAAGGAAATTAAGCCCAAACCCCAGATGTTTAAATAACCGTACAGGCTACCAGCTAAGCTGACCAAAGCAAGGCATGCGACGTGAGGGCTGACGCGCCATCCCATAATATACGCAGGAGTCTAGTGGCAGCGGGACCTGTCCGGGGCCTCCAGGGACACATCTCATGCTGGTTGTCTGAGGTTGCTTATACCCACGTCTTCCCTCCCTTTGCTCAGCGAGCGTCCTCTGAGCTAGACTGGGCTCAGAGAGGGCGGTTCTGAGGCAGGGCGTGGTGGTACGTTGAAGAGCATAAAGTGCCAAGCTGAGCGCCAGTAGACTGTAGTTCTGGTTCTATCGCTCCCGTCCCCCCCGTGTGATCTTGAGAAAATCATAGCCCTGTCCCGTGCCTCAGTTTCCCTGCTTAGAAAATGGGGATAACTATAGCTGCCTGCTTTTTCCAAACTGCTTTCAGGCCTATGGCTGAGAAATACTATGTGATGGAGGAGGTGATGACGATAGAAGTGTCCTAAGAACTGTAGTCAACATGATCCAAAGTTGACTTTAGCAGGTTTGATGGTGCCCAAGTCAGGACTGTCCCACAAATATTTGTTTTGCTGGCAACCTGTCCAGAAATTGCATGATACACTTGCAGCGCTTCATTATCTGTCATTTGGCTTTATTTAAAGGGGGGAGTTGTGTTTTTTTTTGAGGGGGGAGTGTGAAATAGCTCTAGTTAATTATACCTTAGAGCATCTAAAACCCCATTGTTTATGGGGGACCAGGCAGTGCCCCCCACTTTCCTTTGTTATGTTAGGTCAGTCAGACTTCCAAGTGTGACACTGGCTTCATGCTGCCATCTGGATTAGCTCTGCTGATACCGTGATCAACGGAGCGCTTGCTGCGGGCCCGTGCCGAGCTAGCTGGTCACATGGTGCGGGCTTCTCCTTTGCAGCTGTTAGAATTGCATTCCAAGAAGCGAAAGATGCATAAATACTTTGTTTCCAGAAGCAATTGCCACAGGCGTGCCACACAATCGCCAGCGAGATGAGCCACTCCCACGGAGAGTCACCGCCCAGACATCCACTAGACAATCTCCCTTCAGCCGTGATCCCCGAATCCCTGGTCTGGGGGGGACTCCACAGTAATCCCATCGCTGATGGGCCCACTCCCCTTTTTATTAAGAACAGGTTCGGGCTGTCACTACAGAGGAGCCCAGAGCCCCTTTCAGACTGCGTAAGTGTGTGTGTGTGTGTGTGTGTGTGTGTGTGTATGCGCATGCAGGGCATACATCTGCTGTGTTAGCACCTAATGGGTCTGCATCCCATTTATACTACAGCAAACCCCGCTTAATTGGGGCACCCCCGTGGATGGCCTGTCTCTTTGATTAAGCAGCCGTCCTGATTAACGGAGAGGCTCTGATGATTTTTGTTTTTTTTAAGGAAGCGTGGGAAGACTTGCAAAACACCAGAAAATGCTGTGCAGAATGAAAATGCCACCCGCTGGGTCTCGTCCTCTTTGCAGCCCTGCTTCCTCTCCCTGTATAAATCTTTTATTTGGTCAATTTCTGCTGGGAGATAAGGCAGCTTAGCGTTTCACACCTATTGAAGCACTTAATAATGCTCTGTACTTGTACGCTATTTCCCATCTTCAAAGCGCTTTGAAGACATTAACTAACTAATCCCCCTAGCGTTCCCGGAAGGTTGCTGCTGCCCTCCTGTTTTTTTACCCATGGGCCACGTCTGCGCTGGGCAAAGGCCTCCTGTTAGGAAATGTGTTCGCTGTCACAGACGGGCAAGTTGTGTATCTGGTTAGGTTTTGTTTCCTTCCAGCGCAGATAGGGTGGAGGACGGAATCTGAGATGAAGTGACTTGCCCAAGGTCAATGAGGAAGCCAGTGGCAAAGCTGAAAATGAACCTAGGAAAGTTGACTCCCGGGCCTCCTTGCTTTAACCACAAGACAGCACATGCTACCATAGCTGCGAATGAAACCCAGGAGCCCTGATTCCTGGACCTCACTACTGAGTAACTGTTTCTCACCACAGGTGGTGTTACAAACCACTGTACTGATTCCTGGGGAGAGGAGGCAGCTCGGGGAGGGGGTGAGCTCGGTGAATGGAGAGGTTAACAGAGGGTGCCATGCGTGTTGTGTTAGTGTGGTTGGCCTGGCGACAGCAGCAGGATGGATGCCAGCCTGCATGACATTGGCAGAGCACGCTTTGTTAAGCCGTCTGTATTCCCTGCTCCCCCCCCCCCCAATCCCCTCTCCTCTTCCGTTCCTTCCCTCTCCCCTGCCGAGGGGGATCTCAGAGACTGAATATTGAGCGTCTCTTTCATGCGCTGAGCTCTCCCAGCAGGACTGATTAAAACTGCCCTTTGGGGGCAGAGCTTGAGGGAGGGACACCGGAGACCAGCTAGCTGGAAGCTCTGTCCTCCCATCTAGACCAAGGTCAGAGCTTATGCTGCCCTGGAGTCTAACCCTGTTCGGGTCCCCACTACCCCCCTTTTCGCTGTGTCTGATCCTCTTACAGCACTCCCTGCGTGCCTTAAGGGGACAGAGCCCTCTCCTAGGGTAGTGGTGGGCACCCATTAATGATTAATCCCTCTCTCCCAACGGGCTTTGGCTCCTCAGAATTGCCCCAGTGCGAAGTGCTTAATCCCTGATCTAGTTATGTTTTGGCGGAGGCTCTGGGTTGAAGGCCCGTCTTGTGGGAGCCAGGCCAGTTGAATTCATAGGGGTGCTTGTGGGGGTCTGGACCCTGTGTGCTAGGGAGAGAGATGCTGCCTCTGCCCCGAGAGGCGCTTCGTGGCCGGAGCTTGTCGGCGGCTGAGGTAACTGGTTTTCTCGTGTTCTCCCTCAGGACCCCCCTTCATCGTTTCCCCTCCAGACAACATCACCGTCAACATCTCCCAGGATGCCCTGTTCACCTGCCAGGCCGAGGCGTATCCGGGGAATATGACGTACACCTGGTACTGGGAGGAGGAGAACGTCTACTTCAAGAAGTAAGCTGGGCCCTCGGCCCGTGCTGGGAGGAGAGCGCCTCGTGGCTGAGCCGTTCTCTCTGTCTCAGCAAAGGAAGGGGTCCGCTGTTCCAGAGACCCCGGCGTCCCACAGGGCGTCGGGACACGCTGCGCCTCTGTCTCCGCCCGTTGCTCTGCTGTCCTCGGAGTTGCCCTGACAGCACCCTGCGGCCGGCTCCGAGAGCCGCTCACTTCTCTGGAAGAGGGGAACTCTGTGCTGACTCCTCATGCCAGTTCTCTCCCCGCCCTTTTGCCCACCTTTTCCCCTTCTGTTCTCTCCCCCCCTGCAGTGACCTGAAACTGAGGGTCCGGATCCTGATCGACGGGACGCTGATCATCTTCCGTGTCAAACCAGACGATGCTGGGAAATACACTTGCATTCCTAGCAACAGCCTTGGCCGCTCACCGTCCGCATCCGCCTACCTGACAGTGCAGTGTGAGTGGAGATGGCGGGGCAGGGAGGCCTGTGGGATCTATGGGCCATACCTGCCATAGGAAGAAGATGGCTTGGATGATGTCATTGTTTCAATCCTGCCTAGAGGCGTCTCTTGTACTAGTCCAGTGTAACTTTTAGGGTTCTTGTGACATGACAACAACATATGGAGGGAGGTGGAGGGGAATAAAATCACAGTAGATTATTGGGTCTGATGAGACTCGGCTGGCTGGCGTAGTGTGTGGGTTCATTACTTTGTTTAATGCAGTGGTACCTGGCATTTGCCATAATGAATCCGACAGTTGATGCATCAAGTACAGTATGCTGCCAGTAGCTGATATTTCAGAGGAAGATGAATGCCCTCCTCCCAGCTAACAGCATGAAGCCATGCAGGGAGGGTAGGATTCCTACTTTGCCTAGGTACCTATCGCCTGTATTGGCACCCACAGTGTAAGACATTTTCCAAGCACCCTGTCCCTGCCTGCCCTGAAGCATAACGTTTGACCCATCTTTATTCCAGAGTTTTCCCACCATAACCAAAGGCAAGGAGGTACTAGCGTACGTTCACATGCAGAATACCCCAAACCTTTCATGCAGGGTTCTGATTCACCACTGCCCTGCATCTTGTCCCGGCACGTATCCCACTGCAAAGTGTGGATAAAATAGTACTAGATCAGAAAGGTAGAGATTGCACCCACTCCGTGCTGGCATAAATGGCTGCCCCTTGTGCAGTCTAGCTGTGCCTGGGATGTTGCTATCTGGAGGGGAGAGAACGAGAGTGTGTAGAACCACTGTGAATGTCTGTCCTGGGCAACGCTATGTAGGTCTAATTTACTGGGGTCAGATATGACGGTGAAGGGCGTTACTGAAATGCCTAAGACTGATGGATGGGATTGTGCTCTTTTTTAATGTGTCTCGGTGTAAAGATTACTATTGGTTCAAACTCTCCAGCTTTTCAAATGCCAGCCACAGTATCGGACTCGATGGCTGTGAACGCTAATAATAGTGTGTCTTGATTATCAGTTGTTTTCTGTCTTGTTCTGTGTGGGAAGCAGGGCCGTGACACATCATATCAAGTGTGTGCTTATATTTTTATGCATAATTATAAAAACCTGTTAATTCTGCCTTGTCTTCCGGGTGTGTTGGCATCCTGAAAACATTAAATACAAAGCAGGAACTGATCTAAATAAATGGAAGAGAGACAGACTCTGAAAGGAATGTTTCTCCCAGTATCTTTATATTTAGCATGTCTCCGCCCCCTCAGCGTTCTGTGGTAAGGATCCAAATGACTGTTGCTTACAAGAGTGATGTTGGAGGCAGTGTGGCCTAATGGATGGAGCACTGGCCTGGCACTCAGGTGACCTGTGTGGCTATTCCCAGTTTGGCCCATAGCATGCTAGGTTCCCCTCTCAGTGCCTCAGTTTCCCCATCCGTAAAATGAGGCTAGTAATACTGACCTCCTGTGTGACCTGTTTTCAGAGGCACTGATGGAAAGCGCTAGAGAGGTTCTGTTATTGTGTTGATTTGGCCTGTAGAAGACTCTAGCTTGTGATTTTTATAAGGGGAGGCAAAAGCCTGAACAAACCAATGGGCATTAGGCTAGTGGACTCAGACTATGGATAGATCATTAGTAAACTTACACTAAGGAGCTGGGAGACCTAAGAAGTCCTTGGCCTCTCCGCTAAGATTCCTCAGCCAGAGGAGTGGGTGGGCAGTTATCGTGTTGTCACGTCTCTCTCAGACTCTGGACCGAAACCACCGACTTGTTTCACACAAGGCACCATCGCAGCTGTCCGATGGTAACAGCTTTTGGTTGTGAGTGAGCCAGGCTGGATTTCAGCCAATGACCTAGAAGTGAAAGGCTCTCTAGGACATTCCTGATCCCTTGAGCTGTCCAGTCTCGTTGATTACATTTCCTAAGACACGATGTTAAATTGAGGGGGATCAAGCAAGTTGCATTCGATAAACTACTTTCCAATCTGGGTTACGATGCCACTGCCACAGTCATGTGACCTTGGTAACGCCTGGCTGGATATTAGCAGTTTGGAGAGAGTGATTGAGGTTAAAATGTCACCATGAGCCAGTGGAATAAAAACACCTTCAGTAGCCCCAGATTCCCTTGCTCCACATATGTGCACCCAGATTCCTGCAAATATCAGTACCGAATGGCCCGAGGACACAGCAAAAAAGCAATAATGTAAGATTCTTGTATGGATTTTAATAATTCAGTTTCCAGCCTTTAATATCTTTGCAGTTGTCTTGTTTTTGTTTTTTTCCCCCCCTCTGGCCGGCCATCAAATCCGGAGATGGGGAAGGAAGGAAACAAACAACCCCCACCCCAAAACCCCACTAACAAGGATTAATTCTTTCCCGTTAACTTGTTCCTGTTCCCATCAATCTTAGAATGAAGCCTTCCTGCCTTCCCCAAATCCCTGACAATGGCAGGGTTGTCCCTTGTCTTGGGGAATTACTGATGCCTTCTAACACTTTTCCTTTCTTTATGATGTTTGAGGGGCAGGAAAAGAACTGGAAATTCAGCAGGTGGTTGGGTTGCTATACCAGCAAAAGCAGAAGGGGAAAATTGATATTCCCTCTTTTCATATGCAGATACCGTGGGTGGGCATTACATGTAGCTACTGGGGATCGTTACAGTAGTCCTGGGGACCGTAATTTGATGTTGGGGAACAGCATGTGTGCCCTTTGCTATATTGCCTTTTCAAGGGCAACGCCTTTTTCTTGCAGGTGCTCTCAGTTTAGGAGCTCTCTGATCTTGCCCCTCTCTTTACCCTCTCAAATAGGGGCCTCCTGGCTGTTGCCCTTTTTCTCCTCCTTCCTCGGTGATTCCCAGCAATGGGCTCTTTACTCTCTCTTTCAACCCTGGTGTATTTCCTTCACTAGCTATTTCCGAGTAGCATGGTTTTTGTGGCTCCGTGGGATGAATGGTGCAAATATCTATCCCTTCGGCATGGTGGGCAGAGATGGGAGTCTGACAACCTGCGGCCCCCAGCTTGGCTCACCATGCTTGGCTCTGTTAAAACATTGAAGTCACTAGTTAGTTAACCGTTAGCACCAATTAATTCAAAGCCGCAATTTGACACGAAGAAGCAAAACGGCATAACCCGGGGTTGTCTTTGTTTTGTTTCCTTTGCATGCCACCTCTTCCTGGATTACCCACGCTGCTACTGCGCCCTGTGTGTGTTTAGCTCCCTGTGTTGTCAGGGGAGTACCCTTGACACTAGGGCTTGCTCCGCTTCCTTGATCTAACAGTGCACTGAGTTGCAGAACCTGAGTGGTTGAGTGAGAATGAGCTTAGATTTTGCAGCAGAGGGAGTGTTTTAATGTGCCGTGAGGATGTTTGTAATTCTGTTGCACATGTATTTTTCTTTTAACGATAATTGTACATGGGCCTGCAGCTTAGGGTAGGGAGGTCGAAGTGAAATGCTTTGAGTACGTAAAGCTCAATAGAAATTCTAAATATTTCTAATGGGTTCGGAGAGGATAATGGGACTATAAGGATAATGGTCTTTCGGGGCCAGGGGGTAATGGATGCCGGAGAGTTAGCGTGTAGGCTTTGCACTCCATTATAACAATGATGTTGACCCTTCCAAACCAGGGCACAGTGACACGAGCATATAGCGGGGTGGCCAAAACTACTGGCCCTCTGAGCCACATACGACAATCTTCAAAAGTTCGAGAACTGGGGTGCGCCTGCTGAGCCTTGGGGCGTCAGCCCTGCTAGAGGGGCGCCCTGTGGGGCTGAAGCCCCGAGACCCCCTCTTTGCTGGGCAAAAGCTAGAGATGATGTGTATTGGGGGGGGCACATGCCACCCCAGATTTTTGCCAGGGTTTGCTGGGTCTGCTTGGTCACATGGTGCCACTGGGTCCCCTCCCTGCATGGCAGCTGCTGGAGCCGGCAAGCTGGGAGTTTTGGCTGTGGGCTAAAGCCATGGGCCTCCAGCTATTTGCCATTGTCTCTCCATGGGGAGCTAATACCTGGGAGCTGCAGGGAGGGGCCGCTAAGGGTATGATGAGGGGCGTGACTCAAGCCGTTGGGGTGGGCCGAACTTTTAAATTGTGCCCCCTCTGCTCTCAGCAGGCACTAGTTGTCTCGGGCAGAAGCCCCTAGCCCCACCACCCTGCTGCAGGGGAGAAGTCCTGAGCTTCCCCCCAGTCTGGTAGGCGGAGAATGGGGGGACTGTGAAGGCTCCACTAGTTGTATGCAGCTCGTGAGCTGCGGTTAGACCACCCCGTATAGTTCTGTTAATGTGGCGGGAAAGGAAGGGGTAAGATTATTCCAAATAACTACCTACACCTCCCCCCACCAGATCCCGCCCGTGTGGTGAACATGCCACCCATCCTGTATGTTCCCATTGGGATACATGGCTACATCCGCTGTCCGGTGGCAGCGGAACCGCCGGTTACCTTCGTCAAGTGGAACAAAGACGGACGCCCCCTGCGAGTCGAAAAGGTAACGTCGTGTCTGGGTGAAGACAAAGGGGGCTGTTTTGGAAAGAGAAGTGGGGGATGCTTCGAACGCGGCGGGGAGCTGTCGAAAGGTGACGCCATAGGGCGCCACGGGGAAGGGTCTGATTGGTCTCCTTGAGGACAGGCAAAATTATAACTAGCTATCTGCCCATGAAATACTCTTCCCGCTGCTGCTAGCCTCCCCTTGAAACCTGCCCCCTCACGGCTCACGCATACGTGGGGTCAGCTATTCATTTTCTCTCTCTCCTTTCCCTTCCTCCTCCCTCAAGCTGCTGAAACACTTACCTCTGCTGTGCTGCCGGGGCAGGAGACCTGAGACTGTTTCTTCCGTCTGCCCCGGTAGGGGGCTTTGAGGGCTGCCTGGACCCTGCTCCGCAGAAGGCTCCCCAGGCTGAGGGAGCACAGGAAGGAGGAATGCACCAGGAGAACTAGAGGACTGAGGGGGGCACAGCCTGGGCCGGCCTACAGCCTTGTTCCCCTTCTCCCAGCTGTGTGAGGTGGCTGGTAGACAGACAGGGAGCTGGTCAGGCCAGGGTACCACAGGGACCCAGTGGGAAAGGTTCTGGCAGTTGGTTCAGAGCGGGCCAGTCAGGCGGGAATGCTGTTGCGATCTGGGGCCAAGGTGCCAAAAGCGTGTGGCAGTAGATGTCTGTACGTGGGAGGAGCTGCCTGTTCTTTCTTGCCCTAGGTGGCCCTGTGATAGGGACCATCATACAAATGTGCTTAGAGTACGACTATGTTGCAAAAAGCCCCCAAACCCATGGCAGCGAGTCTCAGGGCTTGGGTGAACTGACTCAGGTTTGCGGGGCTTCATGTGCTGATTAAACTTGTCCTACCATGGGGTCTTCGGTCTGGGTTCTCATATGGTTCCTATCAGTGCAGTATCTAAACCTCACAAACCTAATGCTGGTGTTGCTGTTAAGGTGACTACCTTGGCAACTCGGAGTTTTATGGGAGGCTGATGTTAAAAGCCCGTTTAAAGAGTCTCCATCCTGCTATAATCCTGGCATAACAATCTGAGCAAGAACTTCAGGCCTTTAATATTTAAACTAAGCATTCAACATTTAAAGTTTTGTTCAAATATTAAAGGTTTAAAGTTTTTATTCTGACTGTTCAAACCAGGGTTCGCAGCAGATCTAGAACATGGCCTGTCGTCTCCGGTATCAGCCTCCCATGGCATGGGCATCTCAGATCATGTGATTTCCATAAGATGGCTGCTGTCAGCTGGAGGAAATTCGGAAATCCTGGTTGTGAATATAAATTCTTGCCCCCCAATTATTCTTCACGGAAAGGTCTCCTTTCAGTTTGTTTGGCTGAGTGAGATGGATATGGTCTAGATAATACTTAGTCCTGCCACAAGTGCAGGGAACAAGATAACCTCTCAAAATCCCTTCCAGTTCTACGAGTCTATGACAACTTTTTGACCCTCCTTGCCCCCTTTAACCTGGGTGCTGCACGCATTTCAGTACCAGTGAAAAGGGGTGATGGCAGGTGTTGGAGCAATAGCCCTGGAAACAGGCATCCGTTGTCCGCAGCACAGGAACTGGCAGTGCTAATACCGCCCCGCTCAACTCTTCCCTGTTGGGTCCACTGCTAGGACTGAGAGAGGAATTCACTCTCTCTGGTGCACTGAGTCCTTGACCTCTCCGAGGAGAATAACAAAGGCCCAGTTGTGCTGATGACTTTTCCCCCCCCTAATGGGGATACAAAAGCGAATGGACTGGACCCCCACCAATTCATCTGCTGATAGTAATGACTTCTGAACACGACTGATCTGGGTAGTGTATTTAAATTAGCGCCCCCGGCAAAGTATTCCATACCCCATTACCAGGGCCCCGTGCCAACGATTTTGCCTATAGCAATAGATTTATACCGTTCAGATAGATCCATTATAACGAGCCGTCACAGCTGGTAGCCGCAAAATGATTACAAACATATTTTTAAAGCAGTATTTAAAACCCACTGTGTTCAGAAGAGACTTTTTTTTGTTTATGAAATCACCAGACAAGTAACCCTTGTTCTGTGTCTGTGTCTAAGCGTCTCTTTAGGTTTTAAATTCCTGAAGGTAGTGACATTGCCACTTTGTTTTCCTTTTAAAACCGTTGTTGTTACAGATAGCATCTTAAGTGTTTTACAAACATGAGAGATGTTACCTTAGGAGATTTTTTTCAAGGCAGTTTAGGGGATTTAGACATGTTACTTTAAATATAATGGAAGGTGTGTATCAAGTACTCAGCCAGAGCCTGTACGCAGCAAATAGGCAGAAGCAAAATGACGGGATTAACTATTTCAGTGCCACTTGACACCAAGCACCTGGCGTAAGCCTGGTGATGTTCCAGAGAAATGTTAGTTTAGTAAAAAACACATCTACTTTTGGCTGCAGCACGGTTGACGAAATTGGTTTCAGCAGCTGTCATGTTAAGTTCAAACTCTGTGTTTCTCCCCACTGCTGGGGAGCTGAATCAGAATTATGTGGAGCGTTGGAAGAATTTCAGAGAAGCAGCAGCAGCAACATGACTTCTCTCAGGAAGGATTAAAAGAATTTGTTCAAATGACGTCTTGAGTGGGTTTCGTGACTCGGTACAAATCTTTAAATGGCAGAAATGTTGTTTAGGATGGTCCAGGAGGAAGGACCAAGAGTAATGGCATGAAATTGAAGGAAAGAAAACTCAGGCTGAACATCAGAAGGCAGTAACTTCCCAAGATCAAGACTGGTTAAGGGTTGAAGAGCTCTCCCGAGAGAAATGCTGGCACCTCCATTGTTCAGAACAATAGAAACTAGATTGGATAAAATATATTCACCAGGGAATTAGGCAGCAATTCTTCATTGGTGCCCAGGATGGTGGCTTTGGTGGGTCTGATACAGTACAGGTGTTTTCCATCTCTGAAGAGAGGATTTCGCAGTGCAAATACAATTTAATATCTTAATGAGTCAAGAATCAGAGAGGTAGCCATGTTAGTCTGGAATAGCAGGAGTAACAAACAGTCCTGTGGCACCTTAAAGACTAACTAAAGTATTGAAGCATAAGCTTTCGTGGGCTAATACCCACTTCATCGGATGCAAACATGTTTTATTAGCCCACAAAAGCTTATGCTTCAATACTTTAGTTAGTCTGTAAGGTGCCACAAGACTCTCTGTTCCTCCTGCTATCTTAATGAGGCCTTTTTTGCCTCTGCTTCATGGGGGTAGGAAGCTCTAGAGGTTGAGGAGCTCTGGAATGCTTTGATAAACAGTGTGCACCATCTGGATGTTCCATTGCTGTGTATTGGCTGGCTCCTAAAGATGGTTTTTATGCTCTTTGAGAAGCCTCGCTTGCTTTGTGGCAGACTCGGGCAGGAATGTGTTGATTCATAAGATTTTTTTAAGTCCAGAAGGCAGACCATTAGGCTAAACTAGTCCAAATGGGCCAGAAGAAACTATTCTCATCATCTGGTTGGCATCTTAGTGGGTTTTTCAGAATCTAGAGAGAAATTCAAGGAGCTGAAAAAGAAAAATTCTGGAGTGGTAGAAACTCTGCAACCAGGGAGCAGAGGTTCTAACTCCTGACCATGAAAGTCCCACTTATCTGGTCTGCAAAGGGGATCCCATCTGTGATATGGAGCTATCATTAGTAGCTGTGCTGTATTTGAAAGTGTCACAAGGTGAGTGCAGAAAAGGGAGTGAAGGGTCTCAGACAATACACAGGCTCTCCAGCCCAGAAATGACAGGTACTCATTATTACAAATAAACTTGAGAATGGATTAAGATTTGGACATCTTGCAGAAGAATTGCAGGCAACACCCAGGGAATGTTTTGGGATCATGGATAAGTGATAACTTCTCTTGGCCTCGTGGTAACTCCCATCTCTTGGTCATGCAGTATTCTGGCTGGAACCTTCTGGAAGACGGGTCAATCCGAATAGAGGAGGTAACAGAGGAAGCTCTCGGCACTTATACCTGTGTGCCTTATAACGCCCTGGGTACGATGGGCCAGTCCCCCCCTGCCCGACTGGTACTGAAGGTAACATACCCGTTTGATTCCTTGCTACCAGAAAACTTTCAGTAGTTTCTTAAATGATGGTATCATGCCAAAGAAGGTGGTGTTGGGAATTGGAGTACATGCAGGTGTTTTATGTAAACCATGTTTTTTTAAAAAAGCATGATTTTTTTAATATTGAAATAATATTTTATTTTCAAAATTACATGTCTCTATTTCTTTCCATTGTAGAGTCTTTAATTGCTGCAATGGATGGTTTGTACTTGTTTCTTTAATTAGCTTTCAAATTGTTAGGGGAGTTTCAGATCTTTACATAGAGACTTTTTTCTACGAAAAAGTGTTCATGTGCACTGAAAAAAATAGGTGTGGGCCCTCAGTAATGGTCACACTGTGAAAAACACAAGCTCAAACACAAAATTGATTAGCAAATAGTCTGCGCTAGATTTGTGCCCAACACTGCCTTGCTTGTATATTGAACTTTTGCAAGTTAAGAAAACTGGAGTGTTTGAAGGGGCTTATACATCTCCATCAGGGTTTATAGTTTAAAGCAATGGAACTTGTGCTCCTAAATCACTTAGATGCTTTTGAAAATCCCACATTAGGTGCATAAATACTAGCATAGGCTCCTATTTTTGAAAATGTTGGTTTGTGTTTTATTTTAAATCATAGAAACTTTGCTAAGATATTGAGTCAAAAAAAGTTACCATTGAAGCAAAGATTTTTGCCACTAAAAGATTTTATAAAAAATACACAATTTTAGCCCTCGATGCTGCAAACTCTTACGCACATGCTTAACTTGAAGCCCATTAGTACTCCCAATGAAGTCCACGAGACTGTTCTTGTGAGTAAAATTGCCGTGTAAACTTTTTTGTAAACAAAAAGACAAGCTGAGTGTTGTAATGGTTAACATTTTATGTTGCTGTTTACATGACGATGATTTGTAAACCTGTTAAAGCTTTCAACATAAAGAAAAAAGTTAGTTACATAACTGCTTAAGTGTTTGCAAGTTCAGGGCCTTAATTTCCAATATTTTTGTCCCCATTTAGTTGTGTACAATTCAGAGATGATACCCTCACAGAGTAGTCCTCTAGAAATGTTCCCAGCATTTATAACTTGCTGTGAGCTTCAGTTGCTGCAGCGCACATTTTCAATTTGTTTTACAAAGCCCCATCCTGATTTTAAATAAACGAATTTTAAAAAATCAGGTGTTTTACATCCGTCTGCCCTGATGAAGACCCACTAGTTCTTAACTTGATTTGTGAGTAGATCTGCAAGGAGCGATTGTGTGTGTACACGTGCCAATTGCGTTTGCTGACAGTTACTTGAGTTTTCTCTTGGCTGCAGGACCCACCCTATTTCACGGTGCTACCAGGCTGGGAGTACAGACAAGAGGCAGGGAGGGAGCTGTTGATCCCTTGTGCTGCTGCAGGAGACCCCTTTCCTGTCATCGCCTGGAGAAAGGTACCCGGCCTGCCAGACAAATCTGCAGTGCCTTTGGCTTTTGATGAATATTGCAGACAGAGAAGCCACACTCTCTGTCCCGGTAAGAACAAACTGCAGGTACAGCTGCTTCGCTTCGGGCTGCACCACTGCCGTCCTGTCCCGCAGGTGGGTGGGGGAAACCCAGCTCCTGACAGCCAAGTGTTTAATACCATGAAACCTTCACAGCGGCATCTGCAAAGCTGAGCACAGCCCAGGCCCCCTCTTCCTCTGGCTGCTCCACACTGGTGTCCACTTCAGGAACGCCCACCGAAGCTTCCCCGTCCTTTCTGCTGCAGGATGGGATAACCCTCCTGGGGCGCTAGATTGGGACGGCGCCGCATTAGCGTGCTTGCGTCACTGCTGCATCAGCAGATGAAGCAATGGTAGGGCCGGGGTTCCCTGGGACTGGCCGGGGCTGCATTTTTGAAAGTGTCCCTCACTCAGTGGAAGCTACCGGGGTGGTTTTTTTTAGTGTAGTCCCGCAGCTGCTTTGGTCCCCTCGTGGAAGGTACATTCTGCAGCCTGGGCCATCCGCCCGCCTGCGTGTTCTTCATTGTGACCAGCCAGCCTGTTACTTTAACACCTCCCGAGGGCATACGGAATTGGAATGGAAAGAAATACTTTACTGTTGTCTCAGCTGTGTCCCCAAGTGCCCCTGTGACTCAGCCTGCATTAGCATGATGATGACGTCCCCATTCATGGGCCGGCTTTATGACAACGGCTACTATAGCCCAGTGGATTTTGGCTGGATGAGCAGCCTTCCCCTCTTCTATACAGTCTGCTAGCTAGGGATGGGGAGTTCCATCTTTTGCTCTGGCTCTTCTGCCCAGATACACAAGCTTCTTATTTACCAATAGTCATTCCTCGGTGGCCAATATAGTCACTCATTGTGGGCTTCCCAGGTTCCCCGTGCTAGCCAGCGTGCCCCTTCCCTCAAGTCTCCATTCTCCATATAGAAAAGCAGTCAAACCAGTGGGACCTGCTTAGCCCTTTGTCCCTACTGCGGGACCTTCTCCCCAGGCCTCTCGTCATCCTTTTACTGCGCTTTCTTCTCTATTTGCTGCTGTTCTGTGCAGCTCTCCAGCCCTGCGCATATGATGCACCAGGCAGGGATTTCCCAAGCACCACGCCACATCTAGCTTAGGAGAAAGCGTGGGAGATGGCAAGGCTCCTACCAGGACCAACAAGTCCTGTTGGGGCAGTCAGTGCAAGGGTACACCAGCTCACGGTGGAAGATCATGCACAGCTGGCATTGCCCTTGATTTTTCTGGGTTGGAGGCAGAAGATAATAAAGTAGCCCAAGTGCAAACCTCAGTGGACACGGGTAAGAAAATGAGAAATTAAATGGATTTGCTCACTCCTCTAGAACACTTGCATCTTTCTGTCCATCTTTTTTCCTTCATTTCTTTTAATCCTCTTCTTTATTTTTCCTGATTTTCAACACCTCTCCTTCTGCCCCATGTTTTTTTCTGTTTCTTCTGCCTTGATTATCCCTGGGCATGTCATCCGCCAGTATTTTCAGTCAGGACTAGTCTGGGCTTACCGGGGTTCCACCAGAGAACATAAAACCAAAGGCCCGCACACACACATTAAAGGCTCATGAAAGCTACTGCCACCTCAAACCTAGCTTCTGTGGCGAGGCAACTGTAGGCCTTGGATTCAGCATTGATAGTCACCTGGGGAAGTTGATATATATATATATTTCACTCACTCACTCACTCACACCCACCCCTAGCCATTTTCAGGTGTTGAAAGATAACATTGCAAAGAAGGCCAGTAAATCCCAACAAAGCTATGCACAAGAAATCCACAGAAAAGCTATGCACACATGTGGAGAATGAGGACTTCGAAGCCATGTAGTATTTGTACAGCTTCAGTTTATGGGTGTGGATGTGGCTTGTTATGGAATCCGGCATCTCAGCCATCAAAAGAGAGACAGTCACTTTTTTTGTCAATTGAAACAAACAAAAAAAGCACCTAGGCTTTTCTTCCTGAATGGTTCCAGCCTTGGTAGGCCTGCTTTGTGAAATGTCCTTTTGAACCTTTACTGAAGAACACTATGGGATGGATACAGTTTACTTTCTAAGAGCAGATCAGAGTTTTATTTAAAGCATTTGTATACAGACATATTCTCTACTCGGTTGTACCATTGCAACTGAGACAAATTTGACCTGTAGTCTGGAACCTTAGAACCAGGTAAAAGATAAAGATCACATTTTTAAAACGGGGCAGGTTTGTTCTTAATGGTGCATTTGCAGGCTCCAGTGGGCACTGAGTGGTTACTCATTTTAGGTTCTGAAAGTGTCACCTGTAGCAATCAAAGATCCATATCACTCACCCTATCTGACATAAAGCTCTGGCTTAGTGTGTGTGATCATATCTCCTTCTAGTGGCTGGCACCAGAGACTACAGTAGTCTGCTACTTGCAGCTAAAGGAGCTCTCTTTTATCTCAAGTGCTAGAGAGACTTGTGCTTTGGATGCTGAACGTCCCAGGTTGAATCTCCTCTGAGGTCCGTGGTGTCCGTATGTCTGTGTGTTTATGCTTACGTAGCCAAGTTGTAAACACGGCTCTGTTCTGCATGCGTTACCTCTAATTATCCTGCCATTTTAATTGGCATGTTTAACTGAAAATCCATAAATGTGCTGCCATCTGTCGAACTTTGTAGCCAGCCCCACATGCTGGAATACCTGGAGCCTCTTGACCCCCGGCTGGTATTCTGTGGGTCTCGCACGTAGAGCCTAGCTAACAGAGTGTTACCTCAGGCCGCTACCTTGCAATATGCTTCTGAGTTGTTGGTTTTCTTCCCCTCTGCTCTTTCTCTTCTTTGCTCAAGGTAGGGAAGCCCAGTAGAAGCAAGCACAACACCCTTCCAGGTGGCAGCCTGCAGTTCCGATCCCTCAGCAAGGACGACCATGGGGAATGGGAGTGCGTCGCTACCAACGTGGTCACAAGCATTACTGCCAACACTCACCTTACAGTCATCGGTAGGAGAAGGCCCAGGGCTGGTCGGCCAGAGGGAAGGGGCTTGGGAGGGCAAGGCGAGAGGGGATAACTGAAGGGGAATAGGGAAGGGTGGGGGAGGGGTAGATGGAACAGAAGGAGCTGGTATGGTCAAGAAGGCGGGAGAGCAAAGGCCATGCAAGAAGATAAGCAGGCAAAGGGATCACTGGGAGCAAAGGACCGAGCTGGAATAAAGGGGGTTAGGGATGGAGGCGGAGGGGAGCAGAAGAGCAGCTGAGGGGTGAAGAAAGGTGCTGTGTGGGAAGGATGAGGTTTGAGAGAGAGAAGGACAGCACTAGTCTCTTCAGGTGCCCTCCATGTAGGACATTAGGGAGGGTGGGGAAAACATCTTTGGATTCCTCTCCCAGCCTTCCCTACCTTCTTTTGTGTTCTGAATTGATCTGAGCCCTGTGTCTCCAGCATCTGGCTCCCTGATGGTGTTTTGGTACATCGGCACTGCAATTTAAGGTGTAATTGTAGCATGGGTAGGCATACCGGTGCTAGTTTTAATCTAGCTACCGCAGGTAACAACATGACTGGGGGTGCAGCAGCACGGACTTGAGTGCGGGTTAATAACCCAAGCACCTACTCAGGGTCCCTGATGGGCTACAGTCACACCTTAATATGTAGTCTAGACGTACCCTTTGTTTGCTCCTGGAGTCGATTACCGGGGCTTTCAGCTTGTGAATGGATTGGTCGTTGGGTAATTTGGAGGCAGGGGTGCGCTTCTCTGTGTCTGGAGAGGTTCATGTTTCCTGTCTATGATCGCTCCAAGCTGTATGTCTGAAAGGCACTACTCAGGGATGCTTGCCATGAAAAGAAGAGCAACGTTTTCCTTTAATTTCACACTCCAGTGGTGCTGTCTCTAAATCTCTGTCCTTCTTATTATGGCCACGTCCTGAGGCAGATTGAAAGGCTCCCCTCTTCGCTGACCAAGTGTGTCCTCCCCTGCCGCGGCACAGTTAGAAGACAATTTGGTTAAATCTTGAGGGTTTCTTAATCCTGTGAGCTCCCAGCCACTGAAGTAGGTGCCTCTGTGGTTATTACTGGACTTGCCTGCTGAGAAGGCCGGGTGTGAAGTAGCTCTGTGTGCCCAGCTCACCTGCATGTTTCCCAGTAATGCCTTCTGCTGGGAGGAGCTGGTGCTTGGAATGGGCCCCTTCTCTGCATTATGAGACCACCAGTACAGACAGAGGTGGTTGGCACCACTGACTTACCTGGATGCGTTCTCCAATGGGACAGATCTTGCCTCCTGAAAGCAAAGTTTTAAACGCCCTCTCTGAGTGCACAGAGGTAGGGAAAATGTCCGCCCAGTCCTAAGAATAAGCTCCCATTTATCTAGATTCCTGTTGTGTCTTTAAACAACCATAAATTCTACAGTCCAAGGGCTACCATTCTTCTGGGTGACTGGCCGCACATATTTATATTTCTCTCTGTTTTGCCTCTTACACTGAGTTTTTCTCTCTACTTTCAGGCACAAGTCCTCATGCCCCGTATAATGTGCATGTCATGGTCTCCATGACCTCTGCCAATGTCTCCTGGGAGCCTGGCTATGACGGTGGATACGAGCAGACATTCTCAGTTTGGTACGGCCCTCTGTGAGTCATCCCAGCATGCTTTGCTCTCTGCTTCGTTTCCTCTCTCCTCAGCCAGAACTTGGAGCCAGGCATAGGCATTGCAATGTCTAAGCTGGGGTGGGCCAGGAGGTGAGGGGAGCATTCCACAGCCAGGACAGCGGTGAAAAGCATGGGGTCGGATTCTAAACCGGTGTAAATCCGCATAACTCCATTGACTTGAATGGGGCTCTACCCACTTACATCCTCTGTGACGTTTCTGCTCTGAGCGCTGGTGCCCCAGAACATTGAAGTGTTTGTGTGTGGCGGGGAGGAGGTTCTGATATATTTTTTCTGAATGCTCTGCTGCTGCTTAGTTGAGGGTTCGTCTTAGTAGACTGTCTCTCTTCCCCCCCCCCTCTTCCTATCACCGCTGCCAGTGGATCTGAGAGAGAGATGTATAAATCGACACGCACAGTTGTCAACCCCCTTGCCCTTGTGTGCGTTTCTGTTGCAGAAGGCTCTAGGTCGGTAGTTCTCAAACTTGTGGGGGCGGCGACCCTTTTTCCCGTCCCCGCGGGCCGCCGCAACCCCTGTGTCCACCGAAATGCTGCTGAATGGAATGCTTCCAGTTTCGGCGGCATTTTGACAGACATGCCGAGCACTTCAAAGTGTCCGCCGAAAAGCTGCCGAAACCGGAAACTTTCACTTCGGTGGCTTTTCTGGTGGACACTTTGAAGCGCGCGCCGTGTCCACTGAAATGCCGCTGAAAGCAAAAGCATTCAACTCAGCGGCATTTCGGTGGCACGGGGAGCTTGCGACCCCCCAGGAATTGCCCTGAGACCCCCTGGGGGGTTGCGACCCCCAGTTTGAGAACTGCTGCTGGGTCTTTCATTGGTCCTTCTGTCAGCCCTGGAAACATACTCTGCTTATATTCGAGGGGAAATACATTTTTACATTAATTCCCACCTGCGTTTCACATGTTCTTCCCACCTACACCTAGTTAAAGATCAACTGAAAATCCTGTTCTGAATGCTTAACAGCCAAATCCCTGACAGGAAATATAGAGACTTTAAAGTATATGCTCAAGAAACGGGACTATGTCAAAAGGCCACTTTACTCCACAACTGCCTGCGGGTATTCAGAGTTCTAGAACAAAAGAACGATCATACTGGGTCAGACTAAGTGTCCATCTAGCCCAGTTTCCTGTCTTCTGACAATGGCCAGTGCCTCAGAGGGAATGAACAGAACAGGTAATGATCCATCCCCTGTTGCCCATTCCCGACTTTCTGATAATACCACTCAGGACTTGCACAGAATACGTCTCCTATTTGCTGACTTCAATAAGCCAAGTGAACTTTTGTTACATGTTTACTCCTCTTAGCCGTATTGAACCACCGCTGCTTAAGAAAGCGAGCTGCATTCTACTCCCACTGGCACATCCGCGACGTACGATCCTGCTCCCATTGAAGTCCAAGGTGGAATTCCAGCTGGCCTCAGTGGAGCAGGATCAGACCCCGTGTTCCGAGAGGGAGAGCACTTCGACCTGTTGAGCTGTCCTAAAGGCAAAGACCACTTTCTGCTCCCACTGGCTCTGCAGAGACTCTAAGGAAGAAGACGGTTGCTTGATGGAAACAAATGATATAACAAAAGGGACTCTTATTTTCTAACTGTATTGTCCGTGTTCTTCGGTTTTACGGTAACGATTGGCCAAAACAGTTGACAGTTGCTAGAATTAAAAATCTGTTTAACACCTGTCCAGAGTAAACACCAAATTCAGGTAGCTTTTGAGTGTTTCTGGATCCACACCTTAAGCAGCAGTGCCAAGATTCACACATCCAACATCCCCGAACAAGGAGGCTTACAGCACAGGGATCAGTGCCAGCATTCAATCTACAGCTCCCTGGCATGGAAGGACCTGTAGGATAGCACAGGATTCGGGCCCCTGGCCGCCAGTGGTGTTGTGACTCACACGTAAGTGCCAGAGATTCACACTCCCCACTTGTGACTGAAGTAGCACTCCCTCCCCCACTAGCGCAGCTCTTTAAGCCCACCTTCCTTTCCCCCACGGGTAGTGAACTGGGGCCAGGCTTCTGCAGTCTACCCTTGTCGTGGGGATCGTGGTGGGCTGCAGCACAGGCGTGTGTCTCATTTGGATGCTGAACTTATTCTCATCCTGTTCCTTCTCAGGATCTCTGTCAGCTGAAATCTGAAACGTAGAGGTGATGACGACCTTCTGTGTTTCAGCCCTGGTTCTTCTTCCCCCTTCCTCCCCTCCCCCTCTCAGTTCGTTTATTCGTTCGTTCTTTTCTTAAAGTGGCCAGATGGAGTCTTCGGATAGAGTGGAGATTGGATACATGCTTCCCATGATAAATTCTACGCTGCTTGAGACCCAGCACTGTCGGAAAGTGGGGGCTGGGCAGTAGTATGAGGAGACAAAAGAAAGGGGATAGAGAGAGAGAATGAGAGAGACAAGGGAGAAAAAGAGCTCTGAACAAGCGAGAGAATGAGCTTCAAGTGCAGAATTCACACAACTGCCTCTGATTAAAATGTCCTTGAAAAAGAATGATTACGCCTCCTTCCTTTTGAAACACGTCTCACCTTGGAGGAGGAGGTCAGCTGCTGCTATTTGCTGCCAGCTTCCTTTCCGGATTCTTTGTCTGCTTCCTGAGACACCAGGATCCCCCATCTTCTTTGCGATTCCCAACAAAATGAGACTAAAGGGAAAAACAGTGGAAGGGGAAAGTGTAGATGGGGGAATATTCGCTCAAACCTTGTGTAAGGACTGTACAGTGGTATTGGACCATAGGTCCAGGGTGGTATGGGAACCACTTCTGGGTAAAGGAGGAGCCCACTTAGCCTTAGTGTGAGGCTACAAGCCATCTCGAAGATTATAAAAGGCTGGATCTGTATGGCAGAAAGGCATATACCATAGTGAACCTTCAGATAAGGGTCTCAGTTTATCTGGCTTTGTTGTCCAAATATACTTTTATTAACTGGCCAGTGATTTCCAAATTCATGGACAAATTGCCTGAGGAATACAGGGATCAGTTCTTGGCCATCGTTTATGAAGGGCGTGTCGCTGCTCATACTTCCCTCCAAGCAGCAATGGACAAGTCGGATACTGCCTTAAGTTTGATGGCTACAGCAGGCCTCTGGCCTTCCAAGATTCCACAAGAGACGCAGAATACAATAGAAGTTCTACCGGTTGAAGGTGCTCAACTCTCCTCTCAGAAGACCGGTGACGCAACGTGCACGTTAACTCTCTTGGGCAAGCCTTAGTTTGTTGTGTGTCTGCACCTCAGTTACAAAAGAGGAAACAGGTTAATCCCCAAAGTACGTGCTGTAATAGCAGCAGAGACCTCTAGAAGGAGTTCTAAGACTTCCAGGCATGACCTACCAGCATCATTTCTAACAGGCACCTCTCACCAGACTTAAGTGACTTTGAAATAGGTGTTTTGATACACCTGTCTAGGACAATATACCAACTGTCTCTCATCTCATACATTCAGACTCCCCATTTGGGAGGAATCCATCTCTTTTTTTATTTTTCCAGCGAAGAGACCGAAATCACATTGGACAAGTGGGTACTCAGCCTTGTAAAGTAGGGATGTGATACCCAATTTACCACTCTCCCCTTCCTCAGCTCATCCTCTGTGCCCTTGTTTCAGGGACCAATCTCATGAGATTGTTTATTAGACCAATAAGTACATTGATTAACATTGGGAACAATAGAGGAAGTTCCTTATCACAGAGGGAAAGGTTTTTATTCCTGCTATTTCCTGATTCCCTAGAAAGAAAGGCTGTCTTTGGCCATTCTGGACTTAAGAACAGATTTATCAAGAAAACAAACTTCTTCCAAAAGCTTCATTCTCCCAAAACTGAAGAGAAGCCCCAGGTCTGTGCCTCCTCCAGACACTAAGCTGTGCTTCCAAACAAGAAGCACAGATGGCCACGTTCCAGCTTTACAACTGCCCGCTATAGGGGTGTAGCTCAAGAAGGCTGACCCTAGGGGAGTGGGTTGTTAGCCTCAAATTGGAGGAGAGATTTTTGCCAGATCATAGAATAGCTTGATACAGTGTGAAATCCAGCGTGAAATACGCTGGGCTGTAACAGATTGCCCTGTCATCATCTCAGAATTGACTACAAATAGTCTGGGAGAGGATCTGAAAGAATGTGTGGTCCAGGTAAAATGCCCCAGCACAAATCCAGAGTCACACCATTGGTTTCATTGGAGTGACTCCTGATGTGCTCATATGTACTGGTTATCACAGTTTGGCTGCATGTCACCAATGGGGTTGCACTTAGGGGAAAAATTGCTCTGTATTGGGAACTTAGTTAATTTTGCTGATGAAGCGTGAGCCAGAATTGACGCCACCTTTCTCTGCAATAGCTGCGACAGCAACAACAGAAATAAAAAGTAACAACATGTCCTTTTTGTCATGACCAGTAATCAGGATCTGAGTCTGAATACCTACAGAGAGCAGGGAGAGAAGGTGCTGTTTGTGGCCATGGTCAGACTGTAAGGGCTTTTCGTTAAGGGCCTGGTGTAATGAGGGAGGGCTGGCTGGAGTGTCACAGTAAATAAGGTGTACCGTGGGACTGAGTAGAGAGCCCTTTGGCCCAGAATACTTCTTCAGTCCCATTCTGTCTTTCCTCTGACCCAGTTTCAAGGCAACTCACTTCTGTAGGTGGCAGAATTTCAGCACCTTGCCCACACGTTTTGCTGGTATGTGAAACCCAGTCCCTCATTCAGGGTAGTTTCATTATTGCTTAAGGGATTGGCTCTCTCTCGGTCTCTCCTCTTTCTTTCATTCATTCATGCTTTCTCTCAAAAGCCCCTCCACTTGAGTTGTTTTGTCTTCTCTCTTGCCAGGATGAAGAGAGCACAGTTTGGACCCCATGACTGGCTGTCTTTTCCGGTACCAGCTGGTCCTAGTTGGCTGCTGGTGGACACCCTGGAACCAGAGACCGCCTACCAGTTCAGTGTCTTGGCTCAAAACAAACTGGGGACAAGCGCCTTCAGTGAGGTGGTCACTGTGAACACGCTAGGTGAGTTGGGACAGCATGGGGATAATAAAGGAGCTCAGAGAGTCCCGGAATATGAAGAGAATGGAGATGGGTGGTGAGATGAGGCAGGGTCCTTGGGTCACATTCAATAGCCTGCTCGCGTGTTAATGGTGCCAGCGACATTGCCCATACAAATACCAATATGTCCCAGGGCTTCATCATCAAGCACCATGGGATTCACCAGATTGCAGAGAAATGTTGAAATCTTGTCTTGTTTTGAGGGGTGACTTGTTGGCTCAAGAGTTCCATAACCCAATACCGTTCACCTCCAGGGCTCCGTTTCACATGGAGTCCAGGCTGTTAGTCACCAAAAGGCATTGGCGCTAACTGATTGTAATGTGCACCCTATCTCAATCCAGATCACAGCATGGAATCACCATTTCCGCTGGTTTTCATGGGGTGGTCTCAAAAAGATTCAGGAACGAGTGGACTTTATGAGAACATGTCACTTTGGCCTCCTTGTATCTGACTTCTTTGCATGTTTCAGAGAAGAGGCCTTGTTGACTGCATGTCTTAAACCTACAGTTGCAGAGCAGTAGGAACTGCCCTAGTGGATTGGACCAGAGTCCCTCTAGTCCATTATCTGGTCTCAGACAGCAGCCAATGACCAGTGCTTATGAGAAAGTAATAAAATGCCCTTAGTGCTCCTCCGTTGTGCAGTCCTTCCCCGTGAATCTTGCAGGCGGTTGGTGGAAAGTAGCCAGTTATAGAACTTACTGCTCTTTTGTTCTTGACTCCACTAAAAGCTTTCTCTTCCCCATCCCCTCCCTTCAGCATTCCCTGTAACAACTCCAGAACCACTGGTGCTGGTTACCCCACCGAGGTGCCTAACAGCCAATCGGACGCAGCAAGGAGTCCTTTTGTCGTGGCTTCCTCCAGCCAATCACAGCTTTCCAATTGACCATTACATCATGGAGTTCCGCATAGGGGAGAGGTGGGAGATATTGGACGATGCCATCTTGGGGAGTGACAGTGACTTCTTTGCCAAGGATTTGTCTCAGGTAAGAGGTGGTCTGAGCACCCTTTGGTTTTTATAATGGATTGGCCCTTTCAGGGTTACTGATTGTGCACCATCTATATGGCAGCACTGGGAGAGCATTCTGGGAGTACCGGTAGGATGTCTGTCGCTTATTTCCCCAGCAGGGGCTAATTTGGTGTCCCTAAGTTAAAGACCCAGTGAAGACCAAATTCCCCTATTAGCCCAGGGGAAGGGTAGTCCCTCTCGAACAATGTTGAGGATTCCCACATTCTGATCTGGTGGAGGCATCCTGGTGCTTGATTTGCTTTGGTATGCTAAATTGTTGAAGGAAGCTTCTGACGAGTGGCTCATGTTGTTTGGTGCTGTAGGACACCTGGTATGAGTTTCGAGTTCTGGCTGTCATGCAGGACCTCATCAGTGAGCCTAGTAACATCGCAGGTGTCTCCAGTACAGGTAAGTGTCCTTCCATCCTTCCAGCCCCAAACAACTTAAGCACAGAGCCCAACGCAGAAAGGCAATATTGCAGTGTGGCGAGATGCAGAGTCTGATCCTGCCAGGTACTTTGAGAATTGAGAGCCCTCTGACTTTGCTAGGAACAGAGTATTGTGCAACTCCCATGATTACGTCCACAAAGAACTGCTGGGCTATGCAAAATGGCAAGCTTGGAATAGGAAAGAACAAATTGGCGCAACACAGTAGCACAATAGACAATAGCAAAACACGGCGTTATGTACTGTAACAGAGCACAATCTGGTACCAAAGATCGGTGCACAGCCCAAACCAGGGAATCACAGTGCATCGCAGCTCTGCCACATGCACTGAAAACAGGGCTCCAGCCCAGGGAATACACTGCCTTGACATGAAAGTGAAAGCTGCTTATGGTGCAGTGCGATACTGCACCATGGACTAAAAACAAAAGCACTGTAGCTCCACAGAAGGGACTGCAACACACAGCAGCACAAGAAAGCCCAATGCAGCCCTGCATACACCACAGCACAGAGGAGTGTTTCAGTCTGCGGGAGAACCCACCATATCAAAAATAGCAAGTTGTGATGGAAGTAAATATAATCCAGGGAAGGAGAGCTGGAAATAAGAACTATGGGAACCTAAATTATACCGGCTCAGAATATGAGACCAATGAGATCTCAATTATGGTGTGTACAGGACAAATCCAATCTAGCACTGCCCTCAAGTGGTATTATGCAGAAGCACTTTGCTGGATGCAAGTTACATACTTGACTTTTGTTTTTTTAAAGATTAGATTCCTCTCTTGTAGTTTGTCTGCCTGAATTTGCCAGCTCTTGGGTGAGTAGCTGACCTCCGCTTACAGCCAGGTGTAATTGCACAATGTCAGTTGCTACTGTCTCAGCCCAAAACATTCTACAAGCTGGTGCTAGTGACAGGTTTACAAGCATTGATGTGAACAACTAAGTGGATAGATGAAGTAGTCAGCATAAATCATGTAAAATCACCTCCCCCTAATTGTGTACACACACTCACAAAGAAGCTGGTGTCAAATTTGCTGATTCAAATCCTGTCAGATCAGCAGACTCTGAAAGGTGTTGGTTGGATAACTGCTCAGGGTACTGGTTGTGTGGGTCTCAGTGCATATCCAGTAGGCAGATGTCCCCATGAACTCTGGGGCGCTGGCAGTGATATGCAGGATATAAGAACATAGGAAAAAAACCACCTCCCCCCCCCAGCACATTCGGTCTCCTTGTTGGTAGTCTCCTCAGATAAAGGACCGAATGGGGACAGGACTGAATTCCCCTTTCACTTCTAGAGGTGATCCCTGCAACTCTTCCACTACTACTGCCAGGGCTATGGCTGCTCTCCAGTTAAGTGAAGGTGCCAATAGCGATGATGATGCTTTGTTTGTCTTGGGGCTACATCTTTGTTAGGTTCTGGGCTGAGACCCAAAAGCATCTCCCAGTCCACCTCCCAGGCATCTGAGAGTAACAACGTTCATGCTGGGCTGGATTTAAACCAGTAACCTAGCTGGGAAATGCTGTGAACCTGAGCACCAATCCCCTGAACCGTCCAATTCTGCAATTCATTTACCTGCCCCGTGCAAACCTCACTTTCCAAACAGTGATGAGGACCCCGGTTGTGGAGCACAGTTTCTTTTCGAACTCAGAGGAGTCTCCCTTTTTCTGCAGACATCTTCCCCCCGCCCGACCTGACGGATGATGGATTGGCCCGACCTGTGCTGGCGGGTATTGTTGCCACCATCTGCTTTCTGGCTGCTGCCATCCTCTTCAGCACACTAACTGCCTGCTTTGTCAACAAACAACGCAAACGCAAGCTCAAGCGCAAGAAAGGTGAGCCCTGTATTCCCTCCCCCCCCCCCCCGTGGCATTTTGTGGTACTCTTCCCTGTCTGTCTCACGTCTTCAGGTCAAGCTTGCCCTAACTTTATCCTTCACTGGGACTGTTTGGATCCTGGCCCTTTCCCTCTCACCTATTCCTCCCCTCTAATCTGAACAGATGGGTTAAAAAATGAACAAGGGGCAGAAAGGTGTGCTGAGGTCCGGAGGCTTTGAGAAAACCTCAACATCTAACCATGGCGAGAGAAGAAGAGCGAGCTTATGGGCTAGAGCAGCGGGAGGGAAGAGATGCGTTCTGGCTAGACTGGAGCCTCTGCTGCTGTCTGAAACCGCTTGTGATCAGAAATGGTAGCGTCAGGGTGGGGCGGGAGATGAAATTGAGAAAGGTACCTCGGCTGACGTGGCAGGGGGACCTTCCTAATGGTGATAATTGTCAGGCCAGTGGGTTTTAGGTTTGGGGATTTTTCATTCTTGGGGAGAGAACCTCTTTGCAGACTTTTTCCCTTCCCATGGCTCTCCAGTGCTTGGTTTTCAAGTCACTTCCTTCGGAGGGCCGCCAAGAACAACTGCTCATATCGCTGGTGTTTCCTGGATCATATCGCATGAGAACTCTCGCATTTTAGACTAGAGAGCAGGTCTGGCCAAGGCGTGGCTCTTTTATAGTTAAAGTGCAGCTTGCGGAGCCCCCTCATGCTCGCCCTGCCTTCTCCGCCGTCCAGACTGGGGAAGAGAACTCGGGGCATCTGCTCTGTGGCAGGGTGGTGGGGCCAGACTCTTCTGCCCCGCAGGGAGGGGTGGTCTCGTGGCTTTAGCCCCCATGGGCGGGAGGGGTGCCAGGGCTCAGGGCTTCAGCCAGATTCACCTCCTCGGCAAGCTCCACTCCCTGAGGCAGGTTGCGAGTGTTTTGCGGCTCTCAAACTTCTGAAGATTTAGTGTATGTGGCTTCAAGGGTCAGTGAGTTTGGTCACCCCTGCTATAGAGGATCACCCAAGGGAAATGGGGGAAACCCATCACTTAAGTTATATAAACTGGGACAGGAATGCCCTGCAGGGAAATTGACATGGGCTGGGGATGTGGAGGGTGGACTCTTTATCTCTAATGTGTATGATTTGGTGAAAACAGGATTGATAGCAAACTGTCTGGAGCTGTATGTTTCTCTGCGTCTATTAAAGCACTAGATCAACCAAAATTTGGCCTCTTGTCAAGTGTCTTTTTTTTTTTCCTTGCTGTCGATCGTAAGATTTTTGTCACCTCTTTCTGCCTAGCTGCGGCTCTTCAGCGTTTTCTCTTCACTCCCCCTTTTATTCTTTTCCAGACCCTCCTCTCTCGATAACCCACTGCAGGAAGAGTCTGGAGTCTCCGTAAGTATCTCCGCCTTAGAGGTGCCGCTCAGGCTGTGTTTGGTCAGGTAGTTTTGGAGGCACCTTCTTTGTAGGGATGCTGCTCACAGGAAATGGAAATATCTGACGTTGAGTGTCTCAAATCTGCTGATTCTGGGGTCTGATGCTTTTGGTGTTCCCTAAGTCTTTGGAACAAAATAGCCGACAAGAGACTGCCTGGCTTTAGAACAGAAGCAGAGGAAGTAGTTACCGAAGCCTGTCATAGGAGATTTCCCAACGGAGTAGTGCTGGATGTTTTATTTTGAGGTGGAATTTGTAGAATCCTAGAAGATTAGGTTTGCAAAAGACCTCAGGAGGCCATCTAGTCCAACCCCAACTAAATCATCCCAGCCAAGGCTTTGTCAAACTGGGCCTTAAAAATCTCCAAGAATGGGGATTCCACCAGTATCCTAGGTAACCCATTCCAGGTCTTCACCACCCTCCTAGTGAAATAGTTTCCTAATATCCAACCTAGGCCTACCACACTACAACTTGAGACCATTGCTCCTTGTTCTGTCGTCTGCCACCACTGAGAACCGCTGAGCTCCATCCTCTTCGGAACCCCCCTTCAGGTAGTTGAAGGCTGCAATCAAATCCCCCCTCACTCTTCTCTTCTGCAGACTAAAGAAGCCCACTTTGCTCAGCCTCTCCTCGTAAGTCATGTGCCCCAGCCCTCTGATCATTTTTGTTGCCCTCCGCTGGACTCTCTCCAATTTGTCCACATCCCTTTTGTAGTGAGGGGACCAAAACTGGATGCAGTACTCCAGATGTAGCCTCACCAGTGCCGAATAGAAGAGTATAATCACTTCCCTCGATCTGCTGGCAATGCTCCTACTAATGTAGCCCAAAATGGCGTGAGCCTTGTACTGGCAATTTTTAAGCGGCTGCTTAAAAGTGGTGGTGGATCCATAATGCAAGTTTCACTGTAGCTAAGAAGGTCACTTTTGTTTTTTCTTTAACGAGGAAATTTAGAGTTCTACGAGCAACTCATTTTGCCTTGAAGATTCCCCCATTTTATCTTCCTCCCCACACTCTATTGAAGACCCTGGATCACTGTGTCCCACTGGTCTCAACTCCTTCCAGAGCCCATCAGCAGTACTCAGTGCATCCTCCAGCAAGGGTAGATAGACAGGGGGTGTCTTTGGTGTGAGTGTAATAGTCTGGCCTCTGATCACCTCATGTGGTAGCTTCAGGAGCATCATGCAAGAGGCCTGTGCTGACCCTGACACTTGGTATTTTTTATCTTGTTCTGTTGATGTCCTCTTTTTTTTTTTTTATTCCTCCCCCTCCTGTGGGCTCTTCCATTTCACTGAGAAGACCGCACTTTTCAATTTCCTGGCCCTCATTACCCAAGTTGGATCTGCCGAGTCTCTGTGTCTAATCCTTCGTCCCTTTTCAAGCCTTAATCCTTACACTCCAGGGTTGGGGGGAAATCGTAAGTATTATTTCTTCCCATTTTGTGAGCTGGGATCAGAAGTGGCCAAATTCTGCAAGAGGCCGATGTTCTTGTGCTGTTCTTCCCCCAACTGCGATCTGAAGTACCAGAAATGGAATCACGAGGGAGAACATCTTACTGAGAGGTTTCCCAGCCTAGTTTTGCAAGAGGCTCAGATAATTCTAATGAACATACAAACCTTTGGGTACCTAGCCACCCTGAAGGCAAGCCCTGGACCGGTTTTCATTCAGTCTTGTGGGTCGGTGGAGCTAATTCCAAGAAATGGCAATGGATTGCCCCACTTGGGGAGGATGAGAGAATATGAAGCATTTCTCCGGCAGTCGGGGCTGGGGTGAGGGGGGGAAGTAATGGCTACTTGTTTAGTCTTCTCTCTTACGCATGCCCCTGCCCATCACACTGCTGGGGACTACGTTAGAAACACGTGAGCTTCTTCCATCATAATAAGGCCCACACTAAATTCTCCCAGGCCTCCCTTTTATGGGAACAGTTCAGGCTTTTTTCTTTTTGTGCCCAACTGCCCTGTGATCCCGCTGCGCACGCCCCAGATTTTTCTCCTTTCCACGTGACTATCCCCCCTCCCCTTTGTTTTTGGTTTCTCTCCTCTGTGGTCCAGGTTGTCTTCCGGTAAAGTGAGTCCAGAGAGCATCCGCACACTCCGCCCCCCCTCGGAGTCCTCTGATGACCAAGGCCAGCAGGGCAAGCGTATGCTGAGCCCCAGCAAGGAGAAGGAGTTGTCTCTTTATAAGAAGACCAAGAGGGCCATTAGCAGCAAGAAGTACAGTGTCTCCAAGGCTGAGGCTGAAGCCGAGGCTACGACCCCCATTGAGCTCATCAGCCGTGGGCCCGACGGCCGCTTTGTCATGGACCCTTCCGAAATGGAGCCCTCACTCAAGACTCGCCGGATAGAGGGCTTCCCCTTTGTGGAGGAGACAGACATGTACCCTGAGTTTCGCCAGTCAGATGAAGAGAATGACGACCCCATTGTGCCCTCATCTGTGGCAGCCCTCAAATCTCAGCTGACCCCTCTCTCTTCCAGCCAGGAATCCTACCTTCAGCCACCAGCATACAGCCCCAGATTCCACAGGGGCTTGGAGGGCACGGGGGCTCTGGAGAGCCACCTGCAGGCCACTGGTCAGGCCAGACCGCCAGCCCCGAGGCCTTTCCACCACAGCCAATTTTACGGTTACCTCAGCAGCAGCAGCCCTGGGGAGATGGACCCTCCACCCTTCTACATGCCAGAGGTCAGCCCTCTCAGCTCTGTCATGTCCTCCCCTCCTCTGCACCCCGAGGGACCCTTTGGACACCCCACCATCCCCGAGGAGAATGGAGAAAACGCTTCCAACAGCACGTTGCCCCTGACCCAAACGCCAACGGGGGGCCGATCTCCTGAGCCATGGGGCAGGGCTGAGTTCCCTTTCAGCAGCCTGGAGGCTTCTCCCATGATATTCCCTCAACAGCTCCACCAGTGCGAGGTGGCAGAGTGTGTGCAGCTGACGGCCTGTCTTCCTAGGGGCCTGCCCCCTTCCTCCCTCCAGGTCCCTGCATCCTACCCTGGCATACTGCCCCTGGAGGCACCAAAGAGTTGGACTGGCAAGCCACCGGGCAGATGCCAACCCTCTGTGCCCACCACCACCAAATGGCAGGACAAACCTATGCAACCTATGGCGAGTCAAGGGCAGCTAAGACATACCAGTCAAGGTATGGGCATACCCGTGTTGCCTTACCACGAACCGTCCGAGTCAGTCAGCCACAGTGGCACAAGCACATTTGGCCTGGACACCAGGTGGTATGAGCCCCAACCGAGACCTCGGCCTAGCCCTCGGCAAGTCAGGAGGGCGGAGCCCAGTTTACATCAGGTGGTGCTACAACCTTCAAGACTTTCCCCTCTGACCCAAAGCCCCCTCAGCTCCCGCAACAGCTCACCGGAGCTGACTGCCCGTGCCAGACCGCGACCAGGTCTCATCCAGCAAGCAGAGATGTCGGAGATCACCCTGCAGCCCCCGGCAGCAGTCAGCTTCTCCCGCAAGTCCACCCCGTCGACCGGCTCCCCGGCTCAAAGCAGCAGGGGAGAGAGCCCCAGCTACCGACCTGCCATGGCCTTCACCTCTTTGGCCACTGGCTACCCCTCCTCTCAGTGCCCCGCCCTTCCTGGGGACAGTATGGATGTTTTTGGACAAATTCCCTCTCCGAGGAGGGCTGGGGAGGAGATTCTTAGACCTGAGCCTACACCGACAACATTATCCACTTCAGGGTAAGTGTATGAATCCTATAGCTGCCCTTTATCTGCCTTTCCTTCCCCACCCTGCCTCACCCACTGCCTCCAACTCCCTCCGCCCGCCATCATCCTCATCCTCATCATCCTCATCTGAAATCATAGGGGTTGTCTGGACATGCTGCAGCATCCCTTTTGGAGGTGACTTCCAGTTGGCATTGGTAGGACCCTGCTCTGAAGAGGCTCTCGCTACTGGCACCGTTAGGACACTGCTCATGTTAGCGGGTTAAATAGGCAGAGGAACAGTCAGTCGTTGACGGTGTGTTATCTCCAACAGCTGCTCTTCCCCTCGCAAGTCTCTCTGGGATGGGGAGTGTCTGTGTCTTCAGATGTGCGGAGAAGAGCCTGTCCATGTAAGGAACTAGATTAGGGGTCTCGTTACCTGTGCTTGTTGGGTAAGTGACCAAGGTCACTGGCAGCTTCCTGTCTTACTTCCTGGCTCTTGACTTTCCTGGAATATTCGTGTGTGCCTGGCTCTCTGGCTTCCTTCTGCCCTTTCCCACAAAGTCTAGTGATCATAATGAATGACAGAGATGGCCTCAAAGGTCACCTTGCCGCTCATCTCCAAAAGTGATGCTGCAGCCCCAAGACTCGGGCGGGGAGAGGGTGCAAGGACTTAGTCCCATGAGCAGCATGTCAGGAGAAGAAATTCACCCGAGAGGAAATCAGGAAGCAGACGGTATTCTCAGATCCTGCCCCAAAGAGCGAGGCTGCTACACTAAACTCCAGCGGCTGGTTTTCCAGGTACCAGGGTTGCGCCAGGCAAAGCATCTTTCCGTTTCTCTTCTCTTTCACTCCGTCTCTGCCTCTTTTTCTTCTTTCCCTCGTCTCTTTCACAGCACCTTAGATCCTGTAGATGTTGTTTCCTTCCATCTTTTTTTTGTCTTTTGTTTTTAAATTCTGTTTTTCAAGTAGTGGGGTTTAACCTCTTGATCCCTCAACTTGTGGAGCTCGGGAATTAATGGCTTGAAGTAAACACTAAATTCAGTGCAGAGAGAGGAGCTTGGGGCAGGCAAGGAGGAAGGGTGATCTTCAAGCTTGTGTTGCCAGCCTTGGCTGAGGTGTAGGAGGTTAGCGTGGCATGGTTTGGGGGTGGGAGCCTGGCTTTTCACCCTGCGGTGCCTCTTGCATTTCACTTACACTCTCTCTGGTACCTGGAAGCTTTAAATCCTTAGAAATCCACTTAGCCCATTCAGCACTGTTGTTGGTTGCTGGTTTCTGGAGACTGGGTGAATGGGTCAGAGAGGGGTGCTTATATTGGAGGGGGGTCTGTAGTAACAAAATCAACCCCAAATCAATTCTGTTGTGGCTTTCAAATATATATATATATATCTCATCTCATGTGTGAATATATATGTATGGGTCCAACCAATCTAATATAGCCAGGACACTTTGATGAGGCCCAGCAGGGAGAGGGAAGTCACAGGACAGTTCTGTATTAGAGCACTGTTGTCTGCGCTTTTATGCAGTGTTTTCATCCGCTTTGTTGATTTCGTTCTTTTCTTGTTCTTTCCCCCTTTTGTTTCCAGCCTCGTTTGGTTTTGGGTTTTTTGTTTGTTTCTTTCCCCACTTCTCCTTTGGCGTTTTTGACGTGCTGATGTGTTGCGGAGCTCGGCTCTTTGCAGGTGTTGTTAACTGCTTTGTTTTTGATTAATCTCAGCTATCTGGGCAGTGTTGTCGAGACAAGCTTCTCCTCAGCTCAATAGGTAAGGGTGATCCATGTCCGAAAGGATGGCGTGGGGGCTGTCGGAGGGTGGCGGGGAGCGGGGCATGGAAGGGGCTTTTCCAATCCCATCTCTTCCTTTAAAGGGGAATAAGGAATTGTAAAATACTAGGACAAAACCTTTGCACACATGGTCTCTGTGGCTTTTGGGTTTTCCCACTCAACAGTGCCTCAGTGCTCTCACAGGTTCAGGGAGGCCTATCCACAGGCGGGATACAGATAGAAAGACTTGGTATGACTGTGACTTTTGTGGGGGCAAGCCTGGTGAGGAGGGGAGACAGTTGTTCATTCTGTATTGTGTAGGGAGGTGTATGGTCTAGTCATGGATCAAACAGGGGTGGGAGCCAGGAACCTGTAGGTTCTAATCGCAGCTTGACACTGACTCACGTGACCTTGGGCAAGTCACTTCACCTGTCTATGCTTCCACTTTCCTCCTCTGGCAGTGGGGATAGTAATACCTACCTGGGTGAGTGGCGAGAAATGGTCTGTGAAAGTGTTATATAAAGGTTCAGTGCTATTAGAGAATTAAATCTTGGGAAAAAAATACTGGATTTATCATATGGATACAAATAAGGGGCTAACAATACAACACGGACAGGAGCTTAACAACACCTAATAGTAGCTCTCTGTTTGACATCAGCTAGCAACAGTTATTTGGGACCGTGCTCTCATTCCATGAATTGAGTATAGGGAGCCTAATTTCAAAGTACTTCTCCAATGAAACCTTGCAAGTTGGCTTCAAACCCAACAATGATTACAGTGACTTAAGCAAATCTAGAAGATTTCTCTGGGAAAATACCTCTTGGAGTATCACTGGGGGCACTTTCACAGATCTAGCGAGGTCCAGCAACAGAAATGGAAGAGAAAAGTAGGAACTTGTTTCCAGACTCCTTTGTAGTGGTTCCTCTTCTTCCTTCCACTGAGTCCTTTAGTGCTCTAAGCTAGATGTTACCAGTTACTAGCTCTGAAGGTGAATCGAAGGTCAACTGAAGTGACACGCAGGCCAATAACAGCTGCGTGGGCTACCAGGGATGTAGTGTCCCAGGCCTACATTTATTTCCACTCTCTTAAAGCCTGTGCGTACCCATAGAGCAGCAAATTCCCAGCAGCCATGGCTGGGCTGCTTATCGAAGGGGGAGATCCAGCTCCTAGCCCAAGCATGAGCCTGCATGGCTGGATAAGAGACCTGCTGAGTGGAGTGTAACAGCTTAGCAAAAGCCGGAAGTGATCCCCAAAGGGATACAATCCTCCTAGCTCTCTCTGAGGAATCGGCTTGTGATGAGGGAGCCAGATAGGGATATCCGGAGGGTGTGTTGCAGGGGACAGTCCAGAGTTGGACATTCAACCAGGGGCGAGAGTGAGGTGTCGGAATAGTGGGTCTGTAGCACTGAGGCTCATCGGGGTGGGGGCAGTGCAGAGTGTGCGACTGATAGAGGGAGCGGTGACGTCTTTACTCTATGTCCTCATAGCTGCCAACCAGATAGCTTCAGTCCTTTCTGCAGCGCTTCAGAAGTCACGGGGGGGGGGGGGCTCCTTTTGGGGTGTTCTGCTTAGCCCTGGAAGCCTTGGAAACTTTCTGCCCCAGACCCCACACTAGGTACCCATGGCAGCCCTGAAGCCTTTTCAATCCTCTCCTCACGTCGATTCCAGGCCGAGATGTTAATGTGTGCTTAGAAAAGATCGCAGCAGCAGCCACAAAAATATCCACCTGCAAAGGCCCAATGGCCAGGGACTGAAATGCATCTTACTCTGGGGTTGGGGCGCAAAATCCATTGTTGTCGAGCCTGTTTCGCTGTCAGGTTCTCCCTCAGTAGGGGAGGGAGAGAGCCATTATCTCGAATGGGGAAGGCAGAGGGATAATAAATCCTGCACGCTAATAAGAAAGGAATCCCATAAACTACACAGCCAAGTAATTTCTTTATGATTTAGGGTTGTAAAATTGTCAGTGGATCAGGGGCAGCGGAGTTTTATACCAGACCCGTCAGGTTTTATGCCGCAATAATAAAAGTGGGGAGGGGAGACGTGGTTTACGAGGCTCTGTGGTGGCTTACCCATCAGCAGCGGGCCCTGCTAGCAGCGAATGGGATCTCCGCTGTGGGGATGCATACAGATGAGGAGGGATGGGCCAGGCAGATGGGGGCAAATAGAGAGATACAAGTGACACTGTATGCAGTGTTCATTTATGTTCCCCCCGGCATGGCTGGAGTGGGAAGGCCTTTGCAATATCTCTTGCCGTGTGAAGGGACAACAAGTTTTATTTGAGGGTGTGGGTAATTTATGCCATGATCAAATTAGCGCTAGTAACTTTCCCTTTTCTTTTAATGAACCCAACGTGCCCTGAGCGTCTCCTACCGGGGATGAGTTGGTTCTGTCCTCTCACTGCAGTAGGAAACCCAAAAACCACAGGGAAGGCAGATGAGCGCCTGGGCTAGCTCTGCCTCCTAGTCTGTTCAGTGCTGGCAAGCCCAGCTCCTCTCCTGCCTCTGGACAGCACAGTCAGTGCCTGGTACACAAAGCCTCTGATGCCTCCTAGGTGCAAGTGGCAAAGCAATGTCCGTTCCATGGGGGAGGAAGCTGCCCCACCCCCAGTGTGGGGAGGCTGACGACTCCTCTTGTTTAGTTTGAAACGAGTAGGTTCCCCTTTAAAGACTGTCCATGCGCTGATCCTCTGCATGCGTTTTGTGCCCACTCTCGCTTGGAGAAGTCGAGTCCTCTTGTCTGAGTGGTTTTCTTTGTTTTTTTTTCTTTCTTTTTTTTCATTTTCTCACTCCTGATTTCATGTATCTTCTTTTTTCCCCCTCTGTGATCTTTTTTTCTTCTTCCTGTCCTCTCCCAACCTTCTTTTCCTCTCCTTTCTCCCTTGTTCCTCTCCTGTAAGCATGGTGAAGTCCGTTGTGTAGTTGAGTTGTGTTGTCTGCAGACCCGTAGGCGGGATGCCGTTTTCCGGCGTGCTCCCCGCTGTTATCAGCTCCTTTTTATCTCATTGCGGTGGGGGTGGCTTGTCAGCAGCTCTGTGGAAAGGGAATGTGACCTCGGTGTTTCTCTAGCATCTTTTGGTTTTGAAGGATCCTAAGCTGATCCCAAGTGATATACCCACAGCATCCTTTGGGGTGGAGTCAGCAGTCAATCCCGCACAAGACTGGAGGGGAAGAGGAAACTCCTGCTCCTAAGAAAAGTCTCGTGGGCTCTTTAGAGTCCATGCAGCACACAATGGATCTTAGCTTGTAATATTTCCTTGCATGAAAGAGACCCAGGTAGATCAATGGCGTTTGTAATCTTGGCAGGGTGTAGGATGGAGTTAACCTGGCCAGGATTTGACCCTGTGGGATATAGGCTGTCTAGATGGTTTCAGACCCGACCTTTAGTTGCCAGGCTGTTACTGAAGTTCTCTACCCGTTTGTTCAAGGGAAGAGAGGCAGGGAAGACGTGTGCGGTGAGGGGAAACTTTTATATTGCACCCTGGGATCTTCCTGCCTCTTTTTGTGACTCGGTTTCCCATTCTGGTGGGGATGGGTTGCAGTTCTTCCCTAGGCTTCATCTGCTACTCTTCCAACCTCCTACATGCAAAGCCATTTGAAGAAGAGCAACAGAGATTCTTTGCTGGGTTGGACTAGTGGAGCTGCTTTTAGCGTAGGGATAAAGCCCTTCTTGCTATGGATTCTGGAGACTCTTGTTTCAGCTCTGCTAAGGAGGAGTGGTGAGGCGTGCAAGCTTTGTAACTCGCTCTTCTCTTCTAGATATTGCCCTTCGCACACTCAGGAGCGGGCTGCTTTGTGCGCTCCCTCAATAACGATGAGGCGCTTTCTGTCCATATGGTTCTGACTCGTGCTCCTCCGGCAGTGTGGTAAATTGAAGACAGACAAAACATCTCCATTAGTTCGTCTGACCCAGACCTGAGGCTTTGTGGAGTCTGGGATCTGAGTTCACTTCAGAACCTCGTAGAAAGTACCTGCTGCATTTTAAAAGCTGAGGTCAAACTCTGTTTATGGTGAAACGTGGGTTTAGTGCACTCGCTATGTCTGGCTGGAAACGGGGGAGGAGGGAGTCCTATTTTAGAGAACAAATGGAAATGAGTTTGATGGAGTTTCATCGTTATCTCTAATGGGCATTTTTCTAGCATCATAAATGTCACAATTGCTAATATCTTCTTAGGAGAGGCATGTGGCAGAAATGGCAGGGGCCACTACAGGTCAAGACTGATGGTATTGGTATGGTTGTATGGCCCAGGGCACCAGCCATGGAATAGGTGCTGCAGGTTAGAACTGTTTCCTGGTTCAGGACTTAAAGAACAGAAGCTTTTCACCCTGCGATGGAAGACCAGGACTGGAATAACCGGGGTCAGGATTGAGTTACGTTGTCAAAACCATTTGGACAAGTTCACTCAGTACCTGCCCGCCTATAGCAGCCACACACTTGCTTGTATCCTGTTGATCTAAAACTGAAAACTCAGTAAAATCAGGCATGGAGTAATGTGTGTGCCAGCTGGGTGCGGAGGGGGGCAATCATTGGCATTGTTTCGACCAGTTGTTGTTCAGCAGCACAAAATAATGTGTGGTTCATCAGAGAACACCAAACAGAGGAATGTTACGGGGTCACTAGCTTCTAAAATTAAGCTATAACCCTGCAGGAGGCAAACGTTGGCTTATTGAGAGGAATGTAACTGTAGTCCCTCCGCCCTTACACATCCTAAATCCAGCCCATCCTAGGAGGCTGAAATTCTCACTTGGCTCCAACAGGAGGGAATTGTGGCTTGTCTAAAAACGATGTTTTGTCCTCTGCTGAAGTTAATGCCACCTGCTTTGTGGGGAGTTCCAGCTATTCCATCAGAGATGGGCCTGAGGATCTGTCTCTTTGAACGTTAGTCAAATCTTGATGTCCACGCTTGAGCGGTGAATATGAAAGGGGCTGTTTTATACCCTAAGTCTTAATGCTTCAGGTGCATCAGCTGGTCCCCAGCTCCTGTACAGCCCTTGACGGTTTGGGCCACATAGACTCAGGGTGACCAAATGTCCTGATTTTAGGGACAGTCCCAATTTTGGGGTCTTTTTCTTATATAGGCTCCTATTACCCCCCCACCCCCCACTCCCTGTCCTGATTTTTCACACTTGCTGTCTGGTCACCCCACATAGACTACAGACAATACTCAGACTCTTAGGTGGGTAGCAAACTCTCAGTTTTGGCGGAGAGGTGCCTCAAGATAGAACTGGCAGGGGAAAGGTATGGGGAAGTCAATAAAGACTTTGTGAAAACTTGAAAATATATAGTTGGACAGACTTCATCCAGAGGGAAGGGTTTTCCTATACTCACCTGGCCCCAGTATCCTGTCTTCCAGTATCTAGTCAGGGAAGGACTAGCAGACTGGAAAGAACTTCACAAAAAACCTTATGCAAAAGAGTCCGTTTCCCATGCACCAAACTTTAGAGACAACATTTCCTTTCTAACAGGCTTTGGTGGAAGAATAAATCAGTGAAATAGGCTGGGGAAACTCACGCTACTGAACCCCTGAGTGAAAATCCCGTTGTAGGAAATAGAGATCTGCTCTCCCCCCTTCCTCCTCCCTGTGATAAAATCTTGTAAATACTTTCATTTCAAAGTCATGGTGTGTCTTATTCTACTGGGGAAGAAAATCAGAAGCCTAGAATCTAAGGATTTAACAGAACCTATCATCAGCTCTTTTTTCATTGTGTGTGTTGTGGCTCCGAGCCGTGATCCTGGAAGGGGGTACACCAACTTGCCAGCCCCAGCAATGCCGGCTTGTAAACTCTTTGTGTTTCTGTTTGCCATTTGGTCCTTGTTTTTTCCTGTGGGGTCGGGGAAGGGAAGGGTCCCTGCTTGCGGTCTGTCGGGGCCACTGTTGCCGTAGCTGGCGATGTTCATAGCAGTAACATGGATGCCGCTGTCCTGTTTCGATACGCCTTTTCCTTTCTCTTTTTTTAAAGGGCTTTGACGCGGGTTCCCAGAAGTGCCTTGTCGGACATAGGATCTGCCCCTCTCTACCTACTTTAATGGTTTTGAAATTACAGAAACAAATGCATTTTTAAGACGTGAGCCTCTGTACCGGATGTCTCACAGCGTGGCTCTTCCAATTCCTCCACAGCGTAGCCATCAGCAGCCATTTGATTCTGTCCACAGGAACAACCAGGGCTGGAGCCTAACGCCTCTCTATAAACTTTGCCTGTTTCTGCCTGACCTACACTCATCAATGGTATGAGAGGGTGGAAAACAGTGGACAGGGAAGTGTGTGTATGGGGCGGGGAGGAACTTACAGCTGTCCCAAAGGCAGTGAATAGATGGTGTCATGTTTCCACCAGCGTCGTATTTAGCTCCAGTGCAGCCGGCTGACCGTATTCCATCGGCCCAGGACTCCTCACATTTTCCTTCCCATGACAGAGGGTGACCGGTCCCTCCCCACTCGAGAACTCTTCTGGCCGGAGTGTGACGGGGGCCACTGATGGCACGTGTCTGCTTTTCCTTTCTAGAGAACGTCCATCTCCATCCCGGAACGCTGCTGCACCTGAGAGGCTCGAAGCTCTGAAATACCAGCGGATAAAGAAGCCCAAAAAGTCATCCAAGGGCTCCTCAAAATCCAGAAAACAATCCAGTGAGTGTGAGGATCACAAGACTCCCCACTAGTCTCCCTGCCCATCCTCCATTTGAGGCCTGATCCAACGCTCATTAAAGTCACTGACTCTAATGGGAATTGATTCAGGCTGGTGCGCTGTAGGTCTCTGTTTGAGCTACTATAAAACCTATGTTTTATTTGCTTGCTCAACAATTCCTTACAAAGGAAACAGACTCTTTTTCCATTAAGCAACAAGGGCTTCCCTGCTCCTTTCAGCTGTAAAACGGAAGGTCCCGTCTCCTGTTTTGTTTTGTTTTTCCCCCTTGGGATGTTACTCCAGATCTTAGTCCAGAAGAGGAAGGGGATAACTGCCCTTTGTAGTCCTGAAAACTAGCTGGAGAGCCCTGGAATGACCCTTCTTCCAATGCCTTTAGTGGCTCTCTGTCCTTTTAAATTCAAGATCCTCCTACATCTCTCCACCTACATCTCTGCTGTCATTTCCCCCTGCTCCTTCTCCAGCCCCCTATCTTCTCCTCAGGTCCTCTGTCCTGACTCTTCCCTTTGTCTCCTATTCCCCTGCTGAGCTACGTGCCGTCCCTCACACTGTCCCTTACACTTAGAACAACCTTCCTCTTCCTATCCTCCATCAAATCCCCCCCAAAATCCTCCTCCGTCAGCTGGGCATCCAATGTTAACCTTCTCCCCAGCCGAACCACAGAGCTTGGTACGTTATCCTGACTTAGACTGTGAGCGTCTCAGGGCCGGGCCCAGGCATTGGTGTTGCACGCTCTGTAAAGCACCACATTGGCTCATGGCATTGTCCTAGATAACTAATTCTCCTTATTTGTTGTCCTCCTCCTTCCCTCTTCCTTTTCAGATGGTTCTGCCTCCCAGGTTCAGCAACTTCCCAACTCTCAGGTACTGTGGCCTGATGAAGCGGTCTCCCTCCGCAAGAAGAAGAGACACTCTCGTCAGGATCCCTTCGCTCGCCTCTCCGCGTTGAAGGATGACCTTTGCCACCGGCAGCTCCCTGAGGACCAGACCGCTATTCTCAACAGCGTGGACCACGATGATTCTGGCGGGCATGCCACCTTACTTTAGCATGGCACCAGCCAGAGAAGGTTCAAAGGACGGGGGAGGAGGGGAAGGAGGGAGAGGAGACCTCATGAGCTATAGACACACGTGGGGAGTGATGGGGTGTGAGCTTCAGCCTGGGTTCTCATACCAACAAGCTGAAAGTGCACAAGCGTTCGTATTGCACTGGGTGCACGCAGTCTGTTTGGTATCCCATCCAGGAAACCCAGCATCCTGTCTTTGCCCACTGGGAGAGGCTCTCCCAGTCACAGGACACCTTCCATTTAGTGCAGATCATGGGGGGTGGGGTGGGAGGGAGGAATATCCTAAATTAGAGGGATGGAGGGAAAAATACCCCAGCCTCACCCACCCCCAGCCATTTGGAACGGGGAAAGGCGAGGTTGGGGCTTGCAGGGATTCAAACTTAGTGTTGTCATAAGAATGTGTAGTCCCTCAAGTCGCCCTCTCGCTGCTATGGCTTCAGTTTTATGAATGCTGGAAGAAGGATGAGATTTTACATCCTGGTTTCCAAAAGTACGTAGAGATTTAAAAAAAAAATCATAGGTGCAGACTACAATGTATATTTATACAGTGTGTGTTTAGATAGGAACATGGAAGTAAGTGAATGGCCTGAATTCACAGGAATCATTTGGATTCCACAGAAAATATAATAATAAATATAAACAATGAAGTGAGACAGAACGATCTAGACTGGAACTGATGACCCAGTTAATCTGATTCTTTTAGAATAATGCAGTACAAAATTATCCCAGAAAACGTTACCAGTGCAAAATCTCATAGCCTCTCCACCTGTTTTGCCCGAGGATGATGGATAACCCAAACACACATGATATTTTACTTCTTTTCCACCCCCACCCCCAAAACTCCAGGTGAGGTAGATGTGTGGAATCATGCAAGGTCACACACAGGGACAGTCTCAAAATGTGTTCATTTATGGCAACATCTCTCTGCAAACCTGCAAGGATGGGGAGAAGGGGTGGAATTTAAATCCAAGAATCTTCTATCTCAAACTATACTTTGTGAAGTTTGGTGAGGGGGTTTAGATTGACAATTTATTATTATTCTTAGTAATGTTTTGTAGTTCACTTGGTAAAATTAATGAAGTCTTAGAATATAAGATCTCACTAAAGGAGTGTTTGCATTCTTTAAGCTTTGCTGTAAAGTGAGGAGAGAGAACTGATTTTTTTTCCTGTGTAGAGTGTGAATGGAAATGGTTCGGCTGGTGTACCCTCCCCCCAAAAGTGTGAATTTAAACACTTCAGTCTGATTTGCCCCACTGATTAATATAAAAAGGGCAAACACAACTCCTGAGAAAGGGCTTTTGGAAGGTAACTTTTGATGCACAGAGCTGAGTAATTGCTTCTAGCTCCGAGCAGTAGAAACAGATTCCCTCACCTTGCATCAGTTCTAAATATGTTGCTGACATGTCCCCTCCCCTGTTCCGCCTCCGCCCCAGTTTTAGAATGAATGTGATAGATGCATTGAGTTTTAACACTCCCAGGATTCAGTCCGAGAAGCTACGTTGTCCTCCTTTTACTTCCAATTCTTCACCAGAGTGTATTTTCTATTCAGATTAGTTTGACTGATTCACATCAGTTTCTCTCTGGATTGCATAGGTCTATATACAAGGGGCAACTCTGGTGTAGCGAATGAGGCTAGGAGTCAGGACCCCTGGGTTCTATTTCTGGTTCTGCCACTGACTCATTGTGTGACCTTGGGCAAGCCACTTAACCACTCTGTGCCTCAGGTTCCTCATCTGTAAAATGGAGATAATGATACTTAAGCTCCTTTGTAAAGCACCTAGAAGTCTACAGATGAAAAGTGCTATATAAATGCTAAGTATTATTATATTCCTGTATTCAGAAATATTTGGGTACTTTCTAAGTGGCAAGATCAAACAGTGCATCCAGGTCTTTGTGTATTTCTTCCCTTGTGCTGGAGTGCTCAGATCATAGCCTGCCTGGGAATAAAATAGTTGCACTTCTTAAAGTATTTCCTGTGGGTGTTTTTGCTTTAAGTGAATTCAGGATGTAGAAAAAGTCTCAGGTGAATCCTGGGAGGACCTTGGTGGTACTTTGCACAGAATCTCCACGGCACAGGATTTTCCCTTGTATACTTCCCAAGGTTTTTGTTTGTTTGTTTTAAGTGGGATGGCCACAACATTTTCACCAATTTTGCTCTGGTTAACACATGATTTGACTATTATTCTTGCTAATGGTTGAACCGCAAAGAGCTCAGTGGTTTGGAGAAGCATCCAAGAGTTTCAGATGCGTTGTAAAAATGAACAGTTTAGATCAAGCAATATCTGAGAGTCAAGCTATTTGGTGAAATTTAAAAATTTCACCCAGAAATATATCCCAAGAAGATTTTTGTTAGGGTTTTTGTTTCGTCTCATCAGCTGTTCAGAAACAAGGATAATAATACAAATGACTGAACACTTTCAAACCTCAAAATCCTGATTAGGTTCAAACCCCGTCAGAGAGAGCTCTGTGATAAACCACGGTATTTTTTTCCAACTTAAAAAATTCCATCCAAAATGAGACAAATTTGCTCACAATGGAGAAGGGGGGGGGATACTCTGAGTAAAATCTGAATCTCGAGCACAGATTGGGGCATTTTGGCAAGTATACGGTTGGTGTCCCTGGCTAGGTGAGAAACCAACTTTGCCTGTGGCCTGAATGAGTATTTCTTTTGTGACTGTGTGTTTTAAGGATTGTCCTAGACTCCACTAGGACCCGGATTGGATTTAATGTCACTTGCACGCTCAGTGTTAAAACTGAGACCATATGACTTCAGCTCACAGACATTAGCGCCAGAGAGAAAAACAGAAACTAATTTCTAGCCCCGGTCTAACAGGCCAGGTGTTTTTTAAAAAAAGACTTTTTGTCAGTGGGGAAGGAAGCAGTTGGCAATAGGGACTATCTCCAAATTTTCCAGGAACCTCTGCCTTCAAGGTTCCCATCTTGCTTTGGGAGCAAGGTTCCCAATCTGTGGGTGCGTACCCACGTACGCTAATGTCACAAAACACTGGACACCCTCCAGTTGGTGGCACTGCACAGAGGTAGGCTGTTTACTCCTGCTTCCAATCCAGAGGTGAAATTGGCCCCTGTGCAGAGGGGTAGCACAGTGTCTACGCACCACTTAGGTCGCTCTGAGGCTCTATTTTGATGAGGTGCATAGGCCTTCTGCTGACTCTGTACAGGGCAAACTTCCCTTCATTTGCAGAGACCCTCCTGCTCTTGCTTTGTAACCACTTTCTGGGCTATTTGTGGTAGCTCTTCATATTAACAGGGTAGTAGCTTGGGTCTCTTGGGATGACTCAAGCCCCTCTCACTGTCCTGACTTATGTAGCCCTAGACGACTTGGATTGCAGGGACGATGGGCAGAATATGCCCCCTCACTTGGTCAGTCTTCTATGGGTTTGTTTCTTTTGCAGACACTTTGAGCAGAGAGCCCCCTACTGTCCTTCAACCCTTAGAGCAGGGGTCTCAAACTCAAACTCAAATGACCACGAGGGCCGCATGAGGACTAGTGCACTGGCTCGAGGGCCGCACCACTGACACACACACACACCCTCGCTGCCCCGGCTGTGCCCCCACTCCACCCCTTTCATGAGGACTAGTGCACTGGCCCGAGGGCCGCACCACTGACACACACCCCGCCCTTGCTGCCCCGGCTCCACCCCCACTCCACCCCTTCCAAGAGGTCCCACCCCTGCCCCACCTCCTCCTCTGAGCACGCAGCTCCCCATTCCCTCCTGGAAAGCACTAGGCACCACCAACAGCTTCTTGGCAAACAAAGCAAGAGCAATCTAGGAAGTCCAGAGCTAGAAACACACACGGCCCAGCCAGGCAGCAGAGAAGCCTCCACTTCTGGCCCCTCTGTCCTGCAAACTGCTATGGGGAGACCGGGGGGGGGGGGGGGGCGCCAGGAAGCTTGGCGGGCCGCAGGGAAGGGCTTTGCGGGCCACATGTGGCCCCCGGGCCGCATGTTTGAGACCCCTGCCTTAGAGACTGGGGCCGCTGCCCTCGCCAGCTCTTTCAGCTCCGTGAGCCATACAGGACCCTGGAAAGGGAAATCCAGCCAGTGAGCCTCACGGCAGCATCTTTTCTTTTTCAAACTATTCTTTAGCCTTTACAGCTGCCTCCTCGTGCTTAATGTTTGGGTAAGGGGGAGGTGCATGAAGGGAGACAATATTGGCTCCCTTCAACCATAGCAAATGTTGCCTGTGCTATGGCAAATGGCTTCTCCTTTTATTCTGGAAACTACTTTCCCAGCCATCTGGCTTCGATGGCCTTTTCACGTTGGCAACCTGGGACATTTGAGCTGTGCCAACCGTTCTCCCCTTTCCACCTTGTTGAAGACGTTTTGCCTTTTTCTCGGTCAGCTGCAAACTCAGCTTTTTATTTAACATGACAGAAAAATTCCTGGGCCAAATTCCCTTTTTGTACACCTGTCCTAGTTGGAAATTTTTGCTGTTTCATCAGTAAAATTATGGCCATCCCTCATCAAAATAGAGCCCTTTTTATTGGTTTTCCTGAAAATCCTAGGCAACATCCAAGAAAACAAAGTTTCACGGGAACCGTGAGGCACCACTGACAGCAGGAATGTTTTTCATCTGACTCTCCAGACCACTCCTGCTTTGTCAAGAATATAAATACTATAAGATCATAGCATCAAATCCATAGCAGTCTTGCACCTTTTGGGAAGCTGGTTTTCCTGCTGTGTAGAATATTTCTGTGTAAGAATTCTCCCCGTCACAATCCCTCAGCTCCTCTTCCCCACAATCTCAGTTGCCAGCTTTTTTACATGACAACTTTTCCTATTGCAGCTGGGTGTGATGATTGAGGGCATGGGCGGCAATACGTGGGGGATGGGAGTGCAGGCGCATTGCTACCATTTCTGCAAATCGACAGTGAAGATCTGTACCGCAGATCTGTACCATGAGTGTCAGCTGTGTAAGTATGGAACCAACTGACTGAAGCAGGAAAAGTTGAATTACGACTTTAGTGTTAGTCGTAGTAATAAATGTGACTATACCTTAGACTTCCTTTTAAAATTAGGGAGGGAGGAGCCAAGCAGAACCTTCCTCCTTCATTTTATTTTGCTAAGCAAATGTATATTGTCTCCCAGGTTTGCACCTGGATGCCCTGATGTAAAAGTTTTCTCTGCAAAGGGCTAGTTGTTGCCCTCCGAGAAAAGAGGAGAAACCGACCAAACGGCTCTGTAAAAGTTGGGGACGGGGGGTGGGGGTGGGGGGGTGTCCCCCTGACCTCGTCAGAGCGCAGGCTTTGTATGGCATTCCAGCCAGCCCTACAGATTTGTTTTGAAGCAATTAGGCCCAATGCTTTGAAACTCACATTTGCCTTGCAAATCAGTTCTTTGTTGAGAACGTCTGGTGATTTTGCAGTTAAGGTTAAGACTGGAATTCTAGAGACCTGGCTTCCGTGCCCAGCTCTTCCATAGACTGTGAGATCTTGAGTGAGTGACTTAATGTCTTTGTGCCTCAGTTTCCCTCCCTGTAAAATCAAGTAGGATTATTATCCCAATCTTAAGGAGGAGCTATGAAGCTTAGTTATTAATGTTTGTTGTATGATTTGAGATCTTCAGATGGAAAAGGCTAAGACCTGTATGGTCTTGCTATGTATAGATAGCTTCCAGATACCATGATGCATTATAAATTCACAGGATAGGAGTGCAACTTCCTCTATTTCCTTACTTCCTGTGAACCTCTTGGGGTTCACCAGTTGCTCCAGCCAGGAACTGGCAGTTGATTCTTATATAGAAACGTTTTGGAAGAACTGCAAAAGGGATGTACATAAGCGCTGTAGACATAGGTAGAGAAACGTAGGAGAAGAGGTAGATGTAGATGCACAGGATTCGGATATATTTGCATGTAAAGGGGATGTTGAGGGTGATGGGGAGGATGTTAGATGTTTGGAGTGGGGTGGGGTTGGGGAGAAGGCGAGAGAGGGAGGGAAGGGGATAGACGCAATAAGATTCTGGGCAGGGTATAGGAACAGGTGAGCACGGAGCACCCCTCTTAGCTACTCCAGGTCACGAGGGCCTGACCTCCATTTTGTTCCTCCGTCCCCGCATCAGGACTGGCTGTTTTTCTCTCTCTAACCATTGCAAATGATTTAAATCACCCGATCATGGAACCAAGTTGGCAGCAATGGGATGCATTCAAGCTAGCTGGCCCAAGGAGCGGAGAAGGGAGCTGCTTGAAAAAGATGTTCAGCCCAGGCCCCGTCTGGACTGGAAGGGAACCAAGGCTAAGCAGAGAGGAGCAGCCACTTGTACTGGAGCTAAGTCAGAGGGCCCTGGGCCCCATGAGGCACTAGGTTCTATTGGGTCCACAGAGACCTACCCCTTCACTCACTGTTGGGGTCTTTGCCTTGTGCATGGACTCAGGCAGGGAGAGAGAGCCATTGAAGAGTGAGACGGGGAGTGAGCAGGGCAAGTCGGTGGCTGCTCAGGCAGAGTCTTTGTTTCCTCGCAGACGTGTGGTCATTTTGAGGTGCATTAAGTGATCCCACGGACACAGTCCTAGGGACACTAGGCTGAGTTGTGGGCTGAACGGTTCTCACTTGTTAGCTTCCTAGCATCTGAATTGAGGGTGAGGATTTGAAGCACGGAACACCCACAGCATTTACTGTGCAAACCTCAGAGACCTCATAACTACGTCTCAGCGTGACCAGGAACAATATGTGCAAGGAACTGATTACTCGTGCCACCAGTCTCTCTGTGTGGCTGTGCTGGACAGTCGACTGTCAGCTCAGTTTCTCACTTGGCAATACAAAATAGCAGCTTATTTCAGTATCTGCTCTTAGCACAGGCATCGGGGTGGTTTTGCTTACTGTAGGCCGGCAAGGGCTACACTCTTCCAGCAGGGCTGTGAGCTGCCACTGGTGTCCAAGCCAGTGCCCCAGGAGGCCTCAGGATATCTTTGAAAGTGGCCTGTCCTGCATGCATGCATCACACAGCAGGTATGCAGATGGCACATGTTGCACACTGTCAGTATCCACGTGTGTGTGCAAGCGTGAAAATGGACGCGTGTCTGTATGCCTAATCCTAGTGTGTGCCCGCGTGGGGGTGATGTTTGTGGCGTAAGACACGTATACTTATTCTCGATTCTCCTTGTGTCGCTCCCTGAGCATCTTGCTCCCTGAGCGGGACGCTGTGAAGCGTTACACTCATTGGGTCATCCAAAAGTAACATACACTGTATCCATAAAGGAGGAAGCATGAACAGTGAAGTTTGTATTGTGTGTATAAACTAGAGATTTGCAAGTCTTTTTTTTTTTTTTTTTGCATAAAAGTTAGCTAAATTCTGCTCTTGCTTAAACATTTATAAATTCAGAATACCTCAATTGACTACGTTACAGCAGTTTTACACCTACATAATCTAGAGCGGAGTTTAGCACTGGGTAAGGGTGCTCTCCAAGATTCTTGAAAATCAGTGTATTTAAAGGGACGCTATCACATGGTCCTCTGGAAATGTTATACTTACCACCATGAAGGTGATGAGTACCTGGCAAGTGATTTGTCAGCACTTCGTGTCCAGTCAGTTTTGCTGTTTTGTTAGTGGTCAGTTGTCACATGCAGGGCATTGGAGGAAATTCACTGTACAGGTTTTTCTCAGTGCAACAGAGGAGTCTTACCAGGAGCCTGGGAGTCACGACTGAGTTCCCATTTCCTCTGTTGACTTGCTTTTTATTACCTCGAGTCACTTCCCTGTTCTGTGCCTCTATTTATCCATCTCTCAGACAGGTATAGTGCCTCCCAGGGAAGGTTGTGAAGTTAAATTCACTAATGTTTCAAAAGCGCTGATGGTAAATGCAATGGTTTAAAGACTCGTTACAGCTGAGAAAGCAATGATGGCATTGGTGTGTAAGGCCATGTGCCCTCAAACTAAACTGTGGTTTGGAAAGATTTACACACTCGAGATTTGTGTAAATTGGAGAGTTAAACTTAATTTGCACTAACTTACACACAACTCTACTTCACCTTTGTAGTAGGAAACCAGATCCCTGTTTGGAATTTAGTGTTCAGGGGATGCTCATAAAACCTTATTCTGCTCTCCGAGAAAGGGGCTTGAGGCAGTTAGATTTGGATGAGAGCTGGGGAAGCTAGGAAGTGAATTCAGTTCTTCCCTGCCCTCTCCGCTGGATTCACTCCATGCAGAGAACGTTCTTTGTCGTTCTGTCCCTATCAGCGGTCCTTTTAGAGATGGGTTTTTGTGCCCTCTTGTGTTTTCACCTAGTCGACTCCTCAGTGCCTGAGTCTCTGTTCCTTGTCTTTTGTATGGCAATACGTCTCTCACCCAGTTTTGCTGGGTAACCTCAGGACACATGCAATCGAGAGGTCCTCCCCAAGCCAAATCCCTGGGAGTTTGATAAATGCATGGTTTAGGACTTGACAGGTGGGGGGGAGAAAGGGGAGCAGGATGTGGGTTGCTCTGGGTCCTGGGGATTCAGATGTTGGAAGCATGCTTTTTGGTGATACGTAAGGATTTTTAATTTTTATAAAGTGGAGTGTTCTTGTTACTCCCAAGTACTGAGGGGCTCTGGCTGCCAGCTTTTTTGCTTCGGGACAGAGTCTAAGAGCTGATGAGCACCAGCAACTTCTCCTGAGATCAGGTGGCCTTTAGCTTCCAGGGCATTGCACAATGCATGAAATACCTCCTGAATGGCTGGAAGCTCTGGGGAGGTGTGGAATGGCAGATGGGATGTCACATAGCTGTCACTATATATAGGCAAGCGTGTTTGTTTGAAGGAGTTGGGGAAACCATGCCCCTTTCTCTCCCTGGTAGGCCCAGGAATCTCCTTGATCCTCCTTTCTTTCCAGACAGAGCAAGATTGGAGCTGAAATCTGCCTTCCCAGTGCCCCCATGCAACCCAATTTACCTCTGGGTATAACTAAGAGGAGGAGAGTTTGGCCCAAAGTTTTAAGTGACCAAAACCAAGATCTCTCTCAATAAAGCAGGTGGGCTTCTTTTCCATTCCTCTTGAGCTCACAGGAGAAAACTCCCTTGAGGAATAAACACACCTCTAGGGGGTATACATCTCCCTTGGAGAAGTTGATCTTGGGGCCTTAAACTTCAAGTACCTCCCCTGTTGTTTCTGAAACACCAGGCAACAATAAAACCGACTTGACAGGTCAGTGTCTGTATGACCCCACAAATACATGATCTTTGTGTATTGAAAATGGCATTGTATATACATTATATAAATACATATTTACTTTCTATTTTAAAGGGGAAGGGAAATAAATACTTTTTATTTAAAAGAAAGTACTTTATTAATATGCCTCCAAAATGTCCGGGAGGCTAGAGAGAGAAGCTGTTGGAGGTGGAGAGAATCTAACAGCAGGAGCAGAGCTAATATTTTTTAATTATGTTGCATTTAGAATTCTCCACTTCTTCATCCATATATAAATATTGACAAATAAATAAATATATATATATAGAGAGAGAGAGAGAGAGAGAGAGAGAGAGAAAATCAGATAGTTTGCTTTATTTTTGTACCCATGCTTACCTCCATTTTGAGCAACCCAGTATCTTAGGGTGATTGTGGGCTTTGTGATACAACAGACCTTCTGCGTGGCCCAAACAAAATGTCCCAGCTGACGGTGTCCTCTGAATCAGGTGGGTCCATTAGGAATTCATGTGATCTTTTACAGGGGGTGTTGGGCAATGCAGACGGTTTGGATTGCTTACTGTATGAGCTTCAAATCTATCTGCTCCACCTTATTGCTATTCTATTCTATTGCGATTCATGCCTGTGGCACAACTTATCTGTTCCGTGAAGTGCATTTCGGTTGTCACTGTTGTATACGATCACTTCGGTGTAAAAAGAAAAAAATAACTTGGGAGGGGCGGTGTGCATGGAAAGTTGGGCGGGGGGAAGTGTTTTAAATAAAATACCAGGAGGGGGAATGGCTGAGGCAAAGACTCACCAGACCACTAAAAGCTGGATGTGCGGAGTATTACAGCATTCGTTTTTGCCATGTGCGCCTTCTAAATGGATATGCAGGCTTGTGGATGCCTATTCTGGGAATTCTAGTGAATTAGGACTAGCTGCAATGAGAAGGTGTCTGTAGCTGTATTTCTGCTTCAGGCAGTGTTTAAAGTTTGTTTTTTCAGAGAAGAGAATTTTTACTTTATATTTTTAAAGCCATTTATTGGAAAACACATCCGCCCTTTTGTTTTAGATTAAGAAACCCAAGTCCTTACCACCTCCTGCAATTACCATCAGAGTGGAATGGCTGTGTTTTCGGCACCCAGCCGGGCAGCCTCCGCATTAGATGAGTTGGATCTGGAATGACCTGAGAGGAACATTAGATTTGGTAATGTCGAAGATGATACTGTTCCACAGATCTCTTCTGGGCCCCTCCTGAGCGTCTCCAGCTGTAGTAGGTCCTAGAAGGGGCACACCATTACCTCATTATGGTTTCCATTGGTTACTAAGCTTTGTAGGCCCTTTTAAGAATGTGTTTCCTTTGCAAAACCTGCAGAGAATTCAGCATCTAATAACAGGGCAGATTGGGGCTGGGGGCAGCTGTAGCTGACATTTAAGGAGAGATTTTGTTCAGCACTTTGGAATGGAGCAGCTCTCCGCAGCTATAGACTTCGTGCACTGGAGACCTCCAGTTTCAGGGGCTCCTCAGTGGTAGCAAGGCTTTAAGTGGATTTAATTTTTGTAAGCTTGGGAAGGCCATGGAAACCTCTGATGTTTGCAGGGAGTCCCTCATGTAACCTCTAGACAGGCTCAGGTGGGGGCATGTCTGTAGGTTTCACCCGTATCATGGAATTCAGTTACCCAGTGTAGCAGGGCATTGTCTATCTAGGTATGTATATACAGTACCTGTTCTAAAAGGATCGTAGACTCTGACGCCTCAGTAGGTGTCCTTGGGACTGCCTTTTCCTGTCCCTCTCACCAGGCTGTCCAAAGCCAAGGTGTTCTGTCTGTGGGACAAGTAGAGAGAGTTTTAGAGCTCTAGTTTTAGCTCCCCACAATTCCTCTTGGCCTGCAAGGTGAATTGCATGAAATAACATGCAATTCCTAAATGAAAATAAAACCCCACTCTCTTCCTGCTGGAGTTTGAAAGGGTCAGGACTGATAACTGCACTGCCAGTGCAATGGAGTCTACTGCTGAAGTTCTCTTCAACTTTTCTTCAAAGCAATATTGAACCAAACAAAAAAACATGACTCCGAATTTGGGCGAGAGTGAAGGTGGGTCAAGGCAATGATGTGAAAGACACTGTTTTTAAACCTAAGGCAAGGATCTTCACTCTGGGTTTTCCCTGTGGCATGCACATAGATTCCACCGGCGGAGAAAAGCAGAATATGGAACTGAGATCTGCAGTGTAGTTCAGAAAGATGAGTTTTCCCAATGCCGAGGGATCATGTATTTGACAGGTGAGCCAAACAAACAGTGGTGCCATTTGAGGCTAGCAGCAACACTCCGGTGGTCGTCTCTAAGACCCAGGAGTGGCTCAAGACCTGGATAAATGTGTGGCCTGTGTGCAGGAATGAGCAGTAGGAAGTCCTGAGTTCTAATCCTGACTCTGACACTAGTTTTCCAGAGTGCCTTTGGACTTATACAGTGGGAACCAACCGTACCTGCTTACCTTGTAAGGTTTAGGATTAATGAGTTAATGTTTGTGCAGAGCTTTGAAGCTGGAATCTTGGCCTTGAGTAGGTTCTAAGTATTATTATTATTGTGGACTTGAGGCTTCCAGCTTTTGGCTCACTCTGCCTCTTATTCTCGTCCTCTCTTTGGGCGTCTGACTCTGTACCACTGGAACCAGTGGGAGTTTTGCCTTTGAATTTAGTGGGAGAAGGAGCAGGACGTAAATAACAGGGAGGCATTTGCTACTGTTCCCATTATGCTCAGAGGTCAGAAACCCCAACACGTCCAGTCTGTGTTTTCTTTGGAATTGTTGTCTGACTTTGACAAAGGGAGGCTGAGCTAGTGGCCAGAGACTGGGCAAAGGGACTTGCCCTTCACTTGGAATAAGCAAAAGTGTAGCTCAGAGAAGTGGAAACATGGACAGGATTTCTGGGCCTACCTAGCATGGGTTCTGGCTGTGCTCCTCCCATTTTGGCCCAGTAGCCTGGCTCTCTCACCGACTCTCGAATCTCTTCCATCCCTTTCCTTACCCCAAAGGGGCTGTACATCAAGTAGGTAGTGGGAAAAGAGGAAGAAAACCACTGGAGGTAGCCTAAAGGCAATCTCCATATAGAGCAGGCTCCAGTCCCTTTCTCAAGATCTTATCTTGGAACATTTCTTTAATCCCCAAGAAATTTCTCGATATCGCAAGGTGGGGTAGTATTGAGAACCAGCCCAGTAAACTCTACTGTGCTGCTATCACCAACTCGTCCAAAACTAGCCCAGCACACCACGCTCTGTGCCAGGGTGACCCCAACCAGCAAAAGCATGAATGTAACCCATTCAGGAGGGGTAGGGATGCTAGGAGCTCGAACCCTTCACAACGGGTCATTTCTTTCTTCAGCGTCACCAGTTAGGACACTCTCTATTTTTTTATTTTTATTTTTTTTAAAGGGAGTGTTTCCAATTACAAGCCAAGATTTGTTCAGCACCATTTGCTAAGACAGCAAAGAAGTGTGTGGTTAATGGCACGACTAGGTTGCATTAGCAGTCAATATATGAAAGACTAAACAGTAAGAAGGACTTCCCCAGTCATCTTGTTTTCTTGTATTCAGGCTGGGTGGCTTACCATGCACTTTGAGCTTGGGACAGTCAAATTGTGGGGTTTTTTTTTGTTGGGGACAGGGGTGTTAGCAGCTGTCTTGTTTCCCCCATCCCTCTCTACCCCAGAAATCACTTACAGAACAAAACAGAAAAAAGAATGGCAAAAAGACATGTACGAAGCACACTTTCTGCAGTAATATTATTAACCCTCTGGATGCCAAATGCAAATGAATGGTGTCTCCTTTCCAGCCAGATGCTCTAGGGTTTAGGGAGTAACCTTGGAGGTGAGCGTCTGCTTTCTTTTTTTTACACACAAGCCCGTGTCCATCTGTCGTACCCACTTCCGACGTCGTGCGCGCTTTCGTCGTGGTTCATGCAGGGTGAAGCATCGGGAGATTTGCTTTAAATGGATGTTCTGGTAACTTGAGGATGATTTAAAACTTTAAAAGGACAAATAAGAGGGAGGGGGAGCAGTTTGTCAAAAAGGTGTTTCAGCAAGGACCCCGTTTGTCAGCCTACGTGTAAGCCCCCTTAGGATCAGAAGTGGGGGGGGGGTGAGTTTACAGCTTTTCCGAGCACAACCTTGGAGTGCTCCATCCATCCTCCCCCCCCCCCCCCCCAGGTGCACTTAAAGGACCAACCTTATGTTTCAGGTCCCAGTCCTGCTTCTGCAAGGCCAGTGCACGGCGTGAGGGCTGCTGATTTCAGAATGGATCTGGACGGGCTAATGATGTTGGGGATGCCTTTTTCCCTTCGGTTTGTTCCCTCTATGGGCTTCTCATGCACATCCTCCCTTCTGCCCCATGGTCAATAACTACATAGAACGTAGAACATACTTCTTAGGACGATCCTGCTCTGGGACAAGGATGGAGTGCCTAGCAGTCTTAGTCTCAACATTTTTTTTAAAAAAAAGACAACTTAGGACTTTCTGTATAACTGTGGACTTTCTGTTTGGATTTCTCTTGTGGGAAAGCCCTACGGAATTTTAATAACAAATGATCACCTTTCTATTGGTCTCTTGCATCATCCTATGGAGTTGAATAGAAAATTATATCCCTCTAGAATTCTGTAGGATAGTTTAAAACTCCTATATAAAGCTTATCATTTTCTACTCAATGTGATAAGTTTTGAGAGTCTGTGGAACCCTGTTACATTTCCATAGACCCCTATTGGTTTAATTCCCTGTTAAAGTGGTGGGACTTTCTTTAGAACTCCACGTGATCTTCTGTTGTGTAGGGTCTTTTTTATTTCCTTTTCTTAAAAAAAACACAACCTTGCCTATATTTAAAAATGACTTTAACCCTTGAAGAGACCATTCAACCTCGTTTCCATTTCTTGAATGTCGAGTATTACAATGTATAACACACATTAGGGTGCTCTTTGGTGCTGTTTAAATGGTAGCCAGTGGAACTGACTTTTTTAATAATAGTAATAAAAGAAACATTGGTCCCACTGGTTCCTTAATGTTCGTTGTTGTGGTTTTCCTTTCTTTTTTTAATAACGGTTAGTGATCTGAACTGAACTTCTGTGATATTTGGTTACTGATATGTGCACGTCAAACTGTCGGTATAGCGACAGTGCTGGTGGCTACTGCAAGTCGGGGTGGCTGTGTAATAATTTAACAGTTATTTGACCTTTTGTTTTCATTGTGTTTTTAAATTGCACAGATGCACACGGCAAAAATATTCGACCTGAGCCCGAATGGCAACTAGAGGGTTAATTTTTAATTTCAGGTATGTTGTTCAAGAGAATAAAATTTAAAAAAGAAAAACAGAAAAACAGAAGACTATTTTTTCAGTAAGCTTTTTTTTTCTGTAAACGATTTAGAAATAAATCCAAGACATGATGGTGCTGTACCAAAGCCTTATACAAAACTTATTCCGCGCTCTATATAATCTCTCTCTAGCTGTATTATTGCTCTCAGCCTGTTTTTGTGACAGTCTGTAAAATACCAGCAGGGGACTGGGACTTGGCCCTGGAAGTTTAGCCAGGGATGGTGCTTTGTCACTCGGGAGGAGGTGAGGGCCCCATTTCTGCTGCGGGAGGACATTGGTCAAATTTTGTTCAGTCCCTGACTGTCGTGAGGGGAGGAAACGGGGTGCTAAATTGTTCTTGGCAAGTAATGTAACCTCCTGGGGGATAGGCACAACTTTACTTTTTTCTCCCCTCCCTCACTGCCTCCTGCGAAGCTGACTCTGCAGAGAACCCCCAGGAAGCTGAGTGTTTCCTTTTGAGTCTTCAAGGCCCAGTTCATTTCTCTCTCACGGATGCACCCTGCCTCTGACATCCGTGCTGTTATGGAGAAGAGAATTTGGCACTAGAGGGAATATAACCAGCTAGTACCGAGAAATCTTCCAACTCAGCCATTTTGGCACTATACCTCATTTGGCTAAAGCAAACACCGACCTTGCCTGGTTCTCTCTGTCAAACAGTGTCTAGCTCCCCAACATTTTCTCTCCCTACCCCCAAATGAAGAGCTAACCTTATTGGCATTCACTGGAGGCAACTCCTAGCTGCTTCTAGTTCGGTGGCTCTAAGCAATAAACCCGCTCTGTCTGCCAAGGATGTTGGCCCCTCAGGCATCTGGACTACTGCCAATTTAAAAACATAGTCTAATACACATTAGAGGAAAATTAAGTTGAAGCCCTGCCTTAATGTGACTGGCTTGTCCCTAGACCTTCACTTGCTGGTATTTTAAGGCCTCGTAAATGACATCACCAGTAACATTGCATGTCCATAGATTGATTATTTTTTTTTAAATATACCCAGTTAAGAAATTATGGCAGTGTTGCAATGTTAAGTAAAACTAGCCATTCTGTAGGTGAATGATGGATTTTGGAATTGCTCAAGTTTAACATTTAATTGCTCCTCATGTAACATTACTTTGCTTCAGAAATGTTTTGTATTTTGATATAAATAAATATTTGCTTAAAAAATGCTGGCCTGTGGCATTGATTCTGTTTTAGTTCCTTGGTGTTTTGGTTATAACTCCCAGTCCTGGGGTCATGTGCTCTTGTAACTAGAGATGTGCCAGCTAATGAGACTTGGGGATATTCTAGCAGTGTCATAAAGGTAATGTTGAGTGCAGCAGCCCTGGTTCATGTCTGATGGGGGTGCGTGATTGGAGAAGTGGGATTTGGCAGCACCTTAGTCACATTACCCTCACGCAGCAAGTGTAAATGAGGAGACAGGGCGTGAGAAGACACTGAAGTTCCCTTTCCTGGAACAGGCTCTCCCCTCCTTCTCCACAGCCTTAGGCTATGGTTAGACTATAGGTTATAGCGCGTTTGTTTGTAGCGCTTCCCAATTTAGTGCAATAGGTATCGCGCTAGAGCCTGTGCACATTTAAACCTTGTAGCGCTAAAGAATGCACACATTAGCAGCACTTCTGGCGGCAGTGACAGTAGCACAATAGGGCAGGTATCCCAGCATTCAGCTAGGTCAGGGTTTCTCTGGCAGCCAGCAGCCCGCCCGAGGTGGGGACGGGGAGCAGTTGGCAGCCCGCCCGCTGCGGGGACTGGGGTGTACCCGGCAACCCACCCGCTGTGGGACGGGGAGCAGTCAGCAGCCCGCCCACGGTGGGGACTGGGGCCAGGGCACGGGGGGGGGGGGTCAGTTTTTTCTTTTTTAAAAACTGCCTTATCGTGTCATTGAGTGAATACGCAAAAAGACTTCTGACTGTGAGGTGGCTTTATAGTTGTGCTTTAAACGGTGACTTATTGCGCAAAATGTTACTTGCACTTGTGTAGGGTTAGATAATTATAGCGCTACTGGAGGGTTTTAGCGCTACAAAGTGCCAGTCTAACCCTATTAGAGAGAAGGTTCTGGGGTCCCAGGTGTTCACAGAGCTGAGGTGCAGTCCCATCTGCCTCTTCTGGGAAGGCCCATCTACTGGAACCAACAGCCACCTATCTTTGTGATAGCCTTGGAGAGTAACAGGCCCCTGCTCTTTGTTCATCAATCTTCTACAAGGTGGTAAGTTCTCCCCCCTGCCCTCCATTCTGTGCTCCACTCTGCCTCTCCACGGAAAGCAAACAGCATTTAGCCATTACCTATAGAGAATCCTTCACATTTAAGGTATACATATAGCCTCAAGGATTTAGCTCTAAGCACAGCACTACTCAGACCCCAGCAATGCAGGAACCAAATTAGCACTCACTACCCAAAAAAAGCCCCATTGTTTCATACAGATCCATATTTAAACACGAAGACATAGGAAATATTAAGTTGTTCGTGTTCACAGCCACATCACTGGCATGGTGCAAATAAGAGGAAAACAGCCGGAGTGGTTAATTAAATCAGTAGTTTAAGGTGTGCTGCAAGAGACCAGCCTAGAGTAGACTCAATTATCCAGGATTGGGTTAACCAGGTTGTGGATTAACCAGGATGCCAAAAAAAATACCCATAACTCCCAGGGGCAGCTCTGTTGTTGCCACCTCAAGCACACACAAAAAAGCCCCCCCTCCCCCCCCAGCACAGGGCAGCCAGTGAACCAACACCCGCTCTCCCCAGCACAGGGTGGCTGGTAACCCCTCCCACCCCCCTTAATTCCTAGGGATGGTGATTATCTGGGATTTTATTAATCAGGGTTAATTTTCTCCCTACCGCCCTAGGTAATTGAGTCTACTGTACTTGCAGCTGTATCAAGTATCACCACTCTCACCTTAGAGGGCTCAGAACATGGCTTCCCCAACACTTGCTGGAGAACCAGAACCACCATGGTCTCAGGGAGATTAGCCAAGCCAGCTGGGAGGGATTTTAAAGCAAGTTCCAAACTTGCAAGTGCAAACCTCATAAGGCAGGGGAGAATCACCACACTAGGGCAGGATCAAAGTTGGGCTACAAGCTTCTCCTCCCCAACCATTTACCCAAAAGAAAAATCCAACACTTGTGATTGAAAGTAGAAGCTTTAATTGAAAAAAACAAGACATGAAAATCCTTTATTCTTTTTCAAACAGTGAGAAATTGACAAATTTTGTCTGGGAGGTCTAAAAGTGAGATACATTCCCCCCCAGATTTCCCAGAACCTATCTCCTCCAATACAGAGGAAAGGAAACAAACATTCTCTACCCCCTCCCACAGTCTCGGATGCAAAGCAGGAGTACGCCTGTCGAGGACCAGCCTCTGGAGCAGGTAAGGTAGGTGAAAAGCTCCTCCCTTCACAGACTGGCTTTTGGCATCTCCAAAGGGCCCTTTCCCAATTGCAGCTGCCACCTCCCTAACAGGCTAATGCAGGAGGACGCCCCAACCCAGCCCCCCCCTATACAGCACCATGCCAGCTCCCCTACCCACCCCGGGTAAGACCCCAGCTCGAGCTCTCCCCCCCCCCACAACACCCCCCGGTAAGACCCCGGCTTGAGCTCACCCCCCCTTCCCCAACAGCTCCCCCCCCGGTAAGACCCCGGCTCGAGCTCTTCCCCCCCCCCCCTCCACTTCCCCAACACCCTCCCCCCCCCGGTAAGACCCCGGCTCGAGCTCTTCACCCCCCCCCTCCACTTCCCCAACACCCTCCCCCCCCCCCCCCGGTAAGACCCCGGCTCGAGCTCTTTCCCCCCCCCCTCCACTTCCCCAACACCTTCCCCCCCCCCCCCGGTAAGACCCCGGCTCGAGCTCTTCTCCCCCCCTCCACTTCCCCAGCACCCTCCCCCCCCCCGGTAAGACCCCGGCTCGAGCTCTTCTCCCCCCCCTCCACTTCCCCAGCACCCTCCCCCCCCCCGGTAAGACCCCGGCTCGAGCTCTTCTCCCCCCCCTCCACTTCCCCAGCACCCTCCCCCCCCCCGGTAAGACCCCGGCTCGAGCTCTTCTCCCCCCCCTCCACTTCCCCAACACCCCCCCCCCGGTAAGACCCCGGCTCGAGCTCTTCCTCCCCCCCCCCCCCGGTAAGACCCCGGCTCGAGCTCTTCCTCCCCCCCCCCCCGGTAAGACCCCGGCTCGAGCTCTTCCTCCCCCCCCCCCCGGTAAGACCCCGGCTCGAGCTCTTCTTCCTCCCCCCCCCCCGGTAAGACCCCGGCTCGAGCTCTTCTTCCTCCCCCCCCCCCGGTAAGACCCCGGCTCGAGCTCTTCCTCCCCCCCCCCCCCGGTAAGACCCCGGCTCGAGCTCTTCCTCCCCCCCCCCCGGTAAGACCCCGGCTCGAGCTCTTCCTCCCCCCCCCCCCGGTAAGACCCCGGCTCGAGCTCTTCTTCCTCCCCCCCCCCCGGTAAGACCCCGGCTCGAGCTCTTCTTCCTCCCCCCCCCCCGGTAAGACCCCGGCTCGAGCTCTTCTTCCTCCCCCCCCCCCGGTAAGACCCCGGCTCGAGCTCTTCCTCCCCCCCCCCCCCCCGGTAAGACCCCGGCTCGAGCTCTTCCTCCCCCCCCCCCCCCGGTAAGACCCCGGCTCGAGCTCTTCCTCCCCCCCCCCCCCGGTAAGACCCCGGCTCGAGCTCTTCCTCCCCCCCCCCCCCGGTAAGACCCCGGCTCGAGCTCTTCCTCCCCCCCCCCCCCGGTAAGACCCCGGCTCGAGCTCTTCCTCCCCCCCCCCCCCCGGTAAGACCCCGGCTCGAGCTCTTCCTCCCCCCCCCCCCCCCGGTAAGACCCCGGCTCGAGCTCTTCCTCCCCCCCCCCCCCCCGGTAAGACCCCGGCTCGAGCTCTTCCTCCCCCCCCCCCCCCCGGTAAGACCCCGGCTCGAGCTCTTCCTCCCCCCCCCCCCCCGGTAAGACCCCGGCTCGAGCTCTTTCCCCCCCCCCCCCCGGTAAGACCCCGGCTCGAGCTCTTCTTCCCCCCCCCCCCCCGGTAAGACCCCGGCTCGAGCTCTTCTTCCCCCCCCCCCCCGGTAAGACCCCGGCTCGAGCTCTCCCTCCCCCCCCCCCCCGGTAAGACCCCGGCTCGAGCTCTCCCTCCCCCCCCCCCCCGGTAAGACCCCGGCTCGAGCTCTCCCTCCCCCCCCCCCCCGGTAAGACCCCGGCTCGAGCTCTCCCCCCCCCCCGGTAAGACCCCGGCTCGAGCTCTCCCTCCCCCCCGGTAAGACCCCGGCTCGAGCTCTCCCTCCCCCCCGGTAAGACCCCGGCTCGAGCTCTCCCTCCCCCCCGGTAAGACCCCGGCTCGAGCTCTCCCTCCCCCCCGGTAAGACCCCGGCTCGAGCTCTCCCTCCCCCCCGGTAAGACCCCGGCTCGAGCTCTCCCTCCCCCCCGGTAAGACCCCGGCTCGAGCTCTCCCTCCCCCCCGGTAAGACCCCGGCTCGAGCTCTCCCTCCCCCCCGGTAAGACCCCGGCTCGAGCTCTCCCTCCCCCCCGGTAAGACCCCGGCTCGAGCTCTCCCTCCCCCCCGGTAAGACCCCGGCTCGAGCTCTCCCTCCCCCCCGGTAAGACCCCGGCTCGAGCTCTCCCTCCCCCCCGGTAAGACCCCGGCTCGAGCTCTCCCTCCCCCCCGGTAAGACCCCGGCTCGAGCTCTCCCTCCCCCCCGGTAAGACCCCGGCTCGAGCTCTCCCTCCCCCCCGGTAAGACCCCGGCTCGAGCTCTCCCTCCCCCCCGGTAAGACCCCGGCCCGAGCTCTTCCTCCCCCGGTAAGACCCCGGCCCGAGCTCTTCCTCTTCCCCCCCCCCCCCCCCCCGGTAAGACCCCGGCTCGAGCTCTTCCTCCCCCGGTAAGACCCCGGCCCGAGCTCTTCCTCCCCCGGTAAGACCCCGGCCCGAGCTCTTCCTCCTCCCCCCCCCCCCCCCGGTAAGACCCCGGCTCGAGCTCTTCCTCCCCCGGTAAGACCCCGGCTCGAGCTCTTCTCTCCACCGCACAGGGTCAGGTTCTTCTCCAGAGCTGCCCCCCGCCCCTCACCGCAGCCTCTGGGCTGCTCCTGCGTTCCAACCCCCCCCCCTGCCCGGGTTGCCCCACTTACCGCCCTCGCTGCCCGGCAGCCCCCAGCTGGGGGTGCGGTTCCTGCTGGCCGAAAGGCACTAGGGCTAGCTCTTGCGGTTTATATTCCCCGCCCCGCCGCAGCGGACCAATCACACGGCGGCTCGTTCACTCGCTCGGCCGGCTGCGGACCAATAGAATGAGAGGAAAGAGCAAAACGTTCTAAATAGGTTTGTCCCACGCCGGCGCTCGTAGTTCGGTTCTGCGTGGTGCACTCTGGGAGTTGTAGTCCCCCCCGCTGGAGAAGGAGGATCTGGGCACCCGGATCCCCCCGCCGGGTGGAGCAGCTGAAGGTGGGGAGCGGAGGGGGTGTTCCGGGAGGCTGGGTGCGGGGCGGGGCAGGGGGATCTGGGTGTGGGGCGGGGCTGGGGGATCTGGGAGGGGGCTGGGGGATAAGGGGGATCTGGGTATGGGGCAGGGCAGGGGGATCTGGGTGTGGGGCTGGGGGATCTGGGTATGGGGCGGGGCAGGGGGATCTGGGGGTGGGGCTGGGGGATAAGGGGGATCTGGGTATGGGGCAGGGCGATAAGGGGGATCTGGGTGTGGGGCGGGGCTGGGGGATCTGGGTGTGGGGCGGGGCTGGGGGATAAGGGGGATCTGGGTATGGGGCAGGGCTGGGGGATAAGGGGGATCTGGGTATGGGGCAGGGCTGGGGGATAAGGGGGATCTGGGTATGGGGCAGGGCAGGGGGATCTGGGTATGGGGCAGGGCGATAAGGGGGATCTGGGTGTGGGGCGGGGCTGGGGGATCTGGGTGTGGGGCGGGGCTGGGTGGCAGAGGAGAGTTTTTCTTCTCCTCCGCTGTTTGAAAGGGTCTTTCTAGTGAGAATAGCCTTGGTGGTGGTTGTAACTTTGGGAGGTATGTCCGTTTCGGGCAGCCTGCTAGTGTTACTTTTGAAATGAACTGCTGTGCTGCTGTTCTAGGTGCAGAGTCTACCGCATTGAAGCAGCAGCTGGAGCAAGACGCGTTGGTTCGGTGGGTGCTGAAAGAGCTACAAGAGGTGAGGAAGGGGGCTGGGCAAAGGGCTGCAGAGCACTAAGTGTTTGTGTATTTTTTTTTTCCACTGACATCTGTCTGACTCTCCCTGGTGACTAAGTAATCATGACTGTCTGTCTCCCCTCATGTCACCCTTCTACCAAGCACTCTATTCTTAGAGCTGAAATTTACTTGTGTGGGATTATGGAATAAGAGAAATGTAGGATGGGAAGGGAGCTCAGTACCAATTCCCTGCACTGAGGCAGGATGCCGTGTTATCTAGACCATCCCAGATAAGAGTTTGTCCACGTGCTTTTTACAAGCCTCCAATGACAGTGGTGCCCTCATCTTCCTCTCTAAGTTGTTCCCGTACTTAACTACCTTTAGAGGTAGGAACTTTCTCCTAATGCCTAACCTAGATCTCTCTTGCTGCAATTTAAGTCACTTGCTTCCTGTCCCCCCTCAGCCTTTTCTTCTCCCCAGTAACCAAACCCAGCTTTGTTTTTTAATCTTTATTTTATTGACCTTTATTTTTTGTATTATCCAAATTAGCCACATCTTTCCTCAAATGTAGTGCCCTGAACTGCACATAATACACCAGTTGAGGCCTTATCACTGTCAAGTAGAGCAGAATTACTGCTCCTGTCTTGCTTATAACACCACTGCTCATACATCCCAACATGTTTACTTTTTATTTTCAGTGTTAAATTGTTGACTCCTGTAGTTTGACCCACTATAACCCCCAGATCCCTTTCCCCATTACTCTTAACATCCATCCAAGTTGTCCTGTAGACTGTCAGCTCCTCTCTAGACCAGTTTGCATTGTAATGGAGATGGTTATGCACTCTTAGAAATCAGCAGTGCAGAGATGGTGATGCAGACGGAGTTGCACTTATGCACTAGGCCACTGAAGGATGATCAGATCACTGCACCACCTGTTGCTTCTGTGCTCCAGGCATTCGCTGTCCTGGGAGAACTGCACACCAGGATGAAACTTTCTGGTAAGACAAGTCTTTGTGTCCCCTTAAAATGAGCTGTGGAGAGACCTGCTGTTAGACAGTGAATTTGTTTTAAGAAAGCAAGGAATACTTGTAGCACCTAAGACTAACTAGCTTATTTCAGCATAAGCTTTCATGGGCTATAGCTCACTTCATCAGATGCATAGAATGGAACAGAAGATGCATTTATACACAAAGAAAAAAATGTACATTAGCATACCAATTCTAAGAGGGTTGTTAAATGTAGATGGGCCATTATCAGTAGGAGAAAAAAAATACCTTTTGAAATGGATTTCTGTGTCAGGTAAATTAAGTCAGGAAAAGTTAGTGTAATGAGAGAACCATTCACAGGTTAAGAATCTGCCAATGTGCCATTGTCAGGGCAAAATACAGAACAGAATGTGGGAATCCGAATATCAGGGTTGAAAGAGACCTCAGGAGATCATTTAGTCCAACCCCCTACTCAAAGCAGGATCAAACAGGGAGGCATTTTGTTGATTGACTGGCCCTTGGGAATTCAACCCTTCCCTTGTCACACTGGCCTCTTCCCAGTGGGGAGCTCCTGTACTGAAGGCCAATTACCAGGCCTAGTGTACAGTGGACAATATTAATGGATGTATCCACTAGAGAGCTATTTTTCAATCTGCCTTGAGCATCTTGTTCCAGATAGCATATCTAAGACTGAGCTGCCATTTCCATTCTAAACCGATTTTCAAGGTAACAGGCTTTTTAATTTACTCTAGGCTGAAGCTAAAACTTTCAGGCTTGCCATCTGGTAGAACACAGATCACTTATCACAGCAAGTGATAGGCCAGTGTTCCCAGCATCTTTCAAAATACTAACACTATAAACATATGTTCAAATGACATCTGTGCCAATGTCTCCACTGCTGACTAATGCAGGTCTTGGGCTGGCATTAGCATTTGGTAGCCCCCTGAAAGGTTGCCATGAACACTTGATAATCCTGGATCGAGAGGGGCTCGCAAGCTATTGGCAGTACAGAGCGCATGACTGAGCCAAATAGTTCTGAGGGCATGGAGTAGAAGGCAGCAGTACACATGCCAGTACAGAATACATCATATTGTTATGGGATTGAGGGAGGGATCATTGGGTGATGTTATCTGACCTGTGTTCTGCAGAAATCTGCTTAGATCATAGTGATCCCTCAGCTTCAAATCTAAAGCAATACAGCAGATCCCCATGCTAGTTCAGTAGCTGCCAACTGGGATAAAACTATAAGGATAAGGTATAGTGACATTATTGGGGGTTAGTGATAGCAGCCATGTGATTCAATTTTAAGTCTGTATTTAACATGGTGGGGAGAGATTGTTTTGGGTTGGTTTTCAAACCTGCTGTGCGTCCTCTAATTCTAACCAATACTTTCCAGATCCAGTTTTAATACCTAGCTGCTGTGTAGCATTATTCATGCTTAGATCTCAAAGTGCTTTACAAAGCAGCAAATATCTCCATTTATAGATAGGGAAATGGAGACAGAGCAGGCATGTGACTTACCCAAGGTCACCCAGCAGGTGTGGTGGCAGAGCTAGGACTGGAAGAGAAACATTATAATTGACCCTTGTTATCTCACCCAGCCTGGCCCTTTCCCCGGTTTTAAGGATCAGAGGGGAAGGATTCATTTGAAGGTTTGTTTAGGCTGCACATGACAAACAGTAAAAATATTGACAAATGTTTAGAATGCTTTTAATTTAAAAAAAAATCAATGTTTCCATTCATCCTTGTTGAACTAGCTAGTTTTAATGGTCAAAATGGAAGGATGTGCAAGAAAGCACACCTCAAATCAGGGAGAGTAATCCAAGATGGGAATAGTAAGAGAACTTTTATAGTAAACATGTGGGCCAATGTAAACAGGGTGGGTCAATTTTGAAGTTATATACAGTTAATTGCCACAAAGCTTTTCATCTGCAAATGTGTTTGTTTAGGCTCCTGGAAATAGAATCATTAACAGTTAATAGCAAACAACGGGCTCATCTAGCAAGGAGTTAAACCACTTGTGTAGCTACACTTGGGCGAACCCCTACTGTAGTCATGCAGCACCAGTGCAAAGCAGGACTCTGCTAGTACAATACAAGTATGTCTCACCTTTGGAATCTGATAAGAGCTCAGGTTGAAGCTGGTGCTGAAAGCAGGAAAAATTGCCTTCCAAGCCAAGTACTAAAGAGAATTATTAAACTTAAAACAGATTTTTAAAGGTGTTCAGGCACCTTGGGAGACTTTCCAAAGTGTCCAGGCACCCAACCCCTACTAAAAAAATCCATGGGAGTTGCATGCTATTGAAAACCTCACTAGGTTGTTGCTTATCTTCATTTGCAGGCACCTACATACCTTTCAGCATCTGGCCAGTAGTGTGCCTGTCCATTTCCAGTCAACTTCACTGGAGTAGAAGGTGGCTTCAGTCTTTCAGCAGGTGAGTGAAGGGTCTTAGATGGAGGCAGTCAGTGATTGCTAGGAGGGAGAGTGCTTTATTGGTCCCAGAACAGGTTCTCTTTCGGGCTGTACTGTGGGGTACCAGGGAGAATACAAAGAATATAGGCCCCATTGCATTCCGCTTCCTTTCCTTGGGAAGGACTGGTTGTTCTAAGCTCATGGCCCATTTAAGGTGTATGTACATAACAAAAATGGCTGTACTGGGTCAGACCAAAGGCCCCTCCAGCCCAGTATCCTATCCACAGACAGTGGCCAATGCCAGGTGCCCCAGAGTGAGTGAATTTAACAGGTAATGATCAAGTGATCTCTCTCCTGCCATCCATCACCCCCCTCGGAGAAACAATCTAGGGACACCATTCCTTACCCATCCTGGCTAATATGTAATCTCAGGCCAGTTCTGTAGCCCTTCATGCTACTTCAGCTCCTGTCGATTCCCCACCTTAAAGGCACAGACTGAAGAGATATTCTTAAAGGGACTTTGAATAAGCAAGCAGGACAGACCCCCTTCTGTTTAAAGGCGTGTGCTCCTAATCACAATTCCTCAGTAAAGAGTACAACAGCTGGATTACCACTTCTGCTAACTAAAACAGCAATTACCTGCTGGTGGCAGGAGAGGGTGACCAGATGCCTAGATTTTATAGGGACAGTCCCAGTATTTGCAGCTTTTTCTTATATAGGCACCTGTTTCCCCCCACCCCATGTCCTGATTTTTCACACTTGCTATCTGTCACTGAAGCGGGGTGGTCACCCTCTCCAGCCCTGAAAGGGTTCAAGTCAGCCCTGGGAGAGAAGCCCAGGCTGATTGGGGAAACAGCCACAGTTGAGCTACACCCCAATCAGGGCACTGCTGGGCTCTATAAAAGCCTATGAGACAGGAGCCCAAGCAGTGACTGCAGAGAGGGAAGGGCCTGACTGCCTGGGAACTGGGAAGCAACCTGAATAGAGCAGGGCTGGGGACAGGCAGAGGGAGCTGGGGAGCTCCTGCCTGGAAACCCCCCAGGCTGGTGGGCCTTGTGCCAGGGTTGAACAGGTTCTGGGGCTGCCAACAGGCAGCCCGGGGCTAGGTAGTGACAGTAAGGTCCTACCCCCCTCCTATGATGACTGGCTTTTATACTGCAGTCTGCCCCAGGGAGTAGGGGCTTCCTGATGCCTGGTTGTAGTCCTAGACTGAGGCAAGGTGGGGATTAGTGGGTGGGAAGACCCAGAGAGCAAGTGTACTGCCAGGGAGAAGCACCCCAGATGAAAGGGCACCAGGAGGGACATTGGGCCAGTGGACTGCGAGACACCAGCCTGCAAAGGGTGCTCTGAAGGCAAGTGAGCCAATTCCCAGACAGCCACCAGGAGGCACCGCAGGGGTGAGTCCTCCGGCCCTTAGTCACCCTTACATTGGGCTTGGTCAGAGATAGAACAGGGTAAAGTAGAAAGATACAACAAGGTTAACCACAGTTCTTAGCAAATTCCCCTTACCTCAGAAAGGCAGCTTGGGCTATGGGTGTCTTCACACTGCATGGTATGGCTTCCCTAAATATCTTCCTTCCTCTTGAGTATTTCAAAAGGGTTTTTTATTATAGCCTCCACCATATTCTTCCCTCTACATAGGATGCTGGGGTCCGGGGTGGGGCACTGGAGGATGGAAATAGAGTAAACACCTTTCCTCCTTACTGTTTAATCCAGTCTGGTTTCCCACCCCTAACCTCAAGATTACAAGACCCCACAGAAGACTGGAGCACCTTAAATATCCTAGTGGGACAGAGCCTGCTCATCTGAGCCTCATGTAGCTACAGCTCACTGTACAAGGCCTAGTTTCCTTTGTTCAGCTAAAGTTTCCTGGAAGAAAACACTAATCTAAGCTCTCACTGCAAATCAGGGGCAGGGGTGGCTTTTCAAAGGCACAACATGGAATAGGGGCCTCACCACCCTTTGTGCCTCAGGAAAACATGGCTGTTGTGGGCTGCTCCTGGAGGGCTAGCTTATATTTATAGTTATGTCCAAATATTTATCTTTGGGTCTGTGTGACAGCACAGGCTTCCAGTTACAGCCTAGCCAACTGTCTTGGGCCTCACCATGATGAGGTCCAATGGCCAGAGGCCCCCTCACTGCCCTCAGGTGCAGGGCAGCATGGCCTAGCAGCTACATCCAGGGACCACCACCAGATGGGTAGCAGGTAGGGTGGGGGACCCAGACCCACCTGACACCACTGCGTCCCAACCCTGTGCCTTAACAATGGCCAAGTGGTCCCCCATTGGATCAGTAGGGAATCCAATCTCAACATGCTAATCTTAGATGGATGGGAGATACCACTCACCCTCCCTGGGTCACTTCCTAGCAGACTCCTGAAGCTGCAGTCCATAGGGGTCTCCTCAACCCAAATAACTCCCTGGAACTCAAATGGCAACCAGTCTGGGTCTCAGGATCACCAGCTCCTCCAAACAAGAGCTACAATAGCTCCCACATTACAGCCTCTACTACATGTCCTTCCTCCTTGGTGGTCTGACCAGAATGAGTGGAGCTGCTCTCCTTTTATACTAGCATAGCATTTGGGGCATGCCCAGCATGGTCTGAGGGGAGGGGCTTCCTCTGCCCATCGTGGGGGATTAACCCTTTCCTGCCTATAACCTGCAAAGATCAAAATCCAGCCAACAATCAGACGCTTGGATGCGGTGAGATGGGACAGCAATACTTCACTTTCATAATCCAAACAGTACAAATAGCTGTTGAAATGAGAGCTGGTCTTAAAGATATGATGAGTATACACCAAACATGAGCGCTCCCTTACAGCAGCTGGTGCTTTAAATGCACCTAGCTTTAGGTAACTATTACTGTGGGTGGAGGGTTGGGCTATGATGCAATTCTCTAATCAAAAGCTCTGAGGGAGGGCTGAGGTGATTGATACTAATGGATAACTGAGTATGGAGGAAAGTGGATGGATGCTGTGTTTGATGGGAACTGAACAGACATGAGCTAATTGGAAAGTCCGGAGGCTGGCCCACAAAGGGAGAGGGGTGAGACGATATCTCTTTTTGACTGAGACAGTCTGATAAGATTTTCTAAATGTTTTTGTATGGTTTTCTAATCTGCTCTACAGCTCTCCTGCCCCCTAAGAATCTCTACACTGAGCAGAGGGCTCAGCTAACCCAGCCCAAGTGAAATTGACTGGAAGCAGACAGGCACTATGTGATAATGACGTCATAAGGAAGTGAAATCCAAGGAATGGAGAAATTAAGGGGTTTTTGTAATAGATACTGAACAGAAATGCTGCTTTAACAATTGGAGGAAAACGTCTCTAAATAATCCCCATGTTGTACTTTGCTGCTCCTCCGAGGAAACTAACACCAAAACCAGACTTTATTCTAAGTTAAAACACTGAAAAGGGGGGGAGGGGGGTTTCTGAGGGCATGAGGGGAACTGTCAGGCCCTCCAGCTCTGTCATTAAGAAGCAAAATAATCTGTTTTCTTGCAAGTCACATTGTAAAAGGAGGTGAGGGGGAAAGAAGGGGGGTGGAGCTGATACATCTACAACATTTTTGCTTCGAGAAAAAGCCCCCCAACTGCCCCATCTACACCCTCTTCTCCTTCCTAACTGCCTTGCTGGACCACTACCCCATCCACCCACCTTCTTCTTGACCCCTGGAACACCTGCCCTATTTCCCCCCCATCCAACCCCTCCTTTCATTTCTGACTGTCCCCCAGGGATCCCTGCCAAGATTCAACCTTACATGTCTTACATGTCGAACGTGGGTGCTGTGGCTTCAATTCCTGAGATGTGCTGCTGCTAAGATGAGCATTTAATGCAGAGCTGGTAGGTCTTGGGGTCCAGCTCCAGAGGGGGCTGCGCTTTTGCCTGTGGAAGCTGATTCACTTTAATTCAATGGCATTTGGGCCTGAGGTAGCCACAGTTCCTGCTATAGGCTGATGGTTAGACCCTGTGTTTGGGGGTTAGGTGCTGTAGGTTCAAATCTCCCTGGTGCATGTATGTTCACCTTTCTGGGGTAATTTTGCGGGTTTTGCCTTGCGAAGCTGTTCCACTTTAGTTAAAGGGTTGCACGGCCTCCTCTCAACATGGTTCCCTCTGTAGGCTGATGGTTGTGCTGGAGGCTTAGGGTGCCAGCGATGTGGGTTTGACTCTCCCCTGGGGTGGTTCCCCCAGGGGTTTCAATAGGGAATGCTCAGTGGTGGTAGCAGCCCCTTGAAAGAGCAGGTGAGTCCCCTGGGGTTTGCTGTGAGTGTGGACAGGGGTCCTGTTGCTGGGGCACAGGAGGGCGAGGTGGTTTTAATTCGACTTAGCCAATTTTTGGTTAAAAGTAGTAAAGAGGCCCAGGGGCAGGCCTCTTGCTCAGTTAGAAGGGCTCCCCTCTAAGCCATTCTGGCTCCCCTCTCCTTCATCGCAGGCCCACCCTGTCACCACACAGTTCAGGGGCTTGAACCAGAGTCACCCACAATCCAAGTGAGCACCCTAACCACTGCACCACAGATGGCCATGAAAGCTTCCTTCGCTCTGGTTAATATGTAGTTAAAGTGGAACACTTGAGCAGCAAAAGATTGTAACAACCATCCCTGCTTATGGACCACAGAGGGGATTTGAACCAGGCACCTTCACAGAGTAAGCAAGGGTGCTTACTCCACATCCCACAGAAGGACTTGCAAGTGCCCTTTGCCCTGGTTAATATATAGCTAAAAGAGACCACTTGGGTGGCAAGAGCTCAAGGGACTAACCCTTCCCAGTAAAGAGAGAGGGGGCTTGAACCAGCAGCTCATGGTTTTACAGACAAATAGCCACAACCAATGCCCACAGAGGGAGATATTGAGAACCTATGGCCCAATTCTCATGTAATATCTAGTGAACATGGCCCACCTTTCACAGAAAAGATGGAGAAAGACCCCAACTCCCACTACCTCCTAGCCAGGCACTTAGGCTATTCAATTGAAAGAGAAGTGCTCAACTCCCTTCAATAAGGGGACAGGAACCCCCAACCTCCCAGACACACACTCCAACCACTGGACTACCCAGCTTTGCTTATTTGGTTTCTGGCCCAATGAATATGTAACCAAAGTGGCGCTCCTTCTTCAGAAAAGACTGAGAGAGTCCCCACCTGGGAAAACTTCCTAGCCCAGCACTTAGGCCAATCACCGGAGAGGCAGGCGATCAAAGTTCAAATCCTGTCTCAGCAAGAAGAGAGGAGTTTTGAACCCCCAACCACTCACTTACAAGGCATACATCACAACCATTAGACTATACAAAGGCATTCTGAGTCCCCGCCTATGAAATGTAAGTGGAACAGCTTCAGCAGCAAACAGTCTCAGAGAACACCTTGGAGACCGGCAGCTGGCTATTCACTTGAGAGTTGGCAGGTCAAGTCCCTCTCGGGAAGTGGAAGGGGCTTCAGCAGAAAAAAGACTCACAGGTCCAAAGACTTCAGTAGACCACCCACCTCTTAGTCCAGCAGCTGGATACTCACTCGAGAGGAAGGAGATGGCTGTTAAAGTCCTTCCTCAGCAAGCTGGGGGAGGAGTTGAACTAGCATCACACACATATTGGGTAAGCACCCAAGCCACTGGACTACAGAGGAACTCACGCAACAGTATTGACCAGTTCCTACTTAGTGAATGGGGCACAGCCTTGACATGCTACAAGCGAGCCGCCTGCGCTGGCCTTTTCTTCAGGCTCAGGGCTCACGCTGGAGAGGAGGCACCTCCCTGCTCATCAGGTGGGGAGAAGGAAATTGACTCAGCATCTTCTCCTCCCAATCTCTGCTTGCCAGTCACCCCTTAGGTGCTGAACCCATTTCATGTGAGCTGGTTAGAGACCTGCCAAACAGGCCCCCAAAAAAGCCTGGGGGAGGGGAAGCAGAGGCCTCCCATGTGACTTTTAACCTAGTAGTAGGGTGACCAGATGTCCCAATTTTATAGGGACAGGCCCGATTTTGGGCTCTTTGTCTTTTATAGGCGCTTGTTGTCTCCCACTCCCTGTCCCAGTTTTTCACATTTGCTGTCTGGTCACCCTACCTAGTGATTAGGGGCCTCGCCTGTGATGGGGATTGGGGATCAGGAGGCTGGTTCAGGGAGGAAAAGAGACAGTTCAGGTTTCTCTGATAGAGGGCTAGACAATCATGACTGGGGAGGGGAACGTTAATAAGGACATTATTTATCCCTTCATACAATGTGTGTGTGTGTCCCCAACGTGGCAGATCACTTAATTGCTTTCTTCTGTTCGTTGCCTTCGAAGCAACAGGGGTTGGGAAGACAGGGCAGGGGGCTAGCTGCATCGTTGGTCTGATGCAATCTGCCCATTCACGTTCTTAACGCTCCCCCCCCATGCCCGAAGAGCCCAAGGGATTTGCAAAGGGCTCACCTGCCGCCCGGTCGAGTGCCCTGATCATTGGGTCCTGGGCTACAGTGCTGGGAGCAGCCGCAGTTGAAGCTATTACCCTCTAATTAAAGAATGCTGCACCTAGTTAAAGGCCGTGGCTCCCTCTGTGATCCTGTGGTTCGGCATCACAGAGGGATGTGTTAGATGGCTTGTTCGAATCCCCTTTCTCCCTGCTGGGAAAGCTGGGGCTGGCAGGGTGGGAAGAAGGCTCTCCTACAGCCCCTCTATGTTCTGCGTCTGTAGCATTGGGGGTCTCGTAAGCCCTTTCTCTTGCTGGTGAAGCTGTTCAACTTTAATGAACTATTATTTGGGCCAATGAGCTTTATGTCTTTCTTTGTAGCCCAGTGCTTAAGCTACCGGGCTAGCTCGTGGATGCCGTGGGTTCAAATCCTGTCTTTGTCTGTTGGGAAGACCTGTGATTAGCTAGGACCAGTGATTCTGGGTTGTTTCTCAGTCAGTACAGCCTAGCAGTGAGCGGGTCCCTTGTGTTTTTGCCCCTAGGAGGTGTTTCATATTAATTAACTATTGTTCCTGCAAGGCAGCAGGTATCACTCTGTCCCTGGGCTGGTGGTTGGACCTTAAAGGTGGCATGTGGGTGCTGTGGGTTCAATTCCTGCAAAGTGCTGATGCTAAGATGAGCTTTCAATGCAGATCTGGTAGGTAATAGTCTAGCTGAGGGGGCTCCTGTGCTCTAATGTGGTCCAGCAGTTGGGCCTTTGAGGCAGCATACTGGTGTGGGTTCAATGCCTGACTAGTGCCGAAGCTGAAAAGGGCTTAAGATGAGCTTTTTTCATGTGGACCTGCTAGGTCTTTGGGTTACTGCCCTAGTTGGGGCTGCTCTTCTCTTGCCGGTGGAAGCTGAGGCACTTCAATTCAATGGTATTTGGGCCAACCTGGCCACCACATCCCTCTGTAGGCTGATGGCTAGAGTGTGTGCCTGGGGATGAGGATGCCGTGAGTTCAAATCTCTCCTGGTGCCTGTGTGTTTGTTTTTCTGGGGTAGTGTTTAGGGTCCCTCCCTTCTTGGCCGATGAAGCCGTTCCACTTTAGTTAAATGGGCTCTGGGCCGGCAAGTCAGCAACTCTCACTCTCTAGTCCAGTGGTTGGGATACTCGCCCGGGTTGTGGGAGATCCTGGTTCAAATCCCCCAGCTGCCTATTCAGCAGGGATTTGTACAGGGATCTCCTGCCTCCTAGGCGACTGTCCTTTGCGGTGGGCCATCCTTATCTGAACCCCCTCTCTGTCCCAAGAGGCCATTGTCTTCTTGGGACGGAGAGGGGGTTTGGACAAGGATCGCTCACCAGTGACTCTCCCCAGGAGGTGGCGGCCCCCAGTTCACACCCCTCAAAAGCAGAGGGGAGTGCCCTGGGGTCTGCTACAACCTGGGTGAGTATCCTGATCATGGTGGACTGGAGAGAGAGGGGGTTTTATTGCTCCCCAGCCCGTTTCCCTTAATTAAAAAGGAGCAAGAGGCCCTGGGTCAGGCCTCTTGCTCACTTAGAAGGTCTCCTGTGTCCCATATCACAGGCCCTCCTCCCACACAGCACAGGGATTTGAACCAGGGTCACCCACAATCCAAGTGAGCACCCTAACCCCTGCACCACAGAGGGCCATGAGAGCTTATCTTGCTCCGGTTAATATGTAGTTAAAGTGGAACGCTTGCATGGCTCAAGCTGCTCCACTTGAATCAAGTGGTGGTTTGGAGAGCAGCTGCCTCAGTTACCCCTGTAGGCCAATGGTTAGATGGTGGGCCTGGCATGCTGGTGATGGGGGTTCAAATCTCCCCTGGTACATTTGCTTTCATCTTTCTGCAGTAGTGGGGGGGTGCCTCTTTTCTTGCCTGTCAAAGCTGTTCCACTTTACTGAAAGGGTTGCACGGCCTCCTCTCAGCATGGTTCCTGCTATAGGCTGATGGTTGTGCTGTATGCCTAGGGTGCCAGCGATGTGGGTTTGAATCGCCCCTGGGATGGTTTCCCCAGGGGTCTGGATAGGGAGTGCTCACCAGTGGTACTTCTCTGGTGGTGGCAGCAGCAGCCCCTTGAAAGAGCAGGTGAGTCCCCTGCGGTTTGCTGTGAGTGTGGTTGGGGGTCCTGTTGCTGGGGGACAGGAGGGTGAGGTGGTTTTAATTCGACTTAGCCAATTTTTGGTTAAAAGTAGTAAAGAGGCCCAGGGGCAGGCCTCTTGCTCAGTTAGAGGGGCTCCCCTCTAAGCCATTCTGGCTCCCCTCTCCTTCATCGCAGGCCCACCCTGTCACCACACAGTGCAGGGCCTTGAACCAGGGTCACCCACAATCCAAGTGAGATCCCCCTAAGCCCTGCACCACAGAGGGCCATGAGAGCTTACCTTGCTCCGGTTAATATGTAGTTAAAGTGGAACGCTTGCATGGCTCAAGCTGCTCCACTTGAATCAAGTGGTGGTTCGGACAGCAGTTGCCTCAGTTACCCCTGTAGGCCAATGGTTAGATGGTGGGCCTGGCATGCTGGTGATGGGGGTTCAAATCTCCCCTGGTACATGTGCTTTCATCTTTCTGCAGTAGTGGGGGGTGCCTCTTTTCTTGCCTGTCAAAGCTGTTCCACTTTACTGAAAGGGTTGCACGGCCTCCTCTCAGCATGGTTCCTGCTATAGGCTGATGGTTGTGCTGTATGCCTAGGGTGCCAGCGATGTGGGTTTGAATCGCCCCTGGGATGGTTTCCCCAGGGGTCTGGATAGGGAGTGCTCACTAGTGGTATTTCTCTGGTGGTGGTGGTGGCAGCAGCAGCCCCTTGAAAGAGCAGGTGAGTCCTCTGGGGTTTGCTGTGAGTGTGGTTGGGGGTCCTGTTGCTGGCGGACAGGAGGGTGAGGTGGTTTTAATTCGACTTAGCCAATTTTTGGTTAAAAGTAGTAAAGAGGCCCAGGGGCAGGCCTCTTGCTCAGTTAGAGGGGCTCCCCTCTAAGCCATTCTGGCTCCCCTCTCCTTCATCGCAGGCCCACCCTGTCATCACACAGTGCAGGGGCTTGAACCAGGGTCACCCACAATCCAAGTGAGCACCCTAACCCCTGCACCATAGAGGGCCATGAAAGCTTACTTCGCTCTGGTTAATATGTAGTTAAACTGGAACGCTTGAGCAGCAAAAGATTGCAACAGCCATCCCTGCCTAGGGACCACAGAGGGGATTTGAACCAGGCATGCTAGCAAGCTAAATAAGTGTGCTCACCCCCCTGTACCATAGAGGGACATGAGAGCTTCCTTTGCCCCGATTAATATGGGGCATGGGGGAGAAATGTTTTAACTATCTGCAAATGACAGAGACTATGTGAGTCAATATAGCTCCAAGGGGTGCTGAATTACACATTCAAGAGCCCATCCTTAGATGTAGGAGTTACATTGTACAGCTCTTCTACTAAGAGTCATTATTGTTATATAAGGCGTTCACATGGATTATTATTGAAATTACATTTGTACTATGTGTGCTTCAGATTTACCTTTCTGGCCGAGCAGACAACATAAATATATGTTTCATAATTAGAAAGTGGGGATCTTGTCATCTGCATAACTTAATAAAAATAACAGAGAGAAAAAACTTCTCAAAGCCAGTCTATTCTACAAATAATGACAAATATTTTCATGTATTATATGGTACAAAGAAGCTCTTACTGTCATCTGACTACAGACTTGCTTTAACCCAGCGTTTCTCAAATAGTGGGGCGCGCCCCCCAGGGGGGGCGCGAGGCTCCGTAAAGGGGGGCTCGCGCCATGCGCCGCTTGGAGCGGAACATGCTGCCCACGCGGGGCAGCGCGCGCTCGGGGCAGGCGCGGGCCAGCGAGCCGAGCGCGGCGCGGCGCGGCGCAGCCTCGCCCCATAGCCCTGCGGCTTGCTGGGCTGCCGCGGCTCCGCCACCACGGCAGCATCGCCCCGCCAGCCCGCCCGCGGGCCCCGCGCAGCGCACAGCCCGGTGCAGAGCCGCGCTCAGTCACCGGCCGGCCGGGCGCGCATCCCCCGGGTGAGGCGCCCCCGCCTCCCGCCTGCCATCCTGGCCGGGCGCGCCGGGCCGCTGCGCCCTAGATATAGGCTGGCGCCCGGCAGGGGCGGCGCCGGCGAGGGGCGGAGAGGAGCGGGGGGGCGCGAAATGTTTTCTTCCCCCTAGGGGGGGCACGACGGAAAAAAATTGAGAAGCACTGCTTTAACCAAAGGCAAAAAAGTACAGGAACATGCATAAAACTGATCGCCTGGGGCTGAATGTTCCCAAACCTTTCAAAACTGTACGATTTGTATTTAAAAGACTTCTGCCAATTTTGGCAAAAATTAAACTATGCCTCTGAGTTACGGGCCTTTTTGTGATTTTAAGATTTTTTTTCAAATGTGATTCCTGGTCCCATTTATACATTGTATGATCTAGAAAACTTGCACCACTTCCAGAATCTACTGCCACCACAGTGATGACCTCCACAAATGCGCTTAACATGGTAGCAATGACATTTTTCTAGCTGATGAGTTACCCCGTAGTGCCTGAAATGAGTCCGGACTGGTAGACTACATGTGAAGAGCCAGAGTTCTACAGCACAGCACTCTCTCTGGGTAGTGGCTGAAGTAGCAATAGCTAGTGCCAAAGAGTTACTCTCATTTGCTTTTGGAGGCCAAGCTCAATAAATAGTTACATTTATTTTACAGATGCTGAGCTGGGTGAAGGTTTTTTCCCGTTGGCCAGGCCTCCATGAAGTGCTTTCATAAAGCTAAACTTATTAGATATGGGTGTCAAAAGGGTTAAATCCAAATAAGAGTTTGAAACCTCATTTATTGTTGCTTTTCCAGGAAAATGTCTATTGTGCAGGAGTAAACACAGGGTTATTTGATTTTTGCAATGGCCCCTGCTCTCCTCTCAGTGTTCTGGAACAAGGCTCGGATTAAACTCTTTACCTCAGTGGGGGAGAATTCGGCTGCAAGGGGCTCTTTGCCCTCTGCCCATGTGGTAGAGAGGAAAAGGCAAAATCATTTTACTAAGCTGTACAACTACAGGTTAATACCAACATCTATTTCTACAACAGCCCTTCTGACCCCTTTAAGGAAACCAATGCGGTTCTCCAGATCTTGCTCCCCACAACTAGTCCTACGCTCCTGAATATTTCAGCTATGCTTAGTTTACAAGCCCAGTTCTCACCTGCATAACTTCCTCTCACTCCAGTGATCTGACGGTTGGGTATTGTCACAGCTAGTTCTAGGGCAAGGAGCCACTGCCTGCTCTGACAGCTTCAAATGTATCTGATTACCGACCTGCTAACCGTGTGTCCACTATTAAAATGGTCATATTTGTAAAGCAACTGACGTAACAGCAGGACCCGCTCTTAAGGATTTTCACTACAGACAGGGCTCTCTCTGCTTTGCATCTAGCTCAGAATAAATTTACAATCTGCTCTGCCTGTATTTCCTGGATCCAACAAAGTCACCATCTCTAGGGATGGCAAGACTAGGGGTGGAACCAGAGCATTCAGAAATATCTCCAGTTGTTCCGACAGCAGCGTTAAGTAGTTCACAGTACAGACTGTGACAGAGCTCTGGGGAGACGTTGCTTTTCCTGTTTGCTCTCCGCATTCTTTGGGGCTCTAAACAAAGGTTGCCAAAGACAGTAGGTTATCCACATCCCTCAAAGGTGCTTGTAGCACAACTGCAGATGGAGACTGTCTGATTCCAGACATTTACTGCCTGTTAGTGTTGCACTCAAGAGGTATTTGGGCCCAACCCTCACATAAAATTCATGCGAGTCTCCCATGCCAGTCTAAAGGAGCGAGCCACGGCATTTTAAAATTCAACTGGCCACACGGGAGAGCCTGACTCTTTGGTACAACTGCAATAAACAGAAGGTAGGCACACATAACATCAAAAGCAATGAGCAGAGTGACTGCAATGAGATACACAAGGCAGGCCCCAGATTATACTGAGAATAGAGAGAAACATACTGGTCAGGCTTGACACTTTTCTGCCTTTGGGCACTGGGCAGCATTGTGTGGATAGTCACTTTCACGGCACAGTCTGTCATTGTCCCATTTGGGCTGGTCTTAGGCGAAGAAACAGGGAGAATGCACAACAATCAGAAAAAGGGGGGCTATAGACAGGTGCAATATCCAAAAGTACTTTACCTTGGTTTATTAAAACTAACTCGATTTCAAGCGGCCAGCGTTCCTTGAATTGAGAACACTGCAGGTCTGACAGCATTATCTATCCACCCCATACATTTGGGAAAGAATTCCTGTGGGTATTAGAGGAAAGGAAAGACACTCACCGAGCTCCTATTTCTTGGAGACTGGCCTGCAGGATAATCATCAGCTCTTTGAACATCATCCATTTCTGCACATAGACTGGAACCTCCTCTTGGTATTTCTTAGTTTTGTTCTCTTCCAGTGATGGAGTGAACACCAGAGCTCCTTCTTCCAGCACGATCCTGCATAGGGAGTGTAATCTGTCGGCGTCCTCGGCAGAGATATCATGGAATTGCACAAACGGGGAGCGCTATTCAAAGCAACAATTAACCGTTTTCTGGTGCTTAGAGCAGAGAGTGACATGAAAGGACCAGAAAGGTTTGTGAAGATAAATCAGTGAGCAGAACCACACTTAACATACCACGTAAGACACTAGGTTTCTTCAGCTTCCTATCTGCCACTCTTCTAGGCCAAATTTAGGAATGTGTGCATTGCAACAAGCTCTTGGCATCTGCTCAGCACAGTATCTGTCTGTTTCAAAGAGCTCATATGTCTTAATAGAATGCAGAACATCTTGCTGAGAAGCAATTTAACATTATTATAAAGGCTTCAACACTTTATAGTAGTGGTTCTCGAACTTTTTGTATTGGGGATCCCTTTCGGACACAGCCCCCTGGGGAAGGGGCCGGACTCGGAGGGGGTGCCGGCAGCCCCCCCGGGGTAGGGGCCGGGCTCGGGTGGGAGGGGGTATACCAGACCTCTACTAGACAGAGCAGTCGTCTCAGCAAATGCAGGGGGTATAATATATAATCCCAGAATAAGGATTCATATCACCAGTAGCCAATGAAGCCGGCGGCTCTAATCAAGCCAGGGCAGAGTAGGAGACCATCCCTTGGCATTACCGGAATGGCCACAGACCAAATGTTAGGATTCTTCACTCCGTGAATCCCTTTGTTATATCTCAAATGCTACCTGAAAGTTGCCGAAGACATACCCTGGCACAGCAACTTCCTTGCTGACAGCATCAGGGAAGTGAAAATGTAAACCTGGGTATGCAAGCTCGCACTGAAATCAACAGGACTAACAAATCACATTGTATATTGATGCAGAATAAACCATGTTATGACCAATCTTTCTCTGTATAATATTAATCTGACTCAGCACTTCAATAGCACCTTACATCTAATGCTCTATAAAGCTTAATTAGCCTCAGAACCAGCCCCCCTCTCCCACTGTGGCATTACCCCATTACACAGATAACAAAAATGAGGGACAAAGAAATGAAGTGACTTGCCGAGGGTCACACAGTGCCAGGATTCTGGTAATGCCCAGTCCACAGCCTTGACCACCGAGTCCCATTTAAATAACAAATCACTCAATTACAAATACTGGGAAGCGATGCAGTTGTGCTAGTCAGTATGTTTCAGTACCAAAGGTAAAATTACCACGTCCCCTGAAGCCAGGTACCACATCTACGAAAGTAGCTGCTCCATCATACAGGATGTTGGTAAGGCGATATCGGAACTGATGTCCCAGGGTCAGCAAGTGGTGGGCAACGTACACACAGTTGTTGTGATGAATGGCAGCCAGCTGGGGTAGTTTCTGAAGGTTCTCTCTGCCCAAGGAAGGAGGAGGAAGAGAAGGGAAGAAATAAAGAGACATTTTGTTAATCAGATCTGGACCTCTAAAAGTAGCACCACATCATGGAACAAATGGAAGATATTTCGCACTGAGTAAAAGAGCTGTATACAATTGCAAGGCAAATAAGGTTCATGTTAACAAGCTTTGTTGTAACTAATGCATGCAGCAAGCGGCACATTCTTAACGCAGTGCTGAAAGCAGAAAGAATGCAATGGCTGTGTTTTGGACCCTGACATCAAATATAACCAGCAGAGACTAAGGGATGATTTTCAGAAGCGCCTAAGTAATTTAGCAGTGCAAGTTCCACGGGAAGCCAACTAGGCATCGTGAGAGTCTGCCTCCTTGCGCTGGAAATCACACTCCACACTCCAGTGTAGACACACCCAGAGACACTTCTGAAAATCCCACCTTAGGATCCAAAGAGGAGATGACTGAGGTGCTTGGTCAGGACAGATATGGAAAACCCGGCCCACACTAGCTCTGCCTTTCCACTTGGAGACCTAGCTGTATACTTAATTTCGGGAGCAGTCACCCAAAACTTTGGGGCTCCAGTATCATTTCTCATTCCCTGGACACCCCCCTCCCACCACAACAGCCTTTTTAACCCTCCTAAATTTACTTCCCATGATCCCCTACCCCCAGCTCTCCCTCTCCCCCCAGAATCCCCCTCTCCAAGGCAGCGCCCTGGCCAGGGTCCCCTTCTTTCCTCTCCTCTTCCCAGCACCCTGCTCTGCCCCTCTCAACACCCACCCAGACCACATTAGGGTTCCTGTCATTCTCCAGTCCCCGGATCACCCCTGCCCCTCAAGCCCACCCCCCCCCCCCGATCCTTCCCCAGCCCCACAGATCCCCCCTAACCCCCTGGATCTCTCCTCTGCTCCCCGCCTTCCCCCCAAGCAGACTCCTGGATCCCTTCTCGGTACCCTGGCACCCGGTACTGGCACCCCCCAGTCACCTAGCACTGGCACCCAGCACCCCCTGGCACCCAGCCCCCCTGAATCCGCCCCCCCCCCGTCCTCCTCCCGGCCCCACCTTCAGCTCCTCCACCCGGCGGGGAGCCCCGCGACCCGGGTGCCCAGATCCTCCTCGTCCAGCGGGCCCGAGTCCGCCAGCACCGCAGCCACCAGCGAGGGGAGCGGGGCAGCCAGGGGGACCCCAGCGTCCGGGCACAGACCCCCGGCCACTTCCGCATCAGCGGCCCGGCACCGCGCGGCACCACGGGAAAGTGAGTCCGCCCGCCCCCTACTCAGGGACGCCAATCCACAGGAACGTGTCGGAGGCGGCCCGGGTGGGACTACAACTCCCAGCGTGCATCACGGAGAACCAACCTACGAGGGGCGGCATGGGACAAACCTATTTAGACCGTTTTGCTCGTTCCCCTCATTCTATTGGTCCACAGCCGGCCGAGCGAGTTAACCAAAACCCTTCTGATTGGTCCCCTGCCTCGGGGCGGGGAATATAAACCGGGAGTCTCAGCCCTGGTGCCCTTCGGCCCCAAAGGAGCCGCAGGTGCACCGAGGGGCGCCGCGCAGCTAAGGCGGTAAGTGGGGTCGGCTGGGGGGGGGACTCAGGCTGGGAAGAACCGGGGGGGGGGGGGAAAGCTTGTCCTGGGGGGGGAGAGACTCGGGCCGGGGGGAACCGGGAAGCTTGTCGGGGGGGCGGGGGAGGGGGGGAGAAGAGACTCGGGCCGGGGGGGAACCGGGAAGCTTGTCGGGGGGGGCGGGGAAGAAGAGACTCGGGCCGGGGGGGGAACCGGGAAGCTTGTCCGGGGGGGGGGAGAAGAGACTTGGGCCGGGGGGGAACCGGGAAGCTTGTCCGGGGGGGGGGAGAAGAGACTCGGGCCGGGGGGGAACCGGGAAGCTTGTCCGGGGGGGGGGAGAAGAGACTCGGGCCGGGGGGGAACCGGGAAGCTTGTCCGGGGGGGGGGAGAAGAGACTCGGGCCGGGGGGGAACCGGGAAGCTTGTCGGGGGGGGGGGGAGAAGAGACTCGGGCCGGGGGGGGGAACCGGGAAGCTTGTCGGGGGGGGGGGGGGAGAAGAGACTCGGGCCGGGGGGGGGGAACCGGGAAGCTTGTCGGGGGGGGGGGGAGAAGAGACTCGGGCCGGGGGGGGGGAACCGGGAAGCTTGTCGGGGGGGGGGGGAGAAGAGACTCGGGCCGGGGGGGGGGAACCGGGAAGCTTGTCGGGGGGGGGTGGGTGGGGGGAGAAGAGACTCGGGCCGGGGGGGGGGAACCGGGAAGCTTGTCGGGGGGGGGGGGGGGAGAACCGGGAAGCTTGTCGGGGGGGGGGGAGAAGAGACTCGGGCCGGGGGGGGGGGAACCGGGAAGCTTGTCGGGGGGGGGGGGAGAAGAGACTCGGGCCGGGGGGGGGGAACCGGGAAGCTTGTCGGGGGGGGGGGAGAAGAGACTCGGGCCGGGGGGGGGAACCGGGAAGCTTGTCGGGGGGGGGGGAGAGAAGAGACTCGGGCCGGGGGGGGAACCGGGAAGCTTGTGGGGGGGGGGCGGGGGAGAGAAGAGACTCGGGACGGGGGGGGACCGGGAAGCTTGTGGGGGGGGGGGCGGGGGAGAGAAGAGACTCGGGCCGGGGGGGGGGAACCGGGAAGCTTGTCCAGGGGGCGGGGAAGAAGAGACTCGGGCCGGGGGCGGGAACCGGGAAGCTTGTCGGGGGGGGGTGGGTGGGGGGAGAAGAGACTCGGGCCGGGGGGGGGGAACCGGGAAGCTTGTCGGGGGGGGGGGGGGAGAACCGGGAAGCTTGTCGGGGGGGGGGGAGAAGAGACTCGGGCCGGGGGGGGGGGAACCGGGAAGCTTGTCGGGGGGGGGGGGAGAAGAGACTCGGGCCGGGGGGGGGGAACCGGGAAGCTTGTCGGGGGGGGGGGAGAAGAGACTCGGGCCGGGGGGGGGAACCGGGAAGCTTGTCGGGGGGGGGGGAGAGAAGAGACTCGGGCCGGGGGGGGAACCGGGAAGCTTGTGGGGGGGGGGCGGGGGAGAGAAGAGACTCGGGACGGGGGGGGACCGGGAAGCTTGTGGGGGGGGGGGCGGGGGAGAGAAGAGACTCGGGCCGGGGGGGGGGAACCGGGAAGCTTGTCCAGGGGGCGGGGAAGAAGAGACTCGGGCCGGGGGCGGGAACCGGGAAGCTTGTCCAGGGGGCGGGAACCGGGAAGCTTGTCCAGGGGGCGGGGAAGAAGAGACTCGGGCCGGGGGGAACCGGGAAGCTTGTCGGGGGGGGGGGGGAGAAGAGACTCGGGCCGGGGGGAACCGGGAAGCTTGTCGGGGGGGGGGGGAGAAGAGACTCGGGCCGGGGGGGCAACCGGGAAGCTTGTCGGGGGGGGGGGGCGGGGAAGAAGAGACTCGGGGGGGGGGGGACCGGGAAGCTTGTCGGGGGGGGGGGGGGAGAAGAGACTCGGGCCGGGGGGGAACCGGGAAGCTTGTCGGGGGGGGGGGGAAGGAGAAGAGACTCGGGCCGGGGGGGAACCGGGAAGCTTGTCCGGGGGGAGGAGTTGGAAGCTCGGGCTTGGGGAACCAGGGGGAGGGGTTGGGAAGTTTGGGCCGGGGCTGTTGACGGGGGGGGGGGGGGAGGGGGAGAGAAGCTTGTCGGGGTGGGGGGCGGACTCGGGCCGGGGGCCTTGCTGATGCCAATTGAGGGAAGCGGGGAGGATTGGAAACTTCGGGCGGGTTGGGAAGCTTGTGCCGGAGACCTTGCCGCGGTGACCCGGGGGAGAGGGCTGGTTTGGAAACTAGAACCGGGGTTGTGAAGCTCGGGCCCGGCTCCTTGCTGGGAGAAGAGGGGTTGGGAACCTCGGGCTGGGGAGCTGTTAAGGTGCCATGGTGGGGGGGCGGTGCTGAGCTCAGGGCTACCCCTTGCACCAGCCCCTGCTGGGGAGGTGGCAGCTGCAAAGGGGAAAGGGCCCTTGGGAGGCTTCTGAAAAGCCAGGCTGAAGGGAAGAGTTTTGCACCTGCCTTCATCTGCTCCAGAGGCTGGCCCAGCCAGGTGTACTCCTGCTTTGCATCGGACACTCAGCTCTTCACAGGAGGGGTAGAGAATGTCTGTGTCCTGTCTTCTGGATTGGAGGGGATGGGCTCTCCTGGATGATCCGGATGGGAAATGTATCTCCCCTTTAGACCTCCCATAACACCGTGTCAATTTCTCACTGTTTGAAAAAGCAAAACCACGAATGAAGGGTTTTCAAGGGTTTTTCAATTAAAGCTTTTACTTTAAATCACAAGTGTGTGGGATTTTTCTTTTGGATAAATGGTGGGAGTGGGGGGAGGCTTGTAGGAAATATCCAAACTGTCCTAGTGTGGGGATTCTCCCATTGCTTGAGGGTTGGAGTTGGAAAGTTTGGAACTTGCTTTAAAATCCCTTGCAGCTGGCTTGGCTAATCTCTGAGAACATGGTGGTTCTGGTTCTCCAGGGAGTGTTGGGGAAGCCATGTTCTGAGCCCTCTAACTTGAGAGCCGTGATACTTGGTACAGCTCAGCAGCTGTGAGTAGCTCTTTAATTTCTCTTGGAGCACATCCACTCAGGATGCTTTTCCTCTAATTTGCACAAAGCTATTGATGTTGCTATGACCATATAATTACTCTATTTCCTGTCTTACTGTTTAAATATGAATCTATTGTAAATAAAACAATGGGTTTTTTTGGGTAGTGATTGCTAATTTGTTTTCTGAACCCCTGAGGCTCTAGAGCTTAACCTTGGAGGCTCTTTGTGTACCCTAATATGGAAGGTTCTTCACAGTTAATGGCTAAATGCTGGTTGACTTCAGCCTCTCCCAGGGAGAGTAGAGCCATGGGCTGAGGGGACCTCAGAGAAGGTGTGGGGGAGACTTATTCAGTAGTAGCAAATTGATGAGCCTGCTAGTCCCCAAGGCTGTCAAAGATGGGTGGTGGCTAGTTCCAGTAAATGGACCTTCCCAAGTCAGACTGCACCACACCTAATCCAAACCCCAAACTCATAAATTGTTCACCCCTATAACACTGTAGAGGTATGCAGCTGTTTGTCTACCCCCAACCCTCCCAGGTACTAATACATAGTACCCTGGCCGGAGGGAGAGGGGGGAAGGGAAGCTGGGGGCCAAGGCCTGGCTGGAGGAGGAGATTGGGGGGGGGGGGGGTTGGTCGGGGGGGGCAGGGTTTGGAAGCTTGGGCTGGGGCATTGCCAGGGGGAACTAGGGGAATGGGGGGGAGAGATTGTAAGGGGGGGGGAGCTCGGGCTGGGGGCCTTGCCGGGGCAAAGCGGAGGAAGGAGGGGGGTTGGTTTGGAAACTTGAATGGGGGGTTGTGAAGCTTGGGTGGAGACCTTGCTGGAGGGAAAGGGAGGTTGGGAAGCTTGGGCTGGGGAGCTGTTAAGGTGCCATGGTGGGGGGGGGGGGCTGTTGTGGGAGGAGGGCTGAGCTTGGGGCTCCTCTTGGCCAGGAAGATTAGTGTTCTACTGGTTTTTGAATGTCATGAGTCCTGAGGTCAGATTTGTCCATTTAGAAACTCCTGCAAGGATTTATGGGGATAGACTCCAATACTTTCCAGTTTCTAACTAGCTAGGTATTACGTTCTCAGGAATGGGGTTAATGTCTCCTCTTTTATGAAAAGTACCATGGGATCTTTAATGGCCAGTGTCTCAATTTTATGTATCTTGTGGAAAAGGTGACACCTCCATCCAGTAGTGCAGTGCCTGTGAGCACCATGCTGGGGCATTGACTCAGCGATGAATCCATGGAAAGTGTATCACCACACCTTCCTGAAACACCTGGGCCTTCCTTGATACCCTCCACTAGGAGTAAAACATCTTCCAGTAAACACACTTGCCACAAAGCATTGGACGGCCCAGAGCTCTGGCCTGGGATTTGTAAGACCTGAGTTTAATACACCATGTGTAACCCCAGGCAATCACCTTGTGCCTCCATTTCCCCATCTGTAAAACGGGGAGAGCACTTCCTGATGGAGGTGCTGGGAGGATTGAGCCTAGGTGCTGAAAGGAGTTAAGTGACCAAATGCCACTAAAATTCAGTTAGGCACCTAATGCCTCTCTTGGAAACCCGTGCAGTGCTCAAGTCCCCCAGGTGAGGAGGGCCTTGCATACCACAGAGGGGAGGAGCCCAGTAACTTCCAAGGAAGAGCTTAGAGGCTTCAGAAAGAATCCCTGCTTGGAAAACACAGGAGCTGCCTCCTTGTTTCTTGTATGAGCAGTGAGGGGGTGGGAAGGGGCTGCAGAGGGAGGCCCTCTGCTGCTGCCACCTACCATTGTTACAGCGCCAGCGGTTGCTGTGCCACGGAGCCTGGTGATGCAACAATGCTGCCCCCTCAGCCAGGAGTCTGAGCACAGAGGCCAGTTCCTGCGGACGAGGGCAACTGAGGGAGGGTTCGCCTCCCCGGGGAGAGGGTCCCCTAGGATGATTATTTCCACGTGGGCTGTGTACATCTTGATCTGTAAATCCATGGGCCGTCGGCTCCCATGCAGCAGCACTCGGGTAAGGGGGCGGTGGGGCTATTTGCTGGCTTAGCTGTGAACTCCCCAGCGGTGATGCCAGCCTCACTCACCCTCTCTGATTCCTCGCAGGACATTAAAGTCGTGGAGACAGAGATGCTGTCCGTGCTAGAGCACTGGCTGAGGAAGGTGAGGATGAGAGCTGCAGAGCATCCCTGAATAGTGAGATCCTAGCCAATAAGACACCAGCGAGGACTGTAACCAGGTAGTGGGGTACTGTTAGCACCCAGATAGGTAAAGGGGGCACAAAGTCCTGATTAAATCAATTCAGTGTCTGGACATTGAATCAGGGGAGGATTTTAATACTTGGGTACCTTGCTAAACCTAGAGGAGGGGGGGCAGGATCAGATCTTGGATGTGATGTATTAATACATTGCTACTAGGGGAGGGGGGGGGGCATGGATTTTAATGCCTGGTTACCTGGATGCTAACTGGGAGGGAACCACATTGAATGCCCGGTTGTCTGGATGGGTGCAAGGGGGCATGGATTTAGTGCCTGGGTACTTGATGATAACCAGGAGGGAGGGGAGAAGTGGTGTTTTCATACCCATCTGGCTCAACATCTGGGCTGTAACCACCCTTGTTATGAAAATGTTGGGGAGGGGAGTGTCCCCCAGCACAGTGGAAGGGCTCAGCTGTTACACATCCCTGCTGGTATCCTGGGGACTTTGATTCAACCCTACTTGGAGGGTACTTTGAAGCCAAAGGTGCTGAGACCATTACTTTCCATAAACAGACACAACAGTGGATCTTCATATTTGATAGACCCACAGCTAGGAGGAGGTGATCTAGTCTTACAAGAGGACTGGTTTGGCAGGTTCCACCCTTCTGTTCTGAAGATGGGATGGTACCTGCTATGAAGCCCAGGGGTCAGGTGTTTTCCCTAAATGGATAATTGCTTTATTAGCCCTCAGTTATAAAGAAATATAAAGTAAAACCCCAAGTGCCTAAGAGCCATTGATGTCTGATAGCTGCACAGTTCATTTTCGTCACTGCTCTCCCTCCGGCGTTGCAGGTAAAGCTGCCTAGGAAAGATATTGCTATTTTGCTTCCCTTTCAGATTGAAGAAGAAGCTTCCAAGATCTTTAAGCAGAAACTGGAAACCAAGCCAGATACCAAAGCAGAAACCAAAGCGGCCTCTTCTGCTGGCCTAGATTCAGGAATGGCAAAGTCAAAGGTATCGCATTGGGACTGTGTGTGTGTGGAGTGAGAGGTGATGCTGTACAGGAGAAGGTGGAAGAAGCAGTCTGAGTGGCATATGCCTAGTATTAACACACCTCCCCTTATCCTCTTGTGTAGATAGGTAATTGCATTATGGTTTTCCTCCTCGTCCTCTGAAACATCAATTGACCTCTGCTAGAAGCAAGATTGTCACTGGTCCAATGTGCATTGAAATCAACTGAGACTCCCATTTGACATCCACAGGCTTTAGATTAGATTCTTGAAGCATATGAGGCAAGGAGTGGTGTGTTTCCCACCATGCACACCAGTGGTTCCTTATGATGCATAATGATGCCAGGATACAGACTTACTTCAGCAGTGGTTTGATCCAGTATGGCAAATCCTGCTCTCCCAGTGTTCCATGTGAACATGAAAAGCAACCTTTCCACACAACTGAAATGTCACTGCATTGCATTCAGGGGTAATAGGCACTTAGCTGCATTTGGCAGGAGCTACTATAGTCTCGTTAATGCTGATACAAAGTAGATAGTAAAGGGATTTTTTCTCTTCCTGGTTAAGACTGAGCTGCATTTCCCTTCATGCCAAGGTTTCCTGCTGTGAATAAGATCTGCTCTCCCCTGTTTTTCCTAGCTTGTTCAAGTCTCTAGCACGAAACTGCCAGTGTCCTCATCTAGCCAAGGTCTTCTGGAGGAGAGGACAAAGATCCAGTTCATAAGATGGAGGTAGTCACTTGTAGCTATCCCCTAGGAAGAGGCAAAGGGTCTGAGCTGGAGTATGAAAGCAGAAGCCCCACTGAAATGAGGGTGGGGGAGTAGAAGGCAATGAGCATCAGTGGGAGTGAGGATGCTCAGGCCTGGACCATTAAGACGAGATCTTTGGCTGGTGTACATCACTGTACTCAGTGGAGCTGTTCTGGTTTACACCAGGTGAGGATCTGCCCCAGAGTGGGCAGTGTTTGATTATGGAGCTGTGGAGTTTATATGCATCTCTATTGCAATGTATTAAAAAAGTCACAACCTTTTACAGCATCATGCTTACATATTAGCAATTTTGATCTCTTGGGTTCTAGTAGAACCCAACAAGGAGCACTTTTATCTTGGAAGATACATTGGGTACACTGGGGTAACAGATTGGGGACCTCAGCAGAGCTGGGCTTGGGTGGCATGCTGGAATTTTTTTACTGGTGGCCAGGCCAGCATCATAAAACCACCTGAATGGATTTGTGTGGTTCTTGCAGTCACACCCGGGTCTATCGCGTATCGAGCGACATCAGGAACGAAGCCATGCGAGAGAGGCTGGAACAAGTGCGAAACAGGTGAGATCCTCTTGCCGGGGTCCTTAACACCTGCCAGCCCATACTTGGGTCATGCCCAAAAGGCACCAGGTGCTGCCCCCATCCACAGGAAGACAGTCCCTGCCTCAGAGCCCATGGTCTCAGTGCTGAGGACTCTGGATTGTGTGCAGCCCATGCTAGAGTGGGGCCAGTGTTCTGGAGCCCTAGGGTAATATTGTCAGGATCCTGGCCGAAGGCAGGGAGGACTAGGGGTAGGCACTGGGAGTCCCAGAACTGAAACAAGGGTCAGAACCAGTATCAGGGTCAAGCTGAGGTTCAAGTCAAGGAGCTGGACAGAGTCAAGAATCAGGCTGAGGGTCAATACCAGCTAACTGGGTCGAGGTCTCTGGTCGTTTGGGAATCAGAGCTGAACTCCGAAACAGAGAAGCAGACTAGTCGTGGAAGCTAGCTGTTGCCTGGAGACATCCTGGTACATCTTGTTGGCTCTGCCCCTCTATCCGCCCATCAGGGACAGCTAAGACTACTCTTTCAGATCCCTTGAGCTGGAACTTCCTGTAGTGTTGAACCTCTGTAGATTGTGGGTTGCTGGGAGAGGGCAGGTTACAGTTGCTGCTGCGTGGCACTGTGGGGATACTGGTTGTCTAATGGCCCTCCAGGCCTGGGTTCAAGTTGTGCTGATCCTTAAATACAGATGCATAGCCAGAAACTCTATGAACAAGGGGACTTTCAATTAAAATGCAAGGTGGAAAATTCACCACAGATAAAAAAACTTTTCTCTCTCAACGTTTGAATAGATTGTAGAACACATTGCCACGGGATGCCATTGAGACTAAAGAATTAGAGGGCCAAACGTTTATCTGGATAAGAAAAATATTCAGTGTTATAGTTAATGCAAAAAAGGAAAGCATTTCGGATGGGATAACTCCCTGCTTTAGGGTTTAAGCCAGTTATTTGGGGGTGGGGTAAAGCCTTTATGGGGGCAGATTATCCCACATCAGCCTATTGTAGGGCTCTTGTACCTTCCTCTGAGGCATCTGGTGCTGGCTACTGTTAGAGACAGGATTCTGGATTGTGGGTCCAGTCTGGCAGTAGACATCAAATTCTAGCTTCCAGCTTCTACCTCTGCAGACTCAACTGCAACGTCTGCTTTCTCTGTTTTTGCTAGTTGGAGACTGAAAGATAGATTCCCCTAAATGACATCCAGGGGAAGGGCACTAATGTCAGAACCCCAATTCTGCAGTTAGGTAGCAGCACGTTTTGGGTTCTGGCCAGTGATGGGCAGCTGGGCAAAACCGTGAGACAGATGGATAGAAGTTCTCCCCAGTGCATTTCTGGGTCTGACACCTCCCTATAACTTCTTGTTTCTTCAGTGTGTCCCAGGTCATGCTTCAAGCAATGCAGAACAGGTCGAACACTGATATCCGAGCCACGCTTTCGAGCTAAATATAGCAGGTAAGGCATGTAGGCCAGTAGATTCAGTGCTCCCAGCTTCCTCAAACCTGCCACCTCCATAGACCTGACTCTACAGAGCAAACCCTCTGTTCCTGAGGTTAGAAAGGAGCTTGCTCTCCATTTCAATCCAGCCCTGAGTTTCTTCCTATCACTGCTGCTTCACCAGCTGGCCTCCCCCAGCAAGTTCCTGGGCTGAAAGCAAACTTAGGCCTGTGATGAAGGGCTAACATTTGTACTCAGATGTGTAGGTCCAAAGAAGTGGGCATCAGGATAACAAATAAAAGCGATTTTCCCCAGAGTGTATTATGCCAAGATTCCCTCCTGGCTTCTATTGCCGGTGCTGCAGACCTGTGGCAAGACAAGTTGTGACCTCATGGCACACCTGGCCTAGGCATCCCGGGGCATCTGAAACTTGAACCTTCCTGATGGCTGTGGAACCTCGCTGGCCTTTTCTCTCCTATGGGGAACCTCAGGGCACATGGTCCCATGCCATCCTGGTTGGTCAGTTTGGGATTGTCAAGCCACCCAGGGGCCAGAGAGTTAGCTTACCTAAATCAGATTCTGGTGAGGAAGCATTTGTTGGCCTATACTAGATCATTGCATGTACTAAGGCTGGTGAGGACGGTTTGCAATGCCTGGCAGAGTGGGACTTCATTTAAAGCAGTGCTGATGAATTTTTGCATGTACCCCCAGGCCACGGTGATGGAGGGCATAACATTACATAAAGGAAGTGCTTTGTAATTTCCCCAGTGAAAGGCACGAATCCTATTTACTTCTTTACAATCCTGTCCCATTGGCCCATCTGATGCTGTAGCTCTTACTTACTTACCTCCCTTGCTTTTTCTTTTGCAGCAGTTTGTCCAGCCTGGGGCCCCTGCTACAGAGACAGGCTGCATTTGAAATTTTTCTCCAACCATTTCTGAGCAAAGCTGGCAAACTTATTGTGATGACAATGGTATTAACTCCTGTTTCGTAAACCTGAGCTGATCATAAAGACACTTGTTATGTAGAATGTGCCCGGATCTGCTGCAGTGCTTTTGTCTGCTCTAAGGCGAAGTATCTGAGAGGCTCTCTGGCCTGCTTAGCAATGACAGGCCACGAGATGGGGATGTTTACTTGCTAGATGGCAGTGCAGAGAGATGGGGAGGTGGAGAGAAAGGGGCAGGTGGGCTTAGGAGAAGGCAAGGGAGGACTGGAGGGAAGCTGAGATTATGCTTGTCTGTAAAATCAGTTTCCCTCCTCTGCCATGGTCTGTCTGTCTGCCTCTTTCTCCTGTTTGTCTGGTAGAGTTCCCCAGGTGCTTTCCACCTATCTAAGAAGGGACAGCCCCTGCCCCAGATGCTGACTGTTTAAGGTTGGACAGAGGTCAGGGAATGAGGAACTCCTGGTTCTTTATCAATGTCCTTAGGAAATGGTTTTGAGGGGCTGAAGGGGAGGGGGGGGGGGAAGGGAATGAACTCCAAGAGGTGGAAGTAGGCAGAGGTGAGTGCAAGAAGCCTCCATTTCCCTGTGAACAGGCAATCGCTGCAGTATTGACTGTCCTTGTGAACTCTGATTTCCCATCTTAGACCCCACCCCCCTCCAATATGTAGCCAATTGGACACATGATTCTCCTTCCTAAGGTAAATCGGCCCCACGGTTCTCTATCGATTGAGTTGTTTGTAGCCCTACTCCGAGATCATTCCCTGCAGTGCTTGGTGCTGTACAAACACACAGGAGTATACAGGCCTGGCCCAACAAGCTTACTGGTTAAACAAGAGCAAGTAGATGAACAAGTCAGATGCTCAGGGTCCCTGCAGGCCCACAGCCAGTTAGTTCTAGGTCTATATATTCCCCCCACTCCTCCCCAAGGATTTGTTTATATTCCAAACACTTTGATGACTGGAAGGAAGGGAAGTGGGAGCACTGAGGATTAAAATGGGGGAATGAGATTGTTGGTCTCGGAGACTGCAGGGGTAAGGTGGAGATATTTCATACTAAAAATAGCCTGGGGTTATTGCTCAATCCTGAATCAAATGGATGGTTTCTAGCCTGAAATGGTTACGGGTGGGGGGTGCTCTCATACCCCAAAGTGGAGCAGACGCAAACCAATCCTTGAGGGTTCCCTGCAGTCCTCTTTGCACATTACAGCTAGTGCAGTGCTGGCAGGACTGTACAGAGGCCTTGCTGTACAAGTCCCCTGATGCTCTTCATCATAATTGTTAGTCTGTCACTGTAGCATCCAGGTGTCCCTTGGTCCAGGACCCCAGGGCATGAGGTGCTGTACAGTCACAGAACAAAAAGGCCAATTGCCAAGTCTTTTGACTAGGAACTATGGATGAGACAAAAGGCACCAGTTGGCAGGGAGACTGAGGCCATATTAGTCAGCGTGATTAGGCAGTGGGCTTAGCAAACCAGCAGTCTAATGTTGTCCATCAGTTGCCTTGTCCAATAATTGCCTCCCCCCCCCCCACTTTGTTCTCTGGGACCCTGAACCTGTTGACAAGTCCCTCCGCTTTCATCCCTCCCATCAGACCTCCCCTCCCTGCAAGGAGCATATCAAACCACCTGGATTCACCTGCCACCACTCCTTGCTCCCTCACTAGCGGCTCCTCTTGCTTGTTTAGCAATAACAATAAGCCCTGCGCAAGGGAGAGGAAGAACTGTTGCTATTATGAGCCCAGCTTCTTCAGGCCTCTGGCAGGAGCAAAGTCATTAAGTGGCTCAAATGGAGCTTTGTTCTGCACATGATTGAGCTCCGGGGGGGAACCAGTGCCCTGCTGCACCTGTTACATGGGGCACTCATTCATGCTGGGTTAAGGGGCAGTGACTGGCAAATGTGAGGTCATTCAGCTGTGACCAAGGCATTAGTGTAGCTAAATGGTGCCGATGAAGCTAATCGAGGCGTTTGTTGGGTCATGGACTTCACAGGGGCACAGGCTGCGTGTGGCTGTGGCAGGAATGCTGAAGGGCCCATGGTCTGAAAACTCATGATTGGCATGGTCCAAGTGCTGGGCTGATGCACAAGTCCTAAAGCAGGCCCAGGCCATCCTGCAGCTGGGGGCCAGGTGGCCGGCCTGAGGCTAGAAGTGGAACCAGGGGAGGGAGGCTGGAATGCCCCCTCAGGGTAAGTGCTACCTCAGGCATTTCTTGGAAAGGTCAGTTGGTAGTAGCTCAGGCAGTGGGAGGCCTGGGAGTTCCTCAGAACTGACTTCTCTGTAGAGACCCTGACTGGCAGACAGGTATTTGAGACCTCCTTAGGTCAGGGCTCAGGGTGGGGGAGCAAGGGTTTGGCTGAGCTGTGAGGCTAGCTCTAACAGAAATCAAGGAGCCAACAAAATCAAGGCGGAGAGGTGACTTGATTTATAGTCTGTAGGTACCTACCTGGGGAACAAATATTTAATAGGTTAGTCTAGCAGAGAACAGTCAAACTCAGTCCAGTGGCCAAAAGTTGAAGCTGGAGAAATTCAGACTGGAAATGGCCTACATTTTTAAACATGACAGTAATTAACTATTGGTGGTTAATTGTGGTCGGTTGTGTTTAGTTCTTCATCACTGTCAACTTCTAAATCAAGCTTGAATTTTTTTCTAAAAGCTCTAGGAATTATTTCAGGCAGTTCTCTGGCCTGTGTGACAAGGACAGAGATCACAATGGGTGCTTCTGGTTTGGGATCTAAGGAGCTATGAATTCAGAAGGGCCTCCTGTGACCGCAATGGTTATTTCCTGCAATATTGTTGGGGACTTGCCTTTAAGTATGAGGTGCGTTGTATTCAAGGAGTGGTTTGTCATAGTGTGGACCAGGACTCTCTCATCGGTCTCTTGAGAGATTCCAGACTCAAGAGTTCAGAGGACTATCCTGAACAAGGGGCCAGACAAGAATGGCCTTTTGGAACAAAAAGTATGAAGCAGTTTTCCTGGGGTATAGCTAGAGGGAGGTGAATCCAAATTCCCACTCCAGTTATGCAAAACTTCACCCTTTTGAAGCTACGTCCTGAAGAGTGGGCCATTGTCTGCTTATTGCCTGTTACACAAGGCCAGGATAAAAGGCCAACTAGAAAAGTGTGAACTATTTGCAGTTCTGAATTTGAGGTGGTTCTGAACTTGTAACCACAGGGAAAACCCAGTTTAGGATTTTGACTCCTACCTGAGCTCATAGCTGGGGTCAGCAGGAATGATCTCTGGAAAACTTTTCAGCATGTATGTAAGTTGTTGTTGTTTAATACTTTTTCTCTGTGAAGCCTTCACCTTATGAATAAACGTGCTTGCTTGGAAAGAGCTGTGTGGTGACTAGTAACTGTGGGTACTGTTGGTAACCTCTTGAGAGAAATCAGTGTAGCCACTGGTGGTTTAAGCAGTCTGGCTTGCTGGGAATAACAGTGTATTGTAACACTGGGAACTGGCCAGCCCGGAAAAACCCTGCTCAGAAAGGAGAGTCTCAGGTCATTATCCAAGAGAGGTGGTGGCTGAGGATCCAGAATCCTAGACCAGGGATACAGGTGCAGTTGCCTTGAACTGTGATGGTTATTTTGGGGCTATCCTCTTCAATCTCTTCCTTCCCCTTGCCACCCTTCTGCTGTGCCTAAAATAACACTGCCAGGCAAAGCTTTGCTCACGTTACTTAGCAACAAACCCCACTGTCTTCCTCCAGTCAGGGATCCCCTTGCCTTTGGCAGGGCTTGGGCACCCAAGTGTCTGAGTCAAGCCACAAGAAAGGCTGAATGTTGAGACCCAGGGCTTGCAGGAAAGTGTTTATCGACTCTGTTGCTTGCTCCCGGGAGAAGCCGACAGGCGCATGAGGCCGCAGTGGGTAGTTGAGCTGTGGCTTGCATTGCTCTGCCTGGTACTGGGGGAGTGTTTCTAAGGGAAGCCCCAGTTGCCTGCCACAGGCAGACGCCATGGCTCGAGGCACAGTTACAGCAAATCAGTGAATTATTGATCGGTGTTAACGCTACAGCTCTGACAACACCATTACTAGCTTCGACTTCATGTTTAAATCATCACTCCAACGGCTCTGAAATACGCCATCTTTTATTTAATATGTGCTCAACGGCTCTTTCAGAGCCTGTCACCTTCTTTATTCTCCATGCGATCACTCGGGGCTGCAAGGAAGGTGGGCAGCCAAGCCAAGTGCATAGAGGGATCGGAGCTATGGGTGAGCAGATGGAGAATGCACACAGTAATGGGGCTGGGCAAGGGGCTTATGTTGGATGATGCAGTCAGGTGGAACATGGGTACCAGGTTCGGGGCGGGGGGGAGATAATAGTTTGGGTTGTAGATTTTGTTCTCATTTGAATGATTTGGAGCAGCAGGTTTGGGATGTGGATAACTTTGGCATTGAGGGTCACTGGCCAGCAAAGGGGGGTCTAGGGGCTGGTAGGTGGAGGGGGTTGGGGTACCAGATTTGGGGATATGCAGAGCAGCACAGAGTTCATGCTACTGGTGAGACTTCACCTAGTGAGATGGGTGCAGGAAAGGGCAGCAACCGGTGCCAGGGCTGGAGAGAGACTTTTTTGCAAAGATAGAGCTGCCGTGGTGCATTCTTATTTGTCCAGGCAGTCATGGCTGCATGAAACTGGGTCCCAATCTCAGACTGGGTGGCACTGAGCAGGTGAGAGTAGGCCAGGCAGAGCTGATCTGTCAGACAGGAAAGGAGCTAAGAGAAAGTAGCAAAATTGTTCAGCCCTGTTTTCCATTATGCGGCAGGATCCCATTGTCAAACCTGCCTCCATCCCTCAAAAGCAATCCAGACAGCAGCTGTTCTTTCAAAGTTTTGGTAACTTCCCTCAGGGGCAGACAGATGGGAGCAGGCATGGGGAGGTCTGGCAGGAAGCAGCTTTGATTTCATGACGAGGCTTTCTCTTCCTCACCTCCACCACTCCATTTATTCAGGGAGCAGGGGGGAGGCTGAGGACAGAGGGGGTTATGGATGTGTGGTTAACCCCTTTGCTGCTGACTGATAATAGTCTTGGAGTTGCTGTCCTATGGGGCAACGTGGTGAGGACTCCACCACCAGTCAACTTGGTCCTGCCAAGGAACTGGATGGACCCACCATGTCTTTGCATCCCCTCCTCCACACCCACCTCCAAAGCGGCTGGAAAAGGTCTGGCATATCTAGAAGCTGGCCCTGGTGGAGCACCAGAAAAGGACTCCAGAAGGTGTCTCCAGGAGCAGGAGCAGCTCAGGGGGATCTGAATGTTTCCCTGCTCTTGGGCAGCCAGGGAACCATGGAGATGGAAGAGTGATGGATGCCCCAGAATGGGGTCTTCAGGGGAAGCCATAGTGCAAGCTGGGATAAACTTCTCCCAGAGAGCTGGAGACACCCCACTCCCCAGGCAGCAGGGAGAGCTGTCTCCATGCACCATTCAGTGAGATGGACACTTGTCCACTAAGTAATGAACAGAGACCACCAGCATAAGTCCCTGAGCAGCTTCACCTTGGTCCACCACAGGCCTGTCCTGAAGCCTGTCACTTGGTGGGGAAAAGGTCATTTTCAGGCCTTGGCCTGGATCGGTCTGTGCCCACTGGCTCTTTTGAAGGAGTAGGACAGCAGCATGTGCTGTCACAATGCATGTGTCAGGAACACACACCTGGGTGCGTGGCAGAGTGTAGCTCGGGGCAGGGCATTCCCGCATTGGCTGCTGTTGATACGGTCTCTATTGCGTTTTTATCAGCGTCACCATCCAATATCCCCTGGCTGCTTTGTCTTTGCTTTGCATTTTATCAATATTACCGTCTGATCCTCTGGTCCCCTTGCGTGGGTTTATTAATATTGCCCTCTGATCTGTGGGTAGCAGCCATTCTTTATATTCTGGCCCCATCCCTAGCTCCTCCAAGCCCAGATGCCATGTTTAATTAGATTTTCTCCTTCATTCCAGCAAACACAAACTGAATGCCTGGTATCTCTCAGTGCTAGAGTTAGGGCCTGCGCTCCCCGGTATTAATATTCCAGCACCATCGTGGGCCTGTGTTCATCTCAGGGCTCAAAAGTCCAGAGAACTCTCATCAGGAGCTTCTCTTTGGATGAACAGTGGGGAACTGGCTTTTAACCCCTTCCCTGCTTTTATACAGTATTACGACACCTGGTATGATGCGAAAACGCATGGAAATGCAATGTTCACCCTGGGGAGCCTGGGTTGAGGATGTGAACATTCAAATGATCCGGGAGGGAGCGTGAGATGCAGGATTCCTGGTTCTGTTCCCGGGCTGGGGAGCTAAAGTGTCTGGGGATTAGAGCAGGGGATCTGGAAGTCAGGACTCCTAGGGGGAGTGGGTTAAATAATAATCTCCATGTGCACTGTTCAGCTGAGGCTGCTGTTGAGTTATTTATATAATTTATTGAATGAATCCTCTGTTTTGCCAGTAATTGAGCAGCTCTGCTCTTGGAATCCATCCTTGGCTGTGGGAGGGAGCGTGTCTACAACATGGAATTGAGGCAGACCCCCTGGGCTTGTTTGACCCTGAATGAGCCATTTAAGGACCAGATTCTGTCCCCCCTCGTGCAGGTAGTCTGGTGGTCTGCAAAGGGAGTGTCCCTGGGAGGCAGACTTGTGGGGTCCAGCCCTGTGAACTCTGTGCCTCACTTTGCCCCACAGCTCTCTCAGGGGAAGCGAGAGGAATGGATTTAGGTGAACTCGCTGGGTGAAACATGTGGTTCAACTGGCACGTGTCATTACCGAAGCCGGGGCCAGGTGTGGGGCTGGAAATCGGCTCTGGGAGCCTCCTGCTGCTTGTCTGGAGCTTTTCCAGATCAGAGGGAAGGAAGATTGTTTATGCAAAGTTTGTCAGCTCCTTCAGGCATGAAGGAAGCTAATTGTTCTCTGTGTTGCTCAAATCTTCTGCCAGTTTTGAAGATTACAACTCTTCCCCACATGATGTGGAAATGGCTTGTTTTTTTTCTCCGGTGAGACATGTCTACTTCCATCTCTGCCTCCCGCCAGCTTCAGCCAGCTCTTGGGTTTTCCTGGTTCTCTTCCTTTCCCTTTCCCTGTGGTCTTGGGCTTCTCATTTCTCTTGTCCTAGGGAATCAGGCCATTGCTTGCAAAAGGAACTTACGATTTTGGCTTCCTCCATTTTTGGGGCACCCAACTTGAAATGCCTCCCCAACCCTGCTGAACACTAACCTCAGGAGAAGGGAGAAGCCAGCACTGAGTGAGGGGCCGGATCTCGCTCTTGTTGGTTTTTCAAAAGGAGCAGGAGCCAACACTGGCCGATCAGCCATGACGGCTGATGTCATTAAATGGGGGTGCAAGGGAATTCCTATCTCCCCTGGATTTTGAGTGGAATGTGGGCCCATCCCTACTTTAAGTCCCTTTTGAAAATGCCAGGCTCTATTCCTTGAAACCCAGGTGGTTCAGAGGGCCTTCAAACCTCCCCCCTTCCCCCTCCAAAATGTGGGGAGCTGGGGCACCTTAGCAACATGCTGGATCAGACCCAAGGGTTCCAAGGAAAGTGTGGTGAGGGGCTCATGTTTAGCATTGTCACCACCAACTACTGAGGCAGAGGGTCGGAGTGAGTAGCAGAACCTAGGTCTCTGTTCCACCCCAGCCCCCACACTAGATCATGCTGCTGCCCAGTAGCACAGGAAGGAGTGGTGGTGGTGGCGGTGGTCCCCACTGGGTGTCAGGGGGATGGGTGCAGGCAGAGGACAGTGGTGATAACATGTAGTTTCTTTAATGCACATGCTGGAAGTCCCCTCCTAACCTGCAGTCTCTGCTTCCTGCAGCCTAACCTGCCTCTCTCAAGCCTCAGCAAGGCCTGAAGGGCTTCTTGCAGGTCATTCTGCACAGCTGCTCCTGCTCACTGCTGATTGCCACACCTAACAGCCTTTAAACGAGCCACAGCTGGGCTGGCAGGAGCCTAAGAATGTTGCTCTCAGGGAGTACCTCAGTGCCCCACCGGGCCAGCAGCTCTCTGCCTCAGAAGGGGCGCTCTGGCACCTGCGACAAGCCAAGGGGAGGGACTGGCTGCTTTGTTCCTGCCTAGAGACTTGCTCCCTTGGTAGTACTAAATGGCGAAGGAGTCTGTGCTGCATTGGGAAGAGCAGAAGGCAGCGGATTTGGGGAGGAGAGGAACGGAGGGGTAAGTCTAATTCACTCATTGCTCCCTATGTGCAGGCCCAAGGAGTCAGGAAGAGTTTGTCACGGGACAGGCTGGTATTAGCAGCATCATTTTTATCAATGTGTATGTGGGGGCAGGGGGTTGCTGAGACACTGAACCAAACTGTAAACCGTGTCTGATGGAAACCAAGCCGGGGGGGAGGGGGGGAGCACCCCTAGTTCCAGCACCTATGCCACAGTAGTACCTAGAGCCTACCATTGGGCCAAGTGCTGTAAGGCCCATTTCCAGAGCCAAAAGGGGGTGGAATCCAAACAGAGCAGGCTGACCCTGAAAAAACACACATGTATTCTTAACTGGGGTTTAAAAGAGCAGTGAAGACAGAAACTGGGTTTGTAACTGAGTTGAGTAGTTCAGGGTCAACCCCAGGCTACTCTAACAGCTTTATTGTGAGCTGCTAACCCCAACTGCCCTGTCTTTGTTGCTGTTTTTACTGGAGTTAAGCAATTCACCATTTTGTTAGAGCAGCCCTCAAAGGGGGTGAGGGCTGTTATATGGATGGGGGCCTCATGCCCCGGGAGGAAGTGGCTTGCCAAGGTCACCCAGGGAAGCTGCTAGAACTGGGCCTTGTACTCCGATGTCCTGAGTCCTAGTCTGCTGCATGCACTACAGAAACCTTCGGGCTTGTCTGATTAAAGGCCATAGCAGGGCCACTGTATATATGCTACCTATGCTGATGGAAGGGGTTTTCCCATCTCTCTAGTCAATCCACCTCCCCAACAGGTGCTAGCTGGGTTGGTGGAAGAATTCTTCCAAGCACTGTCTACACAGGGACTTAAATCAGCTTAACTGTGTTGCTCAGGGGGGTGGAGTCCTGGGCACCTTAGACTAACACAGCTACCCCTCTGATTCTTCACACTCGAGTGACTCAGCTGGGTTGATCTTAGTGGAGAGCAGCCCTTCCTTGCCAAACCTAGGGGGGTTATTCTTGGGAGGAAGCAGATGAGTAATCCATTTTGTAGCACTATTCCAAGAGACCCCAAATAGATCAAGCAAGGAAATGGCAAGACACACACTACCGTAAAATTCCTTGGGAGCCCTTATTCCTCCCTCCCCCACTTTCTGAACACAGGTATGAAGAGAACTGTCATTCTCCTGATAAGGCTGTCCCAGCTCCCATAACTTGCTTGGTTTCCTACCTCCTGTGTGTTAAAATCCAGCCTTACTGCTGTACCTCTCATGTGGAACATCAGTGTCAGCGTTCCACTCGGAAAAGGATACAACTCCTTCACTGGGATCCCTAAGGCTGCATCTGGCTTTGGGTCTGAGCTAGGAGAAGATTGCTCACACCTCAGAGCTCATGAGTAAGAAAGGGCCATGTTTACAATCATGTCAATCTTTCTCCATGTGAGTCATTCTCTGCCTCAAATAAGTTTCTGCACAAGTAAAATACTTTCCTGAGGTAAAAAATGTGTATTAGTCCCATCTAGGGACTGAAACCAGGATCTGGGATCCTTTGTGCTAGGAGGAGTAGAAACCTAGGAAGGGGAAGTCTCTGCCCTGGATTGCTTGCCGTCTAAATAGACATGGGGAGCGTGAAAGGAAAGTACTATCCTCCTTTTACGTGTGGGGAAACTGAGGCACAGAGATGGAGTGACTTGTCTAAGGTCACACAGGAAGTTTGTGGCAGAGGGGTGTAGAACAAAAAACTCTCCCAAATCTTGGTTCAGAAGACCTTCCTTTTTGCTATGGTTTTCCCCCCTCCATTAGCATTGGAGAGCCAATACAGCTATAGAAAAGCAAGCTGCATTTCAGTGTGGCTTGTGCATTGCCAACAGAAATGTGAGCTAACCTTTGGTTGTGGAATCTTTTATAGGAATGAGAGAGAACCCAACTTGACTTTTAGATCCTAGGCTGAGCTGGCATGCATGGCAGTGAGAAGAGCCCCTTCTCTTTCTCTGATCCAACAAGGTCTTTTTACTTGATGTGATAATTGAGACAGTAAATGTAGAACCCCAAAGGGTCTCTGGTCAAGTCCCAAGAAAGGGTGGCTGGAGAGATGTGTTCTAGGGAAGAGTGTGAATGTGTGTAAGGAGGGGATGTTTGGCAGTGAACTTTTATTATATGTAATGCACCCCATTTTCCACTGGGAGGCAGATTTCAGCATACAAAGGACTTGTCTTTATTAGAAAACTGTACTGCTTAACTATACTGGTATAGTTCAAGAGATTCAATTACTTGCACCCTGGGGTGGGGGTTTCTAACAATAGAAAGGTGTTCCCCTGTATCGGAAGGGGAATAAGCTGTACTATATAAGGTACCTTTACAGCAGTATAAGTGTCCACACTACAGGTTGCAGTGGTATAAAATTACACCCCTACCTGTAATAGTACAAAGGTGAGCGTACATCAGGCTAATGAGCTCTTAGTCTCCCATGGCTATGAACTTGTATGTTGCACTTTCCTAAAAGGCCCCCAGCTCTGCAGTCCCTGGGAAGCTTTTCCGTATAGTTTGAAAGACGCTGCCCCTTTAACTAAGCAGGCTGCTCTCTTGCTTTTAAATTGACTTTTCTTCTCTAAGCCTGAGGAGGCTTCTCCAAGGTGCACAGTCTATTCTTGGGGGCTTTAATAAGTCTTGAGTGGCTTAAGATAAAACAAAGTTTGCCCTAATCTCTCATAAAAACACAGTTTTTTGCCCTTCTATTCCCGCAGGGTGTTAGCCTGAGGTTTTTCCTTCTCTGTAGTGTTTGTCTCTCAGATTGAAAGGAAATACCTTGAAAATCCTCCTTTAAAAAACCCCCAAATCCTCAGCTAAAAACTGACTGGGGCTGGTGGGGGAGGTGTCTCTCTAGCCCACACACTCAGTGAGCAAAAAAGCCAGAGGACAAAGTACTTACCTGCACTCCAGCTCTAAGGGCCACAGACATCTGGTTATCTGATCAGGCTAAACAGAGGTGGGCAGGGGAAAGAGGAGCAACCTACAGAGAAAGTGATCAGAGAATGGGGACAGTTTTTTTTTACAATGGATAGGGGTAAATAGCAGTTGTAGGCAGCACTTTATACCACCTGGTAGATACCCTGCAATTACCCATCACTGCTGTCCCCAAACCCACTCCCTCTGCCCTAGTATGAGGGGCTCTAAGAAGGTTTTCTTGCTGAAGAAGCCAGAGCTGCTTTGTTTCACAAACTTGACCTGGCTGCATATGCTTCTCCTCCAGCCCTAGTAGTGAGTTAGTTGTTCAGATTGCAGGTAAGGAAGCACATGAGAGGGCTGGAAACAACTATGAAATGGACCATCACCAGTCCCATCCAGCACAGAGCAGAGCCCTGGGTTCTGCTGCGGAGGTTTGAGACCTCAAGCAAGTCGCTTAACCCGCCTCTCTGTGCCTCAAGTTCCCTGTGTTTGTAAAGCATCCTGAAATCACCATATTAGAAAAGTGCCAAGTATTTATTCTGTTTGCTTAAGACTTTGAAATGAAATAACAGTGAAAAATAAATGAAATTTAAAATAGATGATGTGGATGAGTAAGTCATGGTGGTGCTAGTGATGGAAGAATTCAGTGTTAGGCTGATGACAGTATTCCTTTTAAACTGTAATTTGGGCAGTCGGTGCGTCGGTTGCTATAAAGCACAGGTTTCCTATTGTTTCTAGACCTGCAGGAGACTAAGATTTGTGTGTGTGGTGTTGGAGGAGGGTAAGGTTGAAAGTGGAGCAGGGGAGGTTGAATCTAATTGGGGGGGGGGCATGCAAGCTATAGTTCAAAGATATCAGAGCAGAACATATAAACAAGTCCATTGCCCACACACCATGCCTCCTGTATAATTCATGAGGGGGGCTTTGCGTAATTCACAATTAAGGCTCAGCCAACTTGTTTCTTGTTGAGCTCTCAACTTCGTGGGTTCCTAGTGAGGAGGGAGACAGGCCTGCCTAGGACAGCCTGTTGGGAGCTGCAGTATTTGCATATTACTAGATAGCTGATGAATTATGCAGTTGCTGTGGCAGGACCAGAGGAATGGGCTGCAGCCAACCAGCTCCAAAAAGCATGTTTATCTTTGTTTGTATTGATTTTTCCCTTCCCTCACCCACTTAGAACAGACACATGCAAGGGAGAAAACTGCCCTCAAACTTTGCAGTCTTCTTGAGTCTGATGTTCTCTCCTCCCCCCCCCCTCCCCCCCCCATCCCTCACCGCCCAGACAGCTAATCCCTTTGGATTTATCACCTGTCTTGTATGTAATCTCGAGTAGCTGGAAGTCCCTTTAAAAGGACCAGTGAATACCTGACACTTGTATTGATAAAATGGGATCAGAAAGGGGCCTTACTGGGAAGACCTGGGATTGAAGCTTCTACGTGGCAGTAAAAGGTTTATAATGCAGGATGTGATGGAGGGGGAAATGTGGTTGGGTTTTCTCTCATATATAATGTATGGGGGCGATGCTGATCAGCGTCGCATCTTTCCCAGGCCGATGTACTTGAAGGAGGATCAGGCTAGCTTTTCTTTCATCTGCCTCGCCATTCATTGTTGTTAGTTTATATCTGGTAGCACCCGGGAGCTCTGGTCACAGACCAGGGTCCCATTGTGCTAGGGGCTGGACAAACCGAAAATAGATGGGCCCTGCCCCAAAGAGCCTGAAATCCGTTATCTGTTTAGTCAGATATAGCCTTCTATTTAGATACCTGCCACAAGGAACTACAGTGGATCCCCTCAATGCCACACCCCGCTATAGCGCGAATCCGCTTATAACACTGGGCTCCTGATGGCGGCGGCACGTGGCACTTTGATGCTGCGCGAACCCACGTTTACTGCGATCGGGTATTTTTGGATCCCGATTGTCGTGGTATTGGGGGCTCAGACTGGATTTGGCAAGTGCAACACCAGGGCTTGGCTACAGTTTCGGGGTGACAAGCTGTGGAGATGGTCTGGGCTGGACAAGATGTAAGATTCTGAGCCGAGAGGGAACAAGTGATTCTTTTCCTCTTTAGTGCTTGAGCAGTTGTAGTGCTGGTAAGACTTCAGTCACCAGGGTTGTCGTGTGTTCTGGTGCCCCGCTGCCTCCATCCAGATCTGGAGGGATGCCTTCTAGAGGTGGCGAGGTCCCATTCAGACCAGGCCACTGGGTTCTCTTCACGTTGGACACCAAACAGTGACTTTTAGCTGCTACCGAGCTAGGCTGGATCTGAGTCTGAGAATCCGAGGTAAGAGGCTCTGTTTCTTGTAGCATGCCCAGTGCTTGGAAGCCAATGGTTGTGATATTAGACCTGCCTGACAAGGTATGGGTAGCCTCTATTTCACACCTGCAAGGACCCTTCAAAGCCTTGCATCCTCTGCTTCTCCCTGGCTTTGCTACCAGCATCCTCTTGACCCAACCTTTGGGAAGGTGTGCTCCGAGAATTCCCCATGTTCCACACCTTGTCCACTCCCTTCATCTCCATGCTGTGCGCCTTCCCCTCCCATGTCTGCACTCTCCCCCATTCCTATTTCCCCTCTTCCCACTCTGAAGGCTGAAGGAAGGGGGGATGTGTCCATCCCACACAATGACTTACTACCCCCTGGGGGGCTCGTTGCATCTGGGGGCGCAGGTGTTCTCGTGTCCCATGGCTGCCCTTTGGTTACATGGTTGCTCCTTGCTTAGCCAGCTTGTGGTTTGCTCAATATGAGATTTTTCCAAGGATCTGCAGTCAGACCCTGGACTGGGTTTTTGGGAAGGGGCCCTGGCTGCTCTCCCATCATTGCATTCACACACAATGGCTTCCCAATGTTCTTGCTTCTTTCTTCCCTTGCCCCCTCCTCCTTTCTCCAAAGATCCCTTCTCAAAAATACGCCCTTCTTCACACAGCCTACAATTCAGCTCCAGTTCTTTGGAAAGGCTCACGAATCTCGGATGCTCATGATCTGCCCTGCAGATGGCTCTTAGCTGACTAGGAGCCAGGGAAGGAAATGAGAACCTGTTTGTTCCTAGATTGCAATATGGGAAATTTGGTGGTGCAGCAAACATCTGAGCTTCACCTGCCTCCCATTCTCCACCGGCCTGGCTCATAGTACCCCCTCCCCCCTTCCTGTCTTAACTTTCTCCCAGTAGAAGAAAAGGTTAGCTGAGATCACACAGCCAACCGGATGCTCAGATTCCAACTCCCTGGGGCTAATTATGGAACAACCATTAGATAAAAGTCAACATATGTTGTAAAAGGCACTATGTATCACCGCCTGACAGTTCTTAACAATGTGCTCATGGAACAGCTGTCAAATTGCAATGCTAGAAAATGAGTAATATGTTGATTTATGTATATCAGATCTGCCCTTGCATTCAGCCCCAGCAATGCAAGACGCTAGCGCCACAGCAGCGGCAACCTTGCAGGGCGGTGGGGGAACCGAGGAATTTGGTGCTTTAGGAGACGGAAGGGAGAGGCTGAGCCCAGACCACTCCCAGCTTGGGGGAGGTTTCCAGTAGGCCCCTGAGAGCTGAAACCAGCCGGACATCAGCACAAATCCAGAGCGGCTGCAGTGAAATAAATGGAATGATCCAGATCTTGCCTGGACTAGCAGAGGTCTGAGTCTGGCCTGCTGAGTTGGGAACAGTTGCTGCGAAGGTATAATCTCTGTTCTCATATCTGTGCACTGCTTTCCTGGTTACTCCTGATCACAGCGGAGTATGAGCTGAGGGACCTGTTCTCACCCCTGTTGCAGTCAAAACACCTCTAGACATCAATTGGAGCAGGAAATGCCTGTGGTTGACCATACCTTGGGGACTGGATTCTTTCTACCAGCCTCCGTAAGGTGATGTTACCTTCGCGCTGCAGAATTCCCAAATGCCTGTCTGTCTCTGCAGGTGTCCAGCAGACAGCCTGTAACTGACTGGGAGTTTCTAAGCCCTGATGACACTAGCAGCCTAACTGGTTTGAAGCCCAGCTGGCAATGGAGCAGCAAGGAATTTCTCAACAGTAGTTAGCCACCGTGGTTAGACGTTCCTTACTTGAGCATCCTATTGCATTGGTACTTGCCTGTGTCTGTTCCTTCCAGCTCAGGGTCGTCAGGACCATTGAAGTGAGCCGTGCTGTATTCCTGCCCTGATGTTCTTGAGTTCCATTCACTCTCTCCACTGGAGCTTGACAGGCCTTTCAAAATATTTGGAGCCAAGATTGCACCAGGCTGGGTTATGGATGACGGCGCCTCCACTTCTTCAGCTCCTGTTGAATCAATTATCTCTGTCTCTATTGTTAAGCTGTTTAACAGAGGGCACAGGCCTTGCTCCTCTAGCTTGGCCAGGCTGGGCAGAGATCAGATATGCAGCCAGACAACACCCTATTTCAGAAGCTTGGGAAAACCCCAGTAGTGTTGCAGCTTCGTGGGAACTGCCTTGGGTTTGGGGGCATAGGAACTGGCTGGAGTTCTCCTAGCCCTGTCTGACTGTGGCCAGCACCAAATTCTTCAGCGTGAGGTTCAAGAAACCCAGCAAGTGGCAGTTGTGGTGTAACTAGCCCATAAGGAAAGTTTCCCCATTAGTTAGAGGTTGGCTTATGCCCTGAATCATCAGGACTTTTTTATATATATGTAATCCTTGCCATTGGAACTCGAGGTCTTTTCATTTTCTGTATTAAGCAATGAGTTTTAGGCAGGCAGGCAACCCTTTCTGTACTCCCTGCACCTCATGGCAAACTGATGTGTTCGGAGCAAGCATTTCTTCCTTCCTTTCACTGTATTGCCAATCACACCCGTTAAAAAATCATGGCTCAGGCCTCAAAAAATGACAAGATGGGCTTAAAAATCTTTTTTTTTGTAAAAGTGGGTGCATTATTTTTGAACCTCCTGAGTCACATTTTCTACCATTCTCCTCCACTACAAGGGTAGAAACTTTTTTAAAAAAATCTATACTGACTTTCTGAGATACAAGTCAGGTGAGGTGATATCTTTTATTGGACCAACTTCTGCTAGTGGAAGGCACATGTTTTCAAGCTACACACAGCTCTTTTTCAGATCTGGGGAAGGAAGCAGAGTGTCTGAGCTTTAAAAAAAACACATTTTCTCTTGTTAACATGAATCCAGGAGCTGGGGCTTTAAAAAACACTAAGTGTCTCAAGACTTGTGGAAATATTGCAAGAAATGACAATACTGCATTTATGATGCAACATGCTTTGTGAGTTTGTTTTAAATGGAACCGTGCTTACATTGTGGTTGGTGTTGAGAGGCAAAACTGTTATGCCTACATATTTTGCAATGTTTCTGTATTCCAAATGTAAAAAGATACAATTTTGTCTTTTTTCTTCAAAAGAGACTATTTCTAGCAACTATCCTCTTCTATACTGTGAACATCTCCTTAACTTAATTAAAACACACCCAAAAGCTTTTTTTTGGTTGACTTTTAATTTATGCTGCTTTTTCAACTGTTTTGATACCACATTGGCATTTGGAAAATCAAAATAGGCCAAGTTTCCTTGGGCCATAGTTTGGGTTTCATGTGCTGAAGGGGAATACATAAATCCAGATGTATCTGTTTATCTCACTGAGATTCAAAATGTAACCAAATTATTTGTAGCACTTAATAAAATAAATAAAAACTTGTGTACCTAAACCACTAGTCAGTCCCTTTAATCTACTGAACAATTGTGACAACCACTGAGCTGAACTGATGAGAGGTTTTGAGCGGGTGCATTCAGAAAGTCTAATGTAAAACTAAATAAACCAAGGCTCCACTGCAATTTGCTCTTTATAGACTGATATTTACCAACCCTGGTTTGTATTCTACTTTCTACGTTAATATAGTTTATTTTTCTAATTCATATTCATTATTTACTAACGTCTCTCCACACTGAGGTTTCAGCTTTTGTCAGATTTCTTTTGGGGACTTTATATATACACACACACACACGCCCTACCTATCTATATCAAGAGAATGAGTGTGTGTTAGGTGATTTATTCTTGGGGAAGGTTGTCTGAGCTGGGATCATTACAATTTGGGCACAGTCATGCATTGGGTGTTCTCCCAGTCACTCGAGCTATGTCCACTCCAGCTGGGCAGAGGAATCTAATTTTGATTTTTCTCTTCCCCAGGGCTGTAGCTTGAAGTCTGTAGGTTTGCTGCCAATATGCAGTGATATGATTCTTATGTTTCATGGAATAATTGAGCCAGGAACTTTTTCCTTGTCTCTCAAACTTCATTTAGCAATGAGAGAGTCTTAGGTAAATCCTTCACTTGATCACGCACACGCGCGCACACAAATATAAGGGAGCAGGGAGAACGGAAGGTCTGAAAATAAGCAGACAAAACAATGGACGGTGTACAATATTACTGGGTATAAAAATATGCCAACTGAGGCCTTTTAGGAAAGCTTACAATGTTCTAAACTTAGTAGTCATTGACCTAATGATGGAAATTATGAATTTATATATTCATGTACATGGAAAACTGTGCTCTGAAATTGTGCTGCAGTCCAGCAGAGAGGAACTGCCTCTCCAGCCACCTAGCATGTACAACCCAGAAAGAGACAAGTGAGGGGCCATTAATGGGAAGACAGACATCCAGGTTACACTTTTCCCACCCTGGATAACTGCTCCTCCCTGTGCCAGGGGCGAAAGGGTGGGGAGAGGGAAGGAAGGCAAAAAGCCCATTTATATATCAAGGTTTGAAATGGAGGCCTTCATCCTGAAACTGAGGGACCATGACTGGGACTCCCCTCTGTCGTGGGGGACATGCTGGGAACTGGTTCAGAGGCAGCCGGTGATGTATTCAAAGAAGGTGTTGATCTCATTTGAAAGTGTAAAATCTGAGGTTGCGACATGGTTCACTTTTCCATGTAACTTGTCTGTGTTGGCTTGGCCTTGCTCTGTCTTCTCTGAATCGGTGGTGAAGTGTAGCCCAATTTTTATTGACCTAGGGCATGTTCATCACAGCTGGGAGTACCCTGTTGTGAAAGGGAAATGCATGCACCCCACAAAGGCTGTTCTGCACCTGGGAAAACATTGAGCCAGAAGATGTGCGGTGATGGAGATAGAGGACGCAGACTGATTTAAAAGCACAGTAACTGGTCATGGTTAACACGGTTTCCCTGCCCCCACTGGGGTTAACCCTGGTCAGCTAGTTTACCCTGAAACGCAACTGTCTTTGTGTTAAGGGCCAAACTGAGGTGCTGGATGACACATTTTCAAACACTGTGCTTGATCCCCATGTACCCAGGATTCGAACATGTAGCTGCAAATCCGCCTGCTGATGCCCCTCAAAATAAAAAGCGGAGACTTTTGGCTTGTCCCAGCTGCAGGCTGGCTTGATGTTTTCCATTGCCAAGGTCAGGAGTGCTGTTACTGGCACGGCCGGGAGAATGTTCGTGAGTGGCCACTGAAGTAGCATAACACAATTTTTCTGAGCTGCGGGTTTATAAAGCATGGAAACGAAGGGAAAGATAAAGGGCCCTAGAATCGAGCTTGGCAGTTCTTCGGGGCTGTTCGAAAAGCCCCATAGTGGTTATAATGCAAATCTCCCAGTCATGCTTTAATCATTACCACGGGGAGACAATTAGGGTTAAAATATAGATTCCTAGATAACAAGGAGAGACTGAAGAAATAAACAGAGCAAAGAGCTCATAGGATTCATTTATAGCATCCCTTCGCAGAGAGACTCGGCAGGGCTTTTCTCACGAACTGAGCAGGGGTGGGCTCCTTCAGCAGGGAGCAAGGGGACCAGAAGGTCTCTCACAGCTCTGCCCCTGAGTTGCTGGGTGCCTGTAGGCAGGTCATTTCACCTCTCGGTTTCCTCCTCTGCAAATTGGGGAGGTCTCTGGGCCTTGTGGGGGCCGCAGATTGGATGTGAATAAATAAGGAAGGGGGGGGGGCTGCAGCCAATGCCCCAACAGGAACTCTGGAGGAGGCCGGAGAGAGGCTGCAACCTGGCCCTCCACAGATGTGTGCACCTGGGTTTCCCTCTCGCCCGGCAAGAGGCTAGCACTTGTGGGGGAACTCAGTGAACCATGTCAACAACACTCCCATGCTCCCGGCTCCACGAAGGAACCCCTTGGCCATGTCCTGGGCAGGCGGTGGAATCCGGGGTGGAATAAAGGCTGGCCCTCTGGGGACTCTGATGGAAGTAGGAGGTCCTGCCTCCCTATTATCTATTATCTATGCTGTGCAGGCTTCACTCGCCCTCTTGCTGTGCCCCAGGCCTGATCTGCAGGGACCACGACTTAGGGGCAACAGCCTGGGGTTTAAGCTCTATGATCCACCCAATCCACAGCTGTTTTGATCAGGCCTCCCTTAGGGTTGCAGTTTGAGGTTATCAAGTATGGGGGGGACAGGGGGAGGGAGAGATGGGGGTATTTTCTGAAAAATGCAGTTTCACGATGGCCAAAGCAATTAATATATTAGGGTTGAATTTAGCCAAAAAAAAGAAGGGAAAATCATTTCAAAAAAGTCGGTCTTTTTTTCAACATTTTATTTCTAAACAGATTGCATTGTTTTGAAATGTTTTGTTGGATCATAGTGAAATGCTTCTCCCCTGTTCCCCCATTTTGGCGAGAAAAGAATTCAGAGGAGCAATTTCATTTTTCTTCAGGTTTTTTTTGGTTCAGCCACTGAACTGAAAAATGACTTACTCCCTCAACTCCAGTGTGGATGCCCGTATGCTGAGAAACAAATTGAAATTCTCACCTACTTCACAGTTCAGGGCCTGCAAATTCTGCTGGGAGCTTTAACTGTAGCAACATCACATGAGCACAAAGAGCCTGGAAGTGAAATGGGTTATAAACAAAGTGAAATTGATTGGCCTAATTTCAATGTCTTAAAAAAACAAACAAATGTGATCAAAGTAAACGCTATCAGGGGCTGAAGAATAAACTGTGTTTTAAAAGTCCTTTGGGTTGTAAATTTGAGCTGATATTTGTAATATGGTTAGGATTTTCATTAACTCGATAACATGCTTTTAAATTGCTCACAATTTGGGGGAGAGTGGAGAAAGGTAGACTGCTTGTCTTTCTCACCCACCTTGTCTTTCTAACATCCTGGGGCCGACACACCTACGATGACACTGAAGACTGAGATAAGTTTTGTTCTAAGCCACAGCTGTGGTTTGCATGCTGCTCACTCAGCAAAATAGGAATGGGTGCCTAGTCCGGGCCAAAGAACCATAATTAGTGAATGTACGCTGGGAAAGAAAGCTGGAGATGATCCATGCACTTAATCTGCCAAATCTTCTTCTGCACGTAGTTCATCTGCTCAGCTCTTACCTTTTTATGAGCTTCAGCAGCTGTTGTTTTGCCTTTGCAGACCCAGAAAAACTTTCCTGTCCAGGAAAGGTAACCCAGGCTACTTAGGCTTTGTCTACACTGGAACCTGAATGACAGAAGTTTTGCCAACAAAAAGCACCAATGTGAACAGTGCTCTGTCGGCAGGAGAGCTCTCCTCCCAACAGAGCTACCACCGCTCATTGAGGGTGGAAGAACTCTCCTGTTGATAAAAAGTGGCTACACTGCATGCCTTTTAGGGGCATGATATGTAGACATAGCGAAAACTGAGTAAATGTTGAGGTATCCCTCTGTGCTCTCATCGCCCCCCTTATTAACGGGAAGTGGGAGACCATGCAATTTTAGAGGAAGGATAAAATTTTAATTTTTGTAGCCCTTGGCATTCAAGGTTAGAAACTGTGTTGCCATGAAATTCAATTGTACATGGATGGGAAACAAGATCGGGGGCAAGATTTTCAACAATGACTAGTGATTTGGGGAGCCCAGCTCGAGACTTATTAAAAGGACTTAATTTTCAGAGGGGTGGACGTACTGAAAATCAGATCCTTTTAAGTCATTTCAAGTTGGGCCTCCAAAATCACAAGTCATGTTTGAAAGTGGTACCCTGTTTCTTTTTCAGCATTTCCTTTACACTGTGCGCTCTGCCCAAGGCCTACACGTCGTTACTAACACTTTAACAAATGCATTTGTTTACTTTTTGCTGGGAGAGTAAAACCAAAGGGAGATCGATCGATTTCACACTGTGTTTCTAGGCAGTTGTGCAGCCTGGTTTACATTCAGTCCCACAAAGGCCTGGAATTCTGAGGCTGCCAATGCAGCAGGAAATCCTCTTCTGTCAGCTCCAAAATTGTGTTTGCTGGAACTTATCCCCACCCCCAATAAATATCAGAACAAGTACAGTATAGTCAATGGTTCTGCAAATTCTCCCCTCCACCCCCCTTGCTTTCTAGTCCTATTAGGCTTTGTAATACTCATTCAAAATCTAAATGTAGGGCCTTGATCCATCGATGAGAATTTATGTAGCACTTCCCACTGTTATAGCTAAGTATTAAACATTATTCCTTTGGAGAAAAACACCTATGATCGTGAATTATACAAGCACTTAGCTTTGCTGGCTAAGTACCATGTATTATATGACGTATTGTACAGATGGTGAAGGGTGAGCTGTAGGTGTAGCAGAAGACCTGGATGGTTGCTGCTAATGCTATGCTTTCTTCTCTCTCTTTCTTCCCCTAACCAGGCTCTGATTTTGCAAATCTTTCCTTATGTGCTTAATTCTATGTACATAAACAGTCACATTGACTTCAATGAGTACGGTGCTTAGGCAGTAGACTGCAGTGGACTGACTCATGTTCTAAAGTAAGCGTGTGTGTGAGTACAGGCAGGATCAGGGCTGTTGACGCAGCCAATGTTCTGTTAAGGTTTATGAGTATCCATAGTCCGTGAGGGATTTCCTATAGTAAGTAATACTGTAATTCCAGTTGCCACTAGGGAGCACTGTAAACACAATGTATCCATAGTACTGTTGGGTATGGTCAAATAATGGGGAACAAGAGGAAACTAACAGATTTATTTGAACACTGATGGAGGTGTTTTTAGAAAAAATCTTTCATGCCCCTGCCCAAATAAAAGATGGTGCAGAACTGTCCTTATTTGAATGTTTTCCCTTAATCCTACGACTCTCATCAGGAAAAGAGCTCCACCATAAATCATAACTACATTGTCTAGAGCCAGACTTTAAAACACCCGAGTAGGGCTAGTGCCTCCATTACAAAGCCTCCGAACCAGCTGGCTTAGAGTTCAGTTGAACCTCACTGAAGTGTACATAAGAGGATATGTGTGGATAGAAAGCAAGGGAGTTTACCCAAGTGGAACAACCAGCCTCCCTGTTCTAGAGAAAGCAGAATATTTTCTTCAATTAGCCAGCACATTCTAGTGTGGCAAGAGCGTCCCTTTCAAGAATTAGTCCACCGTCAATTATAGTCTCTCAATCCGGCTCAGTAATTAAATGCCAGCTGACAGTAAATATCAAACTGCTCGGGAGCTGTTCTGAAATATAGACAAGTGGATGCGGTGTGATTGCTGTGGTAATTTGCCTTCTTAATCTTTAATACCAATTAAATTCAGGGAGGCGGGAGCCAGCCTGTTGCATCCGGACTGGGAGCCCAGCTATGATGTGGTAGCAGCAACCCGTAGGCTGCTCAGCAGGGCTGAAGGGATCGTGGGGGCAGGTGATCCTTAGGAAGGGAAAGTAAGTGTGTGTGTGTGTGTGTGTGTGTGTGTGTGTGTGTGTGTGTGTGTGTGTGTGTGTGTGACGGCTCACTACCACCACAGCATTTACAGCCCAACCTTGACTTGGTAAAAGCACCAACACCCAGCGCCAACCATGCCCCATCCAAACCTTGAAAGCTCCGCTCTATCCTCTGCCATAGTTCTCAGGGCCCCATAACAGCTGCTGGGGAGTTCTCACTCAGTTTGGCTTTACTCTCCCAGCACAAACCAACCAAAATGGCAGGTTCCCCTGCCGTCTATTAAGTATCCGGTTGAACCATGTCAGTGTCCGGTTGAACCATGGGGACTTTGGCATGAGATAACTCCTGGCCTGCCAGTATCACAGCTTCTGTAAGCATCCAGTTGCCTCTTCTCTGTATCTGGGGGACTTTGCATGGCACCTCCGAATGGCTCTAGCTCCCTCTCCTGCGTTGGCCTCTCAGTATGTCTCTAGGTGGTTCTTCTGCATCATCTATATGTCTCCTGGTGGCTGTCTGGTCCTACTCAAAGAGTACAGGGAGTTCTTTGTGTTGACCCCCTGAGGGCTTTGTGTTTCAGATTTTGCTCTTCTCTAGCATGCATGCTCTGCTCCTAGCTAAGTTGGGGGTAGGAAGGAGAAGGAACTGCAACTAATTAATTATTTGACCGTCAGAGAGCAAGTGAGCATGTGCTTGAGAAAACTAAAAAATCAACACAACAAAGTAGCCCAAAACAAATATTTCCAGCCTTGTAGGAGGGCGCCTGGCTGACTGGAATGCT